>CM019063.1:70966565-72166565 GCA_009667805.1 Leptobrachium leishanense
ATTATAACAATCTTAATTCTCGTCCCTTATCTCATCCTTTTCTCATGACTCCAGACCAGGGATGAGCCGAACACCCTTCCCAAATGTTCGGTTCCGAACCCGAACCCGAACTCGAACTCAATGCAAGTCAATGGGGCTGAAAATTCGGTTTTTAGAGTGCCCTCCAAGATGGCATATATGCTAGATATTTGCCATAAAAGGTGTATGGGGGTCCAGGTAGTGCCCTGGGGGACAGAAAACAAAGTCAAAAAGTAAAAAAAAAAGGTTTTTAAAGGGACAGTGAGTTTTCCATGAAATAAGGGTTAAAAATAAAAACGAAAAATTCCTTCAAATATCGTGCCTATGAGGTCACCATAACCTGCCCGTGAAGTGGTGGATTTCTAGGATGTATAGAAACACTTAAAAACCAAAAAATGACGTTTCAAATGACGGTAAATGCTTTTCCTTTAATCTATCCATAAACAACTGCTTGGGGCGGCAGTCTGTATGAAAAGAGGAGACATTGTCGTACACGCAGAAAAAGTTTACTGATTTTTTTGGCTAAATTATTGTGAAACTTATGCAGGCTTTGGATGAAAGTAACAATAGGTGCTTCAAAATTGGTCCTTTAGCGTCCCCAACAGTGCCGTCACACCGTAACCCCTCTGAGGATATGAATCTGATACAGGCGTCAGTGGCAGTGCACCCAAATGTTGTGCTTTTAGGCCTGCAAGTACTATCATACAGTAACCCCTCTGTGGTATTGTGGAAGAATGCAGGGGTGAACCTTGCGGTCCTATATTGAAAACTTTTTTATCTGGTAATGGGCATCAGTGCACCCAGATAGTGTGCCTTTGGTGCCAGGCCAGCAAGTATCATCATACAGTAACGCCTCTGTGGTATTGTGGAAGAGTGCAGGGGTGGACCATGTGGTCCTATATTGAAAAGTTTTTTATCTGGTAATGGGCGTCAGTGCACCCAGATAGTGTGCCTTTGGTGCCAGGCCAGCAAGTATCATCATACAGTAACCCCTCTGTGGTATTGTGGAAGAGTGCAGGGGTGGACCATGTGGTCCTATATTGAAAAGATATGATTCTGGTAAAGGCGTCAGTGCACCCAGATATTGTGCCTTTGGTGCCAGGTCAGCAAGTATCATCATACAGTAACCCCTCTGTGGTATTGTGGAAGAGTGCAGGGTTGGACCCTGCTGTTCAAAAAATTAAAATGATATAAATCTGGCACAGGCGTCAGTGCAGCCAATATTGTGCCTTTCATGGCAGCAAGTGCATTCACACCGTAACCCTTTTGTGGTATTGTGGAAGAGTTCAGTGCTGGAGGTTTTGTGCATGCAGAAGACATCCCCGATCTATTCCGTTACATCAGCATCAGGGGATTGATAACTGCTGATCCAGGACTGATTCATTTTTATAAATGTCAGCCGGTCTACAGAGTCGGTGGACAGACGCACTCTTTTGTCTGTGACAAAACCTCCAGCGGCACTGAACGTCCTTTTGGAAAGCACGCTAGATGAAGGGTATCCTAGTAGCTGCATAGCATATTGGCTAAATTCTGGCCAGTGATCCAATCTCAACACCCAGTAAGCCAGTGGATCATCTGCTGGAAAGGTATCCAGGTCTGCCCTTGCCCCTAGGTAGTCCTGCACCATACGGTGAAGACACTGGCAATGGGTGCCTACATTTGACGTCCCTGGGCGTCGAGAACTAAAAAAATTAAAAAATGCATCAGACAAGCGGCCCTGGCATTCACCACTATTCCTCTGATCACCCGCAGCCTCAGAAGCACCTGTGTCATCACTTGGTAACCTACCAGTGCCTGGAAAGGTGTTACACAAGTGTCGCTTTAGAGCGTCCTCAAGTTTTTTCATCCTGTGCTCCCTCTGTGCGGGCAGGATGAGCTCTGCAACTTTACCCTTGTATCGTGGATCAAGAAGGGTTGCCAACCAGTAATGATCCTTCTCCTTGATAGCACGAATCCTGGGGTCCTTTAGCAGGCTTTGCATCATTAGGGAGCCCATGCAGCGTAGGTTGGAGGTGGCATTAGCTTCCGAGTCTTCCTGGTCAATGAGGATGACCGTATCGTGCACTTCCTCCTCCCAGCCACGCACTAGCCCTTGTGTTTCTGAGCACACGAAACCCTCCCTTGAGGAATCCCCACCTTCAATGCCCCCACTACTTAAATATTCTGCCTCCTCCTCATCCTCCTCCTGTCTGATCTGAGTTGGACCCACTGGAATGCTGTCTGCAGAAAGACTGGGGCCTTGAGAGCTAGGGAAGGCCTCCTCTTCCTCCCGCTGCTCTGTCTCTAGAGCCACATCTATAATTCTCCGCAGAGTGTGCTCCAGCAGGAACACTAAAGGAATTGTGTCACTGATGCATGCACTGTCCCTGCTCACCATCCTCGTTGCCTCCTCAAATGGTGACAGTACAGTGCATGCATCCTTGATCATCAGCCACTGCGGGGGGGGGAACCAAGTTGACCTGAACCTGTCCTTGTGCCATACTCACACAGGTACTCGTTGATGGCCCTCTGCTGCTTGTGCAGACGCTGCAGCATTGCTAATGTCGAATTCCACCTGGTGGGCATGTCACAGATCAGACGGTTTGTGGGAAGGTGGAATTCTCTTTGAATTTCTGCCAGGCGAACGCTTGCTGGGAATGACCGTCTGAAGTGGCTGCAGACTTTTCTGGCCTGGATGAGAAGCTCTGGCAGCCCTGGGTACTTGGTTAGGAAACGCTGTACGACCAGATTTAGGACGTGTGCTAGGCATGGTACATGCGTCAATTTACCCTTGCGTAGGACGGAGAGAAGGTTGCTGCCATTATCGCAGATGATCATTCCCAGCTCAAGATGGCGTGGTGTTAACCATCTCTGCACCTGCCCCTGCAGAGCTGACAGAATTTCTGGCCCGGTGTGGCTCCTGTTCCCTAAACAAACCAGCTCAAGCACAGTATGGCATCTTTTTGCTTGAGCCATTGCGTAGACCCTGTCAGGCGTCGGTTTAACTGCCACTTTGCCAGAGACAGAGAAGGAGGAGGAGGAGGAAGAGGGAGAGGTGGTGGAGCAGACAGACCTCATACAACCGAAATGAGCATGATTTTCAAACTGGACACATTGCAGCCCCAAGGTCTCAATGCCGATTTCGAGCTCTGCCATTTTTTTAATTAACACCCTATTTCTGATTTTATGTTTTACCCCCGTTGCAGTTTTTATCAAGTTCAATCTCTCCCTATTTTATTTCTCTTATAGATACACTGTATTAACCACCTTTTAATCTTTTTACTCAAAGTTTTTTGGGTTTATTTTTGACTGATATTCAATGTTTTTACGACCATTTTACAAGTTGACCAGTGATAGGTTTGGTCCTCCTCTATTTTATAATCCATTGTAATGTTTTTATCATGTGATTGGTTTTTTGAGTGCCACTTATGTAAAATTATCCTTGTTAAATGGAATCCAGGGCCCCACATACATATAATCGATTATATACTGTATAGACCATCTACACCCATCTTCATGTGGCTTATGCAAATAGGTATTACCATACCTTCAATTGGGTCCCATTTAAATGCCTTGTACATAAGGAATTACTCCCCTTTCCATCTCCCTAATTGAGCTTATTTCTAAGACACCATATAGACTGGCGTGGATTTCACCCCCGTTATGTGGCTTATGTACCGCGTTATATACGCATAAACCCCCATAGGTCCCATCAACCAGACCCACACATCGGCAATTACCCCCTGGTTTAATGTTCTCCCTCCCCTGATTTAATGTATGTGGCAGTAGTGCACCATATAGACCGTTGTGGACCCCCGACAACTTCACACATACACTCAACGGCACGCAATGTGAAGTGGAACGCAAACAACGCGGTGAAACGCATATCCAAGATGGCCGCGACGCTGACTGATGACGCAATAGACGTCACATGGTTACGGCGCCACACGAACCCGGAAGTCCACTCCCGGCACCTACAGAGACACTGCCTCCGATTTTCCAATAAAAAGAGGACCCCCAAGAGGCCTCAGATCCCCCCCATTCACTTTTTACCGACTGAAGAAGGTGCAGGCTGCACCGAAACGCGTCTCGTTCCCCATTCTTCCCCCTGTACTCTTTTATAATTGTATATCCATATGTCATTTATGCACTTTAGTTATTCTTGTTAAATTTGCACAATAAACCTACTGTTTTTATTCACTCCCAAGACCCTTTCAGTTTTTTTACACTCACTACACCAGTCATTGATTGTATTGGAGGTATCCAGCGAACTACGACCAGGTGCAGAGTGACGCAAAGTGAGCAGCGAAAAGGTCTAGGAGTTCACCGATAAGGAACTCCACAAGCACAACAGTTGAGCCTGGACCCGAAAGGCTCCTGTATAGGTGAGTGAAAAATTGTCTCCTCTCCTAAAGCATTCTGTATAATTGGTATTATGCTATGAGAGCGCTGTCTCTCTTTTATTCTTGTGTCCCCCGGCTGAGGTGGAGTAAGAAGACCTTTTAAAGAAGGGCAGTGACCACCCTAGATTAAGGCACAAGGCGTTTCACTCCAGAGCCTGGATCCAATTAGGCTCTGGAATTTGTAAGTGTGCAATTTTACCTACTATAACACATCCGTATAGAGGATTTCTACACTATCATTTCCCCTCTCTCCCCCTTTCTCTTTATATATTTTTGCTGTGGAGCTCATCGAGACCATCAGAGGAGCTGACACGCCCAGGCAAATTTGCAACAAATGTGGAAGGGGTAATATTGAAATAATCTCAAGCACTTTTGATGCACTACCCGTCCACCTAGGAACTGGAACATTAACATCGTAGACTTTTCTTGACCATTCGCCGAAAGTTCTCTTTCCCCCCCCCCTTTTTTACATGGACTAGACTGAGTATTTTAACTGGACTTTACTTCCACCGCTGCATTGTCCTTTTTGCTGCACCTGCACTTTATATCACTGGTGCACTCGCACTTTACTATAATTACCGCTACTGCACTTTAATTATATTGCATATACCGAATATTGTGATTTTCCATACCCTTTGTAACCTGCATTTGCACTTTGTATTGCATACTGATGACCTGTGTGGTACATGCAATTAGCCTTCCAGGCACTGTTTAAGGAGTAATTGAAATCACTGCGCCACTAGTTAATCCTACTTTTTTGCTGACTCTACCTGCACATTTGTCGAGAGCCTGTGCCCCCTTCTAGTTGGCAGCATTTCCATATATTTCCACTTTATCCTTACTTACGAGCGCCTCCACCGAACCCTCCCTTACCTTTTCTATCTTGAGGCTCTCGATAGGTGTTGAGGCTGCCTTCCATCGATATGGAATTTAGATCAAAATTCGGTCATTGCCATGATGACATATTTGGAGATATAAACATCCAACCGGGTGACAATAAAATATGTGACACACATACCCTAAAGAAACAACTTGAAAAAGATCTGAAGAAAGAGATCCGGATTAAATGGGATGTTACTACCCTGAGTAAATATGTCAAAGACAACATGGTACCAAGAGGCCTTAGATTCACCAAGAGCCTGGCAGGTGACAGCGAGGACACCATACTCCAAGAGAGATGGGAAAAAATGCTGGAAGGCTTTTCCATTCACAGCATGAAAATTATAATTGAAAGGAGAAACGAAATCCTAGTTGAGCTGAATGCAGGCATCACTAAGACGCATGAAGAACTCCTAAGAGTGTCCTCAGAACAAGAGATGAGCTCCTTCTTAGGACGACTCGAAAAAGATCTAGACAGACTGAACGAAGAAGTGAAAGAAAGAAAAAGAAGGAAGTATCTAAGAGACATTTCGGACTATAGAATAGGCAATGTCTGGAAACAAGGCTCGATCGAGAACCTGGAGAACCCACATCAAGGCCTAATGAAGACACCGACAAATGGAGCACCTATCATTCGTCCCAAGACGCCGATATATCAAAAACCTTATCCAGAAAGATCATCATATAGGACACCACTGCCCCAAAGAATAAGGAGGCAGTATGACCATAATCAAGGCCCATACAACGGAAACCCGTCTTATGGCCCATACGCAGGGAGACATCCATACCAAAACAATGGACCAACCCAGAATTACCCACCAACAAGGAGCGACCATCAGGGATACAACTACACCTACCAGCCTCCCCAAAGAAGATCTTGGCAGAATAATCCAAGAGGCAGGAATAACTACAACTATCAAAACTACTCAAATATCCCTACAAGCAATAGGTATGAATCCCTAGAAAATCATGTGGATTTTCACCAAGCCCACAAATCCCCAATCAGGAATTTGAGCACCCTCAGACGAGGCTGGTCCCCGGGAAAAAGACCCCTCCAAGAAGGGGGTGCAGATCAGGAAGACTTAGAAGACAACCGGAGAAGAAAAGAGAAACAAAGCAGACTGGAGGGATCTATAATCTAACCGATACACCTCTCACTGATGTACAAACCAAACTTCTAAGGAAAGGCCTGAAATACGCACCTACAGCCCATATGGATATCTTTGATGTCTATATAGATCTCCAGAAATTTAAAAAGAATCTCTGCCTGAAAAAATATTTTGCCAAAAACCCAATAGAAAGAGCAAACACAATGCAGTTTTACCAACACACACACTTAAAGGAGAAATCAACATTTTTTCCTAAATCTCTTATTTCACAAGAGATCAATACATTCGAGCAAATGGTAATGGCAGACCTAGGAAAGCTCAAAACATCCACTAAAAGAGATAATCTCACAAAAAGGGAAAAAGGAGCCCTCAAAGAACTGGTTTCAAACGAATCAATTGAAATTAAACCAGCAGATAAGGGTGGAGGAGTAGTCATAATGACCGCGTCCTATTATAAAGAAGAAGCAGACAGGATCCTCAAAGACCTAGGAACATATAAATGTCTTAATAAAAATCCCACGAAGGATATTCAATGTAAATTCAACGAATACCTGGAACAAGGACACACTCTAGGTATACTTAATAATCATGAATTTAAATACCTAAAGGTTGAGCATCCGAGAATTCCGGTGTTCTACTTCTTACCCAAAATCCATAAAGACCAAACAAAACCACCAGGAAGGCCGATCATTTCTGGAATCGGCTCAATTTCGAGCCGTGTATCAGAATATTTGGACCACCAACTCCAACCCTACGTTGTTAATACAACAGCGCACTTGAAAGATACAACTGATATTTTGAACATACTGAAAGAAGTGATATGGCAAGATGATCTCCTATTAGTAACCAGTGATGTGCAATCATTATACACTATTATCCCACACCACAAAGGGCTGGAAGCCATTGACCACTTTCTAAAGAAAGCTGACAAATTGCAACCAGAACAAATCGTGTTCATTTTAGAAGGTATTCGTCTGATTTTAGAAAATAATTATTTTTATTTTAATGAAGATTTTTATTTGCAGCTCAACGGTACAGCAATGGGAACCCGTTTTGCCCCGTCATATGCTAATCTTTTTATGGCCCACTGGGAGGAATCCTTTTTGTCTCTGTATCAGGAAAATTTAGTCTGTTACAAGAGATACATCGACGATATCTTTTTAATCTGGAAAGGAGGAGAAAATGTTTTGCGAGAATTTTTAACTAAACTAGATCAGAACAACAGGGGAATTAAACTTACAACAACATGGAGCAACGTAAATATTAACTTTTTAGATCTGAATATTTATATTCAAGATAACACGATAAGGACCAAAACATTTTTTAAGCCAGTTGATGTAAACAGTTTTATTGAGAAAACTAGTTGCCACTTGCCACAATGGCTAGACGGAGTGCCAAAAGGCCAGTTTCTACGCATTAGAAGAAATTGCACAGACCTCAGCATGTACGACACACAGTCAAACCAACTGAAAGACGATTTTATCGAAAAAGGATATGACACACACATACTAGAAAAATCCAGATCTGAAGTAAGGAATCTACAACAACATGATCTATTGAAAAATAAGAAAAAAAGTGAACCTGCAGGGCCCAACTCGAACGTACCATTCATCTTTACCTACAATGCCCAAAATAAAATAGTTAGACGAACCATAAGAAAATATTGGCCAATCTTGAGGAAAGACCCAATATTGAAAGACTGCCTACCAGAAAATCCAAGGATCATCTGCCGTGGTGTGAATAATTTAAAAATGAAACTCACACATAAACATACACAGAAGAATACTACGCGTTCTAACCACTTTAACATCCAAAAAGGCTTTCACCAATGTGGGAACTGTCTAAACTGCAGAAACACGCGCAGTAAGAAACAAGTCATCACAACACTAGACGGCATCACAGGACCAATAACAATCAAAGACGTGATCACCTGCTTCACAAAGAATGTGATATACCTACTGATCTGCCCATGTGGCCTGAAATATGTTGGAAGGACAACTAGACCACTTAATGTGCGCATACAAGAACACATTAGGAACATTAGAAACGGACTAGAAAATCACAGTGTCCCATTGCATTTTAAACTGAAACATGCACAGAACCCAGAAGGCCTGAAATTTATAGGAATAAAGAAAGTAGAAACACCATGGAGAGGCGGTAATTTCGAAAAAATTATCGGACAAACCGAAATGAGCATGATTTTCAAACTGGACACATTGCAGCCCCAAGGTCTCAATGCCGATTTCGAGCTCTGCCATTTTTTTAATTAACACCCTATTTCTGATTTTATGTTTTACCCCCGTTGCAGTTTTTATCAAGTTCAATCTCTCCCTATTTTATTTCTCTTATAGATACACTGTATTAACCACCTTTTAATCTTTTTACTCAAAGTTTTTTGGGTTTATTTTTGACTGATATTCAATGTTTTTATGACCATTTTACAAGTTGACCAGTGATAGGTTTGGTCCTCCTCTATTTTATAATCCATTGTAATGTTTTTATCATGTGATTGGTTTTTTGAGTGCCACTTATGTAAAATTATCCTTGTTAAATGGAATCCAGGGCCCCACATACATATAACCAATTATACACTGTATGGACCATCCACACCCATCTTCATGTGGCTTATACAAATAGGTATTACCATACCTTCAATTGGGTCCCATTTAAATGCCTTGTACATAAGGAATTACTCCCCTTTCCATCTCCCTAATTGAGCTTATTTCTAAGACACCATATAGACTGGTGTGGATTTCACCCCCGTTATGTGGCTTATGTACCGCGTTATATACACATAAACCCCCATAGGTCCCATCAACCAGACCCACACATCGGCAATTACCCCCTGTTTAATGTTCTCCCTCCCCTGATTTAATGTATGTGGCAGTGGTGCACCATATAGACCGTTGTGGACCCCCGACAACTTCACACATACACTCAACGGCACGCATGTGAAGTGGAACGCAAATAACGCGGTGAAACGCATATCCAAGATGGCCGCGACGCTGACTGATGACGCAATAGACGTCACATGGTTACGGCGCCACACGAACCCGGAAGTCCACTCCCGGCACCTACAGAGACACTGCCTCCGATTTTCCAATAAAAAGAGGACCCCCAAGAGGCCTCAGATCCCCCCCATTCACTTTTTACCGACTGAAGAAGGTGCAGGCTGCACCGAAACGCGTCTCGTTCCCCATTCTTCCCCCTGTACTCTTTTATAATTGTATATCCATATGTCATTTATGCACTTTAGTTATTCTTGTTAAATTTGCACAATAAACCTACTGTTTTTATTCACTCCCAAGACCCTTTCAGTTTTTTTACACTCACTACACCAGTCATTGATTGTATTGGAGGTATCCAGCGAACTACGACCAGGTGCAGAGTGACGCAAAGTGAGCAGCGAAAGAGGTCTAGGAGTTCACCGATAAGGAACTCCACAAGCACAACAGTTGAGCCTGGACCCGAAAGGCTCCTGTATAGGTGAGTGAAAAATTGTCTCCTCTCCTAAAGCATTCTGTATAATTGGTATTATGCTATGAGAGCGCTGTCTCTCTTTTATTTTTGTGTCCCCCGGCTGAGGTGGAGTAAGAAGACCTTTTAAAGAAGGGCAGTGACCACCCTAGATTAAGGCACAAGGCGTTTCACTCCAGAGCCTGGATCCAATTAGGCTCTGGAATTTGTAAGTGTGCAATTTTACCTACTATAACACATCCGTATAGAGGATTTCTACACTATCATTTCCCCTCTCTCCCCTTTTTCTTTATATATTTTTGCTGTGGAGCTCATCGAGACCATCAGAGGAGCTGACACGCCCAAGCAAATTTGCAACAAATGTGGAAGGGGTAATATTGAAATAATCTCAAGCACTTTTGATGCACTACCCGTCCACCTAGGAACTGGAACATTAACATCGTAGACTTTTCTTGACCATTCGCCGAAAGTTCTCTTTCCCCCCCCCCTTTTTTCATGGACTAGACTGAGTATTTTAACTGGATTTTACTTCCACCGCTGCATTGTCCTTTTTGTTGCACCTGCACTTTATATCACTGGTGCACTCGCACTTTACTATAATTACCGCTACTGCACTTTAATATATTGCATATACCGAATATTGTGATTTTCCATACCCTTTGTAACTTGCATTTGCACTTTGTATTGCATACTGATGACCTGTGTGGTACATGCAATTAGCCTTCCAGGCACTGTTTAAGGAGTAATTGAAATCACTGCGCCACTAGTTAATCCTACTTTTTTGCAGACCTCATACAAGCAGCATTTCTGGCAGGTGTGGTGGGATGAAACAAGCTACCAGCACAGAGCCTCCGTCTTGGATCCCTCCCAGCTGTTGATCAGAGTTACCCAGTGTGCCATGAAGAAATGTAACGACCCTTGTCCATGCTTGCTGGACCACGTGTCTAAAGTCACATGCACCTTGTTGCTGACTGCCTTCCCAATGACTGGATAACATTGTCTTCCACGTGCTGGTATAGTGCTGGAATGGCCTGCGTGAAAAGTAATGGCGTTTTGGAAACTGCCACTGTGGTACAGCACATTCAGCAAATTCACGGAAGGGAGCAGAGTCCACCAGCTGGAAAGGCAGCAGCTGCAAAGCGAGTAATTTTGCTAAGCTGGCATTTAGACGCTGTGCTTGGGGATGGTTGCGACTATATTTTTTCTTTCGCTGCAGCAGCTGCGGCAACGTAATCTGACTGCGTAAATCTTCAACTGCTGGGATGATGTCACATTGTGAGGAAGGAGCTGGTACATCCATTACTGTAGCATCATCCCTGTCGGTGCAGGTTGTAGGCAATGACATGGCAGGACATACAGTGGGGGTAGAGACAGATGAGGAGGAGGAGGACCTACGCAAAGTTTTGCACCAATGGGATGTGTGGCAGTTGTTCATATGTCGCCTCAAGCACGTGGTACCCAAGTGTCTGGTATCTTTCCCACGCGTAAACCTCATCTGACATAGATTACAAATAGCAACGCTGCGCTCTACTGCACATTTCTTAAAGAAATCCCAGACAGCAGAGTTCCTGTGTGTGTTCTTTGAGACAACAGCGCTCTGCACCGGAGCAGCTCTGACATGTGATGCCTTGGACTGGCTAGTGCTACGGTTGGTCACAGAGGATGTTGTGCCTCGTGTTTGCTGTGCCTCCTCCTCCCCCTCTTCCTCACTTAAGTCCTCTGTTCGATCAGGCACCCAGGTGGAGTCAGTGACCTCATCATCATTGTCATCATCACCCCCTATCTCCTCGTCACTGGAGCCAACTTGGCAGTATGCTGCAGCTGCTGGGGCAACATGAGTGCCAGTTATTTGTGTGTCATCTCTGGCACCCCCTTCCTCTAGGTTGATTAGACTCCCTTCCTCAACCTCAGAGATTGAATCAGAGCACTGTACTTGCTGCGCATCCTCAAGCAGCATGTCACTCTCATTGTAGTCAAACAATTCAGCTGACTCCTCCGTGTGTGATAGCGAGGCTACGGCAGGAGTAGCTGTGGACATGGAAGCTGCATTAGATGCTTTGGCAGCTGAGGTGGACTGTAAAGCACTAGAAGCCTGGCTGGCAGAGGACTCAGAGGATGACTCCACCACGACCAGAGGCACAGCCTCCCGACACAGGGGCTGCTTGCCCTCTTATCTGTGTCTGGGAGCGTCTGCCTGTCCTTTTTGTTCTTTCAGACATGGTGAGTGATATATAGATTAATATATACAGAACTCTGATTCAACTCTGGTATAAAGATTTAAAGAACTCTGGTATAACTCAGTGAGACACACTGATAGCTGGCAGCCAGTGACAAGAGACAGACCACCTCAATTCACAAATGTTTTAAAGAAATTAATGAGCCCCAAAATACTGTGTGGTACTGGTTGTGTGACAAGACACAGATCACCTCAATTCACAAATGTTTTAAAGAAATTAGTGAGCCCCAAAATAATGCGTGGTACTGGTTGTGTGACAAGACATAGATCACCTCAATTGACAAATGTTTTAAAGAAATTAGTGAGCCCCAAAATAATGCGTGGTACTGGTTGTGTGACAAGACACAGATCACCTCAATTGACAAATGTTTTAAAGAAATTAGTGAGCCCCAAAATAATGCGTGGTACTGGTTGTGTGACAAGACACAGATCACCTCAATTCACAAATGTTTTAAAGAAATTAGTGAGCCCCAAAATACTGCGTGGTACTGGTTGTGTGACAAGACACAGATCACCTCAATTCACAAATGTTTTAAAGAAATTCGTGACACCCAAAATACTGTGTGGTACTGGTTGTGTGACAAGACACAGATCACCTCAATTCACAAATGTTTTAAAGAAATTAGTGACACCCAAAATACTGTGTGGTACTGGTTGTGTGACAAGACACAGATCACCTCAATTCACAAATGTTTTAAAGAAATTAGTGAGCCCCAAAATAATGCGTGGTACTGGTTGTGTGACAAGACACAGATCACCTCAATTCACAAATGTTTTAAAGAAATTAGTGAGCCCCAAAATAATGCGTGGTACTGGTTGTGTGACAAGACACAGATCACCTCAATTCACAAATGTTTTAAAGAAATTAGTGAGCCCCAAAAAGATTTGCTGGCACAGTGACAAGACCCAGAAGATCACCTCAATTCACAAATGTTTTAAAGAAAGTTGTAAACCCCAAAAAACTTGCTGGCACAGTGATAAGACACACATCACCTAAATTCCCTGATATTTGGTAGAAATGAGACCCAAAAAGACTTGCTGGCACAGTGACAAGACCCAGAAGATCACCTCAATTCTCAAATGTTTTAAAGAAAGTTGTAAACCCCAAAAAAACTTGCTGGCACAGTGACAAGACACACATCACCTAAATTCCCTGATATTTGGTAGAAATGAGACCCCCCAGACCCCCCCAGTAGTGTGGCAGACCGGCAGTAACAACACACAACTATCTCCTTTGAAATCTCCTCTGAAATGCATGCAGAATCGTTGCGTGGAAACGTTATATAGTGTGCTGCGGGACTTAGCTCTGTGAACCCATGATTGGGCAAAATTTGCCCAATCAGGACTCTGAGCCGTGATTGGCATAGTGTTGAACCTGTCTTGCACCAGACCTGTGGTCAGGTGCTAGGCTGTATCCAATTACGAGCTTCAGGCCAGTGGGAAAATGCATTGTGGTCCATTGTGGTCGAACATGCGGCGAACACCCGGAAATGTTCGGTGTTCGCGAACTAATCGAACAGGCTAAGTTCGGGCCGAACTCCGAACCGTCCGAGCCGAACAGCTCATCCCTACTCCAGACGTCTGTTTCACACTTTCAATCTGTTGTTGCGGCCCTCTTCCACTCAACCTTCCACAGACCTCACTGATGACTGCTTTGCTGACTATTTCACCGATAACATTACTAAACATACAGGGTTATTCAAAGAGAATCAAAGTCAACGCACGTTCGGTGACTTTCCGTTCTCTTCAATTTGGTACAATTTGGCGATCCCATTTCAGCGACCCTGCGGTGTATTCAGCAAACACCACAGGACTGTCGTAGTGCAGGGAAAAGCTGCCGAAAACCTGCCGAACACTCACCGCAAAACCCAGGCGAATGCACACCGAAACCTGCAAAAACATCTGGATTAACCCCACCGAAGACGCCGGAGAAACCTGAGCAGGAGCCGATCAGAGCGCAGAGTAGCCGCCGGAAAAACCCGACACCGCAGACGAAGAAAGTGAAGAAAAAAAAAACAGTACGCTTGAATGTTTGAAAAGTGAAACTCTGTTTGCAAAGAAACTACTGAGCAAAAATGTCTGAAATTTACATATAAGATCCAATGAATGATAATAAAAAGGACTGTTACAGAAAAAAGAAAAAAACGATAAAAAAAAGAAAAGAAAATGTTTGCAAAAAATCCCAAAAATTGCCTAAAAGATCCTAAAAATCTAAAAATAAAGAGACTTTTTACTGCAGAATATTATAATAAACGGTTTATTAGATATTGAATTAAAACGGGAATATTTTTAACATTGAAGCCGATGGGATTCGCCTGAATAAACCTGCCGAATGAAACCACCGAATGGCAGGGCAATTCGGCAACTTTTCACTGCTGGGTTTTGCTCTCTGAATAGCCAAAGCATTGCTTCTCTATGAGGATTCACTGCCCTCGAACAGGCACCAAACAGGCACCGTATGTGCAGGCAATTCGCCAGGATTTGGCGAATTGCCTGCTCTCTGAATAGCCGAATGGCCAAGAAAGGTAACTGTACGCTGAATTTCAGCGTTCGGTTACCTTTCGCCAGCAATTCGGAGTTCTTTGAATAACCCTGTAAGACTAGACATTTCCTCACTGCCCTCCTCAATTAACCGTTCAACTCTCTCACTCCCTGCCCCCTCCGCTATTATGTCTTCCTTTTCTCCTGGTCTCAGAGGAGGATGTCTCAAAAGTTCTAATGTCCTCCTGCCCGACCACCTGTCCACTTGACTCCATCCCCTCACACCTTATTCAGTCTGTTCTACCAGTCATTGTCCCATTGTCTCATTGGCTTTGAATCATATGTAGCGCTCACTCCCGGAGGAGCCGCTGAAATTGAACCTCGGGTCAGTCTCCCCGCACTAGGGAATAAATATACTCCAGCACCGTTGTGGATTTTATAAATTATATAGTTTACTAGAACAAATGGCATATAATGAATAACACGGTGTTCGTAGATATATTTAAAGTACTTCGTAATGCGTGAAACGCGCAGCGGAAAAGAAATACGATGCTTCGTAATTCGAGGAACGCGCAGCGGAAAAAAGAAAATACAATGCTTCGTAATTCGAGAAACGCGCAGCGGAAAAAGAAAATACAATGCTTCGTAATTCGAGAAACGCGCAGCGGAAAAAAGAAAGGGAAAATAAATCTTTAACCCCCTTTTTGTGTTTGGGGAGTGAGTCCCGCACAGGTTATGTCCCAGAATGTAAGTGTGTGTGTGTGTTGCGGTACCCGGGTACAATATTCAACTGGCCAGTGAATTGCTTATGAGGTATCTTCGACTAGTCAAGTTGGGGCCCTGTGGGTTTTGGAAACAAACAGCAGCGTGCTTTTTTTTCACAACGGCCTGGAAGGCCTCTCACCCTTCCGCCAGATACTTGATGCTCCGCTCGACCCAGGATGTCTCTCCGCTCGATGTTGACTGGGGTTCTCTTGGTTACTGGATCCGCTGTCGGGCTTTCTGCACTTGCCGCAAGATGTCCAGCTCACGCCTGCTCTCCCTGTCCAATCGATCTGTGGTACTCCTCACTCGGGGTCTTCCGACTTTCTCAATATCAGCGCGGGTAGTTCTGTGAATCACTGGGTCTTCCTCTGGTAATGCTGAACAACCCGGTCTTTGGCTCTGTCAGGCCCCAGCTGCACTCTGGCCTAGTCGCTGTCTCGTTCTGCTGCTCTGCGTCTTGCTCCTCTCACTCCCTGGCGCGCTCTGCCAGCTCTCTCCACGAGGCTCAGGATGTAAGGGTCTGTGTCCCACCCACTTCCTGTGTCCGCTCCCAAAGCATGCCGGGAAATGTAGTCCCAATGTTCAATGTCTCTTATCGCGCTTGTCTCCCTCCGGTGGCCAAAAATAGGTACTGCCACGACAGGGAATTAAACCCAGCGCTACACATATTTTTAACCTCTCCCTCTCCTCTGGAGTCTTCCCCTCTGCATTCAAATGTGCTTTGATTATCCCCCATTCTAAAGAAGCCATCTCCCATTCTAAAGAAGCCTGAAGCCTTTGGGATTGTCCTGAATAAATCTGTCGAATGAAACACCAAAAAGCAGGGCATTTCCGCAACTTTTCCCTGCTGTTTTGTGTTCTCTGAATAGACAAAGCATTGCTTCTCTATGGGGGATTCACAGCCCTCGAACATGCACCGTATGTGCAGCCAATTCGCCAACATTTGGTGAACTGCCTGTTTTCTGAATAGCCGAATGGCTGCTCTGCGCAGTGATCAGTGGGTAATCTGGTTTCTCTGGCGTGTTCGGCGGGGTTAATCCAGATGTTTTTGCGGGATTCGGTGTGCGGTCACCGGTTTTGCGGTGAGTGTTCGGCAGGTTTGCGGTGACTTTTGCCTGCACTACGACAGCCCTGTGGTGCTTGCTGAATACACCGCAGGGTCGCCGAAATGGGATCGCCGAATCACTCTGAAATGAAGAGAACAAAAAGTCACCGAACATCCGGTGACTTTTCGATTCTCTTTGAATAACCCTGAAAGTAACAAAGTAAAAAAACCAGCAGCATGTTTTTTTTATAACGTGTTTGCTTGTAAAGCACGAGTAATCTAGTTACAGCTTATGTTAGTAGTAAAATTCTTCTTTCATAACTCACCACACCAATAATTTGTGTGCACCTGTCTTTGTGTATTTTTGTGCATGTGACTGTGTGTATTGGTGTGCATGTCACTCTCTTTATGACTGAAACTGACTCCCTACTAAAGACTTGTTCAGAGAGAGCCGATCTGGCCCCGAAATGGCACCGATCAGGGAATTTCCCCATGCGGTGACATTTCGGGGCCATTCAGCTGTTCGGAGAGCAGGCAGTTCGCCACATTTTGGCGAATTGCTTGCAAGTACGGTGCCTGTTTGAAGGCAGTGAAATCCCCATAGAGGTTAATCTATTCAGAGAACACCGAACAGCAGAGAAAAGTTGCCGAAGTGCCCTATTGTTCGGTGTTTTCATTCGGCGGGTTTATTCATGCGAACCCCATAGGCTTCAATGTTAAAAATATTCCCGTTTAAATACATTATCTAATAAACCGTTTAATATTTTAATCTGCAGCAAAAAGTCTCTTTGTTTATAGATCTTTTAGGATCTTTTAGGTATTTTTCGGCAAAACTTTTTCCTGGTTTTCTTAAAAGCGTTTTTTCATTTTTCTGTAACAGACCTTTTTATTATCATTCATATATTACCTTATATGTAAATTCCAGACATTTTCATTCAGTAGTTTTTTTGCAAACATCGTTTCAATTTTGAAACTTTCAAGCGTATTTTTTTTTAACCCATTGCTCAGCTTGTCAGCTTTTTCCGGCGGCAGGTCTGTGCTGTGATCGGCGGCTTTTTGCAGCCTGTTCGGCGTGGTTTTTCTGACGGTTTCAGTGGGTTTTCAGCAAGATTGCGGTGGATTTTCCCTGCGCTCTGAGGAACCTGGAATGAATGCTGAATTCATTGCAGGGTGGGGAACTTTGATTCCCGGAGTGCAGGGAAGTGCGGGGAACGAGAGAGCACTGAAATGTTGGCGATATTTCAGTGGTTTCTCAATAACCCCTTTTTTATATCAGAATTTGTGTTCCAGGGCGCGTGGCTTGTCGAGTGTCAAAAATGGTCGCTATTTGGTCGCGCTCCGCACATCCTTGGCCCACAAGCAGCTTACATCACCCTACAGATGCTTGTCTTGGCTCGCTGAGGGTCCTTAGGGGCCGAGGGCATGCCCAAGAAGCGCGGGAGCCGGTGTCCCGATCAACCCGTGTTCTCCGGGTGCTTCTCCCAGCTTTCCCCAGCGGCAACCCAGGCCTTCCAAGATGGCGGCCGCGGCTGGGTCGGCCCAGTCGCCGGAGGCTCTGTGCACACGCCTGGACACCCAAGACCTAAGGCAACTTCTCCTCTCTGTCAAGGATGACCTACAGGCAGAGTTTCGAGCGGGCATGGAGGGCCTCCGAGCAGACATCGGCTCCCTGACTGCCCGGACAGCGGACCTGGAGGCACGAACGGTGACTGTGGAGGATGCGCAGGCCGCCGCTGCGGATGACATCCAAGCGCTCCGATACAAATATGCTGCCCTTCAGGACTGTGTGGAGGATCTAGATAACAGGGCCCGACGCTCTAATCTCTGGCTCCAAAAAATTCCTGAACGGATTCAAGATTTACCCGGCTTCCTGCAAAGGTATTTTCGGCTACTCCTGCCCCAGGCCTTGGATGCGGCCTTGACCCTCGACCACGTGCAACTGCCCTTCTGGCCCCCTCCCGGACCCGATGACCCCCCCAGGGACGTGATCCTCAAATGCCAATACTTCACCACCAGGGAGGCGATCATGGCAGTGGTCTGGGAATCCCTCCCTCTCTGGAGGGGCTCACGCCACACTTCTTTGCTGATTTGACCCCATCCACGCTGCAAAAGTGCAAGGCACTGAAACCCTTGACGGAGCTCCTGCAGAGCCGTGAACACCGATACCGCTGGGGATTCCCCTTTCGCCTCCTGGTGCCCCACAACGGCTCGATGGCAGTCCTCTGCTCCCCGGCCGACTGCCCACATCTGCTGGCCACCTTGGGCATACCCATGCCGTCGGATTTGTTCGCTCCCACACCCTGGGCTCGCAGCCAGACTGACGACGGGGACCAGGGGGTGCCAGCCCACCCAATTCTCCTCGCAGATGAACTTCGATGGCATCCCTGCCCAAACGCGGGACCTGGCCGGTAGTAGGGGTTTTCACATGACTACCACGGACCCTGTTGCCGCCCTTCCTCTATTTGCCCCCCTTCCTGCTCTCTCTCCCCCCACCATCGGGAGGATAACCCTGGAGGATATCCCCCCCTATATTTGCTCCCTGATGTCTGGGCAGTACTGGCTGGACGGCCTACTGTACTCTCGGGGGGAGGGGAGAGCCCCTCGAGCAAGACGGAAGTCGGGAATTTGTGTTCCAGTTTCTGATTATCCCTTTTTAGCACAAATCGACAGTGGTATACAGAATTCAATATAATCCAGCCTTTTCCAACTTGTGCTTCCCGTTTGGTATGGGTAAATAGTATATGGAACAAAACCAGAAAAGTGTCTCTGAACTTGAAAATGCCTTCCATAGGGCTGCTTCTGAGACCATTGAACAAAACAAACAAAATTCAGAACACTCCACTTTTATGTAAAATAGTTTTAAAACACTTGACTTAGGAAAAAAAATATTTTATGTTTTAACTGCTATAAAGTTTTCTCTCTATTTGTATTTATTAACTAACTGTATTGTTTGTTGCCCTCTCAGGCTGTAACTAGATTACTTGTGCATTTAATTACAAACAAAAACACATACAGGGTTATTCAGAGAAAAGTGAAACTGGAGAACTATTGGAGAAGTGAAAATTCTAGGTCGAAATATCCAAACCAGAAAAATTCTCCCATTTATATCACTTTCCAAATCAGCTTTTTTGACCTAGAATTTTCACTTCTCCAAAAGTATTCCAGAGTTTCACCTTTCTCTGAATAATCCTGTATATAAAACACATGCTGCTATTTTGCTGGTTTCATTTGACTTAATTGAAAATAAAAAATGAAAATAAAGTTAGATTATATCTCCTGTTTCAATTTTGTGGATTTAATACATGACGCAACATTTACCAAAATCTCAGCGCAAGTTTAATTTTACAGCTGTGATAATAGATAAAACAGCAGTGATGAGGCAATGAGGTTGTTGAGGGAATTTTTAGACAAAACTGAGGGGGTCTATTGTGCCGCCTAGGCTACCTGAGATAAGTGATGACAGCTGAATGAGATAAAACAGGGAGCTTAAAATAATTCTAATCTACCCCCCTGTTGAAGTCCTTTGAATACATTCCACTCAAAGAAATCCTTATGAGTCGGATAAATGGAGATCTGACCTATTCACTCCATTCTACGCCCAAAGCCACACAGTGAAGAGCAAGTGATTTAAAGATACTGCACACCATTCCCTAATTAATGAAGAAAGTTGCGGTGGATATGGCGCTTCTTTCAAACAAAGGCAAAGTTCTTTCCTTATTGTATATAACACCTTAGGTGTTAAAGTGCTCGGCGCTATATAAATCGTATATCAGAATTTTGTGAGGAAAATTATATATTCATGCTGCTCACCATAAGGTGTGTCCCTCACCCTTATAGACCATATAAAAAAATACAACCGTATTTATTGGGAGCGCAGACAAAGTGTAGGTATGGATTCTTTCAAAATACAGGTTGCAAGGTGGTATCTGGATCCAATATATACGCTATAATAAAAATGAAAAAACAATCGTGCAATACTGTATGTATGTTTAGATAGATGGGAAGAGAGGTTGGAGGAAAACCACTCACAAACGAGGAACCAATAGGTTCGTGTTGAACGCAGATAAGCCTCTATGGGGGGCTTCTCCCATCAGATGGTTCCTTGTATATGAATAGATGGTATCGTAATTCTAGATTTCACGGGTATGATGACCTCAAAGTAGAAAAGCATACATAGCGCAATATCAATGGCATATATACGTATATATACTCTGAATCAGAACTACTCACGTATTACTGAGCCTCCCAGCGAGTGGCTCAGTATTTAAGCAATGGACCGCTTACTCCATGGGGGGTCCCACCCTTAAATCGATGATACTACGTTCCGGTCTGCTGGAAAAATCCGCTGCTTCCAAATAATATATTAAAAAAGGAGGTTTATTAAAAACAAGTTAACAAAAAAATAAATAATAAATAAAAATATAGGCAGATATGTAAAATAGAGTCCGAGACGCGTTTCACTCGCTACCCTGCGAGTTTCATCAGTCGGTAAGTTCATAACTGCACACAGAGTCTATTTATAATCCTTTCAGTCTGATTGTGCGATATCTCTCAGGTGGCGTGCGTGTCAGCGCGCAATATGCGTTCCAGATACTTTCCGGAACCCTCTGATGACGTGGGTCTTCTTCCAATCTCCATGTCAAAACCGTATGTATTGCTTCCTATTGCGAATGCGTGGGTCTTTCGTTCTTGTGGTAAACCCCACTTCACGAATTCCGTTGGCCGCAGCAACCTATAAACACCCAACTTTGAAAACAAGTATAAATAACTTCAAAGGCGCTTGACTAAATAGGGTATCGGAAATCCCTTCACATAACAATAAAAAGGGACATCCGCCATTGATTAACAGTATAGAAGAAAGAATAGGAAGAGATGACAAACATCATAACAGTCAATACATTTATGTATATAAAAAATGGCAGACCTCAAAGTCTGTATTTAACCCATTGGGGGCTAAAGTATCCAAATTATAGATCCATCTCATCTCAGTCTTAATACGTTTCTGATCTATATTGGTACCTCTCCAGTCACGTTTAATTTTTTCAATGCCTATAAACTCCAGGCCTCTGGGACTGCAGCTATGAGTGTCCCCAAAATGGGCGGAAACACTATGTTTTATATATCCTCTGGTGATATTACAGAGGTGCTCGTTAATCCTAATGTATAGAGGTCGTGATGTTTGTCCTACGTATTTTTTTCCGCATGGACATTTAAGTAAATAAATTAAATTCTTAGTATGGCAAGTAATTATATCTTTTATTTTATAATTAGATCCTCTAATGCCTGCATCAAAATTTGTTACTGTTCTTTTTTTACTTGTAGTTTTTCGACACGATATACATTGACCACAGCCATAAAAACCCGGAGTTATTCCAAAAAAGCGTTCTGATCTCTGCACGTCATTAGTTCTAGTATGGCTATGGACTAAATTATTACTCAAGTTGTTACCCCCTCTGAAAATGATTTTAGGTTTTTCAGGTAGAATGCTACTGAGGATTGGATCGTTGGTCAAAACTGGCCAATATTTTTCTATCGACTTTTTAATTAATTTGTTATCCATATTGTAATCCATAATAAATGGAATCTCTTTGAATTCTTCATCTCCTCGGTGTTTATATTGTAATAATGAGTCCCTACTCAATTTGAGAACTTCTTTTTTAATTTCATCTAAGAATATATTATTATAACCTTTCTCTCTAAATTGGTTAATAAGTTTCTCAGCCTGGTAGAGGTATTGTTCTACATCTGTGCAGTTTCTGCGAATGCGCAGGAGTTGTCCTTTCGGAATCGCCTTTAACCATGGGGGATAATGTCCACTATTTGTGGGAATATAATTATTAACCTGTACTGTTTTAAAAAAAGTGCGGGTTTTTATTTCATTTTCTTCCACATATATGGTTAAATCGAGAAAATCAACCTGGGTTGGACTGATATTTGAGTCCAACTTAATTCCTAGTTCGTTATTGTTTAGGTGGGTAATAAAACTCTCCAGTTCTTGTCTCTCACCCTGCCAGATGATCAGGACATTGTCTATGTATCTTCTATAGAGGACGAGGTTAGGCCCCCAGCCATGCCCCGTCCACACCACACTGGATTCCCAGTGGGCCATGAACAGATTGGCATAGCTGGGGGCTATTAATTTGGAGATAAAAATCTCCTCCATACCAAAAATAATTATTCTTGAGGATCAAATTGATTCCCTCAACTATATATTGGATTTGATCTAACTTGAATTCCTTCGATTCCAAGAGGAAATGTTCTATCGCTTTACACCCTGCCTCGTGTGGAATTATCGTATAGAGTGAATTTACGTCACAGGTTGCAAAAATAAAATTCGATTCCCACTTAATCTCTTTCATCAATTTTAGAACTGAAATTGTGTCTTTCAAATACGCTGGAGTTGTCTGTACTAATGGTTGTACAAGATGGTCTATATGTTCAGAGAATCTACACGAAATAGAGTCTATACCGGACACTATGGGGTGGCCTGGTGGATGTTGGCAGTTTTTATGTATTTTGGGTAAATAATAAAAAACTGGTATACGTGGATAATTGATTTTAAGGTATTGATATTCATGCTCATTCAAAATTCCACTGTCCTTTCCTCGTTGTAAATACTCCAAAAACGTTTGTTTGATCTGTTCAGTCGGATCATTTCCCAATTTTAAATAGGTTTTGGCATCATTCAATAACCTACATGATTCTTGATGATATTGCTCCTGGTTAAGTATGACCAAGCCTCCCCCTTTATCTGCAGGCTTTATAATCAGGTTGGTATCTTTACTCAGTTGTTTCAACCCTTCATTCTCTTCCTTGGTTAATTTAGTGGGTCTATTATTATATTTTCTCTTTTTCTCTAACTTTCTTATGTCTCTTTGGACCATCTGTTCAAAAGTATCGATCTCTTTAGAGATCATATGTCTCGGATAAAATATGGATTTTTCTTTCAAGATGGTATGGACATATTTATTATCGTGTATTATTTCTCTTTCTATTGGGGTTTTGGCAAAAAAACCTTTTCAGGCACAGCTTTCGTTTGAATTTTTGCAGGTCAACAAAGGTGTTAAAACTATCTCCTTTTCGGTTCGGTACATATTTCAGACCCTTCTTCAAAACTCCTATTTGTCCCTGCGTAAGGGTTTGTCCACTAAGATTGAATATGCCTACTGTTCCCTCATTTTTCCTCTTTTTTCTTCCCTGTGCCAGATGTCCTCCTAGGCATCCTCTTCTCTTGTCATCCTTTTCCCTGTATTCCTGACGCCTATATTGGTTCCTATACTCCCTTTCGGCTTCTCTTTGTACTTCTCTCTGTATGGTGTTTCTTGTGTCCATTCTTCCTCTTCTCTCTGGTGAAAAACCTCATCTTGTTCGTCGTCTACAAGTGGTTGGTATCTATTATAGGTAGTAAATGGTCGTGTTGTTAATCTATTAGAATCCCAGACGTTTCGATTCGGAGGTCCAGATCTCTTTCTTTCTGTATTAAATCCTACATGTTGGTCTCGTCTCATATGGAAAGGGATCTGTGTATATTTTCTATCTCTCGTAGGTGAATTCGTTAAATATAAACTGCTTCTACGTCGTTGGTAATAATTGTGTCCCTGCTGTGGGATTTTCTTTCTTACTATTGCATCTTCTTTCCTAATAGGTGTTCTATTTAAAGGTTTGGGCTGATATCTATATCCTAAATTTGATTGTTTCATAGATAGATCTTCTTCTTCTTAGATTATTTTTACTCCCTTAACGCCTCTGAAGTGTTTGTCGGTTGTGTGGTTATTAAATATCCAAATTTTATTTTGTTTGTAATCTCTTGTGTCTCGTATATATTTACTCCTTTTTTTAAGTTTAACTTCTCTTTCAACCTTCTCTAAACTTCCTTCAATGTTCCGCATTAGGAGTTCCTTCTCCTGTGGGTCTATAACATTGCATAATTGGTTATATGTGGTTTCTATTTCTATGCTCAAATCTTCTAATAGAGTCTTTCTTCTAGCTATAATTACTCTCATAGTTGTATGTGAAAATCCTTCAAGCATATCACACCATATCTCCATGAATGAGTCGTTTACCATTTCTGGTGAGGGATCTTTAAGCCATCTCAAACCTCGAGGGACTATCTTATCTTTAAGGTATTGGTCTAGAGTATTGATATCCCATTTTAGTCGTATTTCTTTTTTTAATAAGTATTCCAACCTATTGCTCATTTTTTTCTTATCAAATATAGTGTTATTAATATCTCCCAAACCTCTATTAAACTCCGTGTTACCAAACACTTCTCCTATATCTTTGCCAAACTTGGCTCTGAAATCCATATTTATTATAAGCAGCCCACACCACGAGACCCAAACAGAATTGTATATAACACCTTAGGTGTTAAAGTGCTCGGCGCTATATAAATCGTATATCAGAATTTTGTGAGGAAAATTATATATTCATGCTGCTCACCATAAGGTGTGTCCCTCACCCTTATAGCCCATATAAAAAAATACAACCGTATTTATTGGGAGCGCAGACAAAGTGTAGGTATGGATTCTTTCAAAATACAGGTTGCAAGGTGGTATCTGGATCCAATATATACGCTATATTTAAAAATGAAAAAACAATCGTGCAATACTGTATGTATATTTAGATAGATGGGAAGAGAGTTTGGAGGAAAACCACTCACAAACGAGGAACCAATAGGTTCGTGTTGAACGCAGATAAGCCTCTATGGGGGGCTTCTCCCATCAGATTGTTCCTTGTATATGAATAGATGGTATCGTAATTCTAGATTTCACGGGTATGATGACCTCAAAGTAGAAAAGCATACATAGCGCAATATCAATGGCATATATACGTATATATACTCTGAGTCAGAACTACTCACGTATTACTGAGCCTCCCAGCGAGTGGCTCAGTATTTAAGCAATGGACCGCTTACTCCATGGGGGGTCCCACCCTTAAATCGATGATACTACATTCCGGTCTGCTGGAAAAATCCGCTGCTTCCAAATAATATATTAAAAAAGGAGGTTTATTAAAAACAAGTTAACAAAAAAAAAATAATAAATAAAAATATAGGCAGATATGTAAAATAGAGTCCGAGACGCGTTTCACTCGCTAGCCTGCGAGTTTCATCAGTCGGTAAGTTCATAACTGCACACAGAGTCTATTTATAATCCTTTCAGTCTGATTGTGCGATATCTCTCAGGTGGCTGTGGTCAATGTATATCGTGTCGAAAAACTACAAGTAAAAAAAGAACAGTAACAAATTTTGATGCAGCCATTAGAGGATCTAATTATAAAATAAAAGATATAATTACTTGCCATACTAAGAATTTAATTTATTTACTTAAATGTCCATGCGGAAAAAAATACGTAGGACAAACAGCACGACCTCTATACATTAGGATTAACGAGCACCTCTGTAATATCACCAGAGGATATATAAAACATAGTGTTTCCACCCATTTTGGGGACACTCATAACTGCAGTCCCAGAGGCCTGGAGTTTATAGGCATTGAAAAAATTAAACGTGACTGGAGAGGTACCAATATAGATCAGAAACGTATTAAGACTGAGATGAGATGGATCTATAATTTGGATACTTTAGCCCCCAATGGGTTAAATACAGACTTTGAGGTCTGCCATTTTTTATATACATAAATGTATTGACTGTTATGATGTTTGTCATCTCTTCCTATTCTTTCTTCTATACTGTTAACCACTTCACTGCTGAGGACGCGCTCAGCGCGTCCTCAGCAGTCCCGCTGGTATGCGGAGGACGCGCTGAGCGCGTCCTCCCATCGGGGTCAGCGTTCGGCCGGGTTCCGGCCGATCGCTGGCCCCTCCGGTGCGGGCTGACATCCTGGATGTCAGCCGCGCATCCGGGCCAGCAGCCGCCAGCATTAGGTGTCATCGCGGGGGCGCGATGACACCTAATTCAGGCGCCCCCCCGCATGTGCGGAGGAGGCGCCTGAAAGGGAGGGGGGGGAGGTCCTTCGGACCTCTCTCCCTCCCGATCGGCGGTGCACAGGGGGTTAACCAGGCATCATTTGGAAGGGCACAGCCTGCCCTTCCAAATGATGCCTGGCATTAACCCCTGGGGAGCTGGATCGCGAATCGGCGCTGAAAAGCGCCGGTTCGCGATCCTTCCCGGAGCTGGCCGACATCTTGGATGTCGGCCAAGCCTCCGGGAACTCCCCCAGAGGACTGGCGTCATCGTGCGTAGCACGATGACGCCAGTCCTAGCGTTAACCCCTAACTGCCACCAACTGTGGAGATAGGGAGTTCTAATGAACTCCCTATCTCCCGATCCGTGGCAGTTAGGGGTTAAATTTTGGTATCGTTGGATCGGCCAGAGCATGGCCGTTCCAACGATACCAAACATGAAAGTGAAAAGTTTTGTAAAAAAAAAAAAAAAAAAAAAAAAATTTAAAAAAAAAATAAAAAAAAAAAAAAAAACACTTTTTTTTATTTTTTTTGGTTTGTTAATGCAGCAATATTGTTCCCATTTCAATTATAATGTGAACAATGATGCTGCACTAACGATTTTTGTATGCGGTGCGTTTGTTAAAAATAGTGTCATTTTCCCCCAAAAAAAATGTAACGAGACCCCATCTCTAATTTTTTTAACAAGCGCACCCCATACAAAATATAACCGCAATTGCTCGCATGTTAAAATGTGGAAAAAAACACTTTACACATTGTAAATTATTGAAAATACATATTTTATTGCATTTTTGTTATAATATACAGACATGACATAACGTATACATATAATAATGACATATTATGAATCTACCGAGTCTGACGGAAAGAACGATATATAATATGTCTGGGTCATATACTAAAATAAGCCTTAAAAACACGTTTAAACATGATGCGCAAAACAGGTAAAAATGACCTCAGCATAGGGGCGGGAAAAGCCTCAGCAGCGAAAGGGTTAATCAATGGCGGATGTCCCTTTTTATTGTTATGTGAAGGGATTTCCGATACCCTATTTAGTCAAGCGCCTTTGAAGTTATTTATACTTGTTTTCAAAGTTGGGTGTTTATAGGTTGCTGCGGCCAACGGAATTCGTGAAGTGGGGTTTACCACAAGAACGAAAGTCCCACGCATGCGCAATAGGAAGCAATACATACGGTTTTGACATGGAGATTGGAAGAAGACCCACGTCATCAGAGGGTTCCGGAAAGTATCTGGAACGCATATTGCGCGCTGACACGCACGCCACCTGAGAGATATCGCACAATCAGACTGAAAGGATTATAAATAGACTCTGTGTGCAGTTATGAACTTACCGACTGATGAAACTCGCAGGCTAGCGAGTGAAACGCGTCTCGGACTCTATTTTACATATCTGCCTATATTTTTATTTATTATTTATTTTTTTGTTAACTTGTTTTTAATAAACCTCCTTTTTTAATATATTATTTGGAAGCAGCGGATTTTTCCAGCAGACCGGAACGTAGTATCGTCGATTTAAGGGTGGGACCCCCCATGGAGTAAGCGGTCCATTGCTTAAATACTGAGCCACTCGCTGGGAGGCTCAGTAATACGTGAGTAGTTCTGACTCAGAGTATATATACGTATATATGCCATTGATATTGCGCTATGTATGCTTTTCTACTTTGAGGTCATCATACCTGTGAAATCTAGAATTACGATACCATATATTCATATACAAGGAACCATCTGATGGGAGAAGCCCCCCATAGAGGCTTATCTGCGTTCAACACGAACCTATTGCTTCCTCGTTTGTGAGTGGTTTTCCTCCAACCTCTCTTCCCATCTATCTAAACATACATACAGTATTGCACGATTGTTTTTTAATTATTTTTTTTTTTTTTATATTTCAAATTTTTATTTTACGATAAACATAGGGTCACAGACCGACCAGCCAAACGGCCTCACAGGGCCTAAGAAGATACTCTCAAAGAAAGCACAGAAAACATAAGGGGGGATCTCAGAGGAAACTACAGAAGAACAAAAATTGGGGTAAGGGGGATACAAAAACAGGGTAGGGTGCAGAAACTCGTCAAAAGGGTCGATCCAGCAAAAACAAGAGAGAGCAATGGAGTTCGCTGAGGGGGCACCAGGAAAAAAAAAAAAGGGTAATGAGGGACTGCCAAACATATTGTGGCATTCCTGGCTCGCCTCGGCAACCTAAAGGGGAACCGAGGGCCATGGAAGGGGCCACGTGGCCGGGAGACCTGGGGCCAAAAGGGTGTACAGAGCCTAGGTAGCCACCCTAGTGGCTCGCCCAGGCTACTTCCCAATGTCCCACAAAAAAAAAAAAAAGGGGGAGGGGGATAAAAAGTCCCAGTGCTCCAACAGACGAACAACATTAAACCCACAGAATCAGCAAGCAGGACCATAAAATCATTCAGGAGTACATAAAAAGGAGGGGAAACAAAAAATGAAAAGGGTGGGAACACAGATCAGAACACATAGTACGTCTCAGCAGGGGGAGGGGATAAGGGAAAAATAAAATTTGGGGAAGGGGATCACAAAAGTCTGCAAATATAGTCCAGCAAAAATAAAAATTCAGCTGTGTATGTCTCAGCGAGGGGGGGGAATGGGGGGACAGCAAAAGTCTGTGGATACCGTGCAGTAAAAAGAAGAATCTGCTTTTATTCAGCAAAAATCAGGGTAAACAGAAAAATAAACAAAAAGTCATCGGTAAATAAGCGAAGGGGGAGAAAATCGCAGCAGGCCATGCAGGGGTGCCAAGGTCGTAAACCATTATTCAACAGCGGATCGGTAGGAAGTTCCCTTCATCCTGTGTCCAGTAGGAACGTGGGGTATAAAGCATCTCCATGCCTTCCTCCATCGCCTGCAGCGCCCGAAACATCCAGCGACCAGGTCCCCCCGTCTGCCGCACCGGGAACGGCCCAGGGCCAAGGTAAGCACCGCCCTCAACAGCACCCAAACTCAGGGCCCCGAGCAGCACCCCCAGCACAGGCCTCACAGAGGGAGCCGCAGCCTCCGGTAGCATAATCACCATCTCAGCTAGGTCCCGACACGCAGGCATCTCAGCGACCTCATGCTCCTCCAGTGTCGTCACTGGGAACGGGGGTCTGCGCAACAGATCGGGCACCCTCTCGATCTCACCGGCATTAACCTCTGCAGGGACCTCCACGCGGATCTCCAGCAAGCCCTCCACTGCCTCTCCTCCAGCAAAGGCCTCCGGCCTCCGATCACCCCACAGCACGTCCATCATTTGCCGCCACGCACCGCGCGTGAGCGGAGTCTCATCGTCCCCAGGCATCAGCTCCACAAGCTCCTCGAGGCGCTCCAACATGGCTCCCAGGGTTCTGACGGGGGGTGGGAGCCCCAGCTGCCCCCGGAACTCCCCCTCTCCCTCCTCTGCTATGGGGACCTCCGCAGCAGTCAGTAGGCGAGGGTCCTCCATCCTCTCCAACCACCGCAGTTGTACACCCGGGTAAGGGGACCACTCCTGGAGCAGGCCGACGAAATGCTGGGGTACAGGCCTCAAGATGGCCGACTGCAGGGCTTACTCAGAGGCCTTAAACTCATCCAAGCTCCTCCAGACTCCGGAGAGGGGGCCAAAACGAGCTCCGAAGTCTGCCACTCGATGGCCAGCTCAGCAGGGGTGATATCCTCAAATAATTCACGGGAAATCCGGGTAGAAACCCCCGATATCAGTGGGTTTCAGCGGAGCTCCTAGAAAGCACGTCTGATTCCCCATGCGGCCGGCCACGCCCCTTTCATTTTTTTTTTTATTATAGCGTATATATTGGATCCAGATACCACCTTGCAACCTGTATTTTGAAAGAATCCATACCTACACTTTGTCTGCGCTCCCAATAAATATGGTTGTATTTTTTTATATGGTCTATAAGGGTGAGGGACACACCTTATGGTGAGCAGCATGAATATATAATTTTCCTCACAAAATTCTGATATACGATTTATATAGCGCCGAGCACTTTAACACCTAAGGTGTTATATACAATTCTGTTTGGGTCTCATGGTGTGGGCTGCTTATAATAAATATGGATTTCAGAGCCAAGTTTGGCAAAGATATAGGAGAAGTGTTTGGTAACACAGAGTTTAATAGAGGTTTGGGAGATATTAATAACACTATATTTGATAAGAAAAAAATGAGCAATAGGTTGGAATACTTATTAAAAAAAGAAATACGACTAAAATGGGATATCAATACTCTAGACCAATACCTTAAAGCAGGGGTCAAGTCCTGGGAAAAAAAGTGAGGGAACTCCTATACCCCGAGAATCCTGTATAGCCAGGCACAGACCCCCAGAAATAAATATAAGCAGACACAGACCCCCAGAATTAAATATAGGCAAACACGGACCCCCATAATTAATTATAGCCAGATACAGACCCCCAGAATAAATTATAGCCCGGCAGGGACCCCAGAATTACAGAATTAATTATAGCGAGATACAGACCCCCAGAATTAATTATAGCCAGGCAGGGACTCCAGAATTATTTATAGCCAGACACAGGCTCCCCAGAATTAATTATAGCCAGACACAGGCCCCCCAGAATTAATTATAGCTAGACACAGGCCCCCCAGAATTAATTATAGCCAGACACAGGCCCCCCCTCCAAAATTAATCATAGCCAGAAACAGGCCCCCAGAATTAATTATAGCCAGACACAAACCCCCAGAATTATACTTGACCGCGTGTTCCTCCGAGCTCAGGCGTGCTCCCGTTTTCACACTCTCTTTCTCTCCATCTTTTCACTCTGTCACTCCTGTTTTCACACTCTCTTTCTCTCCCTCTGTCTTTTCACTCTCTGTCACTGCTGTCTTTTCACACTCTCTTTCTCTCCATCTTTTCTCTCTGTCACTCCTGTCTTTTCACTCTTTCTCTCCATCTTTTCTCTCTGTCACTCCTGTCTTTTCACTCTGTCACTCCTCTTTTCACTCTTTCTCTCCATCTTTTCACTCTGTCACTCCTCTTTTCACTCTTTCTCTCCATCTTTTCACTCTGTCACTCCATCTTTTCACTCTGTCACTCCTCTTTTCACTCTTTCTCTCCATCTTTTCACTCTGTCACTCCTGTCTTTTCACTCTTTCTCTCCATCTTTTCACTCTGTCACTCCTGTCTTTTCACTCTTTCTCTCCATCTTTTCACTCTGTCACTCCTGTCTTTTCACACTCTCTTTCTCTCCATCTTTTCACTCTGTCACTCCTCTTTTCACTCTTTCTCTCCATCTTTTCACTCTGTCACTCCTCTTTTCACTCTGTCACTCCTCTTTTCACTCTTTCTCTCCATCTTTTCACTCTGTCACTCCTCTTTTCACTCTGTCACTCCTCTTTTCACTCTGTCACTCCTGTCTTTTCACTCTTTCTCTCCATCTTTTCACTCTGTCACTCCTGTCTTTTCACTCTTTCTCTCCATTTCACTCTGTCACTCCTGTCTTTTCACTCTTTCTCTCCATCTTTTCACTCTGTCACTCCTGTCTTTTCACTCTTTCTCTCCATCTTTTCGCTCTGTCACTCCTCTTTTCACTCTGTCACTCCTCTTTTCACTCTGTCACTCCTGTCTTTTCACTCTTTCTCTCCATCTTTTCACTCTGTCACTCCTGTCTTTTCACTCTTTCTCTCCATCTTTTCACTCTGTCACTCCTGTCTTTTCACTCTTTCTCTCCATCTTTTCACTCTGTCACTCCTGTCTTTTCACTCTTTCTCTCCATCTTTTCACTCTGTCACTCCTGTCTTTTCACACTCTCTTTCTCTCCATCTTTTCACTCTGTCACTCCTCTTTTCACTCTTTCTCTCCATCTTTTCACTCTGTCACTCCTCTTTTCACTCTGTCACTCCTGTCTTTTCACTCTTTCTCTCTCTCTGTCTTTTCACTCTTTCTCCCCCTCTGTCTTTTCACTCTGTCACTCCTCTTTTCACACTCTCTTTCTCTCCCTCTGTCTTTTCACTCTCACTTCCTCTGTCTTCTCACTCATATAAAAGGTCTCTAAAGCCTATTCTTTCATCAGGAATATAATTCTGCATACTAGGTGGGTTATTTATGTGCCACTATTTGCCATTGCAACTACAGTGAACAATGTCAGTATTCCTATATATCTTGTGTCTTTTCTCAATCGTTGTCAGGGTTGTCCAAAACAACAGTGAACATGCATTTAAGGTGGCAATCTCCACAGCACCACAGTTTGTATGGGAGGTCTGAAAGAACAATGCTGCTACAATTTGGCCTGAAACAATGATAAAAGGTGACACAATCTACAAAGGGCAGAAACTACAGTGAGAGCCCATTGAAGCCTACAGGATACAAACTAAGCCCAGGTGCAAACACACTGGTTTAACACCCTCCTATCTTAAACAATGGGTTACTTACCCTGACATTTCAGCCATTATGGTTGAAGGGACTTGAGGTAATGACTGCATGTGTTAACTATTTCGAGGCTGCCTTGAAGATTCAGAGAAGCCCTGCAGATATTTCACAAAGATCTGGATCATGGATTGAATAAATGCTCAAAGCATTGAGATCTTGTAAATTGTTCTTCAAGACCTCTTTACTTTTTATCACATGGACATCAAGGAACAGAAAAGGAAAAGGGTCCTCACCTGGCACTGCTACTTTAGCTGCAAATAGCATAGATTTATTGGGAAACGACCAGCCGTAAGACATCCAGTTTGTGGCTGAAAGGTTGCCATTTTCACAATAAATCTATGCTATTTGCAGCTAAAGTGCCAGGACCCTTTACGTTTTCTTTTCCTTGATGTCCATGTGATTAAAAGTAAATGGATAGTCACCTACACCAGCGTGGCTAATGGAGTTCGGCAGAAATAAAATGTAGAGGGTTTGAAACTCCCTCAACCCTGAACCGTGCTACATATATTACATACTGTGTTTTCACACTCTCTCACTTCCTTCGTCTTCTCACTCGGTATCCTCCAGTCCTGGCCCAGGTTGTGCTGTGTGTGCAGCTCGCACGTGTCACGTGCCTACAGCCAGCAGCCGGGCACGTGACTTGACCTCTGGCCTACCCGGCCAATCACAAGCAGAGGCTTAGATGTGTGTATATCAGCCGGGAACAGCCGCAATCACGTGGCACCGCTGAACCTGGAAGCAGTGGGAGGCGATCACTCTCCGCCAGAATAATTTCCACAGCGGTGAGAAGGTGCGTTCCCGCAGCGTTCCCTCTGCGGGATAAGTACGGGAACGCCGTTCCTCTGCGTTCCCGCAGGACTCGAGCCCTGCCTTAAAGATAAGATAGTCCCTCGAGGTTTGAGATGGCTTAAAGATCCCTCACCAGAAATGGTAAACGACTCATTCATGGAGATATGGTGTGATATGCTTGAAGGATTTTCACATACAACTATGAGAGTAATTATAGCTAGAAGAAAGACTCTATTAGAAGATTTGAGCATAGAAATAGAAACCACATATAACCAATTATGCAATGTTATAGACCCACAGGAGAAGGAACTCCTAATGCGGAACATTGAAGGAAGTTTAGAGAAGGTTGAAAGAGAAGTTAAACTTAAAAAAAGGAGTAAATATATACGAGACACAAGAGATTACAAACAAAATAAAATTTGGATATTTAATAACCACACAACCGACAAACACTTCAGAGGCGTTAAGGGAGTAAAAATAATCGAAGAAGAAGAAGATCTATCTATGAAACAATCAAATTTAGGATATAGATATCAGCCCAAACCTTTAAATAGAACACCTATTAGGAAAGAAGATGCAATAGTAAGAAAGAAAATCCCACAGCAGGGACACAATTATTACCAACGACGTAGAAGCAGTTTATATTTAACGAATTCACCTACGAGAGATAGAAAATATACACAGATCCCTTTCCATATGAGACGAGACCAACATGTAGGATTTAATACAGAAAGAAAGAGATCTGGACCTCCGAATCGAAACGTCTGGGATTCTAATAGATTAACAACACGACCATTTACTACCTATAGTAGATACCAACCACTTGTAGACGACGAACAAGATGAGGTTTTTCACCAGAGAGAAGAGGAAGAATGGACACAAGAAACACCATACAGAGAGAAGTACAAAGAGAAGCCGAAAGGAGTATAGGAACCAATATAGGCGTCAGGAATACAGGGAAAAGGATGACAAGAGAAGAGGATGCCTAGGAGGACATCTGGCACAGGGAAGAAAAAAGAGGAAAAATGAGGGAACAGTAGGCATATTCAATCTTAGTGGACAAACCCTTACGCAGGGACAAATAGGAGTTTTGAAGAAGGGTCTGAAATATGTACCGAACCGAAAAGGAGATAGTTTTAACACCTTTGTTGACCTGCAAAAATTCAAACGAAAGCTGTGCCTGAAAAGGTTTTTTGCCAAAACCCCAATAGAAAGAGAAATAATACACGATAATAAATATGTCCATACCATCTTGAAAGAAAAATCCATATTTTATCCGAGACATATGATCTCTAAAGAGATCGATACTTTTGATCAGATGGTCCAAAGAGACATAAGAAAGTTAGAGAAAAAGAGAAAATATAATAATAGACCCACTAAATTAACCAAGGAAGAGAATGAAGGGTTGAAACAACTGAGTAAAGATACCAACCTGATTATAAAGCCTGCAGATAAAGGGGGAGGCTTGGTCATACTTAACCAGGAGCAATATCATCAAGAATCATGTAGGTTATTGAATGATGCCAAAACCTATTTAAAATTGGGAAATGATCCGACTGAACAGATCAAACAAACGTTTTTGGAGTATTTACAACAAGGAAAGGACAGTGGAATTTTGAATGAGCATGAATATCAATACCTTAAAATCAATTATCCACGTATACCAGTTTTTTATTATTTACCCAAAATACATAAAAACTGCCAACATCCACCAGGCCGCCACATAGTGTCCGGTATAGACTCTATTTCGTGTAGATTCTCTGAACATATAGACCATCTTCTACAACCATTAGTACAGACAACTCCAGCGTATTTGAAAGACACAATTTCAGTTCTAAAATTGATGAAAGAGATTAAGTGGGAATCGAATTTTATTTTTGCAACCTGTGACGTAAATTCACTCTATACGATAATTCCACACGAGGCAGGGTGTAAAGCGATAGAACATTTCCTCTTGGAATCGAAGGAATTCAAGTTAGATCAAATCCAATATATAGTTGAGGGAATCAATTTGATCCTCAAGAATAATTATTTTTGGTATGGAGGAGATATTTATCTCCAAATTAATGGGATTACTATGGGGACGAGGTTCGCCCCCAGCTATGCCAATCTGTTCATGGCCCACTGGGAATCCAGTGTGGTGTGGACGGGGCATGGCTGGGGGCCTAACCTCATCCTCTATAGAAGATACATAGACGATGCCCTGATCATCTGGCAGGGTGAGAGACAAGAACTGGAGAGTTTTATTACCCACCTAAACAATAACGAACTAGGAATTAAGTTGGACTCAAATATCAGTCCAACCCAGGTTGATTTTCTCGATTTAACCATATATGTGGAAGAAAATGAAATAAAAACCCGCACTTTTTTTAAAACAGTACAGGTTAATAATTATATTCCCACAAATAGTGGACATTATCCCCCATGGTTAAAGGCGATTCCGAAAGGACAACTCCTGCGCATTCGCAGAAACTGCACAGATGTAGAACAATACCTCTACCAGGCTGAGAAACTTATTAACCAATTTAGAGAGAAAGGTTATAATAATATATTCTTAGATGAAATTAAAAAAAGAAGTTCTCAAATTGAGTAGGGACTCATTATTACAATATAAACACCGAGGAGAGAAGAATTCAAAGAGATTCCATTTATTATGGATTACAATATGGATAACAAATTAATTAAAAAGTCGATAGAAAAATATTGGCCAGTTTTGACCAACGATCCAATCCTCAGTAGCATTCTACCTGAAAAACCTAAAATCATTTTCAGAGGGGGTAACAACTTGAGTAATAATTTAGTCCATAGCCATATTAGAACTAATGACGTGCAGAGATCAGAACGCTTTTTTGGAATAACTCCGGGTTTTTATGGCTGTGGTCAATGTATATCGTGTCGAAAAACTACAAGTAAAAAAAGAACAGTAACAAATTTTGATGCAGGCATTAGAGGATCTAATTATAAAATAAAAGATATAATTACTTGCCATACTAAGAATTTAATTTATTTACTTAAATGTCCATGCGGAAAAAAATACGTAGGACAAACATCACGACCTCTATACATTAGGATTAACGAGCACCTCTGTAATATCACCAGAGGATATATAAAACATAGTGTTTCCGCCCATTTTGGGGACACTCATAGCTGCAGTCCCAGAGGCCTGGAGTTTATAGGCATTGAAAAAATTAAACGTGACTGGAGAGGTACCAATATAGATCAGAAACGTATTAAGACTGAGATGAGATGGATCTATAATTTGGATACTTTAGCCCCCAATGGGTTAAATACAGACTTTGAGGTCTGCCATTTTTTATATACATAAATGTATTGACTGTTATGATGTTTGTCATCTCTTCCTATTCTTTCTTCTATACTGTAAGGCTGGGTTCACACCACAGCGTAGCGCAGCGTCGCGCAATGCGCGCGTTTTTTTTACACGCGTTCGCGCATACAAAAAAACGCGCGAACGTGCGTTGCAGCGCGTTCGCGGCTATGATATGGCCGCGAACGCGCGGCTATCTGCCGAAAAGAAGCTCCCGGACTTCTTTTTGCGTCGGCCGTTTTAAAGCGCGTTCCTGCGCGCTTTAAAACGCTTAGGTGTGACATGCCCACATAGGCAATCATGGGATTTCATGTTTAAGCGTTTTACAGCGCGCAGGAGCGCGCTGTAAAACGCTAAGGTGTGAACCCAGCCTTAATCAATGGCGGATGTCACTTTTTATTGTTATGTGAAGGAATTTCCGATACCCTATTTATTCAAGCGCCTTTGAAGTTATTTATACTTGTTTTCAAAGTTGGGTGTTTATAGGTTGCTGCGGCCAACGGAATTCGTGAAGTGGGGTTTACCACAAGAACGAAAGACCCACGCATGCGCAATAGGAAGCAATACATACGGTTTTGACATGGAGATTGGAAGAAGACCCACGTCAACAGAGGGTTCCGGAAAGTATCTGGAACGCATATTGCGCGCTGACACGCACGCCACCTGAGAGATATCGCACAATCAGACTGAAAGGATTATAAATAGACTCTGTGTGCAGTTATGAACTTACCGACTGATGAAACTCGCAGGCTAGCGAGTGAAAAGCGTCTCGGACTCTATTTTACATATCTGCCTATATTTTTATTTATTATTTATTTTTTTTGTTAACTTGTTTTTAATAAACTTCCTTTATTAATATATTATTTGGAAGCAGCTGATTTTTCCAGCAGACCGGAACGTAGTATCATCGATTTAAGGGTGGGACCCCCCATGGAGTAAGCGGTCCATTGCTTAAATACTGAGCCACTCGCTGGGAGGCTCAGTAATACGTGAGTAGTTCTGACTCAGAGTATATATACGTATATATGCCATTGATATTGCGCTATGTATGCTTTTCTACTTTGAGGTCATCATACCCGTGAAATCTAGAATTACGATACCATCTATTCATATACAAGGAACCATCTGATGGGAGAAGCCCCCCATAGAGGCTTATCTGCGTTCAACACGAACCTATTGGTTCCTCGTTTGTGAGTGGTTTTCCTCCAACCTCTCTTCCCATCTATCTAAATATACATACAGTATTGCACGATTGTTTTTTCATTTTTATTATAGCGTATATATTGGATCCAGATACCACCTTGCAACCTGTATTTTGAAAGAATCCATACCTACACTTTGTCTGCGCTCCCAATAAATACGGTTGTATTTTTTTATAAAGTTCTTTCTTTATGTGTCTTTTTAAGTCTTCTTGCCTCAAAGAAAACAGAGGATAGAAAAACATGGTGCACTCAGTTTAAAATAAGTGAAGTTCATCTATCATATAAATTAACTTCAGTTATTTTAAACTGGCTGCACCACATTTTTCTATCCTCTGTTTTGTTTGAGGCAAGAAGACTTAAAAAGACACATAAAGAAAGAACTTGGCCTTTGTTTGAAAGAAGCGCCATATCCACCGCAACTTTCTTCAAAACTATTATCTGGTGGTTTGAGGTATACCACTATGTGGAGAGATACGGCTGCTGATTCATATATATGAACTGTATTTGATAACAAAAGTATTGCACCTTTTTATTTATTGCACTGTTCATTTTGTTCACCGGGTGGCGCCAGATACATATACCATATTCCCTAGTTAATGCCTACGATAGTGTCTGAATGTGTAAGCGTTATTGCTAGGATAAGTGTGTTTAACGTATGCTATCCATATTACATTGCTGACGCTATCCCTGGTAGCTCATTGGTTTTTGCACTAACTTCCGCGAGCTTACTGTACTTTGCGCTCCTCATGTTAAAGGGACACTCCAGTCTGAAAACCCCCCCCCTTTTTTTACATTATATCAAAGCTATTGCCCTATCATTAAGTATATATATATTTTAAAGTAATACTCACCCTAAAAATGACACTTTTCCAACGGCGTTTTTTTTTTTTTTACTCACCTCCCTCCTCTTCCGCTCCCGTCGTAGAATCTTGGAACTTGGCTACAGGTTTACGTGCAAAGCGCGCATGCGCGCCTATCACGTAAACCAGCAATCAGAAAATCAGCAGGCTTCCTCCCGGAAGCCTGCTCATTCAGCGCACGTTCACGAGCGGCGAGGTGAGCTGAAGTTCACCCCGCCTGCTCGTCTAAAATCTCTTAGGCGGAGGAGAAGGAGGAGGAGGCAGCGGCTCCAGCTCCTTCCTGCGCGTTCCCGCAACTCTGCTGGAGTGTGGGACGTCATCGCTTTCTAGCGCGATGACGTCCAGCTTGCCGAGAGTTCCAAAACGCGGGGAACTTGAAACCGATCGGCTGATTGACAGCTGGGAGGGCGGAGTAAAGTCACCCTTCTCTCAGCAATATCAGCCGATCGGGAAAAGGTAGAAGGCTGGGGGAAAAAATGGTATACTTCAGGCAATATGACCACCTTAAAAAGCTGATGTGGTCATATTGCCTGGAGTATCCCTTTAAGTATAGGATGCGCAATGAGCAATTAGCGTTTCAATAAGGAAGTTACTACAAAGTGCTAACGACAATTACCGTTGGGATGCGCAAGACAAAATTTTAGCTACTCCTAAAAGTTTGGTGCTAAATGATTCTGCAAATGTAAAATGATTTAGCACTAGCCCTCCCTCCCCCCCAATAAATCCAATACTCACCTATCCTCTCGCGGCGAGAAAGGTGGCCTGATCCACCACTTCTTCTGGCTGCAATCACTCTCTAGATTGACTAACTGCGTTCAGCGAGGTGGCCAGATGGACATCAGAGTGGAAGGAATGTCCACTCGTAAAAACCGTCATCTGACACCAGCCTAAACTTACTTTTTACGGGGTCTGTTTTGCGGCTTGGACCTGGAGCTACAGTTCCAATAACCTCTACGTTAATCTGGCCCTGGGTACTATTGTTCCTGGAGTACTAGTGTTTGCAGATAGTAATGTTTGCAGGGAGAAATGGTTGCAGTGTACAATTGTTTGTGGGGTACTCTTGTTTGCAAGCACAATTGTTTGCAGTTAGTATTATTTCCAGGGTAATATTGTTCATAGGGTACCAATTTTTGCATGTAAGATTTCACAGGGTATTATTTGCAGAATAATATTGTTTGCAGGTATTATTTACAGGTATTGTTTGTGGGGTACTATTATCTGCATTGTATTATTATTTGCAGGGTACTATTATTTGCAGGGTATTATTGTTTGCAGGTACTATTATTTGCAGGGTATTGTTATCTGCAGGGTATTGTTATTTGCAGGGTATTGGTATTTTCAGGGTATTGGTATTTGCAGGATATTGTTATCTGCAGGGTATTGTTATCTGCAGGGTATTGGTATTTGCAGGGTATTGTTATCTGCAGGGTATTGTTATCTGCAGGGTATTGTTATTTGCAGGGTATTGGTATTTGCAGGATATTGGTAATTGCAGGGTATTGTTATCTGCAGGGTATTGTTATCTGCAGGGTATCCGTATTTGCAGGTTATCTGTATTTGTAGGGTATTGTTATCTGCAGGGTATTGTTATCTGCAGGGTATTGTTATCTGCAGGGTATTGTTATCTGCAGGGTATTGGTATTTGCAGGGTATTGTTATCTGCAGGGTATTGTTATCTGCAGGGTATTGTTATCTGCAGGGTATTATTGTCCGTTGGGAAATGATTATTATTGTTTGCAGAAACACTTGCGGTCGGCAGGTGGCGAGATTGCACCACGTTAATCTTCTTCCACAAAGCAAAACAACATACACGCTGTAGTTTGGCCGCGTTCGCGCCCTGTATTCTGCTGACGTCACCTCGGCAGTGGTCGCTCCCAACTCCGTCATCACCCGGCGGCCGGTTAGCTGGCAGTGCTGGAGGCTATGGAGCAGCTGTGAGTCACAGTGCCAGCTGGATGTCCGGGATTCAATGTGCGCAGGTAGCGGCCGTACCGCGGACATTCCCCCGTGTTCGGGGAAGCGGAGCAGCGGCAGACTCTGAGTGCTTTCAGGGGACACTCGACCCCTGTCTCCCCGGGTGAATCGGTAGCCTGGGGGAAGCGGCTTCCTGTTGAGCTTTGGAGGCAGTGCGGCCATGGAGGAGAAGTACAGTAGTAACGTGATCAGCAGCGGCAGGCTGGGGCCTGTGGACGCCCCTGAGTCCAGGTAACAGCACCTACTATGAGCTCAAACATCTGGTCACTCATGAGAGCTCAGGCTGCAGGGACACACAAACACACACTCCACTCTGATCAGCATATCTGCTGCAGCCGTGCGTGTGTTGTACAGGGGATCCAGCTGCGGGCGGTCTGTGGACAGGGGTTCCAGCTGCGGGCGGTCTGTGGACAGGGGTTCCAGCTGCGGGCGCTCTGTGGACAGGGGATCCAGCTGCGGGCGCTCTGTGGACGGGATCCAGCTGCGGGCGCTCTGTGGACAGCGGATCCAGCTGCGGGCGCTCTGTGGACAGCGGATCCAGCTGCGGGCGCTCTGGACAGCGGATCCAGCTGCGGGCGCTCTGTGGACAGGGGTTCCAGCTGCGGGCGCTCTGTGGACAGGGGTTCCAGCTGCGGGCGCTCTGTGGACAGGGGTTCCAGCTGCGGGGGCTCTGTGGGCAGGGGTTCCAGCTGCGGGGGCTCTGTGGACAGCGGATCCAGCTGCGGGCGCTCTGTGGACAGGGGATCCAGCTGCGGGCGCTCTGTGGACGGGATCCAGCTGCGGGCGCTCTGTGGACGGGATCCAGCTGCGGGCGCTCTGTGGACAGCGGATCCAGCTGCGGGCGCTCTGTGGACAGGGTTCAGCTGCGGGCGCTCTGTGACAGGGGTTCCAGCTGCGGGCGCTCTGTGGACAGGGGTTCCAGCTGCGGGCGCTCTGTGGACAGCGGATCCAGCTGCGGGCGCTCTGTGGACAGCGATCCAGCTGCGGGCGCTCTGTGGACAGCGGATCCAGCTGCGGGCGCTCTGTGGACAGCGGATCCAGCTGCGGGCGCTCTGTGGACAGCGGTTCCAGCTGCGGGCGCTCTGTGGACAGCGGATCCAGCTGCGGGCGCTCTGTGGACAGCGGATCCAGCTGCGGGCGCTCTGTGGACAGCGGATCCAGCTGCGGGCGCTCTGTGGACAGCGGATCCAGCTGCGGGCGCTCTGTGGACAGGGGTTCCAGCTGCGGGCGCTCTGTGGACAGGGGTTCCAGCTGCGGGCGCTCTGTGGACAGGGGTTCCAGCTGCGGGCGCTCTGTGGACAGGGGTTCCAGCTGCGGGCGCTCTGTGGACAGGGGTTCCAGCTGCGGGCGCTCTGTGGACAGGGGTTCCAGCTGCGAGGCGCTCTGTGGACAGGGGTTCCAGCTGCGGGCGCTCTGTGGACAGGGGTTCCAGCTGCGGGCGCTCTGTGGGCAGGGGTTCCAGCTGCGGGCGCTCTGTGGGCAGGGGTTCCAGCTGCGGGCGCTCTGTGGGCAGGGGTTCCAGCTGCGGGCGCTCTGTGGGCAGGGGTTCCAGCTGCGGGCGCTCTGTGGGCAGGGGTTCCAGCTGCGGGCGCTCTGTGGGCAGGGGTTCCAGCTGCGGGCGCTCTGTGGACAGCGGATCCAGCTGCGGGCGCTCTGTGGACAGGGGTTCCAGCTGCGGGCGCTCTGGACGGGTTCCAGCTGCGGGCGCTCTGTGGACAGGGGTTCCAGCTGCGGGCGCTCTGTGGGCAGGGGTTCCAGCTGCGGGCGCTCTGTGGGCAGGGGTTCCAGCTGCGGGCGCTCTGTGGGCAGGGGTTCCAGCTGCGGGCGCTCTGTGGGTCAGGGGTTCCAGCTGCGGGCGCTCTGTGGGCAGGGGATCCAGCTGCGAGCGCCATTGCAGGTCTGGGTAAAAGCCGGATATTTTGTATATTTCAATAAACGCAATATATATTTTTTTTACCCAAAATATTGCTGGAATTTAATGGATCACTTTTTCACTAAAAAAAAAAACTCCTGATCCTGCCGTATCCATGTATTATATTTTTAAGAAATCGCACTGCCTCTTTGCATTTTTCAATAAAACAGTTTTATCTTTCAGCCCTGCCTGTGGGGCCTCCATCTTCCCACTGGTGTCATCACGCGTTGATGGGATTGTGTGAAAGAAAAAAAATGGACCCCCCCCCCCCCAATAAGTTATTAGGCATCATTGGAAAGGTTAGAGTCTGGCCTTTCCAATGATGCCAAAGTAAATAAAATATATATTTTCTTCTTGTAGAACATGAAAAGTATTCACTTTTCAGTAATGACGTCAATAATATTGCTGTAGTAACTCACCTCATTTCCCATGTCAGCATCAAATATGGAAGCGATGAAACAATGTGTTAAGCATTGTATACTCAAAAACGTAAGCCACCACACCACTGCGAGGAGAGGCAGAAATACTTGGGATTCCCGTATCTCCATTATTTAAACCACACAAGTTCAAGTGAGGTGTCCTTGTAAAATTAAAAGATTCGGTGTGATTTCTCAAAGAAATGCATGGATTTGGCAGTCGCCAGGTGTTTTTTTTTTTATATTTTAATGAAAAAGTGCACGGATCCATTAGATACCACCAATTGTTTGGTGAAAAAGTTGTGGATCCTAAAGGATAATATTGTCTTTTTATTGAGAAATGCAAAGATCCGGTGTGATTTCTCAAAAAAAAAAAAAAAAGGCACGGATCCTGCTTTTACCCAGACCCCGCCATTGCTTTATCTGCCGGTTGCATGAAGGGTTCTTTTTAGTGGTTTTGCAAATCAACCCAGTCTGGTAAACAAAGCATTTTGGCAAATTAAGCTTCATATTTTCTACCTACAAGGAGTTAACCCTGGTCATTCAGCGGCATACTGCAGGATCCACTTCAAGTTACAGATGTAGAGGCAGGAAGGCCGAACGCTCAGCCTTTTCAGATAGCAAATGGGAAAATAATATTTGACAGTCTTTTCAGAGATTGTAACCTGCAGTTGGTTGTAGAACATATTGAAAGTACAATGTAGAACGGCAAGAATACTTCTTCAAGGCTGGCGGCACACGAGCGTTAATACAGAGAGAGGAAGGCACGTCCGTGAGAGTGGGTGTTTCTTCCACTCGGTGCGCTCAGCGTACAAAGTCGATCCTCCTATGGAGGATCGCGCTTTGTATCCCTGTCAGCGTCCGTTTAGCTTTTAGACGGGGAGGGTTTTTTTCACGTCTGGAGGTTGGCCCTCCCTGTCAAAACGGCACAGACGCAGGGAAGTGCGGGCGCACACAAGCACTAAATGCTCGTGTGCCGCCAGCCTAATGCGTCACTGCTAGAAAATAGAGATTTTAAAGTCAACTACTGTAGTTTTCTGGCAAGAGTTTAAAATGTCTCCGTATTCATTAGTGCAGTGGTTCCCAATCGCGGTCCTCAAGTCCCCCTAACAGGCCAGGTTTTAAGGATCACCTTGGGGAAATGCAGCCTGAATCCTGCTATCACTGAGCCGCAAATCCTATCACCTGTGCTGTGCTTCAGATATCTGGCAAACCTGGCCTGTTAGGGGTACTTGAGGACCGCAGTTGGGAACCACTGCATTACAGCACAGCAGCATCACGTTAAGTCATTAAGTCTTACTGCTTAATAGAGATAAATCTGATATACTCACCTCGACTTCAAAGTCAAGCGTGCCACCATCTCTTGGGTTCAGTGTAACTGTTCTAAAGGTCACCCTAGTTACTCCAGCCTCCCGCCTTTCTCCAACATGATCTGTTCTGCTTGGGGACAAAACACTAAAGAGGTAGGGGTCCCTCCATCTGACAGTGGCGGCTCGCTTTCTTGCCAGTACATCAGCATTCACTATCAGTCGTTTTTTGGCATAGAGCTTGGCACAGCCCCCCAAACCAATGACATTAGTGACACTGGTGTTTTTTTTTTTTTTTTTTTACCTCTCTTTATATTGTTCTCTCTTTTTATATTCTATATTTATAGATTGCCTGCATCTAAGCTGACAGCCCATATATCTCGTATCTTTGGAGTATTTAAGTCGTTGCAGATTTTCACTCTTTGCGGCTTTTGAGATGTACTTGTATGGTTTAAAATCTCACTTCAATCTCTTTTTTTCTTGCAGGTTGACAAGATACATAGTACTGCTCTGCTTCACCAAGTTCTTGAAAGCTCTTGGTATCTTTGAGTCATACGATCTGCTAAAGGTTGTCCATATTGTACAGTTCATCTTTATATTAAAAGTAGGGTAAGTGTATTTTCTGTCCCTTGAACGTTGCTTCAGACTGCTCCTGTTCGTTTCCCACATTCTGATTATTTTTTTTTTTCCATGGTAAAGGGTTGATGCTCACACCTTCCCGCTGAGCTTTTATATATTGTAAATATAATGTATATATTGGCCTGGGTGTGTGGAGTACCCTCTTCCCGTCTGAGGTGCCCCAAACTCTTTAAAATGCAGGGTGAAGTGGAGAGAATCCTCCACCCCGCCCCCTGCGCACACCCCTGCAGGACCAGGCAGCCAGGCATCAGCAGCCTCTGCCAAATTACTTAAAAATAGAGTGTCCTTATTTTACCCTTAAGTAGAATGTTCCTTTAATCCCATAGTGACTGGAAGGTTTTACCAATGTCTGTCTGAAAGTGCTCGCTGCTGTTTTTACGTTTCTGCGCTGTTTGTGTTTAGCACTAATTTTCCTCTTACTCGTTTATGGAACCCACACATATTTATATACCGTTTTTCTTGCCTGTAAATGGACTTTGTAAAGATACCATTATTTCCATCATATCGTATAATTTACTATAAAAAATAGTATGAAATATGAAAAAATGGAAAAAAATTAATCCCCAAAAGCTACAACCGCCAAAAAAGACCACCGCTAAATAGTTTAGACATACCCAATGTTTACATGTTTTTGCTTTTTAACCCCTTCACTGCTGAGCCATTTCACCTCTGTGTGCTGACCTCATATTGATGGTTTTGTGCTCACCATGTGTAACCGTGATTTGAAGTCCTATTTTATTCTACAACACAGACAATTTTATATATATTTTTTTTTTCTTACACCAAACCTGGTCATGTTTGGTATCATTGGAAAGGCCATGGTTTGGCCATGCCAAATTTTCTTCAAATTTGCCTATATGCAAGTCTTGATCTTTTGGAAAGTTATACTGCTACTTATATATGGAGGAGTTGCCTCTGGAACACATGGAAAACCTTCCTTATCTATTTGTGTTCTCTGTATTAAGCTGTGGAAATGTGTAATGGAGCGTTAGCCTGCACCTGTTTACTTTTAACCTGACCATATCAGCAGTGTTTGCACTGGCACCTGCTGCGAGTCTGAAAAGTCGAAAATACAGTGTGTGTGTCTCTATATTATGTCTACAAAAACTGGGACTTGGCAGAAAACTATTTATTGCATGTGCTACAATCTGTCCAAGTAGTCGTGCAAATGCCCGGTATCTGCACCGATACCAGTATGGGTATCGGTGCATCGCTATAAAATATAATTAAACACAAATCTCCTATTTCCAATGTGGAGGCATTCTGGGAGATTGTGAGAATAAAAAATAATCCATGATTAAATTTACATTTTAAATTCTAATCCTGGTATTCTTTAAACTTGATCGTTTTGACCTGGAATTTGTCCTCCACGTATTCTTTCCTTAATAAATAACTGCTATACAGGGTTATTCAGAGAAAGGTGAAAAACAGGAGAACTGGCAGGAGAAGAAAACAATCTAGACCAAATAGCCAATTTGGAAAGTGAGATACATGGGAGAATTTTTCTGGTTTGGCTATTTTGACCTAGAATTTTCACTTCTCCAGTCATTCTTCTGAGTTTCACCTTTTTTTGAATAGACTTGACAGCGTCTAGTCCTTAACATACTTTTCCTGATTGACCAGTTATGTTTTGCACCCATTCGGATTTCCCACCTCTGTCCACCCTAAATTGTTATCGTTAACCTGGTGCGTCTGCCTTTCTGTGTTTTGTTTACAGAGGGAAAAGACCAGCCACACAAGGCTTAACTTTAGCAGGAGCTTTATTGTAGGAGCAGGCACTTTTGAGTCATGCGCTCAAGACCTTTCTCAAGCCAGATCCAGCATGTAGGCCGAAAATGATCCTGCTGCTACGAAAAAGCTCCTGTTAATGCGAAGTCGGGTGCCTGGTCATTGCTCTCTTTGTGACTGACTGGTGCAGTGTTTAAAAATGCATCTGCTTTTCTATGTCTTCTTTATATTTTGTTGACATGCTTTGTACCTATCCTCAGTCTGTAATATGCATGTCCTGCATTATTGTCTTTTGTGTATTTTCCTTTTTGAAGTGTTTTTGGCTAGGCTGTTGTCACTTGACGTGTGTCACACTTGATGTTTTTGTTTTTAAAGCAAACCTTTGCTAGCCAGGACCCCTGTCACTGTGATTTCCCATCAGGGAGTGGATACTGGATTGGTTTTAAAGAGCAATGTGATATCCCTTGATGAGCCATCAAAGGCTCTCCTCGCTCGGCTTTAGCGCCGCCATACTTGTCTGCTGTGGGTGTAGCTGTAAGAGGGCCGTCACGTAGTACTGCAGCATTGGCACTTGGCAGTGACTGTGGCAAACTGGTACGTCAGCCATTGCCTTTGCCTGCAATCAGGTGTAAAGTGTGAGTGCAGTCCTGCAGTATGGTGCTCCTCTCACAGCTGTCACTCACCCCGGTGGCATACCACCAGAAGTGGTTGGCATAAACACTGATTGGGGAATAAACTAAATATTTTTAAGTATGTATAAGAAGAAAAAGAACTAGCACACATATAGGGAGTGAGCCCTGCGTAAATAAAGCAGGACGGGCACTTTAACTTTTTTCAGCAGACTGTGCTGAATATTTATAAATTAAATACATGCTGAACCCAGCACTCCAGTCTCTGTGTAAAAAAAAAAAAAAAAATATGGTTTATTAGGATGGCAACAGTGTTTCTCAAGCTCCTAGCTGACTCTGATCTTTTTGTCATTTGCCCGTGTCCGCCCCTTCCTAACGTAAGATACATTGAAGGTGCTGGTTCATGTGCTTGTCATATCGCAGCTTGATTACTGCAATTTTCTCTTTATTAGCTGCCTCTTTGCAATCTGTAATGGAGGCAGGCGCCAGGGTTATTTTTCTCATCAGACGCACCTCGCGTACCCCCCCCCCCCCCACCCCTCTGCGGTCCCTACATTGGCTTCTTGTACTTTTCAGGATACAGGTTAAAATACTGACGTGTTCAAATCCCCCCCCCCCTTCTTACATGTCTTCGTTACTCCACAAGCATGTCCTGTCTAGACAACTCCGGTCGGCGGGCGACCTCCGTCTGTCCGGTCTACACCTGTGCTGCCAACTCTCGTTTCCAAGTCTTCTCAAGGGCAGCACCAGTCCTGTGGAATGACTTGCCTCACCCTATCAAACTCTCCCATAATCTTCAGGCCTTCAAGAAATCCCATCTCTTCAGATTAGCGTACCACATCACTGATGCAACTCATTCCTCTGCTCACCTACTCACACATGATTGAAGCTGCTTCTATGGCCCCACCGTGCCCAAACCACTGGCACTAATGATCCTGCCATCTAGTGCAACTCACCTCGTCTTCCTCAACCCCAATCCCTCTAGATTGTAAACTCATATGAGCAGGCTCCTGTTTCCATCCTATGTCTATCTCGTTCACTTTTGGTTATTGCAAAGCGCTGCGGAAACTGTTGGCGCTATAGAAATGATGACGATAATAATAATAATAATGTGGTAGTTTAGCACCAATTATTATAAATGTATGTTTAATCCTTTGAAGATATTTGGATCACGGAGATTGACAAATGCTTCCTAATGTGCTGTCACTCAAATCTATTAAACTAATAAACCAATTACAAATGTTCTCAGCTGATCTCCACGGAGAGCCAGGCCAATATGATTATTATATGCTTATTCTTTACCTCCCCCCTCCACAGATCTGCATTATTTATGGTTTTGTTTCAAAAACCGTTTACATCTGGGAAGACCGTTACAAGACGCCTGGTAAGTCGATTTGCTGGTCCATGCTGGAAAACAGGTCACCATGCGAGAGTTCTGCTATAAAATATGTGAAACCCTGTGTGTGTTCTAGTTTTTATAATTCTGTGTTTATTCATATACTATATCACACACAAACATCCGCACCCCGAGCTAGTCCGGATTTCTATCACAATGCATGGGTGTCAGGGTGTCATGAATCAATGGGAAGCTACTGGAGGATTGTAGGCCAGAGTAGATGAGCTGGACAAGTTCTCAGCCGTTACTGCTCCCAGTAACCCGCTTACCTATCCTGGTAGTAGCGAAACCACTCCTAAATTAACTTGTGACAGACACCCCTTGCAGGATACGCTGTCAAAAAAATAGGACTCCATTGAGTGTTCCTGTAAGATCTGTGCCAGGTTCCCTAAACATGATCTCACGCTGCACAAGGTTCGGCGGAAGTAGACCAAGGAAATATTTTTCTTCGGCCTCCTTCTTTTTTTGTAGAATTGAGTTGGCGAATCAGAGCGAGGACCTCGTTGGAGCCTGGATGGGAGTTTAGATGCGGGGGTTGTATTTTTAACTGTTTATAAAGAGGTTTTGCTATTGCGAAATCACTATGACTTCTAGGATGCGCAACTGCGTTGTGTGTTTTGCAACACGAATGACGCCTGCAACACGAATGACGATTGGTCTGGAATCACACATCTATACAAAGTATAGGGCACACAAACCTGCAGTACAAGTGTGCAAAAGCTGAACAGTAATGCAAGTTGAGCTCAAGTCAGGACAGCAAACAGAGCGGTAATGATTGCATGAGGCTTCACAATAATTACCGAGCTCCACGCAATCATTACGACGCCTAATGAAAAGAGCTCAAAGTGTGCGAACATGTCAAGATTTCTGCTCCCTAACAACAGGGTTATTCAAAGAGATTCGAGAAGTCACCGCAAGTTCGGTGACTTTTCGTTCCCCACACTTCGGGGCGATCTTAGTTCGCTGACCCTGCGGTGTATTCAGCAAGCACCACAGGGCCCCCCGTAGTGCAGGGAAAACTCTCCCTGAACACTCACTGAAACCCACAGAAACAGCTGCTTTAAACATGCCGAACGCGTCTGAGAAACCCGAGCAGCTGCCGATCACAGCGCAGAGCAGCCGCCGGAAAAAGCTGACACGCAGACGAACGAGGTGTGAAAAAAAAACAGTTCGCTTGAAAGTTTGAAATTTGAAATGCTGTTTGCAAAAAACTACTGAACGAAAATGTCTGAAATTTACATGGAAGATCCAATGAATGATAATAAAAAGGTCTGTTACAGAAAAAAACGATTTAAAAAAGAAAAGTTTGCCAAAAAATGCCTAAAAGATTCTAAAAAAAAAATCTATAAATAGACTTTTTACTGCAGAATATTATAATAAACCGTTTATTAGATATTGAACTAAAACGGGAATATTTTTAACATTGAAGTCTATGGGATTCGCCTGAATAAACCCGTTGAAAGAAACCACTGAACAGCAGGGCAATTCAACTTTTCACTGCTGTTTTGTGTTCTCTGAATAGACAAAGCACTGCTTCTCTACGGGGATTTCACTGCCCTTGAACAGGCACCGAACAGGCACCGTATGTGCAGGCAATTCGCCAACATTTAGCAATCTGCCTGCTCTCTGAATAGCTGAATGGCCAGGAAATGTAGCCGTAGGCTGAATTTCAGTGTCTGGTTACATTTCGGCGCCAGATCAGCTGTCTTTGAATAACCCTGTAAATGCCACACACGCACGTCACACTTACCATGCACACACTCAATTTGGTGTTAATGCTTAAATATAATGGACTCGGTTTACGAGACCCATTTTGAGAATTTATAATATATATATTTCTGGTGACTTGTTAAGGAAAGATGTGACTGAAACTTAATAAAACGAGGTACAAGCGAAGAAGGAATGTTTGGGAATGGAGTTTCCTTTTGACTCACACACTTAACAACCTTTTGTTTTGCCCCTAGACACACATTGCTTCTTACACCCGTACATTAGAAACCTTTGGTATCCGTTACATAGTATTTATCGACACATTGATCTGGTCTGTAAGGTGTACGTTACGCAGCTCCTTACGGTGTGTTTGCTTCCTTTCAGTGGATCAGTATTGTAAAGCACGCCCTGGTCAGCTGTATTATCTCACTCTTATGGTTCTTTGGCCTCACTCTCTGCGGACCTTTAAGGTAAATAGTCTTTTTTTTTTTCTTTCTAATATCTTATCTACACGTTCATTAATTGTTAGCAGTTTTGTAAGCGTTATCCCATTGTGGCATGAAGAATCTGTCATTCATTTCTACAATAGGTGCCCAGACGCTGAAATGTCATCTAACACTTTGTGTATATACACTGTATTTATATAAAATGGTGACAGACGCACATAGAATTAAGGCATGTTCAAATAAACAATGTAAACAAAGGCATTATTAAACCATGCAGATCAGAAGGAGGATACACTTATTCAGCAAAGAAATGCTGAGAGATTGAAAGAAAGAGAAGAGTAGAGGGTAAAGACTAGGGATAGACCCCCCCCCCCCCCCCTCCTGTCTTTCAGATTCATTTGATGTATCATTGCAAAGGCCAATGATACTAGACCTGGACATTTTTTTAAAAATGTTTAATTCAAAATATTTTTTTTTATTATTGAATAAATGAAACAAACATAGTGTAGTGTTTTAAAATGTTATTAAAAACCTGCAATTAACAAAGACTATCGGCCAGAAAGGCTGCTGATAATCCGTATCGACTCTGGGGAAAAAATGATTGTTCGGTTTCGAGACTGGTCAAGCTATGATCATAAACGCTTAAACTATTGGTAGTGAAGGGGTTAATGGCATACTGTCAGGTCTATTCACTAAAATGTTAAACTCCGGAGAAATGAAAAATCTAGTCCAAATAGCCGATTTGGAAAGTGAGATAAATGGGAGAGTTTTTGGCTGTTAGGTCTAGATTTTCAACCTGTGATTATCCAAAAATCCACAGTCAGGAACCAGTGTATCAGGTTTAATTATTTATACAGTAAAAAAAACTTGGGAATATTCCACGTATTTATTACTGTAATAACCTATTTGACAGATGCCGCCATCTACTGGCCAAAAGCAGTTATTGCAGATAGAACTGCAGCTCATAGCTCCGTGCCTTACACCTCCATTTCCAAGTCGTTGGTCAGTCAGGCAGGAAACAGGAATTCTCAAATGGATATTTTATTTGAACAAAATTAATAGCAATAAAAATCAGTAGCCAACGATAATCAATTAACAAACTTCTTCAGGAAAAATAAATATAAAACACAGCCAACTAATGCACTTCTAGAAAGTGCGTCATGAGTCCCATCAGTGGGCCCTATTCCCTGATTAACGCTTAATGTGGAAAATCTGCACCTACGCCCCCAATTTAGGATGAGATTCTGGATCAGGCGCTACCTCGGCACCTTGCCCCGGAATGCAGTGCTAACCCCTGGGAAACTTTTGCGCTGCCGTATCACCTCCAAGAGTCCACAGGACTCCATAGAGGTTTGCGCTTTCAGGCCGTGAGCTCTGCATGATCTCTCGCAAGATCACGCAGCACTTTGGAGGGAGACTGCGACCTATTTGTTCCCAGTCTCACTCTGTTCCCAGCGACATGAAGCGTAGGATCAGGCCACCGTTCTCACTGCGAGATGAGAGGTGAATATCAGATTTATTTGATGGGGTGTTAAATGATTTTGCAAAAGCGGAATCCTTTTAGGGTTAGCTAAAGTTGTGGCTCGCGCATCCCGAAGGTAATTGGCGCTAGGACTTTGTAATATCTTAACATGGGGAGCACAATCCGTAATTAGCATTAAGTATAGGATGCGCAAAGCACAGTAAGCTTGCACAATCACTGATGTGCCAAGTGATTTTTACAGGTTTAGCGTCGGGAAGGTAATATGGGGGGGGGGTGTAATGTGTTTAAAGTCACTTATCCGGACGGTAACGCTTACACATCCGTACTCTGCCATTAGTGTTCACTAGGGAGTAGAGCCTGGTGTATTTATACAGAATCGGGTTATTCCGAGTGGTCCTTTCTCTATTGGCCAATTCGACTCACCTGCTGTTTTTTGAACATCTAATATGTCCTCCATGTGTCAGCCGGGTACAGGTGAAGGGTAATCCGAAAGCCCCAATGCATCTCCTCCTGTTTCAGCATTCTTCTCAGAGTAAGATAATTTTATGCCTGCTCACACTGGAGCCCTGGTGAAAAACCCATAACAAAGTGAATTCACGACGTTGTGAAAATCATTTCTATTTCATTGAAGATCATATAGGGGTTATTCACGAAGACGCCGGTATTGCTGCGCAAAACTAAAATCCAAAGAGTGGCTCTGTTGTTCATTGGAGTTTTGTAAAATCCTGGGATTTGTCCGTTCTTTAATGTCGGTGACCAGTGTTTGCACCACTAGAGCATTGTGAATATAACCCCTAATGTGTCACCTCTAACCCTCTCCAATTAAAATGAATGATTTGAAAGAATGCCTATTACTGAACCGATTTAAATCCTGGATTTCCTCTCTTACCGTTTGTTTGTTTTGCAGGACGCTGCTTCTTTTTGAGCACAGTGATATTGTTGTCGTTTCTTTGCTGACAGTACTCTTTACAGGCTCTGGAGGTGGACCTTCCAAGGTGTGTCTCCGTCCTTATATACTGTACATTCAGAACATAATATGGTGTTCTCTTTATTCTTGCTGTTCTGCAAGTTGGTGTTTAATCCTTTTTTTTTTTTTCCCCTTCTTTTTCTGTTCCAGACTCGAGGTGCTGTGTTTTTCATTGTCGCTGTTATTTGTCTGTTGCTGTTTGACAATGATGATCTTATGGCTAAAATAGCTGAACACCGTATCCTTGATTTGTAGCCATAATATATACGACATTAGATCAAGGGAAATCCTAGTTGGTGATAACTACAAGGCTTCTGGCTGATTTCCGAATGCGGTGTATTGGATACGTTACTTTTAAGGCTAATGTCCGATGAACGCAGTCAGAGTGCATTCTGCGTGTGTGCATAACGGACAGGTGTACTGACAGAAGATACTGTAGACACCACACAGTCTGTTTTTATTGACGGACGTAGAAAAAAAAAGGGAATCATGGGAAACAAAATTAATATGAAAAATGATTAAAAATGTGCAAAAAATATGAAAATCCATTTTGTGCGTCAAGGTGCTAGACGTCGCAAATGCGCTGCGTCTGACGTCTCACACAGAACGCTACGCGGACGTGGCGCACTCTGCGCATCCGTCTAGTGGTTTTACGTTCTTGCCTAACTTGCGTTCGGTGCACATGTACTTAGTGTGAGGGTCTCTATTGCTCATGATTCTATGCTACGACGGACGTTAACTGTGCGGCAACACGGACGTGATCACTGCGTTCGTCTGACATGGGCCTAAAACGTACTGCCGCTAGGATTTTAGGATGTCAATACAGTAACTTTAGGGCAGGTAGCTGCATATATGGTTCCTATACAATGCAGATAAAGTGTGGCATTGTATAGGCACCCCTTTTCTGTAATTCTGAAATCCTGTATTTTCTGGCTTTTTAACTTCAAAATTGCCTCCTCGATGCTCCGGACAGATTCTCCTACAGTCTGGCGCTGCGGCATAGTGTGGCACGCGCTGGGGGTCTCTGGGCAGCCTCAGCATGGGACATGCTTTCTCTAAGCAACATGTCCCTTGAAAAAGACTGCTCAGTGTCTCCCAACATGTTTACACGCTGCAGCGGTTAGTGGATCACGGCTGTCCTGCCACGTTCATCTTCCAATCTGACTTCGTATTCACCCAGATTTCAAAATTCAGAATGCTATGGGTCCTGAGCAATTTGGATTAGGGGTGCTCATTTTGCTGGATTAGGGGTGCTCATTTTGCTGGATTAGGGGTGCTCATTTTGCTGGATTAGGGGTGCTCATCTTGCTGGATTAGGGGTGCTCATCTTGCTGGATTAGGGGTGCTCATTTTGCTGGATTAGGGGTGCTCATTTTGCTGGATTAGGGGTGCTCATTTTGCTGGATTAGGGGTGCTCATTTTGCTGGATTAGGGGTGCTCATCTTGCTGGGTTAGGGGTGCTCATTTTGCTGGATTAGGGGTGCTCATCCTTGCTGGATTAGGGGTGCTCATCCTTGCTGGATTAGGGGTGCTCATCTTGCTGGATTAGGGGTGCTCATCTTGCTGGATTAGGGGTGCTCAACAAACAACTATGCATAGGGTATTGTACACTATTGGTGTTTAGCCCCACTTCATGCGCAAAACAGTCCCAAAATTTTTTACCTGCACTCTAGGGCTGTGCAATATTGACAAAATAATCATATTGCGATTTCTTGAATGAATATTGCGATTGCGATTTTATTTGCGATTTAGCCAATTGTTTTTTCAAACATGCTACATACATTCTAAATGTATTCAGTATTCAGCACATGGATATACTGCCCCAGCGCATGGATATACTGCCCCAGCGCATGGATATACTGCCCCAGCGCATGGATATACTGCCCCAGCACATGGATATGCTGCCCCAGCACATGGATATGCTGCCCCAGCACATGGATATGCTGCCCCAGCACATGGATATGCTGCCCCAGCACATGGATATGCTGCCCCAGCACATGGAAATGCTGCCCCAGCACATGGAAATGCTGCCCCAGCACATGGAAATGCTGCCCCAGCACATGGAAATGCTGCCCCAGCACATGGAAATGCTGCCCCAGCACATGGAAATGCTGCCCCAGCACATGGAAATGCTGCCCCAGCACATGGAAATGCTGCCCCAGCACATGGAAATGCTGCCCCAGCACATGGAAATGCTGCCCCAGCACATGGAAATGCTGCCCCAGCACATGGAAATGCTGCCCCAGCACATGGAAATGCTGCCCCAGCACATGGAAATGCTGCCCCAGCACATGGAAATGCTGCCCCAGCACATGGAAATGCTGCCCCAGCACATGGAAATGCTGCCCCAGCACATGGAAATGCTGCCCCAGCACATGGAAATGCTGCCCCAGCACATGGAAATGCTGCCCCAGCTCATGGAAATGCTGCCCCAGCTCATGGAAATGCTGCCCCAGCTCATGGATATACTGCCCCAGCTCATGGATATACTGCCCCAGCTCATGGATATACTGCCCCAGCTCATGGAAATACTGCCCCAGCACATGGAAATACTGCCCCAGCACATGGAAATACTGCCCCAGCACATGGAAATACTGCCCCAGCACATGGAAATACTGCCCCAGCACATGGAAATACTGCCCCAGCACTTGGAAATACTGCCCCAGCACTTGGAAATACTGCCCCAGCACATGGAAATACTGCCCCAGCACATGGAAATACTGCCCCAGCACATGGAAATACTGCCCCAGCACATGGAAATACTGCCCCAGCACATGGAAATACTGCCCCAGCACATGGAAATACTGCCCCAGCACATGGAAATACTGCCCCAGCACATGGAAATACTGCCCCAGCACATGGAAATACTGCCCCAGCACATGGAAATACTGCCCCAGCACATGGAAATACTGCCCCAGCACATGGAAATACTGCCCCAGCACATGGAAATACTGCCCCAGCACATGGATACTGCCCCAGCTCATGGATACTGGGGCAGGTTCCCCCTGCGAGCGCCCAAAGCACCATGCCGCCGCCGGAAGTTACAGCCGAAAATCGCAGCCTTATGCGATTTAGAAATCGCAGGGGCGGAAATCGCGATTCGATTGCGATTAATTGCACAGCCCTACTGCACTCTGTCTCAAATCCCAAGTTGTGGTGAATAGAACCTGTTTTGAGATTTCGATTTTGTATTCTTTAACCCCTCCAGTAGTCTCATGTTTTTCTTTAATTAACCTTGCTTAACCCCTTATGGACCAAGGGTCTTTAAAGTCGATGCATTTGTGACGTAAATTACATCATTGGTCCTTAAGGGGCTAATTTAAAAGAAAGGCCCTGTCCCCTATGAGATTCTCTAATGAGCTGAAAGCAGCCATACCGAGTCACCTGTGTGTAAAGCTAACAGGTTTGCCGTGCCGCTGGCAGATGCGCTTATGCTTTAATGCCCATTAGAGTGGTGCAAAAAGCTTCTATATTTTTTTTTATACATTGGTATTTTGGATACATAGTGCAGGTGACAGGTTCTAAAGATATCTGCAGTGGTTCCATGTGCGAGAGAGTGGAAATCTCTACTATATTGTTTGCTTTAAAATGTATAAGGATTTATTCAAAAAGCGCCGGTGTCGCAAATACAGACACAAATCGCCAGTGATGTAGGACCGACAAATAGGACATTTCACAAAACTAAAATCCAAACCGTGACGGGGAAGCTGCACCGTGAAGCTTCTCCTGTCACCCTCTAGCATTTCACAAAACTAAAATCCAAACCGTGACGGGGAAGCTGCGCCGTGAAGCTTCTCCTGTCACCCTCTAGCATTTCACAAAACTAAAGTACAATCTCAGCGCTGCAATACGCTGTTTTTCAATGGTATTTTCTAGGGATGCACCGATACTAGTATATGTGCCGTTACTGGCATTTGGACGAATATTTGGTATTTGTGCAAATGTCCCAATACCTTTTCAGTTACCCGGAAACCAGCGCTGGGTAGGCTCACCGGTAACAGAGGGGCTGGGGCAGATTACATTACCAGCATTCCGCTCCGGCTGGTCGCGTGTTCCTCCGCGTGGCCGCCGGCCTGTGACGCGGCCTCCAGCCATGATCTCTTGAAAGCACGTCACAGCCTTCACAAGCCGGCGGCCACTCTGAGGAACACGAGGCCAGCCAGAGCAGAATGTTTGTAATGTACTCTGCCCCAGTGCCTGAGGTCAGTGTGGGGTACACATGACTGTGGATATACATGCATTTGAGGTCTGGTGGGTAAATGGGGTGTCTGGCCATACATTTCTATGTTCGCATAAATAGGACAGACTTTCAGCAAAATCCTAAATTATTTATTGGAAAGCGTCACATGACCTTAAATAAAGGTATCGGTGAGAACCTGAAAAAAGTATCAGTTCATCCCTAGTATATGCAACACTGGGAAATATTGGTGCTTTAACTCCCTTAGCATATAGGACTTCTAATATAACAATGATCTACATGAACACCTGGAACCGTGTGAGTATTTCTAGTCCTGCTGGTTATTCTTGTATAAATTGTTCCTTAATCAGTGTGGATTAGCTGAAGGACATCACGACAGTACGTTAACACACTTCTTGTACACGGCCTTCTCACTCTTGGGACTTGCAGACCACAAGGTAAGAGTATCTTTCTGTGCGAACACAAAAACAGTGATGAGGAGGGTCCGGGAGGGTGGTCCCTGTTCTAAGGTTTGTTTTAAAGTCTCCGCTTCACCTTTCTCGTGCATTGTATTCCCAGTAGTGTCTGTATTATCTGAGGCGTTTAAGGCTAATGTCAGATGAACGCAGTCTGAGCACACTCTGCGTGCGTGCACAGCAGACAGACGTACTGAGGGAAAGATACTGTAGACACCACACGGTCCGTTTTTGTTGACAGATGTAGGGGAAAAAAAGGGAATTATGGGAAACAATATGAAAAATTATAAAAATTTCAAAAGGATCTGAAAAGCCATTGTGTGCGTCAAGGTGCTGGACATCGCAAATGCGCTGCGTCGGACATCTCATCACTCACATAGAACGCTACACGGACGTGGCGCACTCTGCTCGTCCGTCTAGCGGTTTTATGTTCTTGCCTAACTTGCGTCCGTTTGCCACATGCGTTGTGCGTGCGCAGTTCGGTGCGCATATACTTCGTGTGTGGGTCTAAATTGATCATGATTCTATGCTACGACGGACGTCAAGCTGTGCGGCGACACGGACATGATAACTGCGTTCGTCTGACACCGGCCTTAAAGGTCTTATCACCAATGGTTTTTATTTTCATAACGGGGGGGGGGGGGGAACTATTTGTTTTTAAACTTGTTGCTGGAACATGAAACTAACCGTACCTCCTTCCAAATTCCGATCACTCCACATTAATGTCATTTTAAAAATGCCTAGTTTAAGCATTACTGATGGGATTTGGTTCCAAAATCTGCATAATCCTGCCACAACATCAATGTACCCTATCACAGCAGGTCCTTTTCTGTGCTAACCTAATGACTGCCATTATGAGATTAACCCATTGAAAAGGGACATACAGTTGTGTTCAAAATTATTCAACCCCCACTAAAATTTAGTGTTTTGGCCAGTTTGACATTGATTTTGATCATTCAGTCATCTTGCTTACAATTAAATCAAAGAGGCACGTGTAGGTCAGACAAATATAACATAACATTTATAATGAAATAACCACAAATGTCTTTTCTGTGCTCACATCATTATCAGTTTTATTCAACCCCCAAGTGACATTCAATCTTAGTACTTAGTACAACATCCTTTTACAGTTATAACCGCTTTTAAACGTGAAGCACAGCTTGACACAAGTGTCTTGCAGCAATCTACAGGTATCTTCGCCCATTCGTCATGGGCAAAAGCCTCCAGTTCAGTCACATTCTTAGGCTTGCGCACTGCAACTGCTTTCTTTAAGTCCCACCAGAGGTTCTCAATCGGATTTAAGTCAGGTGACTGCGATGGCCACTCCAAAATGTTCCAGCCTTTAATCTGCAACCATGCTCTAGTGGACATGGAGGTATGCTTGGGATCATTGTCCTGTTGAAAGGTCCAACGTCTCCCAAGCCTCAGGTTTGTGACGGACTGCATCACATTGTCATCCAATATCTCCTGGTACTGAAGAGAATTCATGGTACCTTGCACACGCTGAAGCTTCCCTGTACCTGCAGAAGCAAAACAGCCCCAAAGCATGATTGACCCCCCGCCATGCTTCACAGTAGGCAAGGTGTTCTTTTCTTCATAGGCCTTGTTCTTCCTCCTCCAAACATAGCGTTGATCCATGGGCCCAAACAGTTCTAATTTTGTTTCATCAGTCCACAGAACACTATCCCAAAACTTCTGTGGTTTGTCCACATGACTTTTGGCATACTGCAGTCGACTCTTCTTATTCTTTGGAGACAGCAAGGGGGTGCGCTTGGGAGTTCTGGCATGGAGGCCTTCATTACGCAGTGTGCGCCGTATTGTCTGAGCTGAAACTTCAGTACCCACATCTGACAAATCTTTTCTCAGTTCCTCAGCGGTCACACGGGGACTTTTCTCCACTCTACGCTTCAGGTAGCGCACAGCAGTCAAAGTCAGCATCTTCTTTCTGCCACGACCAGGTAGCATTTCAACAGTGCCCTTTGCCTTGAATTTGCGAATGATGCTTCCTATGGTCTCTCTTGGTATGTTTAACATCTTTGCAATCTTCTTATAGCCATTGCCCTTCCTGTGAAGAGTAATCACCTCTTCTCTTGTCTTCCTGGACCATTCTCTTGACTTCACCATGTTTGTAACCACACCAGTAAATGTCTAGAAGGAGCTGAGTATCACAGTCATTTTAAAGCTGCCTAATTGGTGCTGATTATGCTTTATTGCTGCTCCGTGACATCCACAGGTGTTTTCAATACCTCTGTTTTTCAGAGTGGTAGTCTTTAAGGGGTTGAATAATTGTGTCAATGAAGAATTCACAAAAGAAACATTTACTACTGTATTACAAAACCAATTGATGTCATTTTAGTTGCATATGGTTCTTTAAAAAGTCCTTGTAGGATTTCATTCTGAATACAATTACAAATGTACACTAAATTCCCTAAAACCCTTTACAGCATTGGGGGTTGAATAATTTTGAACACAACTGTACATCCTCCTGGAGCTTTCTACAGTGCATGGTTTAAATAGGTCCTGCATTGAAGCACCTATGACTATGTATTTCCTTCATGCAACTGCTGTCAGCATCCCTTAATATCGTTCGGATCACATGGAAGAATACAGGAAAAGGTTTTATGGAAGATCCAGCAGTGTCTCTGACTCCAATATTTTATCATCATTATTATTTATTTTTTTAACGCCAACACATTCCGCAGCGCTGTACAGAGGTACACCATTTTACAATACACCAAACAAGCAAGTCAGCATTTCACTAGCAGATACAGGAGGAGGTGAGGATCTTATTCCTGTGGGAACTTACAATCACACAACGAAAGCAAGCAGGGTTATTCAGAGAAAGGTGAAACTCTGGAGAACTTTTGGAGAAGTGAAAAATTCTAGGTCAAAATGGCCAAGCCAGAAAAATGCTCCCATTTTATCTCCCTTTCCAAAACAGCTATTTTGACCTAGAATTTTTCACTTCTCCAAAGGTTCGCCAGAGTTTCACCTTTCCCTGAATAACCCTGATGATGTTGTGTGCGCATCCTCCATTAATCACAGGAGATGATACACAACACTAGTCCGTCCCAAATTCTTACAGAATAAAACCGTATTTGTCACACATGCTCAAAATCCTCTTGAGGCTAATGTCAGATGAACGCAGTCTGAGCGCACTCTGCGTGCGTGCGTAACGGACAGATGTACTGACGGAAGATACTGTAGACACCACACGATCGGTTTTTTTTTTTTTTTTTTTTTTAACGGACGTAGAAAAAAAGTCAAATATGGGAATCAAAATTAATTAAAATTAAATGACCGGTACAGTCAGCCAGACCAAAAAAACTTCTGCGCGTCAACGTGATGGACGTTGCAAATGCGCTGCGTCTGAAGTCCCGTCATCAAGCACACAGGCCGCTACACTGACGTGGTGCACTCTGGGCATCCGTTGTAGCGCTTTTACTTCGAGGCCTAAATGGCGTACATTGCCAACTGCATGGTGCGTGCGTATGTACTTCGTGTGTTGGTCTCTATTGATCACAAATCAATGCTATGATGGATGTTAAACTGTGCGGCGACACGAACGTGATGACTGCGTTCGTCTGACTCGAGCCTAATTAGCCTCCTTGGAAATTTGGAGATTTTTAGTTACTAATAATGGCCATTAGTTGCATGAGCCCACTAGCCAGCGCCAAGGCAAATCTGCTAGGGGGGTCATAACCTAATCACACTGTGAAAAAATGAATGGTGAAACAAATGTTAAAAAACACTATACTTAGGAGACCACCTCTTGTATAAATACACAGAAAAGTGCCAAACTCTTAAGCTTGGTACATTTTTATGCATTTACTTTGCATCTATTAACCCTTTTTTTCTTTCTTTTCGTGTTTTCAGGGAGGAGTGTTGATGCTTGTGTTGGCTTTATGTTTCAATGTTGGCTTTCACACAGCTTCCAGAAAGCTTTCCATGGATATTGGTGGAGCCAAACGCCTGCAGGCTTTATCGCACCTCGTCTCTGTCATCATACTGTGCCCATGGGTCATCGTCCTCTCTGCAACTACAGAGGTAATGGGGGGGGTAAAGCTTGTAACTTGTAAAACGCAATTATCTGGCTTACAAGCATTGGTTAAATACAGCTCAACTCCTGCTAATAATCAGTCAACTAGCTGCTTTATTTGAGGTCTCCTCTCTTCCTAAACTATGATGCCTGGTTTTAGCCCAATGGAAATACGCCCAGAAAATACAAAGAAAAATATTCTTGTTAAAGTTTAGGTAGTTTTTAGTCCTGATTAGGTTGTGCAGCAGCATGTCATCATCCTTCAGACTTGTGTAGCAGCATGTTAGCCTTTTCACTACTGTGATCGTATTAAAGGGATACTATAGGGTTAAAAAAAGGGGAAGGAACATTTGGGTTCAACATTAACTCCTTTTGCCCCCTCCCATTTTAACCCTTTACTTTACAAGCGCTCCTAATCCAGTGCTGGGCTACTAGTGATCTTTGCAGGATGACACATGCTTCCGGCTTAGCATGTCACGTGACTGCGAGGGGACTTAACCCCCACATCTCCATCTTATTACCTGGGGCTCTGTTTACAATCTGCTGTTGCTCTTTGTTTCACACACGGATGTCCCAACTGTCCAAACTATTTCAGCACCTCGGCTGACATGTTCAACGGGCTGAAAGTCTGGAGGCACATTCTGAAGCCCACTTTCAAATGAACTTGTTTTGCAATAAATGAGATTCCTTTGCATTGCCCCAGAATATGATCTGATGGAGTTAAATTGACTTTTAGCTCCTGCGTAAGCTTTTGAAGATGGTTATGTCATGGACGTGATGAGGTTACCTGGTTGATGTGTTTTCCTTATCTTGCAATTCACATGTAATATATAATCTTTTCTTCTTGTCGCAGAGCAAAATCGAGTCTTGGTCCTCCTTGATAATGCCTTTCATCACTGTGATCTTCTCGGTCATAATTCTGGATTTCTACGTAGAATCAGTTTGTTCTGTCAAGATGGAACCATCTAAACGTGCCCGTTACGGATCGTTCTTGATCTTTCTTAGTGCGCTCTTGCTGGGAAATTTTTGGACTCATCCCATAACAGACCAGCTTAGAGCTATGAATAAGCCTTCACACCAGGAGAGTACCGAGCATGTGCTGTCCGGAGGGGTCGTCGTGAGCTCCATTTTCTTTATTTTGTGTGAGTATCTCCTTTAGCTTTGCACGTTATCACACAGACATTGTTTTAGGATTATATATGGGTTCAGGTGAACCTGTCTGCTTAATGGATCTGCCGTGACACAAGCAAACATGCTGTTTACAAGCCAGGCTTACTGTAGCTACTCAAGTATTCCATGAGGTTTTAATGAGAAAAATTAACATTAAAAATTGGAGTGCGCACGTACTGACCCGCTTCCCGGGATTTTGATGGAGTAGGACACCAGTTATGACTAGTGTTCGACGGGACTACAAAGTGCAATCCTTCTTAGGAGGATCGAGCTTTGTAGCGCTGCGCGCACTAACTTCAGAGTGGAAGGAGTGTCCACTCTCACGGACATTCCTAGTGCGCTCGTGTGACCCCCCCCCCCCCCCAGCATCATTTTAATTAGGCTGGGGTCACACGAGTGCACTGGAGAGCGGAAGGAATGTACATGAGAGTGGACATTCTTTCCACTCTGACACCACCTTACTGAGCACAGTGCGCTCAGCGCTGCAAAGCTCGATCCACTTGTGCTTCTCGCGTTATATTAGAGGCTCGCGTTATATTAGAGGCTTGAGTTTTCACATATCAATAATTTCTATCCATCGCGTTCTACTAGAGTATGTACAGTATCCATAATTGTATCCTTAACTGTAGTAAGTCTCTCTGTAGTTTATTATTATTGTCCTTTATATAGCGCCAACAGTTTCCGCAGCGCTTTACAATAACCAAAAGGGAATGAAATAAATATAAACTGACATAAGATGGAAACAAGAGGTGTAGAGGGCCCTGCTCATAAGTTATCGACACTTTTACTAGTGCTCAGTAACAGAGGTCCAGTGGGATGGACCCGTTCCCGAGGTTTTTAAATTATCCAAATTACGTTTGGTTGCTCCGTGGTCACTGTGCGGCAGATTTGTTTTCGAGATTTCAGCTTCACGGCAAACTTTTATTATCCTAATAAAATGAAAACTAGCAGAGACTGAAGCATTCTGTTTTAAAATGCTGTAAATCGATATGTGCTATGTGAATATGTATTTCAGTCTTTCTTTGTTCAGGAAAAGTCACTAATACAGCAGGTTAGGGACTAGAGCAACACAATAAAGACGCCTTAAGGCAGAGCAAGATGATTTTCACTTGATATGGGGTCTTAAAAATATGAATGCATGTTTGAACGAACATGTATTAGATGTGCTATTAAGTTTAATTTAACACTAGCACAGTATTCATTTACCCTGGTACAATACATGCGCACACCAGACATGTACCTTATACACTATATGCGTATCATGCTCTGTGAAGTGGTGTATCTCTGTACATTTTATATATCACATTAATAGCCAATATACATATTTATGGAAAGACTCGTATAGGCTCATATATATATATATATTTTCTACTGATTCACTAAGTATATTATATTCCAGTTGTCATGCTCTCGCGCGCTCTGTTTTCTTATGACCAGTGCTCATAAATAGGCTTCAATAATATACAGCATGCAGGTAGATATGACGGTACTGCAGGGCTAAAATTCACGATTTTATTGATTTTTGTATTTAAAAGACAACGTTTCAACTTCATCTAGGAGCTTTCCTCAGGACATACAGATGTGTGTGTATATATAACATTCACAAGGAGACTTGCCCCACCTCCCAATAAGCGAGGTCCCTCCACCAGTGCGCATGCGTCGACTTCCGCCTTTGCAGGATGACATGTTGGTGTTACCATAGTGACGGAACACTTTACTTCATTCCTATTTCAGACGCAACTAGAGACCACCAATCATACAGGGTTATTCAGAGAGAGGTGAAAAGCAGGAGAATGACTGGAGAAGTGAAAATTCTAGGTCAAAATAGCCAAACCAGAAAAATTCTCCCATTTATCTCACTTTCCAAATCTGCTGTTTTGACCTAGAATTTTCACTTCTCCAGTCATTCTCCTGATTTTCACCTCTCCGAATAACCCTGATAGTGTTGAGCGAATTAAGGAATAATATATATTTTTATTAAATCTATCATATATGAAGTTATATTATTAGTAAATATATAATATTTATTTCTGGCGCTTCACCTATTTTTCGTATCCGTGTCCCCCGTACGTTGTTTGATATGTTCATTAGACCCTCACTGACTTTATTTTTGTTACTATCCCAGAACCTCGCATGGGTCAGAGTTTTGGGTTGTTTCTTGTTTTGTTTTATCTAGTTTTCAAGTCCGAGGAAATCTCAATGTGTTTCTGGTAAAATATTTTGTAAATTCATTTCTGCTTTCCACAACACAGCCAAGCGGTCTAATGACATGTCCTTTTGCAGCTGCGAGTATTTTGTCATCAACTTCCAGGAAGGGCCAGAAGGGAACCTTGGTTGGTTACTCACCTGAAGGTACTCCTTTGTATAACTTCATGGGAGACGCCTTGCACAGCACCTCACCATCCATGCCCAGGTTTATCAAGGACTCTCTGAAGCAGATTCTTGAAGAATATGACTCCAGACAGATCTTCTATTTCCTCTGTCTAAATCTGGTATGTGTTCTTGTCTGTTTTTTGTTCCTGTAAAATCAATACATATCCCTTGCTTATTGTGTTACTTTCGAGGAAAGACCAGCATTAGTTTGCTTTGGACACATTTATCAAAAGTCATATTTTTAAGGACGTGTTTCACATTTTTCTAACAAACATTCTGCTTGTGTGACCGTGGAGATCGCGACGCATAAAGCTTGATGAATGTACCTTGACGGCTGAATCTGTCCTCTCCAGGATGGCCACGAGCAGTTTGCTTGTGGACATGGTTTTATTTTTGGAGATTGATGGCTTTACAGAGAAAGTGAATTATGGAAAATGTTTTAAGTTAAAATTCGAGGAAATCTTTAAGCATGTTATTCAAAAAAGTGAAGTTGCAGACACTTGGGGGAAAATCGGTGTTGTTCCGATGGTGACACACATTTTAAAGAGAAATCCAAACACAGAAGATTTTTTATTAAGCGCCAGCACATTCCTTAGTGCTGTACAAAGGTGTAATGGGTAACAACAGGACAATTTTACAATACATACAGGAGGCAGGTCAGTATTCCTGCAAGCAGATACAGGAGGACATGAGGCCTTATTCCCATGGGAACCTACAGTCTAGATGGGTGAGGCGGTGAAAACAGGAGGGGGGGACTGCAGCGATGAGTTGTTAATGCAGGGAGAGGTGAGGACCGTTTTTGGGTCGGTCGGATATCTTGTTACGGAGTCAGGTGGTCGGCTTCCCTAAACAGAAGGGTCTTTAGGGAGGGTTTAAATGAAGCCAGATTTGGGGACCGTCTGATATTGCGAGGAAGCGCATTCCATAGGGTTGGCGCTGCACGAGAAAAGTCCTGCAATCTGGCATGTGAAGAGGTAATGATGGAGCATGCAGGAGCAGGTCATTGCTGGATCTTAGGGGACAGCCTCAGCTGTATTTGGTGATAAGTGAGGAGTGGCGTTAGTGAAGGTTTTTTAGGTCAGGGTGAGTAGTTTGAATTTGATTCTGCTGTGGATGGGAGAGCCAGTGTAGGGATTCACAGAGAGGAGCAACGGGTGAGATGGATAAGCCGGGCTGATGTGTTTAGGATGGACCACAGGGGGGAGAGGCGGGAGATAGGAAGACCAGTCAGGAGGTTGTTGCAGTAGTCCAGGCTTGAAATAAGTTGCTTGGTCGTGCATCACTATGAAGCTTCTTCTGCATCACTATGAAGCTTCTCCTGACACTATTTGGGTTTACCTTTTTATGGAATGCTGATTTCTGCCAGTGTTTGCAACTTCGGCAAACAATGGTGTTCCATGAATATCCTCGTACGTGTTATGTGAGCTTGGTACTTTATTTATAGTTCTAGTTCCATATGTCTCCCACAGAAAGTAAGCCGAACTGTTGAGTACCGGTATATCATTTTTATCTGACATGATGTAGAAATGAAAATTGACAGAGATCTGTCAGAGGCTGATTTTTGCTTGTATAAATCGCAAAGAGCTTTTATTGAGTTTTGTTGTTTGGATGGTTTTATTATTTTACAGTTAAAAAAATAATCCCACACACTATTTCCTAAAGGTCTGTCAACTATCTAAAGCATTCAAGATTGCCGTTACTGTATGTGTTAGTTGTGTTCTAGATCAGTGGTTTCCAACTGCGGTCCTCAGGTCCCCCTAACAGGCCAGGTTTTCCAGATGTCTGAAGCACAGCACAGGTGATTTGATGCTCAGTGATTGCAGGATTCAGTCTGTATTTCCCCCAAGGGAATTTGCAAAATCTGGCCTGTTAGAGGGACTTGAGGACCGCCGTTGGGATCGTAGGTATGGAAAGTTTGTGATCATCTATTGTTTTTTTTATTGTTGTTCTAGAGTTTTAATAATATCTCTGGTTTGGTTTGTTTGGTTTGTTTGGTTTTTTTTTTAACATTGGGTATTTCTTGCACAATTATTAGCAATATAAAATATCCTTATGTCATTCTGGTTTAGGCTTTCACATTTGTGGAAATTTTCTATGGAGTCTGGACCAATAGTCTTGGATTGCTTTCCGATGGCTTCCATATGCTTTTCGATTGCTCTGCGCTGGTGATGGGACTTATTGCCGCCTTAATGACTCGATGGAAAGCAACACGCATATTCTCTTATGGGTAAATAAATCTGTAATTATTATTGTCATTTATATAGCGCCAACAGTTTCCTCAGCGCTTTACAATAAGGCTAGGGTCAGACGAACGCATTTTTCGCGTCGTCCGTGGAAAAGTGCGTTCCGACGTATTTTTTCACGGAATACGCGTTAGCGGTCATACGATGCACATTTTCGGCCGTGATTTTGTACAGATCATCAATAAAACACTTTTGCGTCTGGGCGTTTTATGTAGGCCAGACATGAGCAGCGTCTGACGTCTCCTAATCACACACACACGCCGCTAGCGGACGCAGCGCACTCCCGGTTTCACGTCCTCGAAAAAATGCGTTTCTTTGCCGCTTGCGTTGCCCGGCCGAACTTTCGTTCGTCGTACTTCGTGTTTTGCCTGTCATTGGCTGCTACTACGGCCGTGATAAAGTGCGGCTGCACGCGCGTTCGCACTGTGTTTGTCTGACCCCAGCCTAACCAAAGGGAACGAGATACAGATAAACGGACATAGGATGGAAACAAGAGGTGTAGATGGCCCTGCTCATAGGATTAGAAAGAGGTAGTCAAAAGGATTGACTACCTTCAGTGGAGCTTCTAGAATATAGAGTCCGAAACCACTTGGGAAATAACCCGAATTCTTAGACAAGAGACCTCTCTAACTTAGAGGTTGTTGGTCAGGACATTAACATTTAAAAACAAATCTTTAATATTGAACATATAACATATAACATAAAGCCTACGGAGGGTGTACAAAACAACAATTTAACATTAAAGGCTAATTAAAACCAAAACAATAATGATTATAATCACTTCTTAATTATATCGTGAAATACCTCTGAGTGATTATATTTCGAAATGATGTTATTAACCCTGTATTAAATCATTTAGAAAGCTCCTATATAATTATAGCATTCAATTCAAAAGAGCATACTAGATACAGGGTGCCCTTCATGGGACACTTATATGATCTCTTTCTTATGTAATTAGATACCTTGATGTACACAGAATTAAAATGGATTAAATCATTGAGATAATATAAGGCTGAATGAGTTTCCTGATGTTTTATTAGATTAGAAGCGTTTTCACTACTTCTGCCTTAGGTTTAATGGTTGTCATGTATTAGCATAATTGCTTAATTAATTGAACCGGGTCTCACTCGCCTTATTAGTCGGACTTGAATAAATCGTATATACCACAGAATTCTTTTTATGAATCTTCTCATTCAAAAGGGTATATTAATGATACTTATTGAGGATATGTTTCGGCTCAACAAGCAATGCTGTAAACTTTAAAGTTTTCAATCACACCGCATCTATAAAATCGTTAGTTCATTCACAATGAAGACCGTTATTTTCTACAGGATTTAATTATCATTCCAAAGTTGCAACCACTTAGAAAAAAAGGTCGTAATGCAGTTCGGATCACAACATTTATCATCCCATAGTATAGATTTTCTAAAGATTCATTTCAGCCAAGTTTGATCACTCGTCTTATTAAGCTGATCAGTCTTAAATAGAACTAAGTATCACAAAATCCTTAATTAATCACAGATCTTGGCACTCTAGGATTATATAGGTGATATTATCAAAGTAATCGTTCAGCTTATAAACACTCATCCGATGGTACGAATTCACGAAGATTTACTCAATAACATATATAACTTAAATTGTGTTTATAGCTGTTGTTACTTAATATTTCGTTGCTTTGACAGTGATATATCCAGATTAAATACTGTAATCATTTGCGGATCTCCGATCATATGCATGCGATACTTATTACTTGTAGCGTTATTTAAACATTGACTGTTTGTCTTAAATCACTCTTGTGAGCCAAGGTCATGCAACGTTGGTCTCCATTGTTAAAGATCCTTAATTTCTACCCTTATTAGCCACAAACAAAGGAGAAACTAGCGGTTTTAATGAATCATCAATTAAGCATTTGTTCAAGTCCCGGAAAAAATACTATTGTTTCGGATATCAATAAGCCACCAAAATTTCTATTATATCAAGGAGATCATTCAATCATCCTTTCGTTTTTAAATTCTCAACGATCAATAAATTCTTAACGATCAAAATATTCAATCATTTATTGATATCTTATATTAAGATTTCGATCATTCATTTAGCGTCCGATCGTTCGATCATCATTTAGTTTTTAAATTCTTAACGATCAAAGTATTCAATCATTCATTGATATCTTATATTAAGATTTCGATCATTCATTTAGCATCCTTTGAGCCCTGCTCATAGGAGTTTACAATCTATTGGGATTGAGGAAGATGAGGGGAATTTTACTGGACGGCAGGGTCATTAGTGTCAGTGGTTTGGGAGTGGTGGGGCCATAGAAGCAGCTTCAATCAGTGATGTGGTACACACGTGTTGTATGTGGCACAGGAAGAATAGGGCCTAGTTAAGTGGGGAAAATAAAGGCTGTTTAGTGAATCTGAAACCGATATCTTTCAAAAAAAATTATTTGTAATTGTTTTTTTTTTGTTTTTTTTTGTAATATATATTTAATTTTTTTTCCCCTCTAGGTATGGACGAGTTGAAATTCTGTCTGGCTTTATTAATGGTCTCTTCTTGATGGTGATCTCTTTCTTTGTGTTTGTTGAAGCTGTGGGTAGAATATTTGATCCTCCAGACATTAACACTGACATGTTAACGGTAAGCAATATTTGTGTAGTGTAAATCTAAACGGTTGTTTGCAACGTGATTTTTCTGTTGGCTTCTTGGTAATTTAGCAACTAGAAGAGATTTAATGGAATAAATCCGTTCTTTGATGAAAGCATATTCATTGTAAAACCCTTTCACCAGTATGTCCTGAGGCTTACCGCACACAAACAAATAGAAAAATAATTGGGACGTTTTCAAGAACAAAGGTGCAAGGTGTCCTTCTCAGGAGAGCTTACAATGAAATGTTTGGTGTGGGCATTTATCCGAGCTTTGCTTTTTCTGTAGCGCCGTGTATTTAAAGATGGTTTTCTTGTCCTCCCTGTCCCACAGCCAGTCTCTGTTGGAGGACTCATAGTTAACCTGGTTGGGATCTGTGCCTTCAGTCATGCCCACTCACATGGATCTTCTCGTGGAGGTTGTCCATCTCATGAACATGGGCATTCTCACCATGGACACAGTCATGGACACGGACATAGCCACGGTCATTCACACAGCGACCATGGACATGCACACAACCATAACCACGGACATTCCCATGCATCTGCAGGAGGAGGCATGAATGCCAATATGCGAGGTTAGTGGCCTTACACATTTTATGAAAACGACTGAGGAAACTATTGAAATTCTCAACTCTTATTATTTTTTATTATCCGCTGCCTGGCCAAAACAGGTCACACGCTCTAATATTTTGTTAGCCCATCCTTTGCTTTGATTACAGCATTAATTTGTCATGGCATCATTTCGATAAATGTCATGGCATTGTGTTGCATAAGCTTATTTTCATCCAAAATTGTGTTATTACAAGATCTGAGAGAGAAATTGATGCTGAGCGAGTAGGAGCGCTGCACATCTCTAAGATTCTCAATGGGGTTAAGGTCTGGACTGTGCAGTGGCCAATCCATGTGTGAAAATGATGTCTCATGCTCCCTGAATCACTCTTGCACAAATTGAGCCCGTTGAATCCTGGCATTGCCATCTTGGAATATGCCTACTGTGCCATCAGGGGAGAAAAAACCCATTGATGGAAAAACCTGCGCATTCAGTATATTCAGGGAGTCATATGACCTAATTTTATTGGGCAAATAGACCTGACCAACTGAAGCAACCCCAGATCATAACAGGCTTGTACACAGGTGGTGACTTTTTTGGCCAGGCAGTGCATTACCTGCTATTAGGAAATGTTGTGAGATTGTAGTCTCGGTGATAAAGTGGTTACAGAACAAGGGTGCTTTTTCCCAATCTAACACCAGTTTCTTAAGGGGTTCATAATCTATTAATGGTTACTGTATTCTTATGATTTGCTTTGCTTGGTAAAAGAAAGACTATCTGTTATGAGCTTGTGACTTTAACTGCCAGCACTTGGACATTTAAGGTGGTTTCAGAGGATTTGACAGTGTGCGCCTTTTGAGACGCTCTCTCTCTCCTATTCTTTCAGGTGTGTTTTTACATGTCTTGGCTGATACGCTTGGAAGTGTGGGAGTCATCTTATCCACTATACTGATTCGACAGTTTGGCTGGCTGATAGCTGACCCCCTTTGTTCACTATTTATCGCCATCCTAATATTCGCTAGTGTTATCCCTCTACTTAAGGATGCCTGCGAAGTGATTCTTCTCCGGATACCACCAGAAGTTGAAAAAGGAATAAACCTTGCACTTGAAAAGGTTAGATTCTTATTTTACTTGAGCAATTTTATGATAAAGGGACACTACCACCTGAAAATGAAATGGTTTTATGTTGCTGATATCTTACATGTGCTTTGTTTTTCTCTTGAGCTAAGAAAATCTTTTACTCTATATGTGTCACTGTGTGCATCCATTGTGTGATCTTTTGTGTTGTAAACTGTCCCCCCTCTCCACAGCATCTTTACCTCACTTGATACTCACTGTGTGGCTTTGGCCATAGAATGGAGTCAATGGGTCCATCGCAGACTTAAAATCATTGTATTGTGTGGGATGTATTGAAAGAACGTAGAAAGTAGATTAGATGTCTTTTAAGCTCCCTTTCTTATCTCGTTCAGCTGTCCTCTCTTATCTCAGCCTGGAGAACAATACTCTTCTGCCACCGTATCTAAACATTCCCTCCTTCACCTCTTTAACTTTAACTAGGCCAGTGTCAGATGAGCATTTTGAAGAGCGGAAGGAACGTCCGTGAGAGTGGACGTTCCTTCCACTCGACACCAGTCTGGCCGCCTCACTGAGCCCAGTTAGTGTGCTCAGCGCTGCAAAGCTCAATCCTCCTATGGCGGAGCGTGCTTTGCAGCTCCGTCAACGTGCATCCTAGCGCTTTGACAGCGAGGCCTGCTGCACGGCCGCTGTTGCGTGTGCAATTCTTGCACGCGCTACAGCGTCTGGCCGGCCCCGTCACAGCGTCACAACGCTACGACAGGTGCCGGAAGCCACGTCAGTACGGGCACACCTAGTGCACTCGTCTGACACTGGTCTATATAAACGAGCCACAAAGCTGTTAAGGCATGGGAAAAATACACAAACGGGAAACGATATCAAAACCTTACTTTATTTTTCCTGTTTATTTTCTGTGTGTGAAGTAATTGAATGTAAACAGCAGCATGTGTTTTATAATGTGGTTTTGTTTGTAATGCACAAGTAATCTAGCTACGGCTTATGTAAGTGGTAGCGTCCTTTTAAAGTGTTTAACACCGATTGAGGGTCTAAACGTGAGAAAATTTGTGTTTCTGCTATGAGCTTGACACTTGGAAATGCCCCTCTGTATGTCACAGTATACACTATTTGTTGCATGGTTTGTTTAGCTCTGCTCCTTATATCCACGATGCAGCTACTTCCATTTACACATTGAGCACTTCAAATGTGATCAGCCTCTGATTCCCATCACTAGATACACATACACTGGTGGCTAAAATTGTGGATACACTTTAAACTGCAAAAAAGTTTGTAAAAATGTAAAGTACTTTTTATATCAAAATCTCTAAAAATGTCACAGCACAATTTAATATAGTAAATAGAATGCCTTAACAACAAATATTTAAGTTCAATTTCGGCTGGAAATGTCCCATAATGCATCTTGGCTATTATACAGCATAAAAATGATAATTTCAACTGTGTCACAATGTGCTTTTTCATTAACATGTTGGATAGTCGTTGGCCTTAACTACTGCCTGACTCCTTCAGCCATTGACTCTACATGTTTTGACATCCTCTTCTGTGATCAAATGATGCCAGGAATTGATTATAGCCTCAATGAGTCCTCGCTTGCTGCTTGGATTCTTGCTCGAGACCATGTGTTTCAATCTTGACCACAGATTTTCGATTGGGATTCAAGTCGGGGCTATTTCCAGGACAGGGAAGCCGAGGAATTTTCTTGTCAACCAAAACTGACAAAATCAGAAGGTGTATCCACAATTTTGGCTACTAGCGTATAGCATATATTTTAACAGATTTAAATACATGTACACTGCACTGAGTATACTATAAATACACTGAACTTTATGACACACATTATTATATTATAGTTTATAAAGCACAAAGAGATTCTGCAGTACATAAATCTGCTTGGTAAAGTTAAATAGATGGGTTCAATGTATCTGTAGACTAGACAAATGATACAGAGGGGTGAAGGACCCTATTGCTGTGGGAATTTACAATCTAGATTTAATAAACTGTCAATGCCAAACTCTTCCAATGCTGCACAATGGACACGGTGTACTGTATGTTTGTTGTTACTGACTGAAATTTTTATCTTTTTCAGATTTCAAAGCTAGACGGCCTAATCTCTTATAGGGATCCGCACTTCTGGCGTCACTCTGCCGCTGTTGTTGCAGGGACCATACATGTGCAGGTGATGTCTGATGTGGTGGAGCAGAGAATTATCCAGCAGGTAATCCATTATTGCTGTTCAATGTATTGTAACCCGGTCTATACTGTGCCTATTGTACAGCGCTGCGGAATATGCTGGCGCTTTATAAATAAAGAATAATAATAATTGCACAAGTTTTGGTTCTTAACGTTTTGATACATCAAGTCGCCTTGACACCTAACACTCCATTTATAAGGGCCTGCTGTTTGCGTTTGTTCTAGTTCAGACAAACATGATCTGAGAGCTGTGTACGTGTCCTAATCCTGCCTAATAATAAAATACAATAAACTCTCACCTTCTGCTACTATTTTCAGATTGTTCTTTTTAACAACCTTTACTACCAAATAATTTTTTTTCTTTCTGACTTCTTTTAATCTTCTGTTATTCTACCCATGATATTGTAACGCTGGGAAACTTCCTTTTTTGTCCAGCACACTATAGGTTTTATCTACTAAATCAGCGACTGTGATTCAACGAGATTGTAAAATATGCTATTTTAAAAATGTAACGGACTTAAACGGTTTTTCCTATATAAGTTGTGGTGGGAACTGTTTTTTTAACAGACAAAGCTTTTTTTTTTTAACACCTTAAATAATGAACGTATTACCTATAGTGAATTAATTTTACATGCTGGAGGTGCGTGCACACGCTCCTGTTCAGCATGTATATATTATGTCTATTAAAAACACAAAGAATATGATCACTAATAATCCTATATAATGTCAGACATAATTACAACATTCACACCCATAGATCATATCCACAGATATATGCCTATATAGTCCAGAGCCGACTTTATGGGGCTCAGAAAAAAGTGAGTTGAATACTTTCTCTCTGGAAACCAGGTGTCATAAGGATGTACTGCGCAATGTATGTCTCCTATTATGTTTTCTAGATTTTCTTGAAGTATTACTCACTGGACACTTGGCGTAAGCGCGAGGACTCTACCCATTATTTTATCCATTGACTATTCGCACTTGGGAGTGTGCGTTTGTGCCCTTGCTGCTACCCAAGACCGACCATCTACACATTATCTGCGCCATTATTTCCACCTTATTGTTTTCTCATTCACACCCATAGCTTAACATGACCTAGAGAGTTAATCCTATAATAAGGTATAATACATTTCTTTCATGGAAGTGTCTGCAGAGTCTGAGTGGTTTGCGATACGTGAAATGTAATATCCTGCAGTCTAATAATTAGACTGGACGAAAGGAAATTCAGCCTAAAGCATAGGAAGGGTTATTTTACGGTGAGAACAATAAAGCTGTGGAATTCTCTGCCTGTTGATTCTCTGCCTGTTGAGGTGGTTGGGTCAGAGACTGTACAGACTTTTAGGCTGCTGTCAGACGAGCGTAGTGTTCACGTCCGTGGTTGCGCCTAAAAGTACGTCCGTGATAGCATGACAGGAAGCCCATCGGAGCCCGTTACACGAAGTACGTCCGCGGCCCACGGACGCAAGGCAGGCAAGAACGTACAACCCCTAGAACGGCCGCACAAAGTGCGCTGCGTCCGCAACGTCTGCATAGCTTTGTGTGTGAGTGATGGAACGTGGTCAGACGGACTGCATTTATACGTCCAGCATTTTTTTCCACGGACAAAATGGTTTTGCTTTTTAATTTATTTTCCCTCCTACATCCGTCAAAATATTTGTCAGTGAAAAAAACGGACTGTGTGGCCACTACTGTGTTTTCCGTACTGACGTACGTCCGTGTGCACGGACGTACAGTCCGTAGAAATCACGCTCATCTGACCCTAGCCTAAAACAACGGCTGGATGACTTCCTGCAAACACAGAATATTAAGGGTTATAATATTTAATATGTGGGTAAAAGCTTCTTGATCCAGGGAGAAATCTGATGCCATTCTGGGGTCAAGAAGGAATTTTACCCCAGTGTGTTGCATATTGGCGAGCGCTTCAGACTGTGTTTTTTGCCTTCTTTTGGATCAATAGCAGTAGGTGATGTGTGAAAGTCTGAAACCGATGGACGCATTTCTTTTTTCAATCTCGACTATGCAGCCCTTTTTTACAAAAAAAAAATATTTTGAAAACTAAAATGTAATGACTGTATCACCGCAATCATAACCACTCTTGTAAGCAGATGTTATGGTGTCCACTGTGCTCATTTAAATTCTTCTAGTGCATCCTTCTGGTGCATCCTTAATTTGTTGTCTTCTTCTGGGGTTTTCACTTATTAAAATTGAATCTTCCCCAATGCTACGGCATTATCTCCCTAAGCCGTTATTCTAAGTGTGGCTCGGGGGTTAACTTTCAATATTGAAAGCGGTATCCCCGAGCCACACTCGGGCCGATACTTACATGTCCTGCGCTCCCTCGCTGTCCCCGCAGTCACACTGCAACCGATCGCCATGTCACACTTCCTAGTTCACTCCTCGCGAGAAGGGAACCAGGCAGTGTGACTTTGCGAGCGGCTGGAGGAGACTGCGGGGATCAGCGAGGGAGCGCAGGACATGTAAGTGTGGCTCGGGGATACCGCTTTCGGTACAAAAAGTTAACCCCGAGCCACACTTGGAAGCCGTCAGGGAGGTTAATCACATGTATAGATAATATTTCAGTGCTATGAGATTTTACACTTGCAATATACCCTGTGACTAGGGAGCTGCTATCTCCTTGTCCCTCCTCCTCTTCCTAATGGTATACATGGAATGCCAGCAGAGAGCAGGAGAACTGTCTTTAGAAGCAATCCACTGTCACTCAATCTTCAGCAGTGGTCTAATTGTACATAATTTTTGTACCGGCTGGGTGGAGAAGAGGTAACATCACTGCTATATAACGTGGAGACACAGATTCGAATCCCGGCAAGAGCATCTCTCCAGTAAGTGTCCTTGGGTAAGACCCCTAATGGTACATACTCGTCACCCAGGACATACTTGAAAACGAGGGAAATCTCAATGTATCCTTCCTGGTAAAATACTTTACAAAAAAAAAATTTCGGCACAGACTTTGAAAGTTATGTAGGTAGATATGGGTCCTTGGCCCTGCAGATGTTTTGGAACTAAGTGCCAGGGCATCATGGGAGATGATGTAGTTCCTAAATATCTGTGGAGACAAGGTGTTGACCACTGTAATGAACGCATAAACTAACCATTTTCATGATAGGTTGTCTTTTGAGATTAAATGTAAGTTTTAGATATATAGGAATAATCGATTCTTTTTTTACCAATAGGTAACGTCAGTACTTAAGGACGCCGGAATCAACAATCTTACTGTACAAGTGGAGAAAGAAGCTTATTTTCAGCACATGTCTGGACTCAGTACGGGCTTTCAGGATGTCCTCATCATGACAAAACAGATGGACACAGTCAAATATTACAAAGATGGGACTTACATCATGTAATTGAAGAAAAGCGTTTCCATTCAGTATTTTTTCCTCCATCCAGGGGTGAAGAAAATGAAGACTTTGCACATAAATGTACAGAAATATTATATTAGATCTGGATTTTATAAGTCACATTTATTCTGTCTTTATTGAGACTGAATCAGGATGTTTTATACCGGACTGTAAGGCTGCGTTCTTTTTTCCTTTATACGGTCAGAATTAGGGATGATATTCAGAATTTCGTGTTCTATGTTCTGGTTAAGGCTGGGGTCAGACGAACGTGATTTCTACAGACTGTACGTCCGTGCACACGGACGTACGGAAGACGCAGTAGTGGCCACACAGTTTATTCACTGACGTATATTTTGACGGATGTAGGAGAGAAAATAAAAAGCAAAACCATTTTGTCCGTGAAAAATGCTGGAGGTATAAATGCAGTCCGTATGACCACGTTCCATCACTCACACACAAAGCTATGCAGACGTTACGGACGCAGCGCACTTTGTGCGGCCGTTCTAGGGGTTGTACGTTCTTGCATCCGTGGGCCGTGGTCGTTGTGCGTCCGCAGTTCAGTGCGGACGTACTTTGTGTAACGGGCTCCGATGGAGTTTCTGTTATAACGGACGTACGTTTAGGCGCAATCACAGACGTCAACACTACGCTCGTCTGACCCCAGCCTAATGCGTTTATTAAACCTTATAATGGTCTCTCTGGAAGAGCAGGCAGATTTTACCATTCCTGAAAAATATTTTGTACAGTTTAATCTTCCTGCAGCCCCTCTTTCCACTAGGTACAAAAGTGAAAGTGTACAGATTAAAACCATAGGTTTTTAAATGATTCACAATGTTTTGTGGGGATTTTATATTTTGGATTTATAAAATGCAATTTTATTTTTTTGCTTCATTCATTGTGCCGTCACAAAGGTTTGTGATTAATCGCAAAGCTTACCTGTGTTATACACATGCAGTTGTGTAGTTACTATCTTTGTAATAGATTTTAGAATTCTGTTTTGTTTTCACGTGGCTTCAAACTGACCAGCTCACGGGAACCTGCTGTTTGCAAGACTGGCACCTTTCACATTCCATTATGTATATCTCAAACAATCGAAGGACCAGCACTCCTAGGTGTTTAGACCAGGGCTGTCAAACTCTAACCCCCCCCCCCCCCCCATCCCATGTTTCTGAACTACACCTCCCATGAGTCCCTGGCCAGCTGGTGCATTGAAAGAATTCTAGGAATGGTAGGCATCAACATCTGGGGGCTGTGAGTTTGACCACCGTGATATAGACTGATGGTCAAGGTTTCAGATATTACACAGATCATTCATTCAGTATGTTTAAACAAAACATTCAGCAAGAACACTTAGGAGTGCTGGACATTTTTAGATCGTGGATTAAGGCTAGTGTCAGACGAGCGTCTTTGGAGAGTGTAAGGAACGTCCGTGAGAGTGGACGTTCCTTCCACTCGACGCTTGTCTGGCCACCTCGCTGGGCGCACTCAGCGCTGCAAGGCTCAATCCTCCTATGGAGAATCGCGCTTTGTAGCTCTGTCATCGTACCTCCTAGCGCTTTGCCGGAGAGAGGTTTGGATAACAGACGCTTGTTGCGCGCAAATATCGTGCACTAGCGTGTGGCCGGCCCCGTTGCAGCGTCAAAACGCTGCGATGGGTACAGGTGCACATAGCGCGCTCGTCTGTATTGCGATGCCCAAGGCCAGTATCAGAGTCCCCCAGCACAGGAATATTGATACATATGTCTGTCATTTCAAACGTCTCCCACATACCATTCTTTAAATTACCAAATGTCATTCCAGCTGGTGGATTACATTTCTTAAAGTACATTTTACACTGTTATAATTGTGTAGAGAGTGAACCAAGCAGGATCAACTTCCTTGGTCTACAGAAACGGATTGGCAGATTTTTTATTAGACTCACAACCATCCCAATTAGAGATGTGACATTCTGCCAGCTGCTCTGGTCTCCTGTTGTGGTACAGTGGATGGTTATCACATAAAGTACCGTAGTTACTCGAGTATAGCGTGACCCGAATATAACGCGATTGATAGAGATTTATTATGGAAATGAGCAAATACTCAAGACTCGACTATAACGAGAGGAGCAAAATTTTACTGTCTCGGTAAACAATTAAAATCCTTCCAGGTTCTCTTAACACAGGCTATCCCTCAGGCCAGGGTGTTATGCTCTACAATGATTGCAGTTGTTACGAAGTATGAAGTCGCCGGCCACCTGTCTTCTTTACTAGCGATTTAGATGGCCGGCGCGGGCGAGTGAGGTGAATGATTGGCTTAAACCGAGAGTGATGGATTCCACCTCTCCGGAATCTGGGAGTTCCTGAAGTCTTTGCAAGCATTCACTTCAGCGAGACTACGGAACTTCCGGGAGACTTGCGATCCAAGGCTTTTTTTATTTTCTTACATGCGATGCAGATGTCTCGCATATAACGCAACCCCTCCAATTTTAAGGTAAAATTGTCACCAAAATCTAGCGGTATCTACAGTATGTGTTTTAGGCGACTTGCATTCACCTAGTTGTCAACAGTCAAAACAATAAGTGAAAAGTATTGGTTTACAATAATCACACTCCCCAATTTCACTGTAATGTGTTGTTTTTGTTAATGAATTGAACATCTGAATAATTCTAATGGTAATTTAGTTATGTTAGAAGCTTCCCTTATGCACTCCTTTTACATGCCAAACACTTACATAATATGATAAAGTAAATGAACGCTATGGTTTACGCTACCAAACAAATGTTTTTTCAACCCCTTTGGTCATGTGATGAATAAAGATGGAATATAAATCCGTTTCCAGTCTCACAAATGGCTGTGCTGTGGGTCCTCTTTAACATGTTTGGTTTTTTAAACTGTGACGTCTGGAGAGATTCTTTTAGTGCGCTCGTCTGACCTCGGCCTATGTTATTAGCCCCCTTACTGACGTGCCTCCTGATGTCCGTCGCAGCGTCACAACGCGGGGCTGGGCCACATGCTGTTACGTGCACAACAGTGGCCGTGCTGAAAGCCTCCTTGTCAAAGCACTTCGACATGGCTGCAAATCGCGATCCTCCATAGGAGGATCGAGCCTTGCAGGGCTGAGCCCACTAAGGCCACGTTCACACTGAGCGACATGAAAATCAAGCGTTTTTCCTTGTGATTTTCATATCCATAACATTGAGCGATATCGCCGTTATGCGCGATATTGCACAACACCACCAATGCAAATCACAAAAAAAGGGTCATGTGCGGAAAAGACTGCGATAAATTGCTTAGTGTGAATGGGGCCTAACTGCGCTCAGTGATGTGGTCAGAGTGGAAGGAACGTCCACTCTCGAGGACGGTCCTTCCGCTCTGCAAAACGCTCGTCTGATCCCGACCTTACATGGTTATACCAAACGACTCAAGGGGTTTTTCATTAACCACCATTCTTTCAATTTCAGGTTGAATGAGTGGTTTGGTTTTGGGGAGCCACGATGAAGTGCGGAGAACTACAGCGAATTCAGTTTAGGGATGCGTCACTAGTTTTTCTGTACTTTCTACAATTGTTGTGTACTTCTTAGTTTCTGCCTTGGATAAGTTTGTGTGTAGTACTCAGTGTAGGTATTAATGGGCTTTCTACCTTGTTGAGGTCTTGCGGTAATTGCATCATTGCTCCCTGTGTTACAGGCATCCTTTATCCTAGTGTTGTTTTTCCTGTGGTATGTATGGGAGGTCTGTGGAGACCACCACCTTAAAATCACCAAAGTATATCCAGCATGTTTCAAACAATGCTGAAACTATGGTAAAGCGAGAATAGCAGCAGTTTACACTTTATACTGAAGAATAACCGTGGTCGTGTTCGCAGCAGCTTTTACAAACTTCACGTGCTGGTGTGTGTCCCATCACCACTGTTCACCATGCTTATTAAATAACCTATAGTATTTATGATTTGTAAAAGTGTGCACTGGGTCCGCAACTACATTCATAATCTATTAGTTGGCCGATGAATCGGATGAATTTATTTATTTTTTTTTAAAACTGCTTAACAAAATCAAATGACACGCTTACCAGTCACTTCTCTCAAATATCTAGGTATGTGGTTAGACCCAAATCTATCATCTAAACTGTTGTGATGTTATATTCTGGCGTTGGTCAGTCCCCTGTTCTTGTTTCTTACAGCCGTTTACTATTTTCTTCGATAACATAAAACTACAAATTGAGAATCCACAGATCTCTGGAGCGAGAAATAACCACAGACTAGACATGTGCATTCGTTTTAGTACTAAAACGATTTAGTCCGAATTTTGGGATAATTTAGTTTTCATATGACTCAAGAGAAACGAAACTGCTCAGTACAAAAAACGAAAGAAACTAAAATAAAATACACTACATTTTAGTTTCAGTCTTTTTTGTGATATTACATTGATGAGTGAAGGAGACCAGCAATGAAGAGTGCAACATCGCAACATCCGAAGTTCTGCACTCTCCACATGCCAATACAGTAGGATGTTCTATACAGAGAGGTACATTAATTAATGCAGGGGGATGTTCTATACATTATGCAGAGAGGGGTATTAATGCAGGAGGATGTTATATACATTATACAGAGAAAGGTATAAATTGAGGAGGATGTTCTATACAGAGAGGGACATTAATTAATTCAGGAGGATGTTCTATATATTATAAAGAGAGGGGTATTAATTAATGCAGGAGGATGCTCTAAACATTATACAGAGAGGAGCCTTTTTTTTTTAGCCCTTTAAATCCAGTGGCTGTGAGCGCTGAGATCGGCTGCTTGTTACATTATCTCTCAGTACAATGTATCAGGCTCAGCTGTTACAGTAACTGACTGTAACATCGCTCAGAGTTTCAGTAAAACAAGGAAATAATATTGTTATAACCTCTTACATATAAAAATATTATTTACTAGTTTTACTGAAACTCTGAGCGCTGTGATGAGCAGTAGTCAGTTACTGTAACAGCTTTGCCTGACACGGGGCAATATTACAATGTTGGTGCTAACTTAACCAGAGCTGTTGTAACATGAAAACCTCCATAGACTATAATGGCTCTGGGAAGTTTACAACAGCTCTGGTTAAGTTAGCACCAACTATGTAATATGGCCCACATTGTGCTGAGAGAGAGATACTGTAACAAGCAGCGATCTCAGCCCTCTGAGGAGCCACTACAATAGTAATTGTATCCACTGGTTTTCGGATGAATGAAATAAATTAGTTTTCATACTAAAGAACTGAAAACGAATTTCTTTAGCAACTAAATAAATTGCATTTTAGGACTAATCCATTAGTTCAAAACGAAATTTTGTGCTGTGCACATGTCTACCACAGACACCAAACATAGGTTCTAAGTCTTTTAGTTGTTTCCCTCTGGAGAACCAAACACATGGTCTTCCTTAACCCCTTCGCTGCGGAGGACACGCTCAGCTTGTCCACCTGCAGGTAACGTTCCTTGCGGAGGACGCGCTGAGCGCGTCCTCCCTTTGGGGCCAGTGATCGGCTGGGTTCCGGCCGATCGCTGTATCCCCTGGTGCGGGCTGACCTCGATGTCAGCCCAGCACCAGGAACCGCCGCCGGCCTAATTAGATGTCATCGTGGCGGTGCGATGACATCTAATTCAGGCCCCCCCCCCCCCGCATGTGCGGAGGAGGCGCCTGAAAGTCCTTCGGACCTCCATCCCGATGGCCGGCGTGCAGGGGGTTAATCCAGGCACCGTTTGGAAGGGCACAGCCTGCCCTTCCTAACGGTACCTGGAATTAACCCCATGGGGGCTGGATCACGAATCGGCGCCGGTTCGTGATCCTTTCCCGGAGCTGGCCGACATCTTGGAATGCCCCCTAAGGACTGGAGTCATCGTGCATAGCACGATGACGCCAGTCCTGGAGTTAACCCCTAACTGCCTCCAATGGTGGAGATAGGGGGTTCATTGGAACCCCCTATCTCCCGATCCGTGGCAGTTAGGGGTTAATGCTTGATATTGTTGGATCGGCCAGAGCATGGGCATAAAGAGCATGGGAATAAAGAGCCTAAAAGCTCTCTTTGATGTAAGGAACTGACCATTGATTAAGTGTAACAGGATGTTCTAAGGCGTCTCACTATAGACAGTGAGACGCCTTAGAACATCCTGTTACACTTAATCAAGGGTCAGTTCCTTACATCAAAGAGAGCTTTTAGGCTCTTTATGTTTGGGTTGATAGTTTTTGGAATAGTCATGACCTATAGGGTGATCAAATTTAGCATCTAATTCCTTAGCCAAATCAGTTGGATTAACATCTGCATATTTCAAAACTACTGACAGCGCTGCGGAATATGCTGGCGCTTTATAAATAAATAATAATAATACTGACAACAAAAATCGATAATCAGGACCACCAAATTGCTGGTCTTTGGTAACTCGCTTAAGATAATTAATCGCACCCCCTGGAAAATTATAAGGAACTGGACATTTATTGCCTAAAAAAATGAGATGTGCCGCAGAAGGAGGTTTAACCATAACCGTATCACCAATTACAACATATGGCAGAGGTAGGTTGTACAGTAATAATTCTATTTTCTTCATCACTTTCTCCATCTATCTTTCCTTTACTTCGTAAAGCATAATCAGAATGTTCAACGACTGAACTAACAGCTAAACTCGGTACAACAACAGAACTCATAGCACCAGGAGCAGACAGATTATCTACTCCAGGCTGTCCATCATCAGACACATACTTATGACATCGTTTTCCATGAAGCACACTTACAGCAGATATTTCTTCATCTATACCATCATGTATATTCTCTCTCAAAGAAGCCAAATTAGGATATAACTGAACTGGATTAGCAAGTGATACACAAGGATCACTATATGGTGGAGGAGACATTACTGCTGGCTCAGGGTTGTGGGAGTTAGTGACAGAAGAAGACCACAACAAAGCACATTGCAACCAACCCTGGGCAGCATTTTCCATATAATTCTTATTCCATAATGGATCCGGTCCAGGACCAAATGGAACTGCATTAGGTAAACACATACCTTTCAACATTTCTAAATGATAACTAGAAAAAGAACCAATACGTGGCCATGGATTATCAATTACATCACCAAAACGTACACACCAGTTATGAAGATTATCACAAAAAGGTTCAGTATAAAATTCACAAATCAAATCTTGTACATATGCCTTGGGAGTCTGATCAGGTTTGGGGCTAGCAGTTAACTGCAGGAGTTCTATTTCTCGCATTTTTCGGTACTTGTTTATAGCTTTTAAAGGGAATAGGTAAAGAATACGCATTAGACTTACTGTGGGATGATCCCATTATAAAACTACTCTAACTCAAAATTATGTATTCCTGTGGAAGACAGCAAAAAAAGAAAATTCTTTCCACACAAACGCACAGTTACTAACTCGGATACTATCTGCAAAAATACACTTTAAAAGGATAATCTTGAGACTAGTCTGCAGCTTATAAAATATCTGCAGCTCATAATGGATAATTCAATTTCAGTGAGACTATATCCTGGGACCACGAATGAAAAATATAGAAAAGAAGTAGCAGAGAAAATGGAGAAGGATCCCAGGCTTATTGTGGTATTATAGGCAGACCAGACCCCACAAAGGAAATATATAACAAGGCAGAATATTAATGCATCAATCAATACAGCATTGCACATAAAACAAGACAAACCATGACAAAAACAAAAAGCTTGATTCTAATTTGCAGTTTCATACGTGGACTCAATCCACAAATCTATTATGCAGGACTCTATACCTACTAAACCATATGCAGGACTTTATACCCACTAAACCATATGCAGGACTTTATACCTACATAAAAATACAGAGGAAACTAGACTTCTGACCAACACCACAATACATCCACAAACAAAAACCTTGTGGGTCATAAATATCATAGAAATAAAAAGGCAAGAAGACAACACTAAGGCTGGGGTCAGACGAGCGTAGTGTTCACGTCCGTGATTGCGCCTAAAAGTACGTCCGTGATAGCATGAAAGAAAGTCCATTGGAGCCTGACACATGAAGTACGTCCGCACTGAACTGCGGACGCACAACGGCCGCGGCAAACGGACGCAGGTTAGGCAAGAATGTAATACTGCTAGAACGGACGTGCGGAGTGCGCCACGTCCACAACGTCTGCATAGCTTTGTGTGTGAGTGATGGAGCATGGTCAGACGGACTGCATTTATACGTCCAGCATTTTTGACGGACAGAATGTTTTTTCATTGTAATTTATTTTCCCCTCCTACATCCGTCAAAAAATAACTTCAGTGAAAAAACGGACTGTGTGACCACTACTGCGTCATCCGTACTGACGATGTCCGTACTGCACGGACGTACAGTCCGTAGAAATCACGCTCGTCTGACCCCAGCCTTAATCTGAAGTGTCCTTACCTATTATGTCAAGATATTCATCCCACTTCTGACACCAAATTGTTGTGATGTTATATTCTGGCGTTGGTCAGTCCCCTGTTCTTGTTTCTCACAGCCGGCTGTGTTTACTATTTTCTTCGATAACATAAAACTACAAATTGAGAATCAACAGATATCTGGAGAGAGAAATAACCACAGACACCAAACATAGGTTCTAAGTCTTTTAGTTGTTTCCCTCTGGAGAACCAAACACATGGTCTTCCTTAAGTACAGAAATTTACGTCACAGTAAAAGACAGCATGTAATACCTGTAATTGGTTAAGCATTTGGCGCCTTTTCCAAACCATTTCAAACAAAGAGCTGAGATACAATATGTTATTCAAATTACCCTAGACAGTGAGATGCCTTAGAACATCCTGTTACACTTAATCAATGGTCAGTTCCTTACTAGGGATGAGCCGAACACTCCCCGAGTTCGGTTCGAGCCCGAACTTCCCATTTGTTCGGGACCGAACCCGAACCCCCATGCAAGTCAATGGGGCTGAAAATTCGTTTTTTTGGAGTGCCCTCCAAGAGGGCATATATGCTACATATTTGCCATAAAAGGTGTATGGGGATCCGGATAGTGCCCTGGGGGACAGGAAACAAGGACTAAAAAATAAAACGTTTTTAAAGGGACAGTGAGTTTTCCATGAAATAAGGGTTAAAAATTCCTTCAAATATCGTGCCTAGGAGGTCCCCATAACCTGCCCGTGAAGTGGCGGATTTCTAGGATGTATAGAAATATGTAAAAACCAAAAAGTGACATTTCAAATGACGGTAAATGCTTTTCCTTTAATCTATCCATAAACAACTGCTTGGGGCGGCAGTCTGTATGAAAAGAGGAGACATTTTCAGACACGCAGAAAAAGTTTACTGATTTTTTGGCGATGAAAAGCAGGAGAATGGAAACTTCTAGACCAAAAAGCCGATTTGGAAAGTGAAATAAATGGGAGAATTTTTCTGGTTCGGCTATTTTGACCTAGAATTTTCCATTCTCCAGTCATTCTCCTGAGTTTCACCTTTCTCTGAATAACCCTGTCAGGGTTATTCAGAGAGCGGTGAAGAGCAGGAGAATGACTGGAGAATGGAAAATTCTAGGTCAAAATAGCCAAACCAGAAAAATTCTCCCATTTAGGCTAGGGTCAGACTAGCGAATTTTTAACGTGCGTTTAGGCGCACTTAATCACGGCCAATATACGAAGTACGGTCGCACGAAATTCCAGCTGCGCAACGCAAGTGGAAAATGAACGCATTTTTTCGAGACCGCAGAACCACTAGTACGGACGTACAGAGTGCGCTGCGTCCACTAGCGGCGTGTGTGCGTGATTTGGAGACGTCAGACCCTGCTCATGTCCGCCAACATAACGTCCAGACACCCAAAGTTTCCTGGTTTGGATCCGTAAAAAATCACGCACAAAAATGCGCATCGTATGACCGTTTTCGCGCAATCCGTGAAAAAGTACGGCAATGCGTTCGGACGCAATTTTTGACGGTCACTGCCTTATCTCACTTTCCAAATCGGCTATTTGGTCCAGATTGTTCTCTTTTCCTGCCATTCTCCTGGTTTTCACCTTTCTCTGAACAACCCTGAGAGAGAGGTGAAAGCCAGGAGAACTGGTAAGAGAAGAGAACAATCTAGACCAAATAGCCGATTTGGAAAGTGAGATAAATGGGAGAATTTTTCTGGTTTAGCTATTTTGACCTAGAATTTTCACTTCTCCAGTTATTCTCCTGCTTTTCACCACTCTCTGAATAACCCTGTGAATGTTTAATCCCGAGGTGAAAAATAACATTGCTTTAGATTTTTTTCAAACACCAGTTAACCACTTGGCTGCTATGGACGCGCTCAGCGCGTCCAGCCAAGTGGTTCTCCTGTGCTATAGACGCGCTGAGCGCGTCCATGCACAGGAGGCAGCAATCCGCCGGATTCCGGCGGATTGCTGCGCCCCCCGGTGCGGGCTGACATCTTGGATGTCAGCCCAGCACTCCGGGACCCCGGCGGAGCAATTAGATGTCATTGCGGCGGCGCGATGACATCTAATTCAGGCGCCCCCCACATGTGCGGAGGAAGCGCCTGAAAGGGAGGGGGGGAGGTCCTTCGGACCTCTCTCCCTCCCGATCGCTGGGGGGCAGAGGGTTAATCCAGGCACCGTTTGGAAGGGCACAGCCTGCCCTTCCAAATGGTGGCTGTGATTAACCCCTGGGGAGCCGGATCACGAATCGGCGCTGAAAAGCGCCGGATCGTGATCCTCTCCTGGAGCTGGCCGACATCTTGGATGTCGGCCAAGCCTCCAGGAACTCCCTCTGAGGACTGGCGTCATCATGCATAGCACGATGATGCCAGTCTTGGAGTTAACCCCTAGCTGCCACCAATGGTGGAGATAGGGGGTTCATTGGAACCCCCTATCTCCCGATCCGTGGCAGCTAGGGGTTATTGTTTGTTATCGTTGGATCGGCCAGAGCATGGCCTTTCCAAGGATACTAAACATGAGCATGAAAAATGTTTTTTTTTAAATAAAATATAAAAATAAAAAATATTTTAAAAAAAATTCTAAAAAAAATAAACAAGTTTTTTTGTTTGTTTTTGTTTTGTTAATGCAGTAATATTGTTCCCATTTCAATTATAATGTGAACAATAATGCTGCACTAACAATTTTTGTATGCAGTGCGTTTGTTAAAAAAAGCAAAATTTTCCCCAAAAAAAAAAAAAAAATGTAACGAGACCCCATTTCTAATTAAGGTACAAAATATAACCGCAAACGATCGCATGTTAAAATGTGAAAAAAAAACACTTTACACATAATAAATTATTGAAAATTCTAATTTTATTGCATTTTTTGTTATAATATACAGACATGACATAACGTATACATATAATAATGACATATTATGAATCTGCCAAGTCTGCCGGAAAGAACAATATATAATATGTCTGGGTCATATATCAAAATATGGCTACAAAACGCGGTTAAACATGATGAGCGAAAGCGGTAAAAATGACCTCAGCACAGAGGTGTGAAAAGCCTCAGCAGCGAAAGGGTTAAATGCAGCATATTAGGATGTTTTAGGAGGGAAATTAATTCTCAAATCTCAATCAGAAACAGACACCACCCCACCCCCTCACTATATTGTACAATGTATCAAATTGATTACCAGACTAAAAACACTATCAGGGTTATCCAAAGAGCTCCGAATTGCTTGAGAAAGGTAACCGAACGCTGAAAATCAGGGTTCGGTTACCTTTCCTGGCCATTCGGCTATTCAGAGAGCAGGCAATACGTCAAATCCTGGCGAATTGCCTGAACATACGTGTCTGTTCGGTGCCTGTTCGAGGGCAGTGAAATCCCCATAGAGAAGCACTGCTTCGGCTATTCAGAGAACACAAACCAGCAGTGAAAGGTTCCCGAAATGTCCTGCCATTCGGTGGTTTCATTCGGCAAATTTATTCAGGCGAATCCCATAGGCTTCAATGTTAAAAATATTCCCGTTTTAATTCAATATCTAATAAACCGTTCAGTATAAAATTCTGCAGCAAAAAGTCTCTTTATTTATAGATTTTTTAGGATACTTTAAGCATTTTTCTGATTTTTTTTTTTTTTTTAAAAGTCCGATTTTTTTTTTTTTTTTTTTTCAGTTTGCTTATTTTTTTTGTAACAGCCCTCTTTATTATCATTCCCTGGACCTCCTGTGAAAATTTCAGACATTTTCGCTCAGTAGTTTCTTTGCAAACAGCGTTTCTTTTTCCCAGATTCATACAAATGGTTTTTCTAATTTATTCACTGCCTCCTCTACGTCACAGCTGCTTCGGCTCTGTGTGATTCGGCTCCTGTTCGGCTTTTTCGAAGGTTAATCCAGATGTTTTTGCTTGTTTTCAGCATGCATTCGGTTAGTGTTCGGCGGGTTTGCGGCAGCTTTTCCCTGCAATTCGGGGACCCTGTGGTGCTTGCTGAATACACCGCAGGGTCACCGAAATGCAATCGGCAAAAGGAACCGAATTGAAGAGAACGAAAAGTCACCGAACGTGCGGTGACTTTTCGAATCTCTTTGGATAACCCTGCTAGTGTTATGTCTGTTTGTGAACAGAGGTCATTTAGAGTTGATAATCTTTCCACGTACACATTAGTTTTTAATTCAATATCTAATAAACCGTTGCTTATAATATTCTGCAGTAAAGAGTCTCTTTATTTCTAGATTTTTTAGTATTTTTTTAAGCATTTTCTATACTTTTTTCAAAATTTCTTTTTTTTTTTTTTTTTCGAACCCAAACCGAACACGCCCAAAAAGTTTGAAATTTGCGAACTTTCGAACTGCCAAAATTCGGGTCGAACTCCGAACCGTCCGAACCCGAACAGCTCATCCCTAGTGCTGAAGAGCTGTGTGAAGCCTTATATAGTGAGCTGCGGAACTTAGCTCTGTGAGCCCATGATTGGGCAAAATTTGCCCAATCAGGACTCTGAGCCGTGATTGGCATACTGTTGAACTTGTCTTGCACCTGACCTATGGTCAGGTGCAAGGCTGTAGCCAATTACAAGCTTCAGGCCAGTGGAAAAGTGCATTGTGGTCAATTGTGGGCAAACATGCGGCGAACACGTGGAATTGTTCGTAGTTCGCGAACATGCGAATAGGCGATGTTCGAATCGAACTCCGAACCGAACAGCTCATCCATAAAGAGGAGTGGTCCAAAATTACTCCAGATCGTCGTGCAGGTCTGATCTGCAACTACAAGAAACGTTTGGTTGAGGTTATTGCTGCCAAAGGAGGGTCAACCAGTTATTAAGTCCAAAGGTTCACATACTTTTTCCACCCTGCACTGTGAATGTTTACATGTTCTGTTCAATAAAAACATGAAAACATATGTTTGTGTTGTATTATTTTAAGCAGACTGTGTTGTTCAAATTGTTGTGACTTAGATGAAGATCGAAGCACATTTTATGACCAATTCATGCAAAACGCCACGTAATCCCAAAGGGTTCACATACTTTTTATTGCCACTGTATATATATATAAGATATATATCTATATTCTTATAAATATATATATCCAGACTTGTATTACACACACATTTTGGCAACTAATTGCCCCCCCCCCATTTGGCTGATCCTCCAGAAGAAATGTTGAACCAGATAGAGCAGAGAATAATATATACAGTGGCAAGAAAAAGTATGTGAACCCTTTGGGATTACGTGGCGTTTTGCATGAATTGGTCATAAAATGTGCTCTGATCTTCATCTAAGGCTAGGGTCAGACGAACGCATTTTTATGTTGTCTGTGAAAAAGTGCGTTCGAACGAATGGACGCATTTTTTCACAGAATACGTGATAGTGGTCATACTATGCGCATTTTCGTCCGTGATTTTGTACGGATCATCAATAAAACACTTTTTGTGTCTGGACGTTATGTTGGCCGGACATTAGCAGCGTCTGACATCTCCTAATCACACACACACGCCTCTAGCGGACACAGCGCACTCTGTACGTCAGTACCTGCGGTTTCACGTTCTCGATAAAATGCGTTCATTTTCCACTTGCGTTGCGCAGCCGGACTTTTGTGCGACCGTACTTCGTATATTGGCCGTCATTGCCCGGCATCTGCTGCTAGTGCGGCCGTGATTAAGTGCGGCTGCACGCGCGTTCGCACTGCCTCACAGGGTTATCCAAAGAGATTCGAAAAGTCACCGCACGTTCGGTGACTTTTCGTTCTCTTCAATTCGGTTCCTTTTGCCGATTGCATTTCGGTGACCCTGCGGTGTATTCAGCAAACACCACAGGGTCCCCGAATTGCAGGGAAAAGCTGCCGCAAACCTGACGAAAACTAACCGAATGCACTATGAAAACAAGCAAAAACATCTGGATTAACCTTCGAAGAGGAGCCGAACAGGAGCCGAACAGGAGCCGAATCACACAGAGCCGAAGCAGCTGTGACATAGAGGAGGCAGTGAATAAATTAGAAAAACCATTTGTATGAATCTGGGAAAAAGAAACGCTGTTTGCAAAGAAACTACTGAGCGAAAATGTCTGAAATTTTCACAGGAGATCCAGGGAATGATAATAAAGAGGGCTGTTACAAAAAAAATAAGCAAACTGAAAAAAAAAAAAAAAATAATCGGACTTTTAATTTTTTTTTAAAAAATTCAGAAAAATGCTTAAAGTATCCTAAAAAATCTATAAATAAAGAGACTTTTTGCTGCAGAATTTTATAATGAACGGTTTATTAGATATTGAATTAAAACAGGAATATTTTTAACATTGAAGTCTATGGGATTCTCCTGAATAAATTTGCCGAATTAAACCACCGAATGGCAGGGCATTAGGGGAACCTTTCACTGCTGGTTTGTGTTCTCTGAATAGCCGAAGCAGTGCTTTTTGATGGGGATTTCACTGCCCTCGAACAGGCACCGAACAGGCACCGTATGTGCAGGCAATTCGACAGGATTTGGCGAATTGCCTGCTCTCTGGATAGCCGAATGGCCAGGAAAGGTAACCGAACCCTGATTTTCAGCGTCGGTTACCTTTCTCAAGCAATTCGAATCTCTTTGGATAACCCTGTCAGTCTGACCCTAGCCTAAGTCACAACAATGTGAAAAACAGTCTGCTTAAAATAATACAACACAAACATTATACAGTCAGGTCCATAAATATTGGGACAGCGACACAAGTCTAACATCTTTGGCTCTATACACCACCACAATGGAGTTGGAATGAAACAAACACAATGTGCTTTAACTGCAGACTGTCAGGTTTAATTTGAGGGTATGTACATCCAACTCAGGTGAACGGTGTAGGACTTACTTGTAATAGGACCAAAAGTAATGGGACAATTGGCTTCTCAGCTGTTCCATGGCCAGGTGTGTGATATTCACTCATTACCCCAACTAAAATGTGCAGACAAAAAGCCCAGAGTTCATTTCAAGTGTGCTATTTGCATTTGGAATCTGTTGCAGTCAACTCTCAAGATGAAATCCAAAGAGCTGTCACCATCAGTGAAGCAAGCCATCATTAAGCTGAAGAAACAAAACAAACCCATTGGAGAGATAGCAAGAACATTAGGTGTGGCCAAGACAACTGTTTGGAACATTCTCAAAAAGAAGGAACGCACCGGTGAGTTCAGCAACACCAAAAGACCCGGGAGACCACGGAAAACAACTGTGGTGGATGACCGAAGAATTCTTTCCCTGGTGAAGAAAACACCCTTCACAACAGTTGGCCAGATCAAGAACACTCTCCAGGAGGTAAGTGTATGTGTGTCAAAGTCAACAATCAAGAGAAGACTTCACCAGAGTGAATACAGAGGGTTCACCACAAGATGTAAACCATTGATGAGCCTCAAAAACAGGAAGGCCAGATTAGAGTTTGCCAAACAACACCTAACAAAGTCTTCACAGTTCTGTAACAAGATCCTATGAACAGATGAGACCAAGATCAACTTGTACCAGAGTGATAGGAAGAGAAGAGTATGGAGAAGGAAAGGAACTGCTCATGATCCTAAGCATACCACCTCATCAGTGAAGCATGGTGGTGGTAGTGTCATGGCGTGGGCATGTATGGCTGCCAATGGAACTGGTTCTCTTGTATTTATTGATGATGTGACTGCTGACAAAAGCAGCAGGATGAATTCTGAAGTGTTTCGGCAATGTTATCTGCTCACATTCAGCCAAATGCTGCAGAACTCATTGGAAGGCGCTTCACAGTGCAGATGGACAATGACCCAAAGCATACTGCAAAAGCAACCAAAGAGTTTTTGAAAGGACAGAAATGGAATGTTATGCAATGGCCAAGTCAATCACTCACCTGAATCCCATTGAGCATGCATTTCACTTGCTGAAGACAAAACTGAAGGGAAAATGCCCCAAGAAACAAGCAGGAACTGAAGACAGTTGCAGTAGAGGCCTGCAGAGCATCACCAGGGATGAAACCCAGCATCTGGTGAGGTCTATACGTTCCAGACTTCAGGCTGTGATTGACTGCAAAGGATTTGCAACCAAGTATTAAGAAGGGAAAGTTTGATTTATGATTATTATTCTGTCCCATTACTTTTGGTCCCTTAACAAGTGGGAGGCACATCTGCAAACTGCTGTAAGTCCTACACCGTTCACCTGAGTTGGATGTACATACCCTCAAATTAAAGCTGACAGTCTGCAGTTAAAGCACATTGTGTTTGTTTCATTCCAACTCCATTGTGGTGGTGTATAGAGCCAAAGATGTTAGAAATGTGTCGATGTCCCAATATTTCTGGACCTGACTGTATGTTTTCATGTTTTTATTGAACAGAACATGTAAACATTCACAGTAAAGAGTGGAAAAAGTATGTGTACCTTTGGACTTAATAACTGGTTGACCCTCCTTTGGCAGCAATAACCTCAACCAAACGTTTCCTGTAGTTGCAGATCAGACGTGCACAACGACCTGGAGTAATTTTGGACCACTCCTCTTCACAAAACTGTTTCAGTGTAGCAATATTCTTGGGATGTCTGGTGTGAATCGCTCTCTTAAGGTCATGCCACAGCATTTCAATCGGGTTGAGGTCAGAACTCTGACTGGGCCACTCCAGAAGACGTATTTTGTTTTGTTGAAGCCATTCTTTTGTTGAATTACTTGTATGCTTTGGGTCATTGTCCTGCTGCATCACCCATCCTCTGCGGAGCTTCAGTTGGCGGACAGATGGTCTTATGTTTTCCTGCTAAATGCCTTGATAAACTCTGGAATTCATTTTTCCATCAATGACAACAATCCGTCCAGGCCCTGAGGCAACAAAGCAGCCCCAAACCATGATGCTTCCTCCACCATGTTTTACAGTGGGGATCAGGTTTTGATGTTGGTGTGCTGTGCCTTTTTTTCTCCACACATAGTGTTGTGTGTTTTTTCCAAACAACTCAATTTTGGTTTCATCTGTCCTCAGAATATTTTGCCAGTAGTGCTGTGGAACATGCAGGTGGTCTTTTGCAAACTTCAAACATGCTGCAATATTCTTTTCGGACAGCAATGGCTTCCTCCGTGGTGTCCTCCCATGTACTCATTCTTGTTTAATGCTTTCTTATTGTAGATGTGTCAACAAAAATGTTAGCATGTGCCAGGGATTTCTGTAAGTCTTTAGCTGACACTCCAGGATTCTTCTTTAACTCATTAAGCATTCTGCGCTGTGCTCTTGCAGTCATCTTTACAGACGACCACGCCTAGGGAGAGTAGCAACAGTGCTGAACTTTCTCCATTTGTAAGACAGTCTGTCTTACCGTGGACACATGAACATCAAGGCTTTTGGAGATACTTTTGTAACCCTTTCCAGCTTCATGCAAGTCAACAATTCTTGATCGTAGGTCTTCCGAGAGCTCTTTTCTGCGAGGCATGGTTCACATCAGGCAGTGCTTCTTGAAACCAGTAAACCCAAAACTGGTGTGTGTTTTTAAAGGGCAGGACAGCTTTCGGCAACACATCCAATAATATCACACTGATTGGACTCAAGGTTGGCTCACTCCTGGCTCCAATTAGCTCTTGGAGAAGTCATTAGGCTAGGGGTTCACATACTTTTTCCACCCTGCACTGTGAATGTTTACATGTTATGTTCAATAAACAGATGAAAACATATAATGTTTGTGTTCAGAGCACATTTTATGACCAATTCATGCAAAACTCCACGTAATCCCAAAGGGTTCACATACTTTTTCTTGCCACTGTATATTCTCTGCTCTGTCGGGTTCAACATTTCTTCTGGAGGGATCAGCCAAAGGGGGGGGGCGCATTTAGTTGAGATTGTCCACATGCCACCCCCCCATGTGCGTATGTGTATATATGGTCTGAGGTCTGTGGGTGAGTGTATATACAGTTGTGTTCAAAATTATTCAACCCCCACTGAAATTGAGTGTTTTGGCCAGTTTGACATTGATTTTGATCATTCAGTCATCTTGCTTACAATTAAATCAAAGAGGCACGTGTAGGTCAGACAAATATAACATAACATTTATAATGAAATAACCACAAATGTCTTTTCTGTGCTCACATCATTATCAGTTTTATTCAACCCCCAAGTGACATTCAATCTTAGTACTTAGTACAACATCCTTTTACAGTTATAACAGCTTCTAAACGTGAAGCATAGCTTGGCACAAGTGTCTTGCAGCGATCTACGGGTATCTTCGCCGATTCGTCATGGGCAAAAGCCTCCAGTTCAGTCACATTCTTAGCCTTGCGCACTGCAACTGCTTTCTTTAAGTCCCACCAGAGGTTCTCAATCGGATTTAAGTCAGGTGACTGCGATGGCCACTCCAAAATGTTCCAGCCTTTAATCTGCAACCATGCTCTAGTGGACTTGGAGGTATGCTTGGGATCATTGTCCTGATGAAAGGTCCAACGTCTCCCAAGCCTCAGGTTTGTGGCGGACTGCATCACATTGTCATCCAATATCTCCTGGTACTGAAGAGAATTCATGGTACCTTGCACACGCTGAAGCTTCCCTGTACCTGCAGAAGCAAAACAGCCCCAAAGCATGATTGACCCCCACCATGTTTCACAGTAGGCAAGGTGTTCTTTTCTTCATAGGCCTTGTTCTTCCTCCTCCAAACATAGCGTTGATCCATGGGCCCAAACAGTTTTAATTTTGTTTCATCAGTCCACAGAACACTATCCCAACACTTCTGTGGTTTGTCCACATGACTTTTGGCATACTACAGTCGACTCTTCTTATTCTTAGGAGACAGCAAGGGCTGCGCCTGGGAGTTCTGGCATGGAGGCCTTCATTACGCAGTGTGCGCCGTATTGTCTGAGCTGAAACTTCAGTACCCACATCTGACAAATCTTTTCTCAGTTCCTCAGCAGTCACACGGGGACTTTTCTCCACTCTACGCTTCAGGTAGCGCACAGCAGTCGAAGTCAGCATCTTCTTTCTGCCACGACCAGGTAGCGTTTCAACAGTGCCCTTTGCCTTGAATTTGCGAATGATGCTTCCTATGGTCTCTCTTGGTATGTTTAACATCTTTGCAATCTTCTTATAGCCATTGCCCTTCCTGTGAAGAGTAATCACCTCTTCTCTTGTCTTCCTGGACCATTCTCTTGACTTCACCATGTTTGTAACCACACCAGTAAATGTCTAGAAGGAGCTGAGTATCACAGTCATTTTAAAGCTGCCTAATTGGTGCTTATTATGCTTTATTGCTGCTCCGTGACATCCACAGGTGTTTTCAATACCTGATTGAAAACACTTGCATGAACCTCTGTTCTTCAGAGTGGTAGTCTTTAAGGGGTTGAATAATTGTGTCAATGAAGAATTCACAAAAGAAACATTTACTACTGTATTACAAAACCAATTGATGTCATTTTAGTTGCATATGGTTCTTTAAAAAGTCCTTGTAGGATTTCATTCTGAATACAATTACAAATGTACACTAAATTCCCTAAAACCCTTTACAGCATTGGGGGTTGAATAATTTTGAACACAACTGTATATATCTGCGTGTCGATATACATGTATATGTCTGTGTGTGGTATCAATGCATCCCTACTCTTTACACGGCGCTCCGTGTCTTTATAATATATATGATCAGGGGTTACCTTTTTTTTATATTTTTATACTATTCCTATTAAATTAACAGTAATTTTTGATGTATTTTATTCAGTAGAAACTTTTTTTTGCCTATATAACATGTGCTTTGTGAAAATAAAACGGTTTTGTGTGTACATTTTAACCACTTCAATGCGGAGGACGCGCTCAGCGCGTCCTCCGCATTACCGCTGCTGTGCTGAGGACGCGCTCAGCGCGTCCTCCCATTGGGGTCAGCGTTCGGCCGGGTTCCGGCCGATCGCTGGCCCCCCCGGTGCAGGCTGACATCCTCGACAGCCTGCCCTTCCAAATGGTGCCTGGCATTAACCCCTGGGGAGCTGGATCGCGAATCGGCGCTGAAAAGCGCCGGTTCGTGATCCTTTCCCGTAGCTGGCCGACATCTTGGATGTCGGCCAAGCCTCCGGGAACTCCCCCTGAGGACTGGCGTCATCGTGCGTAGCACGATGACGCCAGTCCTAGAGTTAACCCCTAACTGCCACCAACGGTGGAGATAGGGAGTTCATTGGAACTCCCTATCTCCCGATCCGTGGCAGTTAGGGGTTAATGTTTGGTATGGTTGGATCGGCCAGAGCATGGCCGTTCCAACGATACCAAACACAAAAGTGAAAAAAGTTTTTAAAAAAAAATTAAAATTAAAAATAAAAATATATTTAAAAAAAAATTATAAAAAAAAAATAAACATTTTTTTTTCTTTTTTTTGGTTCGTTAATGCAGCAATATTGTTCCCATTTCAATTATAATGTGAACAATGATGCTGCACTAACAATTTTTGTATGCGGTGCGTTTGTTAAAAATCGCGTAATTTTCCCCAAAAAAAAATGTAACGAGACCCCATCTCTAATTTTTTTAACAAGCGCACCCAATACAAAATATAACCGCAATTGCTCGCATGTTAAAATGTGAAAAAAAACACTTTACACTTTGTAAATTATTGAAAATACATATTTTCTTGCATTTTTTGTTATAATATACAGACAGGTCATGACGTATACATATAATAAAGACATATTATGAATCTACCGAGTCTGACGGAAAGAACGATATATAATATGTCTGGGTAATATACTAAAATAAGCCTTCAAAACACGTTTAAACATGATGAGCAAAACCGGTAAAAATGACCTCAGCACAGGGGCGGGAAAAGCCTCAGCAGCGAAAGGGTTAATATAGTTAGTGGATTCCTGTCCAGTGCGGTGAGAAGCAAACGTAATGTAGTGTAGACACGCTGCGAGGTGGAGTGGAGTGAAGTCAAGCCTGCAAAATGTTTGCTTCTCTTGGCTTCGCTACGCTGTGCGTCGCTACACGCTCAGTGTTTCTCAGCCTTTATTCCCGCATCGCTAGCTTACCGAATCAGTTGGTATACTTGTTACTGACCCTGCTCGTTCTGAGGACCCGATCTGTTGCCGACTTTGCCTGCCATTTGACTATTCTCTCTGTGTATTCCCTGCCTGTTCTGTTTGCTTCCTGTTGCTACTGGTGTGCGACGATTCTCACCATATACAGTAGCGCAGTACAAGTTCCTAAACATTGCTGACCCGGTTTTGTTATAGCTGCTGATGTAACTGAATAGATCGGGGATTTCTGCTGCATTACCAAAACCTCCACGACTGCACTCTTCCACAATACCACACAGGGGTTACTTGGTGTGAAGGCACTTGCTGCCATCAAAGGCACAATATTTGGGTGCACTGCCACAGACGCCTATACCCAGTGCCAGATTAAGATCTCTATGGGCCTGGAGCTGAATATTTTGGTGGTCTTTTTTTGGAATTTAGTGAAATGACAACATATTTTAGGCTATCTAACCAGGCAGATACTGTAGGAGTAAATTTATTCATATTTCAATCATCACAGCATGTAAATTAATTTTTTCATATTTTATCATTCAAACCTCTGGTTATATATTCTATAGGGAATTCTTGTTAAAAAAATTAAATGGGAACATGTAACTGCATTTTTCTGAGAAAATATACAATTTTAACACAAAAATTTGAGATTTCCCATGTGCTTTGGATAATGGTGTTTTATGAATAATATGACTATGTATAAAACACTGACCTTGCTTCTAGCGTAGGAAAGGAGAAGGTGAGTAATGGCAGTGGTATTGCTAATTTTATACGTGACAAATGGACAATACCATCGCTTTGGAGCGAAAAATAAATAAAAAGTTTTTTTGTTTTCTTTCTTATTCTTTTAGATTTTAGATTGTCATGTTTGGCCAGACTCTGTCCTGTTACACCTCAGTTGACATTGCAAGGTATAAAGATTAGTGGCGCAGGGTTTCAAAGCCCCCCCCCCCCGTGCACTTCGCTGCAGTGTGGCGGTTTAGGTTCTTGATGTAACAGTTCGTAATAATGGATTGTACCATCACCTCCACACTTGTTAGTGACATGAAAAATGAGATGGTGAGATACTGCAGCATCATTGTTCCCTTTATAATTGAAAAATATTGCTGTGTTAGAAAGAAAAATAAAAAATAAAGAAATATTTATTATATTATTTTATTTTTATTGTTAAATAAAACCTGGTCCTGTTTGGTAACATTGGAAAGATAATGCTCTGACCTTTACGGTGATACCTTATATGACCCTGTAGCTGCTATGGCGGTGGAGATATAGTGGTCCAAATGCCCATCAATGCAGACAAATTTATCCTTTCTGTGGGCCTATTCTGGGGCATGGGCCTGGAGCTGCTGCTCCATCTGCCCCTATGTTAATCCGGCCCTGCCTATACCAGATTCATATCATTTTAATATTTGACCGCAGGGTCCAACCCTGCTCTCTTCCACAATACCACAGAGGGGTTACGGTGTGACGGCCCTGTTGCCGACATTAAAGGCCCAATTTTAAAGCACCTATTGTTACTTTTATCCAAAACTTGCATAAGTTTCACCATAATTTAGCCAAAAAATCACTAAACTTGTTCTGCGTGTCCTAAAATGTCTCCTCTTTTCATACAGACTGCCGACCCAAGCAGTTGTTTATGAGTAGATTAAAAGGAAAACCATTTACCGTCATTTGAAATGTCATTTTTTTGTTTTTAAATGTTTCTATACATCCTACAAATCCGCCACTTCACGGGCAGGTTATGGGGACCTCCTAGGCACGATATTTGAAGGAATTTTTCATTGTTATTCTTAACCTTTATTTCATGGAAAACTCACTGTTCCATTAAAAACTTTATTTTTTTTTACTTTTTGTCCTTGTTTCCTGTCCCCCAGGGCACTACCCGGACCCCCATACACCTTTTATGGCAAATATCTTGCATATATGCCCTCTTGGAGGGCACTCTAAAAATCGAACTTTCGGGTCCCATTGACTTGCATTGAGTGCGGTTCGTGTTTAAGTTCGAACTCGAACTTTTGAAATTGTTCGAGTTCGAACTGAACACGGTGGTGTTCGGCTCATCACTAATAACACAATCCCTGGGGTACTCCCACTTGGGATGGGCGCTGCACCACTGGTGTTTTATCCTTACTTGAAGCTGGAGTCCTCCGATAAAATGATGTGACTTCACTCCTGCACTATATGAATTCTAAATACTGCCGGGTAGCACTTGCATACGCTTCCCATCAAAGGCTGGGGTCAGACGAGCGCATTTGAAGAGCGGAAGGAACTTCGGTGAGAGTGGATGTTTCTTCCACTCGACGTCCGTCTGGCCACATTGCTGAGCGCAGTTAGTGCGCTCAGTGCCGCAAGGCTCAAACCTCCTGTGGAGAATTGCACTTTGCAGCTCTGTCAACGCGCGTCCTACGGCCTTGACGGAGTGGACTGCTGCACAGACACAGCTCGGCTGCTGTTGCGCGCTCAATTCATGTGCGCGCAACAGCTTGTGGCTGACCCCGTCGCAGCATCTCAAAGCTACGACGGACATCAGAAGGCACGTCAGTACGGGTGCACATAGGCTGGCATCAGTCGAGCGCACTAAAAGTAAAAGGTAGATAGATGTGCCCACAAAAACATGGTGGATGTGTCAACTGTAGTTGTTAAAGAATACAAATAACAATGCGTAGAGGTTCATTACAGGGTTTATAATACATATCAAGGGTTATTCATTAAGCGCCGAACAGTGATTTTCACCATACGATGCAATTTTGTGCAGTTCAGCTATTCAGAACGCTGTCACTACGCCAAATATTGGCGAATTGCCAGCAAAATATGGTGCAGTTCGCCACAATTCGGTGATGTTTGGCGGCAGTGAAATTGTCCCATAGAAAAGTAATGGTTCGTCTATTTACAGAATGCCGAACTGCACCGAAATGATGGCGAAATGCCCAGATTTTCAGTGGTTCAGTTCGACAGGTTTAAACAGGCAAATCCCATAGGATTCAATATAAAAAAATATTACTGCTTTTATTACTTTTTTTATTCAACCGTTTAGTCTGTTCAGTTTCAGCAAAAAGACTATTTATCTTTTTTAGAATCTTTTGTATTTTTCTGGATTTTTAGGCTAATGTCAGATGAACGCAGTCTGAGCGCACTCTGCGGGCGTGCACAACGGACAGACGGAAGATACTGTAGACAACACGATCCGTGTTTTTTTAACGGACGTAGAAAAAAAAGTATGGGAAATAAAATTAATATGAAAAATTATAAAAATTTCAAAAGGGCCCCAGTCCTGGAAGAACGCGCGGGAACAGCTTTCCCGCAGCTGGAAAGTCGCAGAAACGCAGGTTCCCGCTGTGGGCTGCTAGTGGGATGCATTAGAGCGTTCCGCTAGCAGCAGCTGCTTGACTGGCCGCGTTCCCCGGACCCCGAGCACTGTGTGATCCCTCGCGCCGCGGCCGCCTCCTCAGCTCTCAGAAGGCTGTGACGCGATCTACACTCCGCGATCTCGCGAGAGTGTGTCACAGCCTTCAGAGGGCTGAGAGGAGGCGGCCGCGTGCAGACGCATGCCAGAGGAGCAGACGCTGGCTGCTCTGAGCGCGGGAAGGAGCATTAGCGCTCAGCATTAGACCCGGATCCAGGAACCCAAGCGGGGAGTCACAGGCCGGGATTCAACCCCCACCGAAAGCGGAGGTACTTTTGTGTGGCCGCCTCCTGCAGCGGGAGGCTCCAGTACACATGGCAGTGAGCAAAGTCCCGCAGGGTGCCTGAAGGAAAAGGAATCCTCAGACCACCATCTGCTGACCTACAAGAAGGACCCTATAAGTAGTTAAATAACACCCCATGAATTATAATATTAATAGATAAATTAAGGTTTAAATATAAGAAATAGTTTTAAGATAAATTGATAATCAGCAGTATTATAGGATTAAGTTTCACTTCTCAATATGTTTGCAAGTGTCTCTGAAATGATGCTGATGTTTGCAAATGTCTTTAAAATGACAAAAGTCCTGATGTTTGCAAGTTTCTCTGAAGTGATAAAAGTGCTGATGTCTTAAGAAATGCTGATGTCTCAAGAAATGCTGATATCTCAAGAAATCACATGTCTCGGGCCACGGGACTGTCCAGAAATGTGTCACCAGACCTGTATTGAAACTGGCCAATGAACTATGTTATGTTTTGAAATGTTAACCAATGAAATAAAGAGACAACGCCTTGTCACAAGCATAAAATGTGTGTCAAAGACGTTGAAAAGGCAGAGAGAAAATTGCCAGACAAAAATAAATGCCTCGTGTGTCTTCTTTGAAGGATTTTTTCTCTCTCCCTGCGCAGAAGGAGAGTTAACTCAAGGTGTGCCTAAGACAGGGTCTTAGGGGTTAAAGGACGGACAATTGGAGACGATTATTCTCTTCAGTGCCTTACCTATGTGTCAGGACATCCTGCATCCGGATTGGGGGGCCTGATCATGTGACCGGAGCCAGCCTGCACGGAGAAGGTGGAGAGCTGCAGCCAGGGAGAGAATGGAATCCTCAGCCTGCAGACAGAGCCTGTGTTAGCAGGTAAAAGGGATCTGTCTGCCTCTCCCTCTATGTTCATTCACTATCCCACTCTGTGTGTGTGACTGTGTGCGTGTGTGACTGTGTGCGTGTGTGACTGTGTGCGTGTGTGACTGTGTGCGTGTGTGACTCTGTGCGTGTGTGACTCTGTGCGTGTGTGACACTCTGTGCGTGTGTGACAATGTGTGTGTGTGAGACTCTGTGTGTGTGACTCTGACTCTGTGTGACTCTATGTGTGTGTGTGACTGTGACTCTGTGTATGTGACTCTGTGACTGTGTGTGACTCTGTGTGTGTGTGACTGTAGATGATAGATTCTTGTTACATACCCCTGACAATGAAGAAATCGGTGTATGATCTCTGTGTATGCATAACTAATTGGCTTATCTTGTGGCTAGTACCATAGAACCATAACCCATCGTTTCACAAACCCGTCGGACGCTGCCGCAAACCTGCCGAACGAGCATCACAACCCGCGGAACAGCTGCCGAAAAGACCACCGATCGCAGCTGACTACCAGATGGAAACTGCGGAAAAAAGCTGACAAGCCACCAGACTGGCAGAACATAAAAAAAACACCACTTTTAAAAGCTGTTTGCAAAAAAGCTACGATAATGCCGGAAAATGATATGGGGGTCTGTGTCTGGCTATAATTAATTCTGGGGGTCTGTGTCTGGGTATATGATTCTCGGGGGGTGTGTGTTATATACTTTTTTTTTCTCTCCGGGTAATGGGGTTTGTCTAATTCCTGGGGGAGTTCCCTCACTTTTTTTCCCAGGACTTGATCCCTGGAAAAGTAATTTTGTGCGTCAAGGTGATGGACGTCGCAAATACGCTGCACGTGACATCTCATCACTCACACAGAACGCTATGTGGACATGGAGCACTCTGTGCGTCCGTGTTAGCGGTTTTACGTTCTTGCCTAACTTGCGTCCGTTTGCCACGTGTGTTGTGCGTGCGCAGTTCGGGTATTGATCATGATTCTATGCTACGGCGGACGTTAAACTGTGCGGCAACACAGACGTGATCACTGCGTTCGTCTGACATTAGCCTTAGACGTAATTTTTATCCTCATTCTTTTTTTAAATGGAAGGTTTTTTTTTAATTCTGTAACAGACCATTTTATTATTTTTTTATAGAACCTTCTTTATTATTTCCATGCAGTTTCATGCATTTTTATAAATACCTTTTTAAAAATAGCTACAGTTCTGTTTTGTTTTTTTACCAGTTCGGCGGCTAAGGTCAGACGAAAGCATTTTTAACGTGCGTTTAACCGCACGAAATCACGGCCGTGCTAGCAGCAAATGACGTCCAATGCCGGGGAACACACGAAGTACGGCAGGACGAAAGTTCGTCCGCACAACGCAAGTGGCAAACGAATGCATTTTTTCTAGAACGTCAAACCGCTACTACGGACGTACAGAGTGCGCTGCGTCCGCTAGCGGCATGTGTGCGTGATTGGGAGACGTCAGACGCTGCTAATGTCCGGCTAACATAACGTCCAGACACAAAAAGTGTTTTATTGATGATCCGTACAAAATCACGGACGAAACGGCGCATCGTATGACCGCTATCGCGTATTCCGTGAAAAAATGCGTCCATTCGTTCGAACGCACTTTTTTAAGGACAACGCAAAAAATGCGTTAGTCTGACCCTAGCCTAATTGTCTTTTTTCGGCAGCGTTCGGCAGTCAGTATGGTGGTGTTCGGCAGCGTTCAGAGGATCAACGGCTATCTTCTGCAGCGTTCGACGTTCTGGTCGGCGGCGGCGTTCGGCAAATCCCGTTCAACGCACTTCCTGGATTCAAAAGTTCAAATTTAAGAACATAATACCGGAATCTGGAAAATTTCTCCACTATTCCTATTTATGCCCAAAATTTGCGATTTCCTTTGAAATTCTCCATCACAGAGTGAATAACCCCTTCTAAAATATTAACTATAGGATTACACAAAATTCTCCCTGGATATCTAGGCCCAGGGCCCAGACCCCAATGCCCAGGCCAGACCCCAAGGCCCAGCCCCAGGGACCAGAGCCCAATTCCCAGCCCCAGGGACCAAGGCCCAGGCCAGACCCCAAGGCCCAGAGCACAGACCCCAGGGCCCAGACCCCCAAGGCCAAAACCAGACCCAGGGACCAGGCCCAGGGACCAGAGCCCAATTCCCAGCCCCAGGGACCAAGGCCCAGGCCAGACTCAGGGCCCAGACCCCAAGGCCCAGAGCACAGACCCCAGGGCCCAGACCAGACCCAGGGACCAGAGCCCAGGCCCAGGGACCAGACCCCAGGGACCAAGACCCAGGGCCCAGGCCAGACCCCAGGCCAGAATCAGGGCCCAGCCCAGACCCCAAGGCCAAAACCAGACCCAGGGACCAGGCCCAGCCTAGACCCAGAACCCAGAGACCAGACCCCAAGGCCCAGACTCAGGGACCAGACCCCAGGCCAGACTAAGGGCCCAGACCCCAGCCCAGAACACAGGGCCCAGACCCCAAGGCCCAAACCAGACCCAAAGGCCATCATATACAGCCCGTTACTGTGAGTTTTATTGCTGTGGATTCTGTGATACGCTCATACACACTGCACATTACTGTGAGTTTTATTGCTGTGGTGCTATGTTATGTCCTTTTTTTTTTTTTTTTTGAAGGGGGAGAAAAGCTGTTAGAGGTTGAGGGAGTGCCGGGGGGGCCATCGTGAGGTTCAGTAAGGGGCCCCATCATTTCTAATGGCTGCCCTGTCTGCAACCCGTAGCGTTTCCACAGGGAGGCTTTCAGCACGTCTGCTGTAATGCACGCAATTAGTGCGAGCGCTACAACATGTGGCTGGCCCCATCAAAGCGTCACAACGCTGCGACGGACGCCGGGAGGAACGTCAGTACGGGCGCACCTTGTGCGCTCATCTGACCCCGGTCTTAGTGCTCTTTGCAAAATTTCTGCACAGCTCGACACCTCTTTAAGTTAACAAGCGGGGAAGAAGTTTCTGTATGTAAATATATTTGTCCCTGTATTGGAACAATTAATGATCCTGTATCCCTTGTCAAACCTGTGATTAACATCTCTGACACCAATTAGCTAATCAGGAAGGCATTTACAACTATCAGTGACATGTTTTTGAATTTTTTTTCTTTTGTTTCATTTGCGCCTCCTCCTGGGACTTAAGCAGGGTCGCTGCTAATAAACAGTCGTAAGGGCCAATTCATCCGCTGTAAGTGTTGCCGATGTCTGAGAAATGTCAGTGAGTAAATGAACATGAGTTATTTATTGGCAAACGTGTGTCTAGTAATTGGACACAGCAGATCGTGCTATGTTTTCCAGGACAGACACCTCTTGTATATGCTCAGGCCGGGTGCACATTAGCGTTTTCTTCTGCGCACTAGCGTGCGTTAAAAAGGACGCACTTTATGACGGAAGAGATCGGTAGACGCCAGACTATGCGTTAATTTTGACGCACTTCTTAAACTGAATCTGAGTTAAAAAGCTGGGCATTTGACGTTCAGCAAGCGGCCAACGTCGCGTCAATCCTAGCGCAAAAGCCTTAGTGTTTCCACGACGGACGTCTTCCGCGTACGTTATGCTTTGCACGCGTACTACGGGTGTTCTTCTCTATCCGCGTAATTTATATGCTACAACGCGTGTCATAACGCACACTAGTGCGCAGAAGAAAATACTAGTGTGCACCGGCCTGAACAGCAGCATGTATGAAGCAATCATTCATCCGTTGTTCTTTTGGGCTTCCATCATAAACTAATTGGATTTACTTCTTGCAACATTAACTCTACATACAGCAGTGGTTACATGTTCCGGCCATTGGCATGTAGATTAGCAGGTCTATTCAAAGAAAGGTGAAAATCGGGAGCAGAGAACAATTTAGACCAAACAGCTGATTTGGAAAGTGAGATAAATGGGAGAATTTTTCTGGTTCGGCTCTTTTGATCTAGAATTTTCACTTCTCCTGCCAATTCTCCTGAGCTTCACCCTTCTTTGAATAGACCTGTGTGTGTCTGGGAGAATCTGGCTGATCTGGCTTCCCACCTCCTGATGGTCTGGGGTAGTTGTAAAAAAAAATGAAAGCATTCAATACAATACATTGGATTGAAGTATTCATGAGTGGAAACTGTAGGTGCTTACTGGGGTGTTTTAATAATCATAAAAAGCTCCAGAAGCTCATCTCTCCAGTGTTTAGTGTGGTGGTACTCTATATTAAAGGGGTTCTTCACTTCTCCAATGTAGCGATCTGTTAGTTGGGCCTAATACCTATAGGGAATCCCACTTCCTATAGTGTTCGTTCTCTTCCCCCCCCCCCCTTACGCTGCTGGAGTGAGTTCTTTGGTTACCACATCCACCATGTTTTCCAGGGCAAATTACTATTTCAAGCACAAGGGAAAAGTACTGCCCTGTGACATGTATAAGTCATATGCTACAGTTAGGAAGTTAGGGCAGGTCACCAGGGATTCCTTTATTTCCTACGTGCAGCATATGGATTCTACATGCTACCGGGTGGCATTTTCCATGCACTGTCCATCCGCGTGAATAAATTCTATCAGGGTTATCCAAAGAGATCCGAATTGCTTGAGAAAGGTAACCGAACGCTGAAAATCAGCGTTCGGTTACCTTTCCTGGCCATTCGGCTATCCAGAGAGCAGGCAATTCGCCAAATCCTGGCGAATTGCCTGAACATACGGTGCCTGTTCGGTGCCTGTTCGAGGGCAGTGAAATCCCCATAAAAAAGCACTGCTTCGGCTATTCATAGAACACAAACCAGCAGTGAAAGGTTCCCCTAATGCCCTGCCATTCGGTGGTTTAATTCGGCAAGTTTATTCAGGCGAATCCCATAGGCTTCAATGTTAAAAATATTCCCGTTTTAATTCAATATCTAATAAACCGTTCATTATAAAATTCTGCAGCAAAAAGTCTCTTTATTTATAGATTTTTTAGGATACTTTAAGCATTTTTCAGATTTTTTTTTTTTTTTTCCAGTTTACTTATTTTTTTTGTAACAGCCCTCTTTATTATCATTCCCTGGACCTCCTGTGAAAATTTCAGACATTTTCGCTCAGTAGTTTCTTTGCAAACAGCGTTTCTTTTTCCCAGATTCATACAAATGGTTTTTCTAATTTATTCACTGCCTCCTCTACGTCACAGCTGCTTCAGCTCTGTGTGATTCGGCTCCTGTTCGGCTCCTGTTCGGCTTCTTCAAAGGTTAATCCAGATGTTTTTGCTTGCTTTCAGCTTGCATTCGGTTAGTTTTCGTCGGGTTTACGGCAGCTTTTCCCTGCAATTCGGGGACCCTGTGCTGTTTGCTGAATACACCGCAGGGTCACCGAAATGCAATCGGCAAAAGGAACCGAATTGAAGAGAACGAAAAGTCACCGAACGTGCGGTGACTTTTCGAATCTCTTTGGATAACCCTGTATATGTCCTGGAAACCATGGCCGATGTGACAACCCTAGATGGTACATGCGTTGGATATATGGCTCTCTGGATTGAACAAAGCTGTATAAATAGTCTGTGGCATGAGATTGAATAGCTATGGGGTGTATGTGGTTGGTTGGTGGCTGAGCAGGACATTCGCTTGTGACTTTCTGAGATGATGGAGGTGAGCATTTTTTTTGTTTGTGCGACAGACTGAACTGAGATAGGATTGTATTTATGTACCCCCTCCTAAGTCTCCAGTTGCATGGGTCCATAGTTTGGTAGGCCATGGCTGGCTTTCCAATGTAAGGGCAGCCTAAGGCAGGTCCATGTGCCACATCCTGCATCTGCCCTGCGGTTCAGTTTTCTTTACTATAATGTAATATAGTGAATTATACATGCAATGATACACTTCCATGAAAAGCTACAATAAATAGAATTTTTGAATGCATAATTGCCTAGTTGCAGGTCCCCTTTAGCGGTGGTTTTATGTAAACCAGTGGGTGGCGCAAACACACCTTTGACCTGCTTACCGGATTCTTGGGTGTTTTGGTGTCTGTGGGAATGGGTCTTGAAGTTTTTTTCATCTGGGGGGGGGGGTAATAAGGCTTAAGCACTAGTGAGCATTATCTCATGGATTTGGGGGCATCGAGTGACCTAAAAGAGCTTCTAGTGAAAGCACACTGTGCCAAGTATTACAGGCCAGAGCCAGAGAGTAATGAAGCCCAGTGATTTATTGAACCTGTTGGCACAGGATGTGGCATGTATGATGAACAGGAAATGGTCACAGTACACGGCCCAAATAGGGTTGCCAGGTCGGCTGTGATTTCCTGGACATCTATTACTATTTCAGAGGGGAGCCTAGGGAATAGTGCTGCCCTGCAACACGTATAATTCATATGTTGCAGGAAGTCAATCAAGGCAGGTCACCTGGGATTCCTTACCTTCAGCGTATGGATTATACATGGTGCGAGGTGGCACTTTTCATGTACTGTCCATCAGTGTGAATAAGTTATGTGTCCAGGAAAACATGGCCGTTCTGGCAACCCTAGGCCCAAATGTCTACCTACGTACCTGTGTTCTTAGCCTCTAATGCCAATCACCTGGTTTGTAAAGTTCCTACTCCTTATTCAAGGAAGACTATCATTGGCTTCTCACAAGACCTTACTGAATTGCAACTTTTAGGCTCAAAAAAAGCCCACAAAGAACTTTTTCTTTATTTTGGAGTAAGATGCATGACTCTGGAAACATGGCCTCAACTGGCAGATGGAGTTCTAGACTCAGATCTGGGTTAAGAAATCCTGGAAAACCACTAAAGGTAACGGCTGCTGTTAATGCAGAGATTTTTTAATAAAAAAATGTGAAGGAAATTTAACTCTTAGAACAGGGGTCGGCAACCTTGGCCCTCAACTTAGTATTTGTAGAACCACGTTTTCCACCAAACTAAGTGGCTAAACATCACGGAAGGTGTAGTTTCGAAACAATTGGAAAGCCAAGGTTACTGACCCCTCCCTGTCTGAGAAACTGTGACCCTAAATGGTGTTGCTGGATATGCCATTTACAGGTACTGAGATTTCAGACTGTGCCCAACCATAGGTGAGGAGGATACAAAGTGAAAAGTCAAAAATCGCTTTAAATCCCATATGCCCAAAAAAAAGCTTCCTAGCTTAGGCTAGGGTCAGACTAACGCATTTTTCGTGAAAAAGTGCGTTCGAACGAATGGACGCATTTTTTCACAGAATACGCGATAGCGGTCATACGATGCGCCGTTTCGTCCGTGATTTTGTACGGATCATTAATAAAACACTTTTTGTGCATCTGGACGTTATGTTGGCCGGACATTAGCAGCGTCTGACGTCTCCCAATCACGCACACACGCCTCTAGCGGACGCAGCGCACTCTGTACGTCCGTACTAGTGGTTTGACGTTCTAGGAAAAATGCGTTCGTTTGCCACTTGCGTTGCGCGGACGAACTTTCGTGCGGCCGTACTTCGTGTGTTCCCCGGCATTGGACGTCATTTGCTGCTAGCACGGCCGTGATTTCGTGCGACTAAACGCACGTTAAAACTGCTTTCGTCTGACCCTAGCCTAAAGGTCTGTAAAAAGGATGCTACAGGGTTAAAACATTACAAATAAACCCCTCCTGTTTTAACCATTGTAAACATACTGTAAATCCAGAACTGGGCTCACACGGTGCTGGTCCACACTTGACATGCTGTGGCTTCCAGTAATGTGCAGCATATCATGTAATTGTGGGTTGGACTCTTGAGCCTCCAACATATGCAATGGTTCTTGATGTCAGAGAACATTGAGAGTGACTGGTGGGACCTAGATAGAAACATAGAAAAATGTCGGCAGATAAGAACCTTTCGGCCCATCTAGTCCGCCCAATTACATGGATACTTTACCTGGATTTATCTTTTATTTAGGATAGCCTTATGCCTATCCCATGCCTGCTTAAATTCAATTACTGTTTTGGCCTCTACCACTTCTACTGGAAGACTGTTCCATGTATCCACCACCCTCTCAGTAAAATAATGCTTCCTGATGTTACTTTTAAACCTTTGCTTAGATCTCGAAGTCCTGGAACTTGAGTTCAGTGATCTCATTCTGGATATAACTATGCCCCTGCACTCGGAGGGCTGAATCAATCCTCAAAGACCCATCTCCCTGTCTGAGGGGGTAGAGTAAAAAGTAAGGCACTCAGGGAGTGTGACCACTCTAAGCACTATGATCACTCAGTGTAATTAAAGTTTTGAGGCCACCTACCAATGTAAAGGCAAACCTCTTCAGGTGAAACCCAGTGCAATACAGACTCCTGACTTTTTATCTCTTCCCCCCCCCCCTCAAAAATAAATAAAAAATGATGGAATAATTTATAAACTGCACCAAGCAATCCCCATTTGAACAGTCAAAAACAATGCAAACAAGGATTGAGGCAGTATAGCAATAGTAGAATAATCCCAAAATAAACTGTGCTAAGGAGTCCAAAAATCTCAGTCTATACAAGCCTGGATCACAACAGAGTATTCCTTTTCATGTACACAGGAACCAGGCAGGTGCCCAGGTTAAAGAAAATGTAACTTGAATCCCATATAGTGAAAAAGAAATCCCGGTGTATAGATGAGGGAATAATATTAATCAGCCCTGAATAGTGTATGTGGATTAATGCACTCTCCAATTAAAGGGATAGTCTTGCAGTGTTTAATTGTATCAGAAATGTATTTCATCTTCTTAAATATTTCCAAATGATTTATTTTTTATTTTTATATATAGCAGTCTGTGCAATACAAATAATATGTTGATTATATGGTGGTGGGGAGATGTTCACTGTTTTTTTTTCTTTTATAGGATAGGGCTGCGGCCAAGCAGACCAGAAGACTAAAGATTACAAGAAACGTTCCAAACAGACGATTTCTCTCTAAAGTGACGGAGGTATGTTCTAGATGGGTTTCCAAATCTGGCATTAGTCAACAGTGGCAAAGAATCCTCAGTTTATTGCAGAGTCTCCTGTTTACTGTGAGGCACGTTCAAGAGGACCCAGGCACTCCAACAGGGAGTTAAAAATATTTTTAGGGAACTGCAATGTTTCCATTCAGATCGTCCATTTTCAAGCTAGACTTGAAAAAGCTGCTTTCGTTGCTGGATCCCAAATAAACATTACTGTTTAGCGGTTTATTGAAGTAAGGATTTTGGACAACCTGGTGTCTGTGAGCACCTAGCAGGTTAACCTCCTCTATGCCGAGCTGATTTTCTTTTTCTCTGATACGATCTGTGGGTGAGCTGGATAAGTGTAAGTGAGCTTGTCATGTGTCAACTGTTCCTGTCCCCCAGCCTGTATTGGGGAGGGGTATATCTTAATTACTTGTAATTTAAGCATCTATGAAAGCTTCCCTTAGTTAACATGCCCCCTATAGCTCAGTTTAAAATGCTTGTTCGTAATATCCTCTTCAAACTACAGACAAGCTTACTGTGCAGACAAGTCCCCCCCTTCCTCTCCCCTTTCTACGACACATGATTCTCTGCATAAATAATATATATATTTTTTTAAAACCTAAAAGTTAAATGTAAACCATATATGGTAATAAGTACCTATGGGCTGACCGTGTTCATCAACTCTACACATGGAAATATATCTGTACACTGGTCACTGTTACTCCATTGTATGTGTGCTATATAAGCCAAATACACGGATCAAGTTGAAGTGATTACTATACACACACTTGTGTTTGTGTCTTTATTGCTTCCCGCTAGTGTTGCTCTTGCCATGTCTTTGCATGATGGAACAACAGCAGAATTTAGCGATCTAACTTGAATGTTTTGGTAAATAGGAATATTGATTTTGGATTTTATCAGGGGGGTTACAATATTGACTTAATAAATTGGCTTCTAAGTGTAGCCCTTCGGAAGTGGAGTGTGTCTTACAACCAGGGCTGGTGCTCCCACTAGGCAAGCTAGACAACCGCCTAGGACGCACTGCCGCCTAGGGGCGCAGCCAGCCCCAACCTGGCTTCCATTATTGTACTCGTTCCTCATTGTGCGGCTCGCAAAGCCGACATTTGTCGGCTCGCAGACCCCCTCTAGCAGTGCAGAAGGTGGGCATCTTCTGGTGACACGCAGGCGCCACCAGATGACATGCGGGCGCCACCAGAGGGAGATGAAAGAAACTGGTGGAAAGAAAAGGCACAACTAGCTTGTCTTGCCTAAGGCGCAAGATACTCTAGCACTGGCCCTGCTGACAAATGTGCAAAATGGAAAACCTCTGAAGGCTATGATGGAACGGCAGGCCACTCGCTGTGATTCTGCAGAATTTCTCCCTTTTGATATGTAGACACGGACCCCGTCTCACCCATTCCTATGTTCGCAATGTATAAAACGGCATCCCATACAAAGACATCTATGATATATGTATTGACATTCCACGCAAATACGCTGCTGAAGTCAAATTCCTGACTATCGAGGCAGATTTGATGGCTTTCCTTGAACTTAATAGTTTGTGTTATATATTTTTTTTTTTCCCCATAACAATTGTGGGCTCTTCTTAGCTTAAGATCTTGGCATCCTAGTCGGCAAAATAATAAATGGAACAAGGCTACACTACGGACTGTCTGTAGTTTTAAAAAAAAAAAAAAACGAAAAAAGTTTGACATCAAATTATTTTATTTCATTGTCCTCTTTCTGACCGGTTTCCTTCTAGGACAGAGCAGACGTTAAGCCACCTAGAGGAATAAATAATGCTATATATCATAACCACCAGAGACCTTTCATCTCTAAAGTGATCAAGGTAGGTTCTAGAGAGGATTCTGGGTCGGATTCCGCATTGCCTCATGAATAATCTGACGTTATAGCATTGCCATAAAGCATTCAAAGATTTAAAACCTTTGTTTTTTTTTTAAATGGTGTTTTTGGCTTTTTTTTTTTTTTTCCATACAGACTCCGCAATTGGAGCATGGCAGCACTAGGAAAGTGGAAAGTCCAATTGTTCGAAGGGACCGTCCTGCATCCAAAGTATGGATTCAAGATTATGATTCTGACGACTACGGTGCTCACATTACTTCTATGTGCAGTGAATACATGATGGAGATTTACAGTCATCTGAAGCAGCTGGAGGTGGGTTTATAGATATTACCTTCCCCCTATCAAAAGTAAATTGCGTGGTAGTGATTGGAGATTAGTGGCACAAAAACGACTTTATAAAGCCTTAAGGGGTTATTCACAAAGCATCGAAATTTTGGTGCTTTTCACTTTCGCACACTTACACGGTTCCATTTTGCTGAAACCACTACGGTGACTTCATTATTCGCCAAAGCCTCATGAAATATTTTTGGCAAACGTTGCTGAAAAGCACTGACGACCGCTGAACTGGCCTTTCCAATCCCCCTAATAGGTGTTTAAACCAATAAAAATCCATTAAAATTTTTGTAAATGATCTTTTACAGAACAAAGCCTTTTTTAAAAAAAATTTGGATACAAAAAATACAAGTGTTCTAAAAAAATGGCTTTTGCTGAAAAATTTATAAACTTCTTTCGGAATTCTTTTTTTTTTTTTTTTTACATTGATTTCAAACCTATGGGATTTATTTATTTATAAAGGACATTACCAGGAAGGATACATTGAGATTTCTCTCGTTTTCAAGTATGTCCTGGGTTCAAGAACATTGAAGTGATTACAAGGGATTCAACTGTTTAAACCTATCACACAATCACCTAAAATCAGGGCATTTCACTGACACTTCGCTGCAGTTCGGCGTTCTGTGAATAGATGTCCCATTACTTCTCTATGGGACTGTTTTGCTACCGCCAAACTTTGGCGAACTGCATCATATTTCGCCGTCAGTTCACCAGTGTTTGGAGAATTGTCAGCATTCTGAATAGACTAACTGCCCTGAAATTGTTAGGTGGAACGTTCGGTGCTTGGCAAATATCAGTTGGCCACCACAGTGATTTAAAGTCCACCTGTCATACCCAATACGCATAGGGTTCTACTCCAATTCTATGTTGGTGTTCTCTATTCTTGATGGGTCAATACTTGGAAAGTTAACTTGTTGATGGCAGGTCCACTTTAAGGAAATCCTCAGACCCAAATAAGACTCCAATGGCTAGTTTGAACACACATTGCTTCAGGGATACTTGGAACCATGTCCTTAACCTTCGCGTTTTACACATGAATACATTCAGTTTAAAGATCTAAATCATGAATTTAAAGCAATTGGTAAACACCATGCCCGATTCAGGGCTTTGAGCTAGCGTAGTAAATTTAACTGAACCTTATCCATGCCTCATCCGTGTGTCTTTTTATTTTCTTATGGGGTATGGTTTGGGAGCTGCAACTCCAATAACCCTTATACTAATTCTGATGTAATCAGATTCTAGGATTGTAGTTGGCTGAGGTAAATAAATCCAATAAGCTTATATTTGGCGTCATCATGCGTTTTACTAGGCAATGGGTCCACGCCCTTAGGTTGGTGATGTACAGAACTAGCAGTGGGTCCTATTGGTCAAGAAAGCTTTAGACCTTAAGTTACTGTAAAGGTAGACTTCAAAACCTGGATAATATGGTTGTCAGGTAAATCTTTATTTGGCTTGGTTTTGATGAAAGTAAAATCTAGAGTTCCTCTTCTGAAAAGGACCGTAACAGGAAGCCATGGAGTGGAAATATCGTTTGACACTTGGCAGCTACCTGTTATGACTAGATTATGATCTAGCCTGACTGGAGTCATCCGTGAGCCCCTGATCGATACAGGCAGTGTTGCCACTGCTGGTACTGGCTCCTGAATTCCTAAGGACACCATGGAGTGAAGCGCAAACTCCCAGGACACCACTTTGTTCCCAGTGTCGTGTTGCATGGAACCAGGAGGCAGTGAATCGCACGTGCCTCTACTTAGCCCTGGTCCCATGGTGCATAGATATTTAATACCTATTTATGGATATACACTTGCAGTATCTGAGCCACAAGCTATGTGTGTGAATCATTTGGGACCGCTGCTTGAGCCTGTATGGTTATCTCCAGTTGACTTGCCAATTAACACACACCTCTTATAGCATAGGGAACTCTTTCTAGAAGCACCTTCTGTTCAAGAAAAAGGAATTGGAAAGTGTCTATCTCTTTATACACTTGTTTACTAGAGTTCAAATTTGTGTACGCTTTGTATTTAAAATTACAGGAGTGTGCACCCCAACGAAACGGGCCATGTCAAAGGCCAGTGGCCCCAACGAGATTGATTGATTGGATTTCTCCTCCCCCACAGGCAGAGCAAGTTATTCAATACCATTATTTGCAAAGCCAAAATATCACACCGCATTTGCGCAGCATCACTGTGAATTGGCTTGTGCGCATCCATTTCCACCTCCAGCTGACCCAGGAGTCCTTGTTCACAGGAGTGCGTATTTTGGATCGCTTTCTGCAGGTAGAGCTATGTATGTATTTCTTTTGCCTTGGTGTCCTTTTTGTAGAACTAATCAGATTAGAATCTTGTCTGGGAAGCAAAAGTTTTGATTACCTCAAGAATATGGATTAACTCTTCTATGTGCATAGGTTATTTATTTTATTTTTTATGCATGGGGTCATCTTCCACAACGGGAAAAGTCAACACTATGGCATGCACTACCAATGAAGAAAACAAATGGTACACGAAAAAAAAAATACTCCTCGAAAGTGGCATGAGCTGCCACCTCTTCTCGCCACAAAATGAAGTACACAGATCAAATCATTCCCTGGTGTCCATCCTATAGAACACTTGGCACAGAGCCTGAATAAGCCCCCGTGGACTCCAGGAGAGGATACCAGGAGTGTAAACGGCTTGTGCCGACATTTTGCTAGTGTCTCCTACTGAAGAATAATGTATTGAGCAGGTTAACGATTCCAACAACGATTTGAGCAATAACAATAGGTTGATTTACAATCCGTGGCGACTCTAGGAACAATACATAGGGGGCACATAAGATACCACAGTCAAAGCGGTGGGCGGCTCTAATAATTTTCGCCACTAAACCAAACCTCTGAAAAACCCTAAATAGTGTGTATATATTAAGATTCCATAATCCCAGAGTAATGTGATGCAATGATGCCTTTTTGTTGTACTAACCTGGTACAGAAATTCAATATTTTATTTGCCACAATTTGGCCGTTTTTGCCGACGTCCGATAACTTCTTCAGCAACTCCAATTTTTTCAAATTACGGTGACCATTCACTAAATAGGGAATTCACCATATTTTCAGCTAAATTGGTTCCCCGAAATGTGACAAAAAGCAAAGGATCTAAATGCGAATAGACCCTTTAGTTTCTAAATTCCATAATAACCCCTAAAATTACTTAAAACCAGGGAAATAAAATCATAAACAGTGTGGCGTGTAGACTACTCATTAACCCCTAAAATGCCATTAATCAAGGGAAAACGTGAAATGAATAGACTGTGGGGCATATAGCCTAAAATGCCAGTTATCAAGTGAAAATGTGAAATCTATACACTGAGGCATGTAGCCTTCCCATTAACCCCTAAAATGCCATTAATGACAAAATAAAATTTATACTGTGAGGAATGAAGCCTGCCCATTAACTCTTAATATGCAACTAAACAAAAGTAATACACAATGTAATATTTAGTTTGACCATTAACACTGTCACTGCTGAGCCATTTCCACCCTGTGGGGGGGAAAAAACGGTTTTATTTTATTTACGATTTTATCCTTACCCAACATGACAATATTCAGTATATCGTTGGAAAGGCCAGACTCTGCCCTTTCCAATGAACTCTTGATCGACAACGTACAACGCACGGAGCTGGAGATATATCGGTCCGACGATGTGGGGGAGGCTGGAGGCTGAATCCTGGTTTGGGGGGGTCACATGGGGGTGCAAGGAATAACTATGGGGGCAATTTTCTCCCTGGTTCCCCCCCCCCTAGAGACGCCCATGTTTACAATAGAAAAGCTCTGTATGGTCCTGTACACGTCAGTCGCGCACACAACTTCAAATCCATCCAGCTGCCACACGATTGTAGATGTTCTTCTTCCAACCCATATTCCATGTATTGTAGTACTCAGCCTCCCAATTCTTGTTCCTGAACAGGCCAAGCATCAGGAAAAGCATTCCTTGCCTTTGGCAGCTCTTGCGTCGCTGTTCATCGCATGTAAATATGAGGAGCCAATCAAAGTACAGATCGCTGCTTTTCTGTCTGCGACCAATCACTGTTTCCCGGCTGAGAAAATCCGAGAGATGGAGCTTCATATACTTGTGACCTTGGAGTTTAGAGTTGGGACAGTGACTTCTTTGGAGTTCTTGAAGAGGGCATCGAGATTAATAGAGGTGAAACCCTAACAATACGTTTGTACAGAGGTGGCTTTGTGGTTGACCTGTGCTTTAGGCAAAACTCAAATCTGAGGTCTCATTTCTGTAGAAATGAACACCATCTGCTAGTTGTCTTGGCCAAAGGAATTCTGTGACTGTCTACAGCCATGTCATTCCACGATTGAAGGTCTTTTGTTGACCTTGTTCACCACATATTTTGCCCAACTACAGGGCTGACACTGTCCAATTTGCAAGTTAGCACCGGTTTAAAGGGACACTACAGCTAATCTAAACTGTAACTAGATTATTTGTGCATTACATACAAATCCACATAAACCAAATACACTTTTTTTTTCCCTTGGCTTGCAGTAATTGCATGTTAAAAGGAAAGTTTTTTTTTTTTTTTTTTTTTTTTCCATTTTGTTTTTTTCCATGATGCAACATTTACCAAATTCTGTGTGAAATGTTTTACTGTTGTGGTGCATTTAATCTACAGTATTTAAGTCTGTGAGGCGGAGTGAAGTTTTACATAAGGCTATTGTGTTCTGCTACCTGAGGTAAGAGATGAAAGCTGAAAGAGAGGGGGAGCTTAAGACTTCTAGTCTGCCCCCTGGTAATGTCCTTTGAATACATCCCACATAATAAAATGATTTGAGTTGGTTACTGACCCTTTCACTCGTCCTCTGGTCATTGCCACAGAGTGAAGAGCAACAGGGTTATTCAAAGAGGGGTGAAAAGCAGGAGAATGGCTGGAGAATGGAAAATTCTAGGTCAAAATAGCCGATTTGGAAAGTGATTAATGGGAGAATTTTTCTGGTTTGGCTATTTTGACCTAGAATTTTCCATTGTCCAGTCATTCTCTGTCTAACCATGCAAGTGATTTAAACTGCGCCCCCACCGTATTTTTGCAATGCAAAATATCACACAATGGATGCACCGGTGACAGAGTAAAATATTTTAACTAAACATACAAGAGAAAAACAAACCCATGTAAAATATCAGCAACATAAAATAAATGGAGTTGTCCTTATTGTTTTTATTTATATTTTTTTAGCGATGGTGTCTCTTTAACAAATATCTCTGGGATTCCTGCATTAGCTTCTCCTGTGGTGGCTGTTTTTATATATATTATTTTTTTTTTCTATACAGATGGATAGTTTTAGCTGTTGTTATGCACAGTATCTGTCTGAGCTGGCTCTGGCAGACTATGACATGGTACACATGGCTCCATCAAAGATCGCAACAGCAGCCTGCTACCTAACTCGTCTGGCAATTGAAGGGGAAAACTGGGTGAGATTTTCATCTTTGGATTGTAATGGAGACCATCGTATTAAGGATTCACTATTGGAGTCCCACAAACCTTTTTAGCATAGCGGACTTTTTAAAGTTCTTAGAACTCCTGGCCTTCACGTGGGGTTTGTTTTTTTTGTATGTCTCTCAAGGCCTACCATGGCAAGTTGGACGTTTTAAAACTACGTGTCCCAGTCATCTGTAATCAATCTTCGATGCTAAATGGTGACCTGACCACCACTGTTTTATAAACCTGGTCACATTTGGATGTGGATCTTCTTGACAACGTTGTCCTGTTTTTCTATGTCAATCTGATATGAAAGTGTCACAGTATTTTTAACTATAAAAGTCATAAACCTGTGGATCTTGATCTGCAAAGGAGCTAAGGTTTGTGTTTCCAATGGCTCTGACCCATATGGTGTACTCATGGGTATTCTGCCTCGCTAACAAAGCTGTAAGATGAGGTACCTGTATTCACACAATGAAGCTCTGCAGACCAGGTCAACTCTGCAAAACTAACACGTACAGTTGTGTTCAAAATTATTCAACCCCCACTGAAATTGAGTGTTTTGGCCAGTTTGACATTGATTTTGATCATTCAGTCATCTTGCTTACAATTAAATCAAAGAGGCACGTGTAGGTCAGACAAATATAACATAACATTTATAATGAAATAACCACAAATGTCTTTTCTGTGCTCACATCATTATCAGTTTTATTCAACCCCCAAGTGACATTCAATCTTAGTACTTAGTACAACATCCTTTTACAGTTATAACAGCTTTTAAACGTGAAGCATAGCTTGACACAAGTGTCTTGCAGCGATCTACGGGTACCTTCGCCCATTCGTCATGGGCAAAAGCCTCCAGTTCAGTCATATTCTTAGGCTTGCGCACTGCAACTGCTTTCTTTAAGTCCCACCAGTGGTTCTCAATCGGATTTAAGTCAGGTGACTGCGATGGCCACTCAAATGTTCCAGCCTTTAATCTGCAACCATGCTCTAGTGGACTTGGAGGTATGCTTGGGATCATTGTCCTGTTGAAAGGTCCAACGTCTCCCAAGCCTCAGGTTTGTGATGGACTGCATCACATTGTCATCCAATATCTCCTGGTACTGAAGAGAATTCATGGTACCTTGCACATGCTGAAGCTTCCCTGTACCTGCAGAAGCAAAACCGCCCCAAAGCATGATTGACCCCCGCCATGCTTCACAGTAGGCAAGGTGTTCTTTTCTTCATAGGCCTTGTTCTTCCTCCTCCAAACATAGCGTTGATCCATGGGCCCAAACAGTTCTAATTTTGTTTCCTCAGTCCACAGAACACTATCCCAAAACTTCTGTGGTTTGTCCACATGACTTTTGGCATACTGCAGTCGACTCTTCTTATTCTTTGGAGACAGCAAGGGGGTGCGCCTGGGAGTTCTGGCATGGAAGCCTTCATTACACCGTGTGTGCCGTATTGTCTGAGCTGAAACTTCAGTACCCACATCTGACAAATCTTTTCTCAGTTCCTCAGCAGTCACACGAGGACTTTTCTCCACTCTACGCTTCAGGTAGCGCACAGCAGTCGAAGTCAGCATCTTCTTTCTGCCACGACCAGGTAGCGTTTCAACAGTGCCCTTTGCCTTGAATTTGCGAATGATGCTTCCTATGGTCTCTCTTGGTATGTTTAACATCTTTGCATTCTTCTTATAGCCATTGCCCTTCCTGTGAAGAGTAATCACCTCTTCTCTTGTCTTCCTGGACCATTCTCTTGACTTCACCATGTTTGTAACCACACCAGTAAATGTCTAGAAGGAGCTGAGTATCACAGTCATTTTAAAGCTGCCTAATTGGTGCTTATTATGCTTTATTGCTGCTCCGTGACATCCACAGGTGTTTTCAATACCTGATTGAAAACACTTGAATGAACCTCTGTTCTTCAGAGTGGTGGTCTTTAAGGGGTTGAATAATTGTGTCAATGAAGAATTCACAAAAGAAACATTTACTACTGTATTACAAAACCAATTGATGTCATTTTAGTTGCATATGGTTCTTTAAAAAGTCCTTGTAGGATTTCATTCTGAATACAATTAAAAATGTACACTAAATTCCCTAAAACCCTTTACAGCATTGGGGGTTGAATAATTTTGAACACCACTGTAGACGTTTAATCTTCAGGCTGACAATCCTTAATGAATGTGTACAGGTGGTGCAGGTGTAAACACCGTAGCTTTGCTAGTCTGATTTAGAAAGTGGCTGCTGTCAGACCAGAATGAAAAGCGGCACAGGAAATGAGACAAAAAGGGAGGAGCCGACTGACTACATCCTGTGTTCTGACAAAATTGGCAATACGTCAAAATGGGCAATCTGCGTCACTTCCGGTCATGCGGCATTTGCTCATTTTGCACGGATTGCGTATGCACCTCTGAGCCCTCGGATACGCACGTTTCACACATACACACTTGCCCAATCAAAATCAGCAATATGCTGATACGCGTATGCGCATCCCCATAGCGGTAGAAATTGGATCCCAGGCACATGCGAGCTAAAAACCTCCCAACCATGTTCTGCATGTAACCCCCATAGCTTTAGGACCAGGATCCTATCAGCGAGCGTGTATGTTCAAGCAATTCATCAAAATGAGCGTATATCACGTGACCGGAAGTGACGTGATTGCACATTTTGATTTAATTGTCAATTTTGTCAGAACACCGGATTAAAGAAACCCCTGTGAGCTAGCAGCCAATGGCAGATTCAACACAGAACTCAAAATAAAATAGAAGACCTGAGTCATGTTACATGCAATGGGGATGGAAAAAGCAATGATTACATTTTAGAGATAGAGATAGAGATATATATATCTCTCGATCTCTCTGTTTATTTACAACCCTTCATTGGCTTTCCTGGCCAACATTTGGTATCCAGTGGTTTACTTGGAATTGACCATCTTTTTATCAATTTATGGACCTTCTGACAATAGAATATTAACGTTTCTGCCAATCCAGTTTGGGGGGGGAGAGAGGTTTTACCAAAGCATTCTTTTCAGCAAGGTGTAAATCCTCCTTATTAAGCAACCTTCAGGATCCTGCAGGTGCTAATCTCTGCTCCTTGTATTCCCATTTCAGTTTGTAGATTTGGCTTTATCAGTCTTTTTCACTCAAACCCGATGGCGCGATTTGTTAAATTGTGTGTTGTACGGTGCGTCAATTCACAATGTAGTTTGTGTAAACTTTTAAAGGCACACACTACTCATCCCGTCCACTTCATCTTTTTAGGCCGGGTGCGCAAGAGCGCACTTAGTGCGCCCATGCGCACTTAGTGCGCCCGTGCGCACGCACTTACTGGCACCTGGCGCAGCCATGTGATGCTGTGACGGGGCCGGTCACACGCTTGTGCGCGCGCAGCGAGCATCCGCCTAGAAAGCCTCCCTGTTGATGCACTAGGATGTGCGAGTGCATCGACAGGCTGCAAAGCATGATCCTCCATAGGAGTATTGCGCTTTGCAGCTCTAGGGGGGGGCGGGCATCGAGTGGAAGGAACGTCAACTCTCACGGACGTTCCTTCCACTCTGGGTGCGCTCGCTCGTGTGCACTCGGCCTTAAAGTGGTCAGGATGTGAGGAGTACCCCTCCTGATCTGGTGAGATTGCTGGGTGAAGTGTATTTTCCTCCACCCCACCCAGCATCAAGAGCAGCCGGGAATTTCCAAGCTGCCAGTAATTTGCTGTCAGCATCTGCCCAATCGGGAGGTGGAAGTCGCTACAATATATTGTATTGGGTGCAACTGAATCTCCACTAATGGGACAGGAACAATGAGAAGGCATGTGCCTTTTAAATGGCAAAAACTACATTGTAGAGTTGACCTTTTAAAAGACCGAAATTCAATCACTTTGTTTACAGATCTTACACTTTAATGGCTTGACGTTTATTCTGCTTTTCATTCTCCAGAACCCTCGTCTCCAGTACTATATGGGTCACTCGGAAGAAGACGTGTTGGCTGCTTTGCAGCACCTAGCAAAGAATTTGATTTCTAGTGATGAAAAACCAGCTACAGAAAGGGTAAATGTTGGTTTGTCTTGGACATAAAATAAAAAACAATTTTTAAAAGTAAATGGTGACAAGGCACTTAAAACTGGCGCTTGTGTTGAGGGAAATCTCTTGCAATCTGAGTAGGACAGTCCATACTCTGATCAGTTCTTCTTTATCTTGCAGGTAACCTATTCAAAGTACGACTCTGATCATTTTGACAATCTGAGCAGCATGCCGCTCCTGTACGTTACACAGGTTTATGATCTGGCAGAGAAAGCAGAGGCTGGCCAGCACTTCTGACTGCCTTGACATATTTGTTTGATACCTTAAATTTGTAGATTTTTATATATTTTTTTTTTTTTATTAAACCTGTTAGCAACACGCATTTGTCCCCATCTCCTTAATCTCAAATGGAATTTCTCGGTCTGTGATCGATCCTGAAGGCTCTCTTCACTAGTCTGTTTTGTAACTTAACACCATTTGTTTGGTTTGATGTTTTGTACGATTTTTTTTTTTTTATTTTTTATTTCTTTAAAGCTTAAGTAATGACAGAGTTCTCGATTTCCGTAAATGTTAAATGGACTCCGAAAGCAGGTGAAAAAAATGCATGTTCAGTAGACCTGTGCAAGTCAGTTTGAGCTGAACTGATGACATTCAGCTGAATATCAGGACTGCCCAAAAATCCAAATCACTGACTTGTCAAACCTAATGAATTGGGATATTGCTGAAATAATTTAGATCGTTGCAAATCTGGGAAATTTGGATGAATTTAAGAAAAATTATTACACTAGACTATAGGGCCGTCCTTTTCATGTCATTCACATGGGTTAATATGAAAAAGAAAAGAAGAAAAATCGCTCCTACAATAGGACAGTCCTTTTCATGCACGTAGCTGGATTTAGTTTGGCAAGGTAGGTGTGTGCTTAGAAGCACCGGGGGGGGGGGCTTTGCGTTTATTTTTATTTTTTATTTTTTGCTCAGTAAGATTTCCCCTTTGGACACCTTGCTTTGTTTTTACACTCTTATTTGTAAAAGGTTTTTAATTTGTTTAGACAATGGCATCTCCTGTTGTGGGAACTTTTTATGTTTTACCAGAGAGAAGAAGAAGAAAAAAACTGAAAAATTATTATCTAATCATGTCTCTTTGATGGGGAGACACAGGGTACAATGTCTCCCTACACCCTCATTATCTATCACTGCCTCATGCCTACCCTTCACTTTCTTAGAGGAAGGCAATATCTACCCCTGTGCCTCACTGCACCCAAAGCCTACCCCTCACTTTGTCTCACTGCCCCGTCCCTCTACAAATGTTAGTCTCACTTTTAATTTTAGTTTTTCCTGAGGTCCAAGAAATTACAGGGATATTCCATTGATTTCTTTATCCCACCTTTTTTTTAGAAAGTTTTTACTGTTTAAGAGTTTGCAAACCTTTCCCACCTGGCCAGGTCCAGACTGGGACAAAAAAATAGGCCCGGGCATTTTGGACTGAGCAGCCCACTTTTTTCTTTCTTTCTACACACACATTACTGTGGAGCCCTGACACTCATATACACCGCTAATCGCAGAGTGACACAGTAATGTGCAGTGTTTACTGTGGAGCTCTGTGACAGCCTCCTACATACCGCATATTACTGTGGAGCTCAGTAACGCCCTCAACCACTACATATTACTATGGAGCTCTGTAACGCACGCCCATACAACACTGCACGTTACTGTGGAGCTCTGTGACACCCATACAACATCCCCGAACATCAATTTCTTTACCCCCTCCCTGCCACACAACAATTTATTCCCCCCCAAGCCAGCAGAAGAGCGGTCCTGGATGAAGCTTTCCGGCCCACACACGCACCTTAATCCCAGGCCACGTGTGTAGGTGCACCCTGTGACCTAATCAGAGGGAGCTGGCCGATTGTCAACCCCCGCTCCTGTCATGCAGCACGCTGTGTGACCTAATCAACAGGGCCGATGCCCTCTGAATAGGTGATGGACATGCCAGCTGCCCTCTTCAGTTGGCCTAGGCTGCCTTGCTGGGTGGCTGGCTGCCTGGCCAGGGAGGTTGGTGGCTGGCTGCCTGATGGCCTGCTCGTGACCATAAGTGCATGCGTTTCAATTGCTGAGACATGGATGGATCCAGGGGTGTACTTAGAGGGGGGGGGGGTCCACCCGGGATACTGGTGAGCCACTGATGGGGGGGCCAGGGATGGACTGACCTGTCGGGCAATGCCCACAGGTTGTAGGGGCCCACTGAGCCAGCAAAATCTGGGCCCTGCTCAGCTCCAGTATCCAGAGTTATGATCATTGGACCTCATCATCGGGGCCCCCCCCCCAACAGCGTACTCTCAAACCGTTCTGCCGCAGTGTGCTTCAGTGACTCCAACATGAGCACCATGCTGCATTGGCACTGCCCCCTCCCATGATGTGCTGTGTAGGGCACGCAGTGGCAGAAGAACACTGATACAACCTGTGTCCACTGAAGGAGAACGGAGCCCAAGGAGATTTTACCAGTGTATGGTGAGCAACCTGCCCGGGGGGCTTTTGGTTTTAATAAGATTGTATTGGGACATTAGTGAGTTTTATTGCTGTGGAGCTCTGATACGCTCATACACACTACAAATTGCTGTGAGTTTATGGCTGGCGCTCTGTGATACGCTCATACACAGCACACATTACTGAGTTTAGGACTGGTGCTCTGGTATAGTAATGTGCAGTGTGTATGAACATGTGATGACATTCAAAAATATTTATTGCAAAATTGTAAGGGTTTTTTGTTTTAAGGGGAGGGAGGGGTCAAATATAGGATGCACCCTAGATGCCAAATGTTCTGGGTATGCCACTGACTGGGCCAGAAGTCAGTGCAGGGACATAAATGGTAAGTGTACAGTGCATGTGTTGGTCAATAGCTTGACGTCCAGGCTTATCTTTTAAGGAGCAAATAAGGCAAGATTGATGGGTAAGTAAGCACACTGCTGCATGTACAGATGGGTGATCACCACCTCCAACATCAACTCTCTCACATGCTGGTGTGATGAGTTTCCAGAGGACTTGAATCTGAGGGGAGGTTTTTCTTTTAAAATTTAATGGACTCAACACACATGGAACAAGGAGTTAGTACCTCACCCTGGTGCGGTTGCATCACATGCACGATATCTTGATCGGCCAGTGTTGGTGCTGTAGGGCCTGTTGAAGCCAGTCCGCCACTGTGGCCCAGTACGAGCAAAGTTTGGGGCACGACTACCATTGGTGGTAGTATGTCCCGAGGTGACCGCAACAGGGTTGTGGTCACCTCGGGATGTACTACCACCAAATCGTGGTCGTGCCCGAATTTTCACTCTTACTGGGCCACAGTGGCTGCCTAGCTTCAACAGGCCCTACAGCAACCAGTGGAGGTCAACCCTTGCTGCCCTGCCTCCTGGAGGGGTTACTGAGGTGCAAGAGCAAACTTATCGCTCGCAGAGCCTAGGTAAGGCACTGGAACCAACCGATGCTCCCTTCCTATCCAGAAATCTTTGAAGTGTTCAGAGGCGCTCATGATTGAGCAGCTCACAGCCCAGCTTCATGAAACATCTTCCTGAAGATCTGGGCTCCCTGGCTTGGGTGCCTGGCCTTACCCTGAATGGAAGAACAGTGTGGTGCATATTAGTTTTGACATTTTTATCTGCATTGTACCTACTGTATTTGATGTAAATAGTTTAAAAAATTGAATGGACTCAAGTCTTGCATGGAGTAGTATGCTACACACTCCTATGGATTCAGGGCTTGTTCATTGTTCCAGTCTGTACTCAGAGTGGCTGTAACAGCCCAGTTCATGTATAAAACAAAGTCATCTGTGCTCACATTCCAGTATCGAGGAGGCCACTCAAGCGCTAACAGGAGCAGCAGCTTCATGTACACCATAAAGGGGCGCTGCCACACTGTTGCAATATTTGTTCCATCAAATAACTGAGCGTACAATGTGGGCAGGATCACTTGTCCAGAAACAGTGTCTGCATTGACATTGCCCCTAACAAGATCACTCCTAGGATCAGATTCCACTAGATCTTCTTGTAAATCTGCACTGCCCCCGGTACAAACTATAGCGCAAGACCAAAATATCACTGGCTCCGTGTACATCGGGGGGGGAAGAGAGTCATGTACTGGCCATAGGGACTACAGAGAGATTCCCAGTGGGCCAACGGCTCAGCGGGCTGGTGTGGATCGCACTGCCCTTAGGTGAGAACTTCCTCACCATCTGTAAAACAGAACAGTCTGCCATAGGCTCATATTGGGGCCACTGTGCCGTGAGACCCGTTGTGCATCTGCCTCGCCTTAAGAGATGGTGCGCACTCTACTCAGTTGCTCTGCAGCAACTCTGGCATCTGTATAGCAATTAAGTGATCTGGTTGATTTACATACTATAATTATGGAAGCACGCACAAAAAAAGTGGGCTAGTCTGGATGAAGTCCAGGGCTAATTTTTTGTCCCAGCCCCGGGGGAGGGAGGGAGGGAGGAGAGAGAAACAGCCCATGATATGTTAGAGGGGCCCTGGCCTTTACCAAACCCTCTGCAGCTTGTTTAAGTGCCTCAGAAGTAAGGGCTTGCTGTACATGCCGCTTGGTATCATGGTGGGTCATGGCACCTGGGGCTCTTCGGAGCATTCTTACTCCCTGGGGGAAGTAGTATATCTTGCACCTTGTAAGAAGGTATAGAATGCATGCTCTTCAACCAAGGAACACTTTAGGTTTTTAGAGTAGTCCAGCACAGGCTAGATGCTTGTAATTTACTGAAATTGGCAGCTGAGGGTGCGGTGTGGCCCAGTGCATGAAGCTGTTCTCACAGGTGTATAAATGGTAAGGAATAAGCTATGGATCCATGTGAAACTCAAGACTCCGTACAACTGACCTATGCATATAATAACCACCCTATGGCAGCCCATGTTTAACATTAGGGATAAAGCTGTCACAAGTTGGTGATCATATTGCTAGGGTCTACCATCTACATCCAGCAGCATGATTGCCTCATTTTATAAGCATGTTGGGTCCCATGGCATCAGGCTACATGGATTTCTGTAGCTGCCATATTTCAGCACCAGTAGCATATGTGCATGCACACAAAAGGGATGGTCTGCTTCCATCAGGATCTTAGATTTTACACTCAATCCAATTGGGCTTGGCAAGGGTGCCATTCCAAGCAGTGAACCTGCACATTGTTGCTTGTAGAGGTGGTATGAGATTTTAGTCAACTCCGTCAATAAGGAGTGTGACGCATGGTCTGAATGTGTAGAGAATTTGCACAAGTCAAGGACCTTAAACAGGTCAATACAATAGCCTTTAGTAGCAAGTGAATTTCCATTTCAGTACTTCAGTTTGAAAGTTAAACCCACACAAGCTTTGGGCTGCTGTATCAAGAAAAATTTGTAAAAAAGGTTTCCATATTCAATAGATTTGTGAATATCTGGCCTCCCTCTGTCCCGCCTCTCCCTCCTACAATCCATCCTGAACACAGCCAGGCTAATTCACCTCACCTGCCGCTTTGTCTCTGCCGCTCCCCATCCACTGCAGAATTTAGTTCAAAATCCTTACCTACAAAACCCTCACTAACTCAGCTCCCCACTACCTGTCCTCACTAATCACCAAATACACCCCGGCCCGCTCCCTAAGGTCAAACAGTGACCTGCGCCTAGCTTCACCGCATCACCTCTTCCCATGATAGACTGCAGGATTTCTCACGCGCAGCCCCCACTCTCTGGAACGCTCTCCCTCGTACTGTCAGACTTTCCCCTAACTTCTTCCTTCAAACGCTCCCTTAAAACGTTCCTATTTAGGGAAGCCTACCACCCAACTCACTGACGCAACCATCAATCACTCTCACCTTACAGTCTGTTTCCAACCCTCCTAGATTGTGAGTTCCTACGGGAATAGGGCCCTCATCTCCTCCTGTACCGTTTGTCAAATGTTCAATGTATTGTAACCCTGTCTATACTGTGCTTATTGTACAACGCTGCAGAATATGCTGGCACTTTATAAATAATAAATGCTGAAATATGTCAGTGTATTTTGGAAATCCATATGCTAATAGGTTTCTGGAATGTTAAGGCCAGGGTCAGACAAGTGTTTTGCAGAGCAGGAGGAACATCAGGCCACCTCACTGAGTGCAGTTCGTGTGCCCAGTGCTGCAAGGCTCCATCCTCCTATGGATGATTGTGCTTTACAGCCCTGTCGAACAGCATCATAGGGCTTCAACAGGGAGGCCTTTAGAACATCCGTAGCATGCTACAGCGTGTGGCTATCCTGAATCACAATGGACGGGGGGGGGGGGGGGGGGGGGGGGGCGTGCACACATCAGCCCAAGTTTACTTACTCACCATTGCATTCCAGAAACGTTGACATGCTTTTAACTTCACCTTCATAAACAGTTTAACCCCCTTCCCTGCAGGAAGACATTCTAGGAGTCTTCTGCTGTAGGTGGAAGGCGTTCCCCACACATCTCCTGCTTGGCAGCAGCTCAATGTTGCACTTCGTGTATCTCATGTGATCCAGATCCCATGTATATATGTACATGCCTGCTCTAAAATTACCAAGTTTAGAGGCACATCGCCAATGCATGTTGCCAAGTGGCACTGATCGTGGAATGACAAGGGTCAGGCTTTCACAAGCTTCAGTCCAAGAATTATTTTAAAACGCACCAAGGCAGGCTCAGTTTTGACCTAATACTTCAAATTGTGATGACGAGAGAAACTCAGGATTTAGTCCTTCTGGACATTGTCAGGGGGGGGGGGGCCCAATCAGATGGAACAGCTAGAGAGTTTGTATACCCATTTGATGTCAGCACTTCGATGGGGAGTTGGAAATCTATGGAGTTTTGGAAGTACTGTACATGTTGACAAGGTCTTCACAGCCAATCCATTGAAATGCTACAGATACTGGAATGGGAATAACAGATCCATGTGGTCCAAGCCCTAGTGAAGATTGAAGCCAAGGTCATAACAAAAAGGACCTCCAGGAACCAAGTTAGACTTTGCCTTGTGGCAACATGAAGACTTTGCTTCTAAAGGATTAACAAATGCCAAGAACTAAACTGGCCATCGCGACACACCCTTCACCTTTCCAACCTGGTGTTTTAAGAGCTTTTCTGGGAAGCTACCACCCTACCTGAATAGGCTGAACCTCCGATCCAGGACCTGCACCTTACTTGCAATACCACAATACAAAAAGAAAGTGTCTTGATCCTCATTTTCCTACAGAGCACCGCAAATCTGGAATAACCTCCCAGACGCCATCAAATCTTCCCCCAGTCTAAAGTCCCTTAAGAGATCCCTATTAACATACCTCAATACAGAATGCACCTGTAACATAATTACTTTATTTCATACATATCTGTTAATATCTTGCATTTTAGTATTATTTCTGTAACACTGTACTTGAAAACAAGAGAAATCTCAATGTATCCTTCCTGGTAAAATCCTTTATAAATAAAGTCAAAAACGCAGGAGTTAAAATAAATACAAGCTTTATTAAAAGAGATAAAAATTTAGTGCAAGAGTTTAAATAGTCCAGGATAAAGTAAGTTTAAAAGCTTCAGGAACCTGTGGCAAGGCGTTCCATTATTTTAGAGTTCAGGTGAGGCAGGGAACTGACTTTAAGTTGTCGACTACTGGCATACTTTGTCTTTACGGCCTGCAAGAGAGCATAGGCTTAGAGGCAGATTATGCAATGTCAGTTTCTGGATAGAGATACCATTTTATTAATGACCCATAACCACACATGCTGCTTTAAAAGAAACTGGTGCTGCATACAGGTTAAAGATTGCATTCATTCTAGTGTTTTACTAGAGCCAGATTTAACAGCAATAGGTTTACCGAAAGACCAAAACATAATATGCAGGATCTATACACATCACCTACATCCAATGCGAGAGGCCATCAGTGGACAGCATTACAGAAAGTTTTGCAGAGGAGACCTGTTAGTGACAAGCAAATGGCATTAGAGTTCTTACCACAAACTTTGTAAGTCCCCTGTTGACAGCCAGGACATTCTTTGCTAGATTTCTCATAACTGGGGTAAGGCAGCTTTCTGTGTAGGCCATGTAATGCTGAAGAGTAAGAGTCTGCAAGATCATGAAAGTGTTCATTTGTAGTTGCTGCATCAATACAAGTTAAGCATTCAACCCTCTACACCAGGGGTCCCCAAACCTGTCCTTGGGACCCTCAAACCAGATTTTGCAGATCTCCGGGGGGGGGGGGGGGAATTTGCAGACTAAATCCTGCAATCACTGGGCAAATAGCTTGAGCCGGGCTTCAGATGTCAAACCTGGCATGAGAGCAGGTTCGGGAAACCCTGCTCCTCACCCATGGAACCATACCGTCACCCACTTGACCAGATCCAACCCAATTTACAGCTAGATGTTAGCCTTAGACAAGACCTACCCATTCTCCAGTGCTGAGGATTCTCATTGCCATGCAGAGAGAAGCTGCCGCCACCTTTGAGGGAGGAATGTGTGCCATGTCATAGTCAATTAATGCCAACTCCATGAAGTACTTTGCTGTGGTGTGTAGTACAGCGTTGGCCTACAAAGCAAGGTAAACAGACCAGGTTATCCATTTGTTACAGTATAAAGCCACCATAGAAGTGCCAAGTTACCCCTTGTCTATCCATGTGACATGTTTATGAATATGCCACATCTGTCAGAAGCTACCAAATTACAGGAGATTGTGAATTCTTACACATTTTGTATACAGTCAGGGAAGGACGTGGGCAAATAGGTCTCATCCCGTGACCAGTACACAGCTTAAGACGTGCATGACTGACCTACCTCCCCAATCTTTGAGGCTCGCCTCAGGAAGTGCAGCGGCAGTGGTCTTCCAATATTGAATTGGAGGGTCGAGAGGATCTGCAGCTCCATGTTCCGGATTTGGCCAGTCGTGTAAGTGTGGTCAGTCACAAATGCAAAGTCACGGATGGTTGGATAATATATTTCTTCATACTTGCAGGCAATAAACATGGCCGTTACACCAGCCAGCTGCAGCAGCTTTTTTGGCACAGCGTTTGCCTGTAGGTGAAAAAACCCCACACAAGAGTTAAAGCAACAGGAACAGCAATAAACTCCCGTATGCAGTTTTGAGCCTGACCTGTAGGAAGAGATCCAAGATGGCCACTGTCAGGAACAGAGTCTCCTGGAGCAGCTTAAAGCGCTGATGAACCTGTACCAGCCAGTCTATTAGAATGGCCCTCATGTGGCCATTTATTCCTTGACCTTCTAGGTAGTCTGGATGGATTGCGAGCTCAGCCTGTTTGAGGAAAACATTTTAGAGATCATCCTATAATTAAAAAGCTAAAGGATTTCGCATGCTCAGGTTGATCCAAAAATGCTGTTTAAGACAATGTTCAGAGAGTCAAGATTGAATCTAAGTTCCAGTTGCGTAGGTTAGTAGAGAATGCCATGAGGGACAGATCACATTTCTACCAGTAGCTCTAGGGAGAACATTGGACTTGACTTCCAGCAAGCCTTTGGTGAAAAGCCTAACAGCATTAATCTTCTGCTCCACAACAGTAGCCTAGATAGAGGAACAAATGTTCCAGGGGTTGGAATTACAACCCCTTGAACTAAAGATAAGACTAAAAATATATAGACCAATTGTTCTGGGAAGTTTACACCAAGGTCAGCATGGGGTCGAGTCTATACAAAGTCAAAGTGAGGAGTAACAGGACTTTTACCTCCAGTTGCCTCAAATAAGAGTAGATGTCCTTCACGTAGTCACTACACAATAGTGGATTATCGGCATCCTCTTCATCCACATCCTGTACTAGCATGAGAGCGCTAGAGAAAGCCTGACATGCATCCTCTGCAGAGGAAACTGAGGTTTCCATTGGGCTGGGAGAGTCAGACACCATCTAAGAAGCAACAAATACAAGATTAGTGGATACTTAAAGACCCAAGACAGACAAATTCTTACAGGTTCTACAAATGGAATATTGTTGCTTGTAATGGCCAAATAAAGAAAAGTCTGAATGGATCAGCCTTGCCATCTATACTTTTGACACATGTCCATCCACACGACCAGTTCAAAAAAAAAAAAAAAAAAAAAGAGCCAGCATACATATGCCCATCCAGAAAAAACCCCAGATGTAGAATGCCCTCAAGTAAAAAAATAGCAAAGAGGCCATCAGCCTCTGCCAAATTATTTTACTTCTGTAAATAGATGTAGTCAAGCGTTAACCTGTTAAAATGCTAATGTCAGTGCCTAATGTTCTACCCATGCCGGATATCCATAAACACAAGGTTACCAATTGACACATGACACGCCGCCCCCCCCCCCAAGCAGAGTTTATATAGGCCTTACAGGAGTAGTTTGGATGCTATCAGCTTTAGACTTGAACAGCGTTGGTCTAGAAAAGCTGGATTGCAGATTTTGGCAGGGACTTTCATGGTAGAGGAGTCATTAACCTGTAGTTTTATAGTAATGCCCCCAAGCCAGTCAGATCTACGATGCAGGAAAGCATGTTATGTAGGGTGTAGAAAGCATCAGATCACATACCACCACATTCTCCTGTTCCTGCTCAGCAGGAGCACAGTCCACCTTAGTGACGTTTTGTTTCTTTAAAGCCTTTGCTTCCTAAAAAGATTCCAGACAGATTAAAGTTATGGATAAACTTTATCATTGACATGTTGTGATGGCCAATATGTCAATCTTACTTTGAGGGGTCCCACTTTGTTTCCAATATCTCCCAAAACATTTCTCGGTCTTTGCCTGCAGACAGGTAGCCGCTTCACCCCCACAGCAGGCTCCAGGTTTTCTGAGGTTAGCAAGGGGTTCTAAAGTGTAGAGATAAAGCAACAATATTACTGCAAGACACTGCATGCTTGTCCTTTTAGAAGGGATGTAGTGCAAACTTTTTTTTGGTACAAGGCAACAGTTCCCATTCCTCCCACAGGGAAGCTTTTAGATGGCACTGCACCTGTGCTCTTGTTATTAATGGAGAAGTATGTATTTTTGCTGATGACAAAGATTTGCAACAGGGTTGACGTTCCTGGAGGGATCAGCCAAATGACAAAGGATTTAGGTAAACTAAAAAAATGGGAGCTGTGGCAATGGAGTTTTAATGTGGATAAGTGCAAGATAATGCACCTGGGACGTAAAAACCCAAGGGCTGAATATAGAATATTTGATACAGTCCTAACCTCAACATCTGAGGAAAGGGATTTAGGGGTTATTATTTCAGAGGATCTAAGGGTAAGTAGTCAATGTAATAGAGCAGCAGGAAATGCTAGCAGAATGCTTGGTTGTGTAGGGAGAGGTATTAGCAGTAGGAAAAGGGAAGTGCTCGTGCCACTGTACAGAGCACTGGTGAGACCTCACTTGGAGTACTGTGCAGTACTGGAGACCGTATCTCCAGAAGGATATAGACATCTTAGAGAGAGTTCAGAGAAGGGCTACTAAAATGGTGTATGGCTTGAAGGAGAAAAGTTACCAGGAAAGGCTTAATGATCTTAACATGTACAGCTTGGAAGAAAGACGAGACAGAGGAGATATGATAGAAACATTTAAATACGTAAAGGGAATCCACAAGGTAGAGGAAGGGAGTATATTTAAAAAGGAAACAAAGTAGCAAAACAAGAGGACATAGTCTTAGATTAGAGGGGCAAAGGTTTAAAAGGAACATCAGGAAGCATTATTTTACTGAGACGGTGCTGGATACATGGAACAGCCTTCCAGTTGAAGTGGTAGAGACCGAAAGGGAGTTTAAGCAGGCATAAGGCTATCCTAAATAGATAAATCCAGGTAAAGTATCCATGTAATTGGGCAGACTAGATGGACCGAAAGGAAAGGTCGGCAGACAAGAACCTACGTTTCTATGGTTGAATAGAATAACCAGGTCATGTTCATATCCAATAGTTTGCTGCCTCCGTTTAACCCCCAGGATTTCCCTGTTAACTTATGTTGCCAAAAATGCCTCCCTTGCATTTTAAGAAACCAGAAGTAAAAAATAAAAAAGGGGGAGGCAGCAAAACCGGCAAACGCCGCACAGAGGCACGTTCAGTTCCTCAGCAAGTGCCAAGTTAGCAATTCTGCAGCTCAAATGTTCAGTGCCATTCAGCACCACTAATTTAACACGTGCAAGTAGAGGTGCTGCAGAGTAGCCGAGTGACATGGGAAAGATGGCCACCTCCACAGGAGTAAATCCATTAAGAAAATGTTCAGTTTAAGGCCAGGGTCAGATGAACACATTTTTTCTTGTTGTCCGTGAAAGTGCATGCGAAACAGATGTATTTTGGTTTTTTTCACGGAATACACGATAGCGGTCATACGATGCACATTGGCATCCGTGATTTTGTACAGATCATCAATAAAATACTTTGCGTCTGGACGTTATGTAGGCCAGACATGAGCATCTGACGTCTCCTAATCACACCGCACTCTGTACGCCAGTAGTAGCGGTTTCACGTTAACAAAAACACGTGCGTTTGCCACTTGCGTTGCCCGGCCAAACCTTAGTGCAACCGTACTTCGTATATTGCCCATCATTTGCTGCTATGAACATACGCGTGTTCGTCTGACCCCAGCCTAAAAAAGGTTTGGTGGTCCAAGACACCAAGTATTGGAACATGGTAAACGTGAACACTAATGTGTTCATAAAAATAAACAGGGGATTTTGCAGAAACTGCACCGGTCATTAAGCAATCCTCTGCCCTTTTGCTTCAATTTTCACAGCCAAAAGCTGTCAGTGAGACTGCCGCAGCCAACTGAACTGCTGCAATGGAGCAATTCAGCAGCTGCGGAGGAAATTAACATGCCTCTAGGACACACACACCTCCAGGTGCTCACATTGCTACTCTGGCATGTACAAGCTGTGTATTCCCACCCAGACCACAAAATGTTAAGTAGGCAAATCACTGAGACTTTTGCAGGTGCAATCCCCCATAGATTTTCCTGAGCACATTATTCATGCTCAGGGGCATTGCATGAAAGCTGACCCTGCAGGCTGGAATTCATGCATTGCAGGCAAGAAGCCAGGAATCCCAGGTGACCAGTCCTAGCTAATTGTCCAGTAGCACATCATACACATTGCAGGGCATCATTTGCCCCTGGAGGAGTTAGAAATAGGTGTCCAGGTAAACATGGCAGAGCTGGCAAACCCTACCCACAGATCCAGTGACCATGCACTTGGAGTAGGCACAGTGACCAGAGCATCCCTTTAATGTCTGGTTTATTAGGGGGGGGGGGGTCCTTCATACCTTGCCCAGACTCTATTTCTTAAAGAAATGGGTGACATAGCAGCAGAGATTGGGGGGGGGGGTGGGCAACTCACTAGCAGAAAACAAGCAACGGTGGATAAAACCACATACATGATACTCTCCCTTACCTTGATACTGAGCAGAGCCATATTTCACCAAGGCCTTTCAAACCACGGATTGTAACACCAGTGAGGCACACCAAGGGGCTCAAATCCCTGAGACTCATCTCTGATTGGCTCACACTATCCAATGGTAATCCCAGGTACTCATGTGAAAAGAATTGCACCTGATGCTCAGTATGTGAATGATACCCCATCTGCTGTTCATTGCTTCCCTTGTAATAGCTATAAAATATATGAGATTAAACACTCCTGGTTTTGAAGTCTATTTGCTCTGAATTATATATATTTTTTAAGTTGTGTGATTATGGCTGAAATTTATTTGAAGAATGTCCTCTTTACCTGGCTTTATATTTCTTTGCTTATTGTGGGTGTTATAAGTGTAAAATATGTAAGTCGGAATGGAGAGCAGAGATGTCAGAGATGACCTTCCAGACACCATCAAATCTTCCCCCAGTCTTAAGTCACTCAAGAGCTCCTTACTAACATACCTCAATACAGAATGCACCTGTAAACATGTAACATAGTGACTATATACAGAATGCACCTGTAAACATGTAATCTAGTGACTATATACAGAATGCACCTGTAAACATGTAACATAGTGACTATATACAGAATGCACCTGTAAATATGTAACATAGTGACTATATACAGAATGCACCTGTAAACATGTAACCTAGTGACTATATACAGAATGCACCTGTAAACATGTAACATAGTGACTATATACAGAATGCACCTGTAAACATGTAATCTAGTGACTATATACAGAATGCACCTGTAAACATGTAACATAGTGACTATATACAGAATGCACCTGTAAACATGTAATCTAGTGACTATATACAGAATGCACCTGTAAACATGTAACATAGTGACTATATACAGAATGCACCTGTAAATATGTAACATAGTGACTATATACAGAATGCACCTGTAAACATGTAACATAGTGACTATATTTCCTACATTTTTATTTTCTGTTAATCTGTATATTTGTGTTTTTTTTTTTAATATCTTGCATTGTATTACTTTGTATTTCTGTAACATTTCAATGTTCTTGAACCCAGGACATAATTGAAAACGAGAGAAATCTCAATGTATCCTTCCTGGTAAAATCCTTTATAAATAAATAAATAAATAAATGTCAAACTCCAGCCCTCCAGTTGTTGCTGAACTACGACTCCCATGAGTCTCTGGTTATGTATTGCATTTAAGACTTTATGGGAAATGTCAGTCAAAACCATCTGGGGAGCCGGAGTTTGGCCTCCCTGATGGAGAGCATCCCTGTATTGTTTTGTGTTGTATCATTACCTGAGATGCTCTGAGTAGATCACAGGATACATGGACCCCAGCTTCATTATTATTATTATCATCATCATTTATATAGCACCAACAAGTTCCGTAACGCTTTATAATAACCAAAGGGAACAAGATACAGATAAACAGAGGATGGAAACAATAGGTGTAGGCGGGGGCCCTGCTCATAGGAGCTTCATGATTCCAACTTCCTAATGGTGAGACATAGTCCTCGAACTTATGCACCCAAAAACGGGCACTGGTCACCTATGTAATATCATAGCTGTACGCCAGAAGATAAAATGGACAGAGTGATTGAGGGGGGGGGACTAAGAAGAAATCTGCAAGACTTAAGAGGTTATTCAAGGAGTACCGAAATGTTGGTGCTCTTTCAATCGACGCACTTCAGCTACCTCAATTCACTGACCCTGTGGTGAATTCAGCATTCACCATGGGGTCCCTGAAGTACGCCGAACTGTTCTACTGAACGCCTCCGATACCCACTGAACGCAGCTGACAAATCGCCGAACAAGTCCGACCAGCCGCCTGAAATAGCCAACCAGCCACCGAACAGGGGTAATAAAAAACACACACAAAAAAAACAACTTTTAAGGCTAGGGTCAGACGAGCGCATTTTGTGCGGACTGTGCGTCTGTGCACAACGGACGTACTTTCTGACTGACGACAAGGTAGTGGCCACACAGTCCATTTTTGGTGACTGACGGCTCTTTTGACTGCTGTAGAAGGGAAAATAAATTAAAATGAAAAACCATTTTGTCGTCAAAAATGCTGGACGTATAAATGCAGTCCGCCTGACCACGTTCCATCACTCACACACAAAGCTATCCGGACGTTGCGGACGCTCTAGCGGTATTACGTCCTTGCCTAACCTGCGTCCGTTTGCCACATCCGTTGTGTGTCCGCACTTTCGTGCGGACGTACTTCGTGTGTGGGGCTCCATTGCTCAGAATGCTATGCTGCCACAGACGTACAAATGTGCGGCAACACGGACGTGATAACTGCGCTCGTCTGACCCCCAGCCTTAAAAGGCGCTTAAAAAAATAAATAATGCATGGAAATATTATATAAGGTCATATGAATAGCAATAAAAATGTCTGTTACAATATATATATATAAAAAACATTTAAAGAAAATTTGTATCAAAAATTTCGCCGAAAAAATCTTGAACAGTTCCTAAAGAGACTTTTTGCAACCACTGAAAAGAATAAACGGTTGAATAAATTTTTTTATAAAAATGGGGATTTTCTTTATGTTGAATCCTATGAAATTTGCCTGTTAAGACGAGCGTGATTTCTACGGACTGTACGTCTGTGCAGTACGGACATCGTCAGTACGGATGACGCAGTAGTGGCCACACAGTCCGCTTTTTTTTTGACAGATGTAGGAGGGAAAAATAAATTACAATGAAAAAACATTCTGTCCGTCAAAAATGCTGGACGTATAAATGCAGTCCGTCTGACCATGCTCCATCACTCACACACAAAGCTATGCAGACGTTGTGGACGCAGCGCACTCCGCACGTCCGTTCTAGCAGTATTACGTTCTTGCCTAACCTGCGTCCGTTTGCAGCGTCTGTCATGCGTCCGCAGTTCAGTGCGGACGTACTTCGTGTGTCAGGCTCCAATGGACTTTCTTTCATGCTATCACGGACGTACTTTTAGGCGCAATCACGGACGTGAACACTACGCTCGTCTGACACCAGCCTTAAAGCTGACGAATGAAACCACCAATAATCTGCACATTTCTCCAACTTTTCTCTGCTGTTCGGTGTCTCTGAATAGACTGTTACTTCTCTATGGGGATTTCTCTACAGTCGAATTGCACCATAGTCTGCTGGTAATTCGCCAACATTTGGCGAATTGCCAGCTTTTGAATAGCTGAATGGCCACGAAATTGTACCATACGGGGAAATTCACTGTTCGGTGGCAAGTTCGGCTCTCTTTCAATAACCCCTTTAATTGACAGAGCCAATGTTGTTTTCTTGAAGAATGTCACTTTTACATTCTGCAGGAAAGTGCATGAAAAGTGCTGCCGAGTGTAAAAGTAATTGAACAATGAGGGAGGAGGAGGGGATGGATTCTAAATAAAACACTTTGATTAGTTAAGTGATTCCCATCCTGCAGCAAATGAATCCAAAATAGCACTTGGTAGCACTTTTCATGGGTTACACATCAGCACGAAATGATAAAAGGTGAAAGGTGTGTTCACTTTGCACTTGGTATTCCTTGCAAACATTTATGAAATTTCTACTCCGAACACAAGGCACCTCATTTTCTAACCTCAAATGGACACATTCCCTCTCTTGCCATTTTAAATAGGTTTGTATTGGAGCTTTTATTCATGTTGTGAGGTTACAGCGATGCAGTAATGCTGCTCTATGTATAGACACCATGCTCTGTGCTACAGCGAAATGGAAATGTGTCCGCACAATAATAACTTGAAAACGAGAGAAATCTCAAAGTATCCTTCCTGGTAAAATACTCTATAAATAAATAATCAATGATAAAAGCAACTTTAGGAGTTGTCAGTTATGGCCAGCTTGGCCACCTCAAACGTTTCAGAATAAAATGTCCCATCAGTCCCATGGTGTATATAGGGTTGCTACCAGATCCTCCATGTTTTCCTGAACACATATCATTTATTCATGCTGATGGGCAGTGCATGAAATATGAAAACCTGCAGTCTGTGAAATTCATATGTTCCAGGTAAGGAATCCGAGGAATCCTGCCTTCATTACATAACAGATTTGCCTAGTCCTGCAGCATATGAATTACACATATTGCAGGGCAGCACCTTCTCTCTGCTTTCTCTTTGGATGAAATAGAAATATATAAAGACCAAAACATGGCCAGCCTGGCAACCCTAGATGTGTAGCCAGCATTAATGCTAGCTGAGCATCATGGGACAGATAGTTCTGAAACACCAGGAGTGCCAAGGTAGCCATCCTTCAAATTTCTTGGCCCCATTCTACTTTAATCTTTAGCATTAAAGAGTGAACCATTAAGTATGAACTCATGAACACTAACAGCTCCTGTCTTAGGCTAGGGTCAGACTATCGCATTTTTCAAGTTGTCCGTGAAAAAGTGCATTCGAACGAATGGACGTATTTTTTCACGGAATACGCGATAGCGGTCATACGATGCGCATTTTCGTCCGTGATTTTGTACGGTTATCAATAAAACCCTTTTTGCGTCCGGACGTTATGTTGGCCGGACATTAGCAGCGTCTGATGTCTCCTAATCACACACACACACGCCGCTAGCGGACGCAGCGCACTCTGTACGTCAGTACTAGCGGTTTGACGTTCTCTAAAAAATGCGTTTGTTTGCCACTTGCGTTGCGTGGCCGCACTTTTGTGCGGCCGTTCTTCGTATGCTGCCTGGCATTGGACGTAATTTGCTGCTAGCGCGGCCGTGATTTAGTGCGGCTAAACGCACGTTAATACTGCCTCAGGCTAGGGTCAGAGTGGGGCAGTCGGAACGCGCGTGCAGGCGCACTAAATCACGGCGGCAGTAGCAGCACATAACGGCCAATGACGGCCAATATACGCAGTACGTGCGTACAAAAGTGCGCCGACACCACGCAACCGGCAAATGAACGCATTTTTCTCAGAACGTGAAACCGCTGCTATAGACGTACAGAGTGCGCTGCGGCCGCATGGCAGCGTGTGTGCGTGATTAGGAGACGTCAGACGCTGCTAGTGTGCGGCCTACATAACGTTCAAACAGCCGGATTTCCCTAGAATTGCGTTGGTGAGTACCTGCGACTGTGCGACTGTGGTCGTCTGACCACTTAAGCGTATTCCGTGAAAAAATGCGTGCGCACGCATCGACGTACATTTTGACGGTGGCCGCAGAAAATGCGCTCATCTGTCCCTAGCCTTAGTCTGACCTTAGCCTTAGACCGGCCATCCATTGGCACCGTACTCAGGCGACCGATTTGGTCACCCGACTACGGACAACGCCATCGGCCTATCAGGGTCATCCACTGGAAGCCTCTGTGGACGACCCACACCAGCTGATGGACAGGCTGGACAACAGAAAAAATAAAAACCCTACTGCAGCACCACTGCGGGGAGAATAAAACGCTGCTGCGGCACCGCAGTGGGGAGTAAAAAAACTGTCTCTGGTGCTGAAACTCGAGTTTCAGCACCAAGGACAGCCCCGAAAAAAGTTGCCAGGCTGCAGGGGGGGGGGGATTAACCTCCCTGTCCCTGGTGCTGAATAGGCTTCAGCACCAGGGACAGCAACGCTGAATGCAGCGAGCTCGCAAAGAAAAAATAAAAAAGATGCGAGAAAAAAAAAACACTTGTATTTTTTTTTAAAGAAAAGGGAAACTAAAATTTCAATAAAAAAAATCCAGAAAAATACCTAAAAAATTCTAAATATTCAATATATAAAAAGGCTTTTTGCTGCGGATTTAAAAAAAATAAACAGTTGAATAAAAAAAGAATAAAAAATTTAATATTTTTTCCATTGAATCCTATGGGCTTCGCACACAGCGGTTATACTATACAATGCGGGCACTATTACATTCTATACGCAAACGTTAACGCTCACCTGCGTGAGCATTAACATTTGCTGCAGTATTTACCGCATATTACAATCCAAATGCAAACGGGTTAAAAAATCAGTTTGCGTTTGGTACCTTGCGCTGCGCGAGGTTACTGTACTTTGTGCTCCCTATGTTTAACTTGGGGAGCACAAAGCGTTAATCAGCGCTGGTATTACAAAGTCCCAGCGCTGATTAACGCCTGGCTCTGGTCAGCACAAAGTTAACCAGAGCCAGGACTTGGTGGTAACGGATTCCGCTTCTGCAGAATCGGTTAACACCAGCTTTAAAAATAAAAAACAGACTCAGATACTCACCCTCTGTCCCGCGGCGAAGACCGCGGCTCTGTCCGCCTCCTCCGGCCGGCGGGAGCAGGGAAAGACTGGGGGAAAAAGTCCCCCCCAGTCTCTCCCTGCGTATCCCTACGCCGAACGGCCGGATCTCGCGAGGCAAGCACTGACGCGAGCATCCCTGATTTTTACGCTCGGAAACAATGCAGGCAGCATTTTCTGCGCCTGCATTGTAATCCAGCATTAAAACGCGGGTGCAAGGGGGAAAACTGCGGGCGCAGTTTTTCCTCTCTTGTGCCCGCGTTTTAACGCGAAGAGCATAATAATGCCCTGCATATTTTACACTTTTCCCTGCCGCGGTTCGGCGATTTAACTATACAATGCATCTTTTTCGTGTAAACTTGTACCAGATCGTCCCAGCATTGTCCAATGAATCCAAAAAATTTGGAAAGATCGCTATTCTGTTGTAATTGCATAGAATCATCTGAAATCGTCCAGCGGTGGTCTGATGTAGTGGAAGAGGGCTGATTCAGCGACGTTCTCCAATTTTTTCATGAATTTTCGGCAACTCCATCTTCGGTGCACTAATGAAATCACCGCAGTGCTGGCGAAATGGAATCGCTGAAGTGCATCTAACCGCGCCGAAATGAAAAGTAGGGATGTGCACCGATTTTTTTTTCGATTCGATTCGATTTTTCGAATTTTTTAACTTTTCGATTCGGCTCGTTTCGACTGCTTTCTGTTTCGATTCGGTTCGGCTCGATTCGGTTTTCGGGTACATTTATTTTTCGGAATATCGACCATTTTTCGTATTTTCGGGTAACTTCCCTAGGTTTCTGTATCGACTTTTCGTTATTTCGGAAATTTTAGTTTTTCGGAGTTGTACATGGTTTTCGGCATATCGCCCATATTTCGTTTTTCGGAACTTTTCGTTTTTCGGAACTTTTCGTTTTTCGGAATTGTACATGGTTTTCGGCAAATCGCCAATTTTTCGTTTTTCGGAACTTTTCGTTTTTTCGGAACGTCTGTTCTCGTTTCAAAGCTGTCTAACTCTATTCGTTTTGATGAAAACTACTATGGTTTACTTTTTTAATACTACTTTATATATTTTTTATAATAAATTTTTGGTTTGTTTTTCGGATCCAATAATTCATTATGTCGATACGATAATTCTGGCGATTCTATCGTGTTTTTTTAATTAACCCTTTCGCTGCTGAGGCTTTTCCCACCTCTGTGCTGAGCTCATTTTTACCGGTTTTGCTCATCATGTTTAAATGTGTTTTGAAGGCTTATTTTAGTATATGACCCAGACATATTATATATCGTTCTTTCCGTCAGACTCGGCAGATTCATAATATGTCATTATTATATGTATACGTCATGACCTGTCTGTATATTATAACAAAAAATGCAATAAAATATGAATTTTCAATAATTTACAATGTGTAAAGTGGTTTTTTTTCACATTTTAACATGCAAGCAATTGCGGTTATATTCTGTATGGGGTGCGCTTGTTAAAAAAATTAGAGATGGGGTCTCGTTACATTTTTTTGGGGAAAATTACAAATTTTTTAACAAACGCACCGCATACAAAAATCGTTAGTGCAGCATCATTGTTCACATTATAATTGAAATGGGAAGAATATTGCTGCATTAACAAACCAAAAAAAAGAAAAAAAAATTGTTTATTTTTTTTTATAAATTTTTTTAAATATTTTTTTATTTTTAATTTTTTTACAAACGTTTTTCACATTCGTGTTTGGTATCGTTGGAACGGCCATGCTCTGGCCGATCCAACAATACCAAACTTTAACCCCTAGCTGCCACGGATCGGGAGATAGGGGGTTCATTTTGGAACCCCCTATCTCCACCATTGGTGGCAGCTAGGGGTTAACTCCAGGACTGGCGTCATCGTGCTATGCACGATGACGCCAGTCCTCAGGGGGAGTTCCCGGAAGCTTGGCCGACATCCGACATCCTCATGGATATGCCCCAGCTCCTCATGGATATTGCCCCAGCACCTCGTGGATATGCCCCAGCTCCTCGTGGACATGCCCCAGCTCCTCGTGGACATGCCCCAGCTCCTTGTGGATATGCCCCAGCTCACACATGGATTTGCCCCAGCTCCTCGTGGATATGCCCCAGCTCACACATGGATTTGCCCCAGCTCCTCGTGGATATGCCCCAGCTCACACATGGATTTGCCCCAGCTCCTCGTGGATATGCCCCAGCTCCTCCTGGATATGCCCCAGCACATGGAATGCCCCAGCTCCTCATGGATATGCCCCAGCTCCTCATGGATTTGCCCCAGCACATGGAATGCCCCAGCACCTCATGATAATGGCCCCAGCTCACCTCCGCCGCCTTTTTCGCTCCCTCAGAGCGTCCGGCGGCGCGGAGCTTGGGCGCTCGCCAGGGGGAGCCACGTGACCAGCTGCGATTGGCTGGTGACGTGTTTCTTCCAGGCGAGTGCCGAAGCTGTATGCTTCGGACGCTCGCAGGGAGCGAAAAACGCGGCGGAGGGTGAGACACCCGCCCTTAGGGTGACGGTGTCACCCTAAAGGCGGGTGTCACCTGGTGCGGGCCGCACCCCCGCCCCCATGTTACGACGCCACTGGTATATACATTTAACGGCCGCACGCCCACGGACTTACTCTAATCAAACAAAGTTCAGAATGATGTGAAACATTGGGACTTTTTGGATAGATTTCGATTTTCGACTATCCAGAAGTTAAAAAAATAAAAATGGTCGAAATCTAATGCAAAAGTCCTGATGTTTCACATCGGGATGTCAGATATTAATAGGCTTGTGCACCGATTTTTTTTTCGGTTCGATTTGTTCTGATGTTTAAAATTTTCGATTGTGTACATTTTTTTGGAATATCGACCATTTTTCGTATTTTCGGGTCACTTTGCTCGTTTTTTGTATCGACTTTTCGTGATTTCGAGACTTTTCGTTTTTTCGGAACGTCTGTTCTCCTCGTTTCAAAGTGTCTAACTCTATTCGTTTTCATGTAAAGTACTATGGTTTACTTTTTTATACTTTATATATTTTTTTATAATAAATTTTTGGTTTGTTTTTCGGATCCGATAATTCATTCTGACGATACGATAATTCTGGCGATTCTATCGTGTTTTTTTTTTTTATTAAATAAAGATCCTTTTTTTCTTATGAATATACATTTCACAACTTTATTTATTTAATCACATTAAAAAAATGGTATGAAAGCCAAGGTACAAAAAAAAAAGAACAAAACGATTTAAAAAACGGTAAACTGACCCGAATGGTCTGACTTTAAAAATAAAAACCAGAACAAAAATGTTTTAAAACGGAAAAATAGTTGATCAAAATGATCTGAAATGAAAAAAAATAATAAAATAAAATGATTTAAAGCAGACAAAAATATAAATTAACCCTTTCGCTGCTGAGGCATTTCACGGCTTCCCTTCACGCCTGTGTGCTCCACTGCGGTCTGCTGCTGAGCTAATTTTTATCAGTTTCGCTCCTCTTGTTTAAACGCGTTTTGAAGCCTTCTTTTATAATATGACCCAGACATGTTATATATCGTTCTTTCCGGCAGACTCGGCAGATGATTCATAATATATCATTATCATATGTATGCGTCATGTCCTGTCTGTATATTATAACAAAAAATGCAATAAAATTAGAATTTTCAATGTTTGTTTTACAAGGTGTAAAGTGTTTTTTTCACATTTTAACATGCGAGTGTTTGCGGTTATATTTTATGAGTTGCGTTTGTTAAAAAAAATTGAAAAGGGGACTTGTTATATTTTTTTGGGTGACAATTACACTATTTTTAACAAACGCACCCCATACAAAAATCCTTAGTGCAGCATCATTGTTCACATTATAATTGAAATGGCAACAATATTGCTGCATTAACAAAACAAAACAAAAAACCTGTATTTTTTTTTTTTTTTTATTTACATTTTTTAAAATTTTTAACATTGTCATGTTTGGTATTGTTGGAAAGGCCATGCTCTGGTCGATCCAAAGATACCAAACATTAACCAACCGATAGCTGCCGCGGATCGGGAGATAGGGGTTCCAATGAACCCCCTATCTCCACCATTGGTCACAGTTAGGGGTTAACTCCAAAACTGACGTCATTGTGACGAGGTCTTGGGACTGTCAGCAGCTGCTGTTCCCCCACGCTGTTGTCTTCCTGCAAAGACGTGACCATGTTGGCGGGCAGCGCCTTAGCGGGCAGCGGTGGGAGAGAGAGAGCTCATAGCTGGGAGGAGGTGTTGTGTGAAGCTGCAAACAGGGACAAATAAACTAGACCTGAGCCGCACTAAGGATCTTTGGGTTGTGTCGGAGAAGACTTCACGCAGTGCTGCCATCAATATTTTTTGATAAATTCTTGGTTATACAATGAATGTGACTGTGGACAAAAATCCGTGTTGTTGTGACATCGCCTAAGCTTAACAAAAAACCAGGCCACGTCGGTAATCAAATCTCAAGGCCGTACAACAAGGTTGTGTTAGTGTGTGACATTTTTTGGCCAGGCAGGAAGTGTAGAATGTGCACAGTCACATTCATGGCCACAAATATGTTGACAAATTTATGACAAAGGGTCCATAGAAATGTCAATACATTTATGTACATATAATTTTAACAGTGTGGAAACCAAGCAATACATATTAACTTATTAAGTAAGGAAAAGCAACGCACACAAACAGGAAAATAGTGAAAAAATAGAACATTTATTTACAACATATTAACATAGGGAAGGGAACATGCCAAGGATGGCAAACTGCCCAACAAGTTACTGGCATTTGAGGAGATGTTGGAGCTGGTCCGCATCTTGGATTGCAAAGATTACGATTGCTGTAAGGGCCCTTACGGCAGGAAGAATAACACCCGCAAGGATCGTATCCTTGAAAAGCTACGCACCACCATCCTGGAGCTGTTCGGGAAGGACTGGACGAAGGACCATCTCTGAAAACGCTGGTCCGACCTCAAGGCACGCGAGCAGGAGCAGCTGAGGCACATTCTGGAGGAGGCTGCCACTGGTCTCACTGCTGCTCCAGGAGGTCTGCGGCATTGGTTATGTGCTCCCGCAGTTCCTGGAGCAGTTCTTGTAGGGAGTTGATGGCGGTAGCTGCCAGGCGAAGCTCGCCGATCGCCTCCCGTCGACGTCTGGCTTCTCCTTCTATATATCCAATAAATGAAAGAAGGAAAATACAGTAAGTAAAGCAGGTTTCTATTTTTGACTGAAAGTCTTGAAAAAATATAACAGTAGTATATACCAGAGCTGGCGGCCTCCTGAGGCTCCGACTCCTCTGACTCCTCCCCCACCACCACCGTCAGCATATCCAGTGCTATATGTAAGAAATTAAACAAATAAAAAATACAGTAAATAACAAAACTGATTTATTTTTGAACAAAAGTCGATACAAAATACAACAGTAAAAAAAAAAAACCTGGACTGGCGGCCTCCTGCTGCACCGGCTCCGGCTCCCTCTCTCCATCATCGCCATCCTCCTCTTCCTCCTGCTCCTCCTCCTGCTCCTCTTGTGCTATACATAAAAAAATTAAATTAAAATACAGTGTTGCGCTGTGTTTAAAACCTTACTGTGGCAGTACCTATTTTTGGCCACCGGAGGGAGACAGAGACCATGGTAAAATTATGCTGGACAGACACAGAAGACATTGGGACTACGTTTCCTGGCATGCTTTGCAAACAGACACAGGAAGTGGGTGGGACACAGACGCTGTACATCCTGAGCCTCGTGGAAATAGCTGGGAGAGCGCGCCAGGGAGTGCATGAGAGAGGATGCAGTGTTGCAGAGTGGAACAGTGACTAGGCCGGAGCGCAGGTGCGGCCTACCAGGATTCCAAGAGGGGTTACCCAGCCTTGTAAGAAGGAGACCCAGTGATCCACAGGCATTCCCCAAGCTGCTATCAAGGAAGCGGAGGACCCCTGAGTTAGGAGTACCGCAGGTCCATTGGATGGGAGAGCAGGCGGTAGCTGGACAAGCCTCGGTCGGAGCAAAGAGAACCCGACAACAGATCCAGTAGCCAGTATCCTAGCCAGGCATCGAGCGGAGGGACGTCCTGGGTCAGCGGAACCTTGGTGATCCAGCGGATGGGTGAGAGGCCTCCAAGGCCGGTTTTACAAAGTCAAGAAAGTGCGCTGTTGTTTATTTCTGAAACCCACAGGGCCCCAACTTGACTAGTCGAAGACATCGTTTAAAAGATTCACTGGCCAGTTGAATAGTACCCGGGTACCATAACACACACATACACTCACAGTTCGGGACTTAACCTGTTCGGGACTCACTCCCTAGTATCTAAAGAAGGGGAAAAGATTTGCATCTTATTTTGTTTTCCGCTGCGTGTTTCCCGAATTACGAAGCATTGTATTTTTCTGTTCGGTCGCGCATTTTTCCGAAATACGAAGCCTCGTATTTCTTTTCCGCTGCGCGTTTACCGCATTACGAAATACTGTAGACCTATCCAAAGACCGTGTTATTCTTTATTTGCCTTTTATTCCAGTAAACTATATAATATAAAAATCCACAACGGTGCTGGAGTATATTTATTCCCTAGTGCGGGGAGACTGACCCGTGGTTCATTTTCAGCGGCTCCTCCGGGAGTGAGCGCTACAACAGTAAACAAAAAATGTTTCTGTTTTTGACCAAAAGTCGTTGCAAAATAAAACAGTATATACCAGCGCTGGTGGACGCCCGTGGCTCCCCCTCCTCCTCCGCTGGGGCACTGGTCCCTGCCCGGGCAGATGCTGCTTTCTTCCTGTCTTCTGCCAAATCCAAAAAATAACATGTAAATAATGCAGACTGGAACAAATGGTATATCTATACAATATATTGCCGAAAGTATTGCGACACCCCTCCACTACCCACTACCAGCTTGACCCACCACTACTCCCATCTCATAGGTCTAAAGTCACAAAATATTTATTTATTTCCTCTGCACAGACATATATTACCGTTCAATTATATATTTTTTTCAGAAGTAAACATTACGTTTATTCATTAAAAACTATTATTTGTGTTGTGTGCATACGAAGCCCATTGTGTGACTGGTTTTAGTTATTTTATAGAAGGCCTCAGCCTCAGTTTCACTTTCAGTTTCTGCTAATAATAAAACTGGATATTGCAGAAACAACAACAGAAATCCACCATTTTGTTTTGAAATTTGCATCTAAAGCATTCAATGACACTGCTGCAGCAAACTGAATCGCTGCGCTGCAACAATTCAGCAGCTGCTGAGGCTGTATTGAACACAGCTCTGTTTGGATGCACTTTCAGAAGAACTACATGTCCCATCCTATCACTTAGCAGAGACGCAGAGATTTTTGTTGATGCGCAGGTGGGAGCCAATATTAGGCAAGCTGCGGGTCATCTCGTATGCATCACTCAATCACAACAACCCTCCCCCCCAACACACTACAGTACACACAGTGCCAAAAGAAATCCAGCATTGTAACTTCATCTACATACATCAAATGTCACAATTTTCACGAATACGTAAAATCACAAAAAGGAAGAGCTATTGAAGTGGAAATAGGCTGGAAGACGGCCGCCATTGTACACAGGCGGCCATCTTGTTCAGAATATTGGTTCACTTGTATATAACTAGACAGGTTTGTAGCTGAAACTAGAATGAGGTATACGTAGAAATTTAGGAATGCGTTTAGATTAGCAGAAAAGCAATTAAAGCTTGATGAAAGATCTCTGCTGTTCCTGGCATGGAGGAGAAAAGCGAAGTAGATCCTCCAAGGTCGTTGGGGCCCGCAGAAAGACAAAGGAGTAGAGATCAGGCCAGGTGCCATCTGTAACAAGTGATTGTAGGCGCAAGGGAGGAGGGCGCAGCCCGGAACAGTAAGAGCAATTATTTTGATTTACTGAAACTAACACAAAGTTTGCCAATTTACAGCCAATTAATGAAATGTCTTTGTATTAGCCAAAGGGAGGTATTAACCCACGTGGGGTGGAATAAAGTGTCATTGGGAGGTGGGCTAACTGGGATGTACCTAATTACGTATTTTTGGGTATATAAATCCCTTGCACGGGTGAAAGGGGGGCTCACTCTTTGCGATTCAATCCTGTGTGGGCACTTGTGTGACGACACAATAAAGTTTGCCTTTCCTGAAGAGACTCGTGTTCTGACAATCCTTACTTGTGCCCGGTCCGGCGCCGTCTTGAAAGTGAATCTGTTTTTGTCCGCCTACATTTTTGGGGGCATCGTGAGCCGGGATACGGGCCTTTCCGGGCACACAGTAACGGGCTGCTGTGAACACAGTGCAGTGCTTGACTGCAGCGGGTGCGAGAATCCCGATGGTTGGGCGTCCGTTGAAGGTGAGCTGACATCTGCAGGCGCCAAGCAGGATTTCCTGTTCAGTGGACCTCGTCTCGTCCCAAACGGACCCCTAACCGGGGACAAAACACCGAGTCTGAGGAAACAGCAAGCAGCCGGCGATAGGTAACGTGTCTTCTATGTTTTGTATGTCTAAAGGAGATACCGGTATCTAAGGGAAACGTCCGACTGAGATAGACGGATAAGAGGATGCGATGGCCACCATCCTATTGGCATATCTAGCCCGCCGCTGATAGCACTGACATTGAAGGAGCCAGAGTGGCTAGCGGGTGTCTGGATTCGGGGGAATTGAATGCCAATCAAAGGGTAGTTCTGTAAGTGAGGGAGAAGGTAACCACGTGGAGTTGCATAAGTCAGTAGTCAGTGTTTGTAAATAGAGCTTCACCACGTGGGTAAAAGGGAAAGGAGGAGGGATTTTCTGTGACTGGGCTGAGAGCCTGAGTCAGTGCTAGTGTGCACGTCGTGTAGTGAAAAGGGCTTATAGTGGAGCCAGCGGTAGCTGCAGAGATAGTGGTGCTGAGTGGGTAGATTATCCATAAGGCAGATTGGAATTGCAGATGGAAGTATAGATAAGGAACGGGGTGCACATAATCACACGCAGTCAAGAGTTAGAGTTCAAATTACGGGGTATAAGGAGCCACAGAGGAGGGACTGAGTAGTACCCTTGGCTAGTAGAAAGAGTTGAAGTGCCTATGTTCTGTTGTTCTGTTATGTGATGAAAGCATCTGATACGGTATGTGTTGTGAATGAATTGACTCGAGTGCTGTGAGTGAACGTGCGCCTACTCGCTCCGCGAGGAATCAAATACGAGATTTGACCCCGAACGTACGGTTCCGGCTCAGGCGACTGCAGACGGCTACTGAAGGGGGAAGCGCCTGTAGATACGAAGGAATTGTTGACTGAAGTATCAGACTGTAGATTTTAACTGTTGTTGAAATAATATATCTGTATTGCAAAGAGTACTGTTTTCAAGAGTAATAATGGGTAACGGGTCATCTAAGCCCAAGAAGGTGAAGGAGGGTGAGACGCCCCTAGAATATATGGTGCGGAATTTCGAAGCTTTATATAACGCATGATTATGGTGTAGAATTGACAAAAGAGAAGTTAAAAGTAATGTGTACAGTTGTGTGGCCGTTATTAGTCCCAGGATGGCCAGAGCAGGGGTCAATGGACCCGGAGTTGGTACAGAAGGTACATTCCCAAGTCACAGAGCAGTACGGACATCCTGAACAATACCCGTATATAGATATATGGAGATATTGTATTAAAAACCAGAGTCATTTTATAATGATAGCGGGGAGAAATAAGAAGCAGGACCCCCAAAATAATGGAGAGAGAGAGAGAGAGGTGTTAGTAGAACAACCGGAAGAGAGTGATGTTTTACCCCGTCCTATCCATCATGTTATGGGGCAGCTAGGAAAGTTTTGAGTGCCGCGGTTGCGCGGACGGAGAGGGGAGCGGGGCAGCTGCTGTGTCTCGGTCAGCTCCCTCTGCTCCGTCCTGTGTGACTGAGGAAGAAGAAGCAGGGCGCAGCGAATGAGAAGATAGAGAGGCTCCACCAGAAAAGATTGAGATGCCCGATGGGAGCATATATAAATTAATTAATATTTTACGGAGTGAGATGATTGCGGTGCTGTATGGCTTGTGTGTGTGATTCGGACTGATTTTGTCCGATTGTGTTTATAATTGATCTATTAAACTAAAGTAGGAATGACTGAGAGGTTGTGAGATTGGGCTTTGTACTGGGGTTTTCTTTCCTCTCTCCTCTCTTCCCTGGTGTATAGGCCCCCTCCTTTCTGACAGACTGTTTGAAAGGGCGAAAGAGGAGGGAGTCACTTTTTTTTTTTTTGCTCTCTGATAGCTGGAAAGAATAACCCTTTGTGTATCTGTGCAGCGAATTCAAAGTAAAGAAAAATAGATAAAAAAAAAAAAAAAAGGATTACTACAATAGAATATTTGTCTGAAGTCTGTTGAGTGCAAGATAAATGTTTACATTCTGTGTTAATATTATTCCGAAAGTTTTAGTTTTGTTCAGAGCTAAAATTAAATTGAAATATATGAAACGGTTAGAAAATTAATATTAAAAGAAAAAAAAATTCGAGAAATAATTAAAGTAGTTTTTCTTTACTGTTTCTAAAAAGTATGTTTTTGTTTAATTTTTGATGGAATAGTTATTTTATTGTTATGAGATGTTAGGAATGGTCTTATGACAATGGAATAATTTATTTTTTTCAGATGTGGTATTAAGAGTCTGTTTTGGGCTACGGGAAAAGATCTCTAAAAATATTGTTTATACAATGTGTATATGTATATGCCCGAATGTCCCATCCAACTCCTGGGGCGGGATATCTTTTGCAAATTGCAAGCCCAAATTATGTTTTTTCCCGGGGTTCACGCTCAATTAGACCTGCCGGAGAGTGGCGGCTCTGCTCGCAGCATATTCCAGCCAATCCGCACAATCCACAATCTGTGAAAATCGCAGTAGTTATGTCAAAGGAGGAAGAATGGCGCACGGCACCTACTCTGTCTGCCACGCCGGATCCGCACGCACTACTGCTTGGAATTCCTGAGGTGGGGGCGGAGGAAAACCCGCCCAGATGAGTTGAATCACAGCCCGGCGCAACACCGGTGGCTCTAAGACAATATTATATTCCAAAGAAAGCAAGCAGAATATACAGATATATTTACAGAGATTTAAAGATCACGGCATATTAAAATTCTGCGTGTCACCATGGAACACACCCCTATTGCCAGTCTTGAAAGAGAGGACACAAGAGTATCGCCCTGTCCAAGATTTATGAGCTGTCAAACGAGACCACAGTAACATTACACCCTGTGGTTCCTAATCTATACAATTTACTGGCGTTAATTCCCGGAGATACACAATATTACACAGTGCTTGATTTAAAAGACGTTTTTTTTTGCATCCGTCTGGCTCCAGCAAGCCAGCCCCTTTTTGCATTTCAGTGAGAAAAGTCTACCACGGGGGCGCGCTATCAAATGACGTGGACGCGCCTCCCTCAAAGTTTCAAAAAAAATTCGCCCACGATTTTCAGGTGCGCGCTTAGCCAAGATCTCCTCGCCTTCAACGCTCAGCCAGACAAAGTAGTGTTACTACAATATGTTGATGATTTATTACTGGCTTCCCCCACAGAAAAAGACTGTTTATCCGCCACAAAAGTTTTGCTACATCTGCTAAGCCAAGCAGGTTACAGAGTTTCTAAAAAGAAAGCACAAATATGTAAACGCAGTGTAAAATATCTGGGCTTCCAGTTAACAGGTACCAAACGTGCACTGGGGGCAGAAAGAAAAGAAGCAGTGTGCCGCATACCCCAACCAAAGACCAGGAGGCAAGTCCGTGAGTTCTTGGGAGCTGCAGGCTTCTGCCGCCTGTGGATCCCCAACTTCGCAGATATTGCCAAGCCGCTTCATCAGGCCACGAAGGGGGGGGAACAAGATCCCTTTCATTGGGAAGAAGAGCAAACAGCAGCGTTCCAGAAATTAAAGACTCTGCTGATGGAAGCTCCTGCACTGGGCCTGCCAGATCACAGCAAGCCCTTCCAGCTGTTCGTGCATGAACATAATCAAACAGCAACAGGAGTATTGGTCCAGACCTTTGGCTCATGGCTAAGGCCTGTGGCCTACCTCTCCAAGCAACTCGACCCTGTGGCCTTTTTTTCCCCCCATTTTTTTAAAAAGCCTATTTTCTGTTTTTCTGTAACAAACCTTTTTATTATCATTCATAGGATCTTATATGTAAATTCCAGGCATTTTCGTTCAGTAGTTTCTTTTGCAAACAGCGTTTGAATTCTGACACTTTCAGGCTAGGGTCAGACGAACGTAATTTCTATGGACTGTACGTCCGTGCACACGGACGTACGTACGTCAGTACGGAAGACGCAGTAGTGGCCACACAGTCCGTTTTTTTCACTGACGTATATTTTGACGGATGTAGCAGGGAAAATAAATTAAAAAGCAAAACCATTTTGTCCGTGAAAAATGCTGGACGTATAAATGCAGTCCGTCTGACCACGTTCCATCACTCACACACAAAGCTATGCAGACGTTGCGGACGCAGCGCACTTTATGCGGCCGTTCTAGGGGTTGTACGTTCTTGCCTGCCTTGCGTCCGTGGGCCGCGGCCGTTGTGCGTCCGCAGTTCAGTGCGGACGTACTTCCTGTGTCGGGCTCCGATGGGCTTTCTTTCATGCTATCACGTACGTACTTTTAGGCGCCATCACGGACATGAACACTACGCTCATCTGACACCAGCCTCAATTGTATTTTTCCTTTTTTTTTTTACCTGTCCGGCGGCTTGTCGGCTTTTTTTGCAGCTGGTCGGCGCTGCGCTCGGCAGCTGCATTTGGCAGCTGTCCAGCGTGTTTGTGGCGGCTGTCCAGCAGGTTGGCGTGGCGGGTGACGGGTTTGCTGCGGGTTTGCGGCGGCAGCCGGTGGGTTTGCGGTGGGGGATGGCGTGTTTGTGACGGCATTCGGCAGCCGTTTCCTGCACTTCGGGGACCCTGTGGTGAATGGTGAATTCACTGCAGGGTGAGGAAATTTGAATCCCCGAAGTGTGGGGAAGTGCAGGGAACGACAGAGCACTAAAATGTCAGCGACATTTCGGTGCTCTGTAAATAACCCCTTATGTATTCCTAGAACTAGTGAGGCTCAGTATTGTTAGTGGCATAATAATAACTTTATCATGTTTATTCTAACAACCAGGTCTATTCACTAAAGGTGAAACTCAGGAGAATTGTCAGAACAGAACAATCTAGACTAAATAGCCGATTTGGAAAGTGAGATAAATGGGAGTATTTTTCTGGTTTGGCTATTTTGACCTCGAATTTTCACTCCTGACAATTCTCCAAAGTTTCACCTTTCTTTGAATAGACCTATTAGTTTGTTTTTAATTAAAAAAGCGAGTAATAATAATGTGTGAATCTAACCTAAAGACCATGCAGGAAATCAGTCTGAGATCAAACGAGCTGAGTGACCTTTCTATTTTTTCCATAAATATTCTATTATTTATTAAATGTTTTTGGATTCACTAGAAGGACTTCATATGATGTAACTATTAAGCTTCGGAGATTTGATTTTGCAATATTTCTGTAGCTTCTTCATAAGTTGGAATGTCAACACAGGTATAAATCACTGACTGTCAGTTTCTGCATTTGAGAACAAAGTACATCCAACACATAATGAGATTATACAGCATTGATAACAATGCTAGGCAACATATGCTGAAAGGCTTTCTTTCAAACTTGAGGAGGAACTGGTTCCTTCATAGCAACGCCACACACTGATACAGAAACGCAAACAGTCATAAGAAATAAGGAAGTGAAAGACCTGAGGGTTCCGTAAGTAGCAAAAATTACATTTTCAAGACCATCATTTTCTTCTTCCTTAATACAGACATCAAGGACGCTGCTCGTGGCTTGTGCGGTAACCAGGATATTTTGGATACTGGGTTTCCTATTATGCAATAATCAGGGCCTATTGGACACCAGTGTCACCCTTTGCGGTAATAAGGACATATGGATACGACTAATGCTTTCCAATTTGAGTAGTAATCAAGACTTATTGTAAACTGGACATTGAAAACATAGGTATCTTCATCAATAATAAGGACGTCCAGTACACTGTTCTCTCCCTGTCACATTAAAAAGACATTTTGGGTATGGGTTTTCTGCCTTCTGAATAATAAGAACATAATGGACACTGGCTTCTCCCTATTGAATAATGACATATCGGACACTGGTGTCTCACTTTTACTACCAGAGTGTTCATAATTGTGTCCGGTAAGGACCAAGCCGTATTGCAGTCGGTTTCTCTTGGATATTGTACAATATACAGTAAATGTTTCTTCTAGACAACAAAGGACAAAACAAATAACTATGCAGAAATCACTGAATTGCTGTCCTTGTTTTCGGCGTTGACTCGATTATTCACCTAGCATCCAAAATGAACAAAACACTGAGGAAAGTCACATTCAGCCAGGAACCGGAGTACCGTAAGTATGTTTTGGTTCAAATATCTCTATGTTCTCCTGCAGATAAAACAATAAACTATTTGTTCTTCGTTGGGTTGCGTTATGTAACCATGACCACTTCACTGTGGGATTTGCCAACTGATCTGGAATGGATGAGAACTTCAGAAAAATATTTACCATTTTCTTAACATTTATTAGACCGTATGGCATTTTCCCACACACTATTATTGTTTCTATACTTATTCATGTGAGGTGGATCACAATTTTAAATTTCTGAACAAAATTTTTATACTGGTAATGTTCATGTGAAAGCACTGACTACACTCAGGTCCAAATTGTTAAAATTTTAAAAATGGAAAACAATGATTTAACCCCTTCACTACCAAGAGATTTTATCAAAAAAACATTGTCAGAAACCAGTGTTTTTTTTGTAAAATCATTATTAATTAATTATACTGTAAGAGATAGTTCTTACTGTAAATAACCTATTTGGCCAGTAGACGGCGCCATCTACTGACAAATTGCATTGAAGCCATCATAGCTGTAGCTCATGGTTTGCTTTTTTCTCCCCCTGCATCGGCTGCTAAATGCTGCTTAAAGCCCAATATTTCAGAGCATTCATCAGCCGATTTTACAGTTTTAGCTCTCTGGACATTATGCCCACAGGGCTAAAATTTTGGGGCACCTTCTGCAGCCCAAAAGCAAACAAATTACATTTACTTATGGTCTGCAGCTCAGCAGATTGAGATATCTCAAGATTTGAAGCCCGAGATATCTCGATCTCGACAGTGAAGGGGTTAACTGGGGTTTTCCCCCCAGTGGATCTCCTGTTATAACCTGATGCTCGAGAGCAGGGATCAGCAACCTGGGCCGTCCACATGTTTTGGGAACTACATTTCCCATGAGACTCAGCCAAAGAGAACGAGTGGCTGAAACTCATCGTTCCAACATCTTGAGGACAATGGTTACTTACCCTTGCTCTAGAGCAATGTTTAACTGGGTGCTCTTACCCTTGCTCTAGAGCAGTGTCCTCAGGTACCTCTAACAGGTCAGATGTTAAGGATTTGCTTGGGGAAATGCAGACTGAATCCTGCAATCAATGAGCGGCAAATCATATCACCTGCGTTGTGCTTCAGATATCTTGCAAACCTGGCCTGTTAGGGGTACCTGAGTACAGGGTTTGGAAACACTGCCCTAGATAGTCTAGATCTAAATTTCCAAGTGATGGAAAGTCGTAGGATATGAGATAATACTCTGAAGCTTCTAAATGAGAGTGCTGGATTAGAAGTTTGTGTCATGAGGGTCATGGATCTCTTTGTCCCTCACACTGTAGCCCAAGAATTTATTCCCAGAACCCTGCTCTGCCTCTCACAGAAAGGTTTAACATATTGGAGAATCAGAAAAAGGCTTGGAAACATGCATAAATAGGGCTCCTCATCTCCATGGTATACAGCAGAATATGACTGAGTGCTGGACATAAGTTTATAAATACAGCTACCTGAGTCATGGGATAAATCAGGGCTCAAAATTTCCACTCGCCTACTCGCATTTGGCGAGTGGAAATTAAGTGAGTGGAAATGCACATGCAGGCAGCACAACAAATTATTTCATGCTGCATATTCCAACGGTGCCACTGTGCGGCCCTCCCTCTTCCCCAGGCTGCACAGTGGCAGGGATCAGCTGCCTAACCTGACCCAGCTTGTCTCTGTCACTGGCAGGGGGTGGAGAGGAGCTTCCATGCCTTCTCACTCTGCTCACACTGGGCTCTGATGACTGGGTATACATCATATCTGGGCTCTGATGACTGGGTATACATGTATCTGGGGTCTGATGCCTGGGTATTAATGTTATTTTTGTAACTTTATTCTAAATAAAACCTTTAACAGTGTAATTTCATAAGATAATTTAAGGTGGTGTGTTTACGGGCAGAGTTAAAGGCTGGGTGGAGCAACTGGTGGCGAGTGACTCTTATGGCTTGGTTAGTAGTAGCTTGGGACTTGAAATTTTGAGCCCTGGGATAAGTTGTTACCTTTTTTATTATGTTTTTCAGTTTAAAATATGACATAATATAAACAAAATAACTTAGGAGGTGGAAACCATGGGACAAAGATGGGAGAGAAGTGGGAAATAAAAGGAGACAAGGAGGGGGGGAGTGATCAGGGAATATGAGAGAAGAAGAGGAAGAAGAAATTGGTACACATAAGAGATCAAGAGACACAAATAGGAGAAAGGGAGACATTGGGGTACACAAATTGTGGGATGCCTTGTGGTATATCAGTGGTGTAACTTGTAAAACTGTGGCGTAAAAGAGGTGTAAACTTGTAAAAACTTGTAACTGGTGCATATAATATCCTAAATTCAAACACTACCCTGTCACCCAGTTATTGTAATGTCATTTGTTCTTCCAGTAGGTTCCGCTACAAGACCAGTAAATAATAATCAGACCCATGCTGGCATCCTACAGTATTATCATCCAGTGATAGCTAAACACCTCTCTCTAACGTCCCCGCTCTACAGAAAGCTGAAGGAAAATGGAATCCTAACGACTGAACAGATTGGATTATTGGAGGTAATTATAAGGTTCTGCAATTGCACAAACAGTCTGGTTCTTTAATGCCAGAATGTCATCAGATAGAATTCAAAAGATGTCACGTTACAGCTAGAAAAAGTGCAGAGACGGGCGAGTAAATTAATAAGGGGAATGGAAGGTTTAAGTTATGAGGAAAGACTAACAAGCTTAAACCTGTTTAGTTTAGAGAAACGGCGCCTTAGAGGGGATCTGATAACTTTATATAAATATATACGGGGCCATTATCAACCATTGTCTGGAAACCTATTCATTAACAGGACTATACACAGGACACGAGGTCACCCATTTAGACTGGACGAAAGGAAATTCAGCCTAAAGCATAGGAAGGGTTATTTTACGGTGAGAACAATAAAGCTGTGGAATTCTCTGACTGTTGAGGTGGTTGGGTCAGAGCCTGTACAGACTTTTAAACAACGACTGGATGACTTCCTGCAGACACAGAGTATTAAGGTTAATAATATTTAATATGTGGGTAAGCTTTTTGATCAAAGGAGAAATCTGACACCATTCTGGGGTCAAGAAGGAATTTTTTCCCAGTGTGTTGCATATTGGCGAGCGCCTCAGCCTGGGGTTTTTTCCCTTCTTTTGGATCAACAGCAGTTGGTGATGTGTGAAAGGCTGAACCCAATGGACGAATGTCTTTTTTCAGCCTATGTAACTATGTAAGACTATGTAAGCAGGGATCTTGAACTCCAGCCCACAGATGTTGATGCCATGCCTACACTTTCCAGAATTCTGTGAATACAATAAACGGTCAGAGAATCATGGGAGGTGTAGTTCAGAAACATCTGGAGGGCAGAGTTTGACATGCCTGCATTAATGGGGCAATAAAATTTTTAAAAAAATGAACAAACGATGCATTACGGGCCAATTCGCCAAATACAGGCAAATTGATGGCGTAATACAGTGCAGTTTACTGCAGTTTGGCGATCTTCAGCAGTCTTCGTCGACAGCAGTATGGTCCCATAGAGAAGTATTGGTTTGTCTATTCACAGAACACAGAACTGCACCGAAATGTCGGCGAAATGCCATGATTTTCAGTGTTTCAGTTTGACAGATTTAACCCTTTCGCTGCGGATGATGTGTGGGGAACGACCTCGTGTCTGTGCACTGTGCGGAGGATGTCCCCCACACGTCATGGGGTCTCCGCAGTGAAAAGGGGAGACCCCATGTGCTGGGGATGGAATTCCAGGGCATTTGACTTCCTTGAACTCAAACCGTGCCTTCATACCCCATCCTGGCGCACTGACATCATCGTGATGGGCGCAATGATGACAATTTGGACCTTTTTTATTATATAGACACATTGTAATGCATTTTAATTGGTTTAAACACCTTTTAGGAGAATAGGAGTGTTCTGTTTTTTTGCAGTTTGGTGGAGTTCGCCAAGGCCACTTCGGCGCTCTTCAGTGCTCTTCGGCAATGATCTCCAACTTTTTCATGAGGCTTCAGTGACTCAACTTCGGCGCACTACGGTTTCACCAAAATGGAATCGACGAAGGGCACCAAGTGAAAAGCAACGAAATGTCGATGAAATGCCTGTGCTTTTTGAATAAACCCTATAATCAGAAATGCTTGTGGACTCGAGCATTTCAGATAAGGGGTGCTCAACCCGTATTTCCATCATTAAAATCACGTTATTTTCAATATATCCCTTGCTGACCTTCTAAGATCCCTAAAGTAAAAATTTTTATTGTAAGATGGGAATATTCAAAATTGTGTTTTCATGCACTATATATTGCAATATTTATCACAATTAAATGATACCATGATGGATAGATTTATATAAAATAATGATTTTCCTTATGTAAAATGTAAGAGATGCAAATGCCACTAATAAACAGCCACATGTATATAAACATTTTCTCTGCTTTGTTTATATTAGCTGGAAGAGACTCAGTATGGGAAAGTATCGAAACTCATTGCTATTTTGACGAAAGCAGATCACCATGTTTTCACTACATTTTGCGCGATCATCCATGAGACCGGTCACCGTCAGCTCGCACAGACATTGCAGGAAGCTACAAGATATAACAGACAGGTGTTACCAGAGGGTAAGGTAATCAAGACAATTAATAAAGGATCATAAATATCAACAATTTGAAAAGTGTCCCTGAAAATAGGGAAATGTTGCCAGTCGGCCAGATGAGATGCTAAGATGGGGATCAGGCATTATCTGCCTTTTCCAGGTCAACACATATATAATATTTATATTAAATACTTTCCCATAATAACACAAGCTCATGCAATAATCCTGGGCGAGGGTGGGTATTTTATTAGTCTTTTTAAAAATAAAATATAATAATCTTACCTGACTGGTTAACATGCGTGCTCTCTACGAGTGCCCCAACCTGAAGTCCATCTAAACTTGCATTATTGGCATAACAAATTATGCCCCTCTCCTGTGTTAACCCTTTAGTTTAATTTTAAACTCTCCTGCATGTTGCCATTTGCTGTAAGCTGCAGTGGGTCACGGGTCCACGGCAAGGCAGCCAATCCAAAGGCTCCCAAACCACATGGAGAGTCATTTGTGGGAGCTAGGCCCTGAAATCCCAGAACCAGGGATCAGCGCTCAGTTTCTGGGTGGGACTAAGCCCCTGCACTCAGAGGGCTGAATCAGCCCTACAAGGGGGAAGACGGACTCAGGGCACTGTAGCCACTCAAATTACAATGAGTGGTCACAGTGCAGAGTGTCCCTTTAAGTCCATACCCATGTAATATGTAGCTCTAATTCTTCAATCAGTTACTAGAAAACTTTAAAATGAGGATTCTCCAAAAGCATTTACTGGAGTTTGGAAACAAGGAAATGCCACCAAAACACCTAAGCCACTGCTCCTTTATAATAAAGGTACTTATATTGAAGGGAGAAATTACCTATTGCATACTGACAAAACATTTCATGTTGACACATTGATCTACCTTAAAATCCACAGGCTGTTTTTCTTTAATTCTCCAGTACCAACAATACAAAGGCAACAAATCCCGAATGAAACCACTGCACTACATATGGAATATAACAAGACAATGAAAGAAGAAAATGTACCTTTAAAGAAGCAGTATCAGGGCATGAGAAGAAAATATATGACAAAGTAAGTGGTAACTTTAAGTCCATTAAGTCCACATGTATAACAGCTCACACTAAAAGATTTTTCCATTAACAAGCTGCTATTAACTGCTAGGTTGGAATCAGCCCCCTGACAATAGATACATTGTAAAAATGGATTTTGATAATGTTTTTACTCTGTGCTTTAGCCAAAGAGATTTATATTGCAAGTCTTCGTTGAACTAGTTAGTACAGGGCTCAAAATTTAAATTCCCAAGCTACTAACCAGGCCATAAGAGTTACTTGCCACCAGTTGCTCTACCTAACCCCTACCCAGCCCTTAACTCTGCCCCTAAACACACCCCCTTAAATTATCTTATGAAATTACACTGTTAAAGGTTTTATTTAGAATATAGTTACAAAAATAACATTAATACCAGACATCAGACCCCAGATACATGTATACCCAGTCATCAGACCCCAGATACATGTATACCCAGGCATCAGACCCCAGATACATGTATACCCAGGCATCAGACCCCAGTGTGAGCAGAGTGAGGAGGCAGGGAAGTTCATATTATGTCATATTTTAAACTGAAAAACCTAATAAAAAGGTAACCACTTATCCCCGGGCTCAAAATTTCAAGTCCCAAGCTACTAACCAGGCCATAAGAGTTACTCGCCACCAGTTGCTCCACCTAACCCCTACCCAGCCCTAAACTCTGCCCCTAAAAACACCCCCTTAAATTAATCTTATGCGATTACACTGTTAAAGGTTTTATTTAGAATAAAGTTACAAAATAACATTAATACCCAGACATCAGAGCCCAGATACATGTATACCCAATCAGAGCCCAGTGTGAGCAGAGCGAGGAGGCAGGGAAGCTACTCTCCACCCCCTGCCAGTGACAGAGACGAGCTGGGTCAGGTTAGGCAGCTGATCCCTGCCACCGTGCAGCCTGGGGTAGGGGGGGCTGCACGGTGGCACCGCCAGAATACGCAGCACAGAATAATTTATTGTGCTGCCTGCGTGTTTATTTCCACTCGTCCTTACTTAATTTCAACTCACCAAATGCAAGTAGGCGAGTGGAAATTTTGAGCCTTGAGTTAGTAGATGGACAGAGTTTTTGACTTGACCGTATTAAGTCAGTGGTTCCCAACCCTGGTCCTAAATTACCCCCAAGGCTGGGCATCCACTGGGTCCGTAGTCAGACGTCTGACTTGGTCTTCCAACTACGAATAATGCCATCGCATGACCAGGGTCGTCCACTAGAAGCGTCTGTGGATGACCCAGGATGGCCGACGGACATGCCACCAAACGAAAAAAAAAAAACCTGTTGAAGTGGGAAAAAAACCTCTCTCTGGTGCTGAAATAACTCGTGTTATATAGCTTTCAGCACCAAGGACAACACCGCCAACGCAGCCGTACTGAAGAAAAAAAACACAAATATGCCGCGGGTTTCAGCACCAAGGACAGCATCGGCAAACACAGCCGAAGGAAAAAAAAATCGCTGAAGGTTATAGGAGGGGAAAAACCCTGTCCTTGGTGCTGATATAGCTTTCAGCACCAAGGACAGCACCAGCAATGCAGCCGGACAGAAGGGAAAATAAACAAAAAAACATGCAGCATTCGGCCCAAAAAAAAAGCCTTGTCTTTTTAACAACAAAAAAATTGGCAATCATAAATTTTTCCTAAAATTACTCAAAAATTCCCCAAAAAAATCAATAAATAAAAAAGCTTTTTTGCTGGGGATGAAAGGAATAAACGGTTGAATAAAAAAAAGGGTATAAACGAAAATGTTTTTTTTACATTGAATCCTTTGGGCTTCGCCCGTCGAACTGAATCACTCCTCTATGGGACAATTTCCCTGCCTCGGCACAGCGGTTTAACTATATAATTCATCTTTTTTCATGTAAATTGTACTAGGTCAACCCCCTTGCCAGACGCTGCGGTGGGCCCCTCCACCGGCCAGCTTAGCAGCTGATGCGCAATGCAGCGACTAACGGTGCAGTGTACGCCGACTGCTGGGTGGGATGAAGGAGGCCCATTGATCTCAACGGGTTATACTAGTACGCCCTACGGCTTGAAGGCCCACCCACCGCACGGACGTCATATTACGCCTTGTGGCGGGAAAGGGTTAATCTGCCCTGTTACGGGTACTTCAGGACCTGGGTTGAGAACCACTGCTATAAATAATGTACATAATTTCTGGGAAGGAAAACCTTTTCACTGATACAATATATATATATTTTTTATTGTGTTCCAGACTGCAGGACCTTGAAGAGAGCATTTCTTTAGTAAAATGGAAACGAGAGCTTGTTATAAAAGAGACAGACATTATTTGGAGTGAAAACGAAGCACTGAAAAACTTGAATAAGGAGCTTGAAGCTCTGGTCGAGAAACTACAGGAAACAAGTCTCCGTTTTGACATGCATGATTTATGCTATAGCACAGACGTCAGTAAGAAAAAGACAAAAATATTTCCCCCCTCAACCAATTTAGGTCTTATTTACAGGTGACTGATATCATGAAATTGACTCCAACCCGCAGCAATAGATCTTGTATGAACTTATGGACTCACTTCCCACAGTGATCAGTGGCAGAAGTCCATGTTTTGCAGTGCATTTTTTTCATTCTGTTTGTACATGAAAAGTATGTAAATAACAGTTTGGATTGTCGGATGGTTAGGAGGTGGATACTTGCGTCGACGGACAAATATTTCAGTTCCTCATGGAGAAAAAATTTATTGCAGAAGATGATTTCCTCCAAGAAAGGAAAAGTGCAATGTGCAGACTGAATAAATATATATATATATATATATATATATATAATGGAAGTAATATAAGGAGAATTACTCACATGGTTTAGTGTCCTTTGAAAATATAAGGAGGAAAAAAAACAAAACCTTAGCAGTGAGTGAAAACGGTAGTGCTCTCCATAAAAAAACCTGCAATTTATCAGTGAGCAGAAAACTTAACCACTTCACTGCAGAGCCATTTCACGACTTAAAAAAACACGTTTTTGTTTTTTTTACAATTACTTTAAACATGGTCATGTTTGATATCATTGGAAAGGCCATGCTTTGACCTTTCTAATGATACCAAACATGACCCTGTTAGCTGCCAACAGTCAGAAGATATCGGGGTTCAAAGGAACTCCCTATCTTTCCTTAAGAGTCAATAAGGACGTTCCCCACATGTCCTCAGCAGTGAAAGGGTTAAAAGGAAATCATCGCTCCAACTGCTGACAAGAGACCGATAAGGGGGGACCGATGTCTCTTTAATTCACCGGCTGTTATACGTTTGGTGCCACTTTTCAAAGGGCACTAAACCATGTGAGTAGTTCTCCTTATATTACTTCCATTATACATATTTATTCAGTCTGCACATTGCACTTTTCCTTTCTTCGAGGAAATCATCTTCTGCAATCAATTTTTTCTCCATGAGGAATTGATATATTTGTCCGTCGACGCAAGCGCTAGTATCCACCTCCTAACCATCCTTTGTTCTATTCTGGTGGATTTGGGGATTTACCACCGCCGGTGGAAACAAGCAGCTGCACCTACAGACTCTTTTGAATCTACATGCACAGTTCTGAACCATTACAGAGATTTTATATATCCTTTTATATCTTTACATATTTTCAAGCAAGTTGGGACATTTACTGTTAAACCATTTTCTATTAACTTAAATCCGGACTTGTTACTTTGAACTGCTTAATTGTCGTTCCTCTTATACATATATACATTTAGGGCCCTATTACATTTTTTTTTTTTTTTTGTATTCAAAATTTTTATTTTGAAAGAATGACAGCGTTACAATCAGCCAAGTAAAATAAAAGAAAGTGATCACGCAGGATCATCAGGCAGTTATGTGGCAAGTAATAAAATCAAATCAAATGGGAGGGCGGGGAGGGGGGAGACATACCAAGAAGTGCTCCAGGACGAAAAAAAAAAAAAAAAAATGTAAAAAAAAATTATTAGGTGGCAAGGGCCAAATATGTGACTTTCCTGGCTCGCTCCTCACCGTAGGAGGCCATGGAAATGTGCAGGTCACAAGGCCGGGGTACTCGAGGGCCAGGTATGACGGGCAGAGCCATGGTGGCCGCCACAATGGCACACCCCGAGTTAGCCCCAAATGCCAAAAGAAGAAGAGAGAAAGAAAAAGAGAAAAAAAAAAAAAAGGAGGGGGGGGGAGTAGGTCTGCAGCACAAGGTGGTGTGTGAAAAATAAAATTATGGGGAAAGGGGGAGAAAAACAGGGAGGGGGTAGGAGTCCTCGAAAGACCATGCTCAGCTAAGAAATCACCAAAAACACTGCATGAAATTACAAACAAAAGTCCACAAAGTCATCCCCGAGTGGGGGGGTAACAGAAAATGGAGGTGAGGAGAAGAGAAAAAAAAAAAAAAAAAAAAAAAAAAAAAAAGGGGGGGGTTAAAGTCTCAGCAGAAATCACCACTAGATCACAAAAAGTAAAAATAAAGAACTCAGTCCGCAGAATGCTTCATAAAGGGGTAAACTCACAAAATGACAAAATAACTCGAGTGCACAGCATAGAAGGGAACGTCGAGAACCTGGGACAGAGGACAGTCCAGTGGGGTTAGTTACCGGGCTAGGCAGGCAGACATCCGTCGAAGGGCAGACCCCTTCAGCCTGTATCTCGCCACAAAGTGGAGCCGTGCGCCCCATCGGCTCCAAACTGTCCGCAAAATGCCCTCCGCTCATCATCACTCCGACAGATCGCATAGCTGCCCATATCAGTCGCCACTGTGGTAGCAGGCATCCGCAGCCCTGCACTGAAGGGCACCGACTCGGACATTCCCATCTCCGTAGGCCTCCAAAGGGGGGCAGTCCCAACCGGTCCAGCGTCCCCAGACTTCCAACGGGGTGCCAATGAAGCTTTGGCATCTAAGGATATAGTAGCTTTCAGGGGCCGAGACGTCAGGGTCCTCGTCCCATCCAGGTCGCCATTCACTCCAGCTCTTCTCCATTCAGCAGTAGTAATAACACAGGCCTCAGCTGTGCCCACCCCGGCCGCAGCATCCGCACAGGCTGCAGCGGAAACGGGCAAGACCTCCGATCCAGCTCTCTGCGGGTCAGCAGTGTATCCCGGACGTCTGCCCGGTGAGTCATCTCCTACCTCCAGGTTCACATTCCCCCGATCGGCTCCCATCACAGCCATCAGCCTCCTCCACATGCCTCGGGTTAATATGTTGTCCTCCTCCCCCGGTATCTCGTCCAAACAGGCCTCGAGGGCCGCAAAAATGTCCTCCATACCTCGGGTGGGGGGGGGATGCGCCAAACGATGCCGTTCCACTTTCCCCATCGACAGCCTCTCCACGGGGACACCGAGTGCAGCCGAAGGACGGGGGCCCTCCATCCGCACAGCTAGCCGCTCACAATCGCCCGGTAGGATCAATCTGCAGGGGGATGTAGTGGGAACGAAAGGCAACCCAGCAGGTGTAAGAAGGTAGGCCTCAAAATGGCCGACGACCATGCGGGCCCGCCGGAGAAAGATCCCAAACTCAGCTAGGCTCCGGAGGGGGGAGCAAGTCAGGCTCCAGAGCACTCCTCCTGATGCCCGGCCGTGCAGGGGTTCCCAAGAGGGGCAAATCTAAGAGTGATCCCGGCAGAAAAGTCTCCTTCACTGCAAAAACCCCAGGAGCTCCATCTAGGCACGTCTGCTTCCCTACACAGCCGGACACGCCCCCCCCTATTACATTTTTAACGCAAAAATGCACGCTAAACGTGTGGTTTTTTTGCGCGAAGCGTTAAACGTTAACGCACGAAAATCACCGCTGGAATTACATTCCTCATGCATTTTTTATCCGTCGGGAAATTGCGCTCGTAAAACCGACTTGCAAAAAAGTACCGTTGCGCGCAGAAATCAGTGAGCGCAATGCTATTTTTAACGCTCGTCCGTCATTTTTGCGGACTGCGCACAACAGACGTACGTTCTGACGGAAGACAAGGTAGTGGCCGTCATTTTTGATGGATCTAGTAAAATAAAAACGTGCACATCGACGTTCTCCGTTGTGAATCCGCAGTTTGGTACAGTCAGGTTGTTACAATTTGCCGTTACCACCAGCTTTTCAAAGACGTTAAAATTATGCGCGCAAACGTTGTCCGTTAAGGCTGTTGTCAGACGAGCACGTTTTCTACGGACTGTGCGTCTGTGCAGTACGGACGCACTTTCTGATGGAAGAGGCAGTAGTGGCCACACAGTCCGTTTTTGTGACTGACGTTATTTTTGACGGATATAGGAGGGAAAATAAATTAAAATGAAAAACCTTTTGTCCGTCAAAAATGCTGGACATATAAATGCAGTCCGTCTGACTTCGTTCCATCACTCACACACAAAGCTATGCGGACGTGACGCACTCCGCACGTCCGTTCTAGCGGTTTTACGTTCTTGCCTAACCTGCATCTGTTTGCCACGTGCGTTGTGCTTGCGCACTTCTGTGCGCATGTACTTCGTGTGTGGGGCTCCATTTAACACAATAGTATGCTATCACGGACGTACTTATGTGCGGCAACACGGACGTGAACACCGCGCTCGTCTGACAAGGGCCTTAATTTTGCGCTAAGGCTAGGGTCAGACGAGCGCAGTGTTCACATCCGTGTTGCCGCACATAAGTACGTCCGTGATAGCATACTATTGTGTTAAATGGAGCCCCACACACGAAGTACATGCGCACAGAAGTGCGAACGCATGATGGATGCGGGAAACGGACGCAAGTTACGCAAGAACGTAATACTGCTAGAACGGACGTGCGGAGTGCGCCACGTCCGCATAGCTTTGTGTGTGGGTGATGGAACGTGGTCAGACGGACTGCATTTATATGTCCAGCATTTTTGACGGACAAAATGTTTTATTATTTTAATTTATTTTCCCTCCTATATCCGTCAAAAATAACGTCAGTCACAAAAACGGACTGTGTGGCCACTACTGCGTCTTCCATCAGAAAGTGCGTCTGTACTGCACGGACGCACAGTCTGTAGAAAACTGTACGGACGCACAGTCCGTAGAAAATGCGCTCATCTGACCCTAGCCTAAGATTGTAATATCATGCGCATACCAGCGCACAAACGCATTTGCGCTCACAATGTTAAGTATAGGATGCGCGCACTAAATTGCACTCGCAAAGGGTTTGCGCAGGGTCACTCGCGTTAGACGTTAACGCGCATTTTGTGCGCGAACGTCGTAATACAACGTTCAGGGTTTTGCCCCCTCGCGTTAATGCGTTTTTGTGACCGCGCACAATTGTGCACGAAGAATGTAATAGGGCCCTTACTTTTTTCTGGATTACCCAGTGAAGCCTTCTTTCACCACCAGGGGTCACCATTATATATTCACTTGTATTTAAAAAAATGAATAAAAGCAAGTGATGTTTAAATATATTTTCTATTTTTTTCTTTTCCATTGAGCACATATAATAGGTGTTTGCCTTATTAATAATCAATTATGGAATTCAAATATTTATTCACTAGCACTTTAATTAATTGTGTATTTACACAGATTATAATATTCGTGTTGTTTTATTCATTATTATTTTTTGGACTTTTCTAATTATATCTACAGTTTGATTTTGGCACTTTTAAGCAGAATCGTGCCCAACTGATGACAGAAATCATCAACCACTTAATCATTGTTTACATATCCTATAGCACTTAATCATTGTTTGCTATTAATTATAGCGTTTTTTTCACCGAGTTTACAATAGCACTTTATTTATTACGGTTTTGCACAGAACATTTTAAACATATATATATATTATTTATCACGTTTGATCACAAATTTTACCAATAGACCTTTAGGTTGCGCCTATAATACACATAGGACTCTATTATCTTCTTCGCGCAAACGGTAACGCGTGCGCAAAAACGCATTAACGCGAGGAGAATAACCCTTTGCGCAGAACGTCGTATTACAATGTCCGTGCAAAAAATGTGCGTTAACGTCTACCGCTGGTGAACCTGCGCGAACCCTGCGCTAGCATAATGTACGTTGCGCGTCCTATACTTAACATTGTGAGCGCAGATGCGTTTGTGCGCTGGTACGCGAATGTTATTACAATCTATGCACAAATTTTAACGGACAGCGTTTGCGCGCATAATTTTAACATCTTTGAAAAGCTGGTGGTAACGGCAAATCTGAACGTCCTGGCCGAAACCAAATATACCAGCCTGAAAAAAAAAATACAGCAAAGTATAGTTACACATTCTACGCATACCCCGTTCTGCGCGCGCTTTTTTTGTGCGTCTTGTTTACGCGCGTTATTTTTTGACGGATGACAAAATGCGCTCGGATTTTAATACCAGCGTTAATTTACGTGCGTTAACGTTTAACGCTTCGCGCACAAATTAACGCGCTGCGCGTGCGTTTTTGTGCAAAGAATGTAATAGAGCCCATATTCTGTACAACAGTTTGGATTGTGTCAAAGTGTACCTGACAGAGTTATTCAGAGAGAGAGGTGAAGACCAGGAGAACTGGCAGGAGAAGAGAACAATCTAGACCAACTAGCCGATTTGAAAAGTGAGATAAATGCGAGAATTTTTCTGAATATCACCCCTTGTACTGCACTACTGCCTGGGTTGAACGTAACCATTTATTTTTACTGGAAAATATATAAATTTTCCTCCTACAGCCTGCCCTTCCAAGCGGTGTCTGCCTTTAACCCCTTAGGGGCTGGATCGCGATTCTGCGCCAACTGGCGCCAGTTTGCGATCCTCTCCCGGAGCTGGTCGACAACTTGGATGTCGGCCAAGCCTCCGGGATCTCCCCCCACCTACTGGCGTCAACGCGCATGGACGCGATGACGTCAGTTCTGGAGATAACCCCTAGCTGCCACCTATGGTGGAGATTGGGAGAAACGGGGGTCATTGGAACCCCCTATCTGTGGCAGCTAGGGGTTAATGTTTTGTGTCATTTGAAAGGCCAGAGTATGGCCTTTCCAATGATACCAAACATGACCATGTTATTTTTAAAGAAAAAAAAATATATATATATACTTTTTTTTATTAATGCAGCATTATTGTTCACATTTCAATGATAATGTGAACAATGATGCAGCACTAACACATTTTTGTTGGGGGGGTGTTAGGTACAATCGTCTAATTTCGCAGAAAAATAAAAGTAATGGGTTCCCAGTTATTATTTTTTAACAAGCCTACCCCATAGAATTATATAACTGCAAAGGCTCAGATGATTAAGGCTAGGGTCAGACGAGCGCATTTTGTACGGACTGTGCGCCCGTGCTTAACGGACGTACTTTCTGACTGACGACAAGGTAGTGGCCACACAATCCGTTTTTTTCACTGATGTTATTTTTGACTGATGTAACAGGGAAAATAAATTGAAATGCAAAACCATTTTGTCCAACAAAAATGCTGGACGCATAAATGCAGTCCGTCTGACCACGTTCCATCACTCACACACAAAGCTATGCGGATGTTGCGGACGTGACGCACTCCGCACGTCCGTTCTAGCGGTTTTACGTTCTTGCCTAACCTGCGTCTGTTTGCCACGTGCGTTGTGCTTCCGCACATCTGTGCGGACGTACTTCGTGTGGGTATCTGTTGATCATAATTGTATGCTACCATGGACGTTAAAATGTGCGCTAACACGGACGTGATCAGTGCGCTTGTCTGACACGGGCCTAAATGAAAAAAAATAATCACTTTACACACTGTAGATGATTGAAAATTAAATTTTTATTGCATTTTTTGCTATAATAGTCAGGCAAGGCAAGATGTATACATATTATAATGATGTATTATGAATCTGCCGAGTCTGCTGAAAAAAAGGATATATAATATGTCTGGGTTGTATAATAAAACGTGACTTCAAATCGCGTTTAAACATAATGAGCGAAGCATGTAATAATTAGCTTGGCACACAGCGGCGAAATGGCTCAGCAGCGAAAGGGTTAAATGAGGGGAATAGCAGAGGCGCGAGGTTTTAGTACAGTCCACAGTCTCTGAGCACGGGGTTCAGTGACATCATAGCCTTCGGATTAAATACAAATTTTTAAATCTTTTTTTCCCCCTCCAAAAACTGATTGGGCGGTACCCCTACTGAACCAATGGAGAGGCCTCCACTGCAATTAGATGCTTTATTCAGTCAGGACTTGCTATTTTTGTGCTGTAATAGTGATGGCCTACTTCCAGCAATTTCTGTGTGTGCTCAGGAGTGTGGAAATTGTATCGCCCGACGCCCGGGACATGAAGATCCGGGCGCCAGGCGAGTAGTTTTTTTTGAGATGCAGTCCGGCGGGCTAGAAGCCCGCCGGACTGCAGACTTAATTCCAGGGACGCCCCCAATACCGGAAGCCAGGATTGAGCTGGCTTGCCGGCATCTGAGGGGCTGGGGTGGCTGTCCGAACGCTCTAACGGCATTCGGACAGGCCCCAGCAGCTTACCGCGTTTCGTACCGTCTAACGAGCGCCGCGGGCAAAGTCTTCCAGCGGCCGCTCATTGGGAAGTTTCCCTATTGGGAAATTAGGATTTCGCGAGATCGTGCTGGGAGCAATCTCGCGAGATCGGGGCTGGGGGCTTAGCAACGAGCGGCCGCTGGGAGACTTTGCACGTGGCACTTGTTAGAACGTACGAAACGCGGTAAACTGCAGGGGCCTGTCCGAACGCCGATAGAGTGTTCGGACAGCGCCCCATGTCTGCTCTGAGGTCTGAAACATGCCTGTGTGTATATACACACACACGGCTGCCCTCAGTGTTAGATAGATAGATATATCTATCTATCTATCAGCCCTGTGTGTGTGTATTTACATACATACACATTGCAGCCCTGTGTGTATACATACACATTGTATGTATACACACACAGGGATGCAATGTGTATGTATGTAAATACACACACACAGGGCTGATATATATATATATATATATATATATATATTATATACACACACACACATTGCAGCCCTCAGTGTGTGTGTGTATATACATACATTGCAGCCCTCAGTGTGTATAATTATATACACTGAGGGCTGCAATGTATGTATATACACACACTGAGGGCTGCAATGTGTGTGTATGTAAATACACACACACACACACACGCAGGGTTGCAGTGTGTGTGTGTATAAATACTGAGTTTTGAAGTGTGTGTATATATATATATATACACACTTCAAAACTCAGTATGTATACACACACACACTGCAACCCTCAGTGTGTATGTATGCATTTATATACATATACAGTGGTAAGATAAAGTATGTGAACCCTTTGGGATTACGTGGAGTTTTGCATGAATTGGTCATAAAATGTGCTCTGATCTTCATCTAAGTCACAACAATTTGTACAACACAGTCTGCTTAAAATAATACAACACAAACATTATATGTTTTCATGTGTTTATTGAACATAACATGTAAACATTCACAGTGCAGGGTGGAAAAAGTATGTGAACCCCTAGCCTAATGACTTCAAGAGCTAATTGGAGCCAGGAGTGAGCCAACCATGAGTCCAATCAGTGTGATATTATTGGATGTGTTGCTGAAAGCTGTCCTGCCCTTTAAAAACACACACCAGTTTTGGGTTTACTGGTTTCAAGAAGCACTGCCTGATGTGAACCATGCCTCGCAGAAAAGAGCTCTCAGAAGACCTACGATCAAGAATTGTTGACTTGCATGAAGCTGGAAAGGGTTACAAAAGTATCTCCAAAAGCCTTGATGTTCATGTGTCCATGGTAAGACAGACTGTCTACAAATGGAGAAAGTTCAGCACTGTTGCTATTCTCCCTAGGCATGGTCGTCCTGTAAAGATGACTGCAAGAGCACAGCGCAGAATGCTTAATGAGGTAAAGAAGAATCCTAGAGTGTCAGCTAAAGACTTACAGAAATCCCTGGCACATGCTAAAATTTTTGTTGACACATCTACAATAAGGAAAACATTAAACAAGAATGGAGTACATGGGAGGACACCACGGAGGAAGCCATTGCTGTCCAAAAAGAATATTGCAGCATGTTTGAAGTTTGCAAAAGAGCACCTGGATGTTCCACAGCACTACTGGCAAAATATTCTGTGGAGCGATGAAACCAAAATTGAGTTGTTTGGAAAAAACACAAAACACTATCAGGGTTATTCAAAGAGATTCGAAAAGTCACCGCACGTTCGGTGACTTTTCGTTCTCTTCAATACGGTTCCTTTTGCCGATCCCATTTCGGTGACCCTGCGGTGTATTCAGCAAGCACCACAGGGCCCCCGAATTGCAGGGAAAAGTCACCGCAAACCTGACGAAAACTAATCGCAAAACCCACCAAATGCATGCTGAAAACAAGCAAAAACATCTGGATTAACCTTCGAAAAACCCGAGCAGGAACCGATCACACGCAGCGAAGCAGCCGAACAGGAGCCAAATCACACAGAGCCGAAGCAGCTAAGACGCAGAGGAGGCAGTGAATAAATTAGCAAAACCGATTGTATGAATCTGTGAAAATGAAATGCTGTTTGCAAAGAAACTACTGAGCGAAAATGTCTGAAATTTACACAGGAGGTCCAGGGAATGATAATCAAGAGGGCTGTTACAGAAAAAATAAGTAAACTTAAAAAAAAAAAAACGGACTTTTAAAAAAAAAAAAAAAAATCAGAAAAATGCTTAAAGTATCCTAAAAAATCTATAAATAAAGAGACTTTTTGCTGCAGAATTTTATAATGAATGGTTTATTAGATATTGAATTAAAACGGGAATATTTTTAACATTGAAGTCTATGGGATTCTCCTGAATAAATTTGCCGAATTAAACTACCGAATGGCAGGGCATTAGGGGAACCTTTCACTGCTGGTTTGTGTTCTCTGAATAGCCGAAGCAGTGCTTTTTTATGGAGTTTTCACTGCCCTCGAACAGGCACCGAACAGGCACCGTATGTGCAGGCAATTCACCAGGATTTGGCGAATTGCCTGCTCTCTGGATAGCCGAATGGCCAGGAAAGGCAACCGAACGCTGATTTTCAGCATTCGGTTACCTTTCTCAAGCAATTCGGATCTCTTTGGATAACCCTGTAAGTGTGGAGAAAAAAAGGCACAGCACACCAACATGGCGGTGTAAAACATGGCGGAGGGAGCATCATGGTTTGGGGCTGCTTTGCTGCCTCAGGGCCTGGATGGATTGTTGTCATTGATGGAAAAATTAATTCCAGAGTTTATCAAGACATTTTGCAGGAAAACGTAAGACCATCTGTCTGCCAACTGAAGCTCCGCAGAGGATGGGTGATGCAACAGGACAATGACCCAAAGCATACAAGTAATTCAACAAAAGAATGGCTTCAACAAAACAAAATACGCCTTCTGGAGTGGCCCAGTCAGAGTCCTGACCTCAACCCGATTGAAATGCTGTGGCATGACCTTAAGAGAGCGATTCCCACCAGACATCCCAAGAATATTGCTACACTGAAACAGTTTTGTGAAGAGGAGTGGTCCAAAATTACTCCAGATCGTTGTGCAGGTTTGATCCGCAACTACAGGAAACGTTTGGTTGAGGTTATTGCTGCCAAAGGAGGGTCAACCAGTTATTAACCCTTTCGCTGCTGAGGCTTTTCACACCTCTGTGCTGAGGTCATTTTTACCAGTTTTGCTCATCATGTTTAAACGTGTTTTGAAGGCTTATTTTAGTATATGACCCAGACATATTATATATCGTTCTTTCCGTCAGACTCGGTAGATTCATAATATGTCATTATTATATGTATACGTTATGTCATGTCTGTATATTATAACAAAAAATGCAATAAAATATGTATTTTCAATAATTTACAACGTGTAAAGTGTTTTTTTTCACATTTTAACATGCGAGCAATTGCGGTTATATTTTGTATGGGGTGCGCTTGTTAAAAAAATTAGAGATGGGGTCTCGTTACATTTTTTTTGGGGAAAATTACACGATTTTTAATAAACGCACCGCATACAAAAATCGTTAGTGCAGCATCATTGTTCACATTATAATTGAAATGGGAACAATATTGCTGCATTAACGAACCAAAAAAAAGAAAAAAAAATGTTTTTTTTTTTATTAATAATTTTTTTTAATATATTTTTATTTTAATTTTTAATTTTTATTTTTTTTAAAAAACTTTTTTCACAGTAGTGTTTGGTATCGTTGGAACGGCCATGCTCTGGCTGATCCAACCATACCAAACTTTGACCCCTAGCTGCCACGGATTGGGAGATAGGGAGTTCAATGGAACTCCCTATCTCCACCGTTGGTGGCAGTTAGGGGTTAACTCTAGGACTGGCGTCATCGTGCTATGCACGATGACGCCAGTCCTCAGGGGGAGTTCCCGGAGGCTTGGCCGACATCCAAGATGTCGGCCAGCTCCGGGAAAGGATCACGAACCGGCGCTTTTCAGCGCCGATTCGCGATCCAGCTCCCCAGTGTCACGGATCCCCCTGATTACCAAAAGTGTGGTCCCTTTACGCAGACCGCTCTCTACCCTTCCGATCCTTGAATGGTCGGTGATACTAAACAGACAAATAACCAGACAATATAAAAACAAGGGGTAACACCAGACAGAGGTATGGAATAGAGTATTGTCACGAATCTTTCTGACTACTAAGATATAAATCTCTTTATGCAGCTCCCTTTCTACTCTTCCGATCCTTGAATGGTCGGCAAAGCTATAAAGGCAACGAAACAGGTAACAGACAAAGAAAGGGAAATACCAGACAGGGGTACAGACCAGATCACAAGTCCTCCCTAGGACTTTAGTAATAGCAGAGGTAGTCTGATGCGTGCTTAGGGTGCCACATAGACTGACCTCGGTACCAACGTTAAGGGCAGAACTAGAACAGAGTAAATGCCAATGCCAGGAGTCATACACAGGAGGGTTCGTTTGCCAATGCCAAGGGTCATACACAGGAGGGTTCGTTTGCCAATGCCAAGGGTCAATACACAGGAGGGTTCGTCTGCCAATGCCAAGGGTCATACACAGGAGGGTTCGTTTGCCAATGCCAAGGGTCATACACAGGAGGGTTCGTTTGCCAATGCCAAGGGTCATACACAGGAGGGTTCGTTTGCCAATGCCAAGGGTCATACACAGGATTAACACAGGAGATAGCCAAAATCACACAAGAGCTCTGCGGGAGGTGAATACCACGTCAGGGCACCGGTGTATGGGAGAGACTGGGTTTTAAACCCGGCGGGTCCGCGTCACAGCGCCAGGCCCCGCCCCTTGGCGTCCCACGTGAGCGGGCCCGGAAGCGCTTACATTCGGCGCCTGGCCAGCGAGCAGCGAGGAAGCTGCTGCCAGGCGCCGCATCCCCTGGGTCCCCGTGACAGAACCCCCCCCTCCAGGGGCGGCCACTGGACGACCCCCAGGGGCACGGGGTGTGCCAAATAGAAGGCCTTCACTAGCCTAGGAGCATGGACTTCTGCAGCCGGAATCCAAGAACGATCCTCCGGACCGTAACCCACCCAATCGACCAAATACTGCAAGGACCCCCTAGACAGCCTGGCACCCAGAATGGCCTTAACTTCGAATTCCTCCTCGCCCTCCACAGAGACAGGAGGCGGTGGAGCATGGACTTTGGTGTACCGGTTACATAACAGCGGCTTCAGAAGGTTTACATGGAACACATTGTGTATTTTAAAATGGGGGGGTAACGCCAAAGCATAGGAGACAGGGTTGAGTCGCCGTAGAATCTTATAGGGGCCGATATACCTAGGAGCCAATTTCATGGAAGGCACTAAGAGCTTGATATTACGTGAAGACAGCCAAACCCTGTCCCCAACTTGATACACGGGTGCCTGCCTCCTGTGTCTGTCGGCCTTAGTTTTCTGGATGGCACTACTTTCCTCCAGTGCCCGTCTCACTCTCCCCCAAGTCTCTTTCAATGATGCCAGTTGTTTATCTAAAGCAGGAATCGTGGTATCAGGAAACGTGGCGGGGAGCACGGGAGGATCAAAGCCATAAACAGTGAAGAAAGGAGAATGACCTGTGGATTCACTTACTGCGCTGTTAATAGCATATTCTGCCCACGGTAGCAGATCTGACCAGTTATCTTGTTGTTCTGAGATGAAGCACCTGAGATATTTCTCTACGTTTTGGTTTGCTCGTTCTGCTGCTCCATTGGTCTGGGGGTGATAGGCCGAAGAGAAAGAGAGGTCTATTCCCACGTTCTTACAAAACCCTCTCCAGAATCCGGAGATGAATTGGGTCCCCCTATCAGAGACTATCTCCCGAGGGACACCGTGAATGCGGACCACATTGGCAATGAATATGGGCACCAGTTCAGCTGCCGAAGGTAGTTTCTGAAGAGGAACATAGTGACCCATCTTGGAAAATCGATCTATGATCGTAAGTATCACTGTATTCCCTCTTGACTCAGGTAGCTCTACTATAAAATCCATGGCTACATGTGACCAGGGTCGTTCGGGGATCGGCAAAGGCTGGAGTAAGCCAATGGGTGCTGTTTTGGGACTTTTCTGCCTTGTGCACACTTCGCACACGGCAATGTAATCTTTGACGTCTCGGCGCAACGTGGGCCACCAGAGGAGTTTACTGATACTAGACACAGTCTTGGTGATACCCATATGCCCGAAGTTTTATTGTCATGATAGATGTTGAGTACCTCTTCTCTTTCGTTCTCAGGTACAAAGAGTTTCGCAGGAGGTTTTCCCCCAGGAGCTGCACCCTGGACGGTCTGCAACCTTTTCATTAGAGGAGACGAAACACTAATCGTGGTAGCGGCTATAATCCTCTCCTGGGGTACAATGGGATGCTGATCTTGGATATTATGTTCATAAGACTCATACTGTCTCGACAATGCGTCTGCTTTAATGTTTCTGGACCCAGGTCTATAGGTAAGTACGTAATTAAAACTTGAAAGAAACAATGACCATCTCGCTTGTCTGGAATTTAAACGTTTGGCATCTCCAATGTACGTGAGATTCTTATGGTCGGTTATGATAACAACGGGGTCCTTAGACCCTTCTAATAAGTATCTCCATTCGGCCAAGGCCGCGATGACTGCTAACAATTCTCTATTTCCAATGTCATAGTTCTTCTCTGCCGGGGACAACTTTCGAGAATAGAAGCCGCATGGATGCAAGGGTTTGTCAGGAGCTTCCCTTTGGGACAAGACTGCACCAAGACCTAGTTCGGAGGCGTCAACTTCTAATTGGAAAGGCAGAGCCGGATCTGGATGCCGGAGAACAGGAGCAGTAGTAAAGGCTTGCTTTAGTGTCTCAAAGGCTTGAGTGGCTTGAGGTGTCCATTTCTGATTTCCCACCCCTTTCTTTGTCATAGCCGTGAGAGGGGCCACCAAGGCCGAAAAATCTTTAATGAACCTTCTGTAATAGTTCGTGAACCCTAGAAACCTCTGAATGGCTTTAAGTCCTTGGGGTAAAGGCCAGTCAAGAATAGCTGAGAGCTTCTTAGGATCCATTTGAAACCCCCCAGGAGTTATAATATAACCAAGGAATTGCACAGTTACTATGTCGAATAGACATTTTTCTAGCTTACAGTACAATCCAGCCTTCAATAGTTTTTTCAACACTTGTTTTACATGGACATGATGAGTGTCCATATCAGGAGAGTATATCAGGATATCATCCAGATATACTATGACGAATTCTTGCAGAAATTCCCTTAGAGTGTCATTTATAAGGTCCTGAAAGACGGCTGGCGCATTACACAACCCAAAAGGCATCACCAGGTATTCGTAATGCCCGCTACGTGTATTAAAAGCCGTTTTCCATTCGTCTCCCTTCTTAACCCTGACCAGGTTGTACGCTCCGCGTAAATCAAGCTTAGTATAGACACGAGCCCCTTTTAATCGGTCAAACAATTCTGTTATGAGGGGTATGGGATATGCATTTCTTATAGTGATCCTATTTAAACCCCTATAGTCGATGCAAGGTCGCAGATCTCCCTCTTTTTTGGAGACAAAAAAGAAACCTGCTCCTGCTGGGGAGGAGGACCGTCTAATGAATCCTCGTTCCAGATTCTCCCTTATATATTCCTCCATAATGTCGTTCTCCCTTTGCGACAAAGGGTATACGTGACCCCTAGGAGGCATCGTACCGGGGAGCAAGTCAATGGCACAGTCATATGGACGATGTGGTGGTAGAACCTCAGTCCTGGCTTTAGAGAACACCTCCTTTACTGCCCGGTAACATTCAGGGACCTCTGTGGACAAAGGAGGGGCTGTGGCAATATTGAGGCTACCAATCACATTAACTGTGCCTAGGCACTTAGACTGACAGCTTTGACCCCAACATTTTATGTCTCTCTGGACCCAATCGACTACTGGGTTGTGCTCTGTTAGCCAAGGAAACCCAAGGACGACAGGACATGAGGGTGATTCAATGATTTGAAATCTTATAGTCTCCTGGTGCAAAACTCCTATTTTCATACATACATCGACTGTATCGTGAGTGATATGAGGACATGCCAGAGGGTTACCATCTATGGCCTCCACCCTTAGAGGCCTTTCCCTGAGAACCAGTGGTATGAGGTTTTTGGCAGCAAAATTCTTATCCATAAAATTGCCTGAGGCCCCAGAGTCCAAAAACGCCTCAGTCTTGAGGTGAACCCCCTCCCAGGCTAGGGAGACCGGTAACAGAATCCTGGATTTCTTTTTTTCATTATCCACAAAGGAGGCACATAAAGAACCGACAAGCTGGGTGTCTCCTGTTCTGAATCCCACTCTGCTATGTTCAGCCCTGCTAACCCTGGGTCTCTGAGGACATCGAAGGCGGAAGTGATCTGCCCCTGCACAATAAAAGCAGAGCCCCTTTTCTTTTCTGTGAGCTTTTTCTGCTTCTGAAATACCTGTCCTCCCTATTTGCATGGGTTCAACGACCGGTAAATCAGTTTTTTCATTCTCCGAACCACCTGATGTACTGGAGTGTCTGGGTAACGAGGGTAAAGGAGGCAAGACCCTTCTGGGTCTATCTCTGGTGTGTCTCCTTTCCCTGATTTGATCGTCCATGGCTATACAGAAATCTATCAGGTGGTCCAGACTTTCTGGTAATTTTAAGGGAGCCAGTTCAAACATAAAAGCCTCGTTCAAGCCTTCGGTAAAGGCTAAGGTTAAAACGTCGTTCGGCCAAAGTACTTCTGAAACCAAAGTCTTAAACTCTATGGCATAATCGGCAACCCTCTTATTACCTTGTTTGATATGAAACAAGGACCTACCCGCATTGGTAGCCCTTCTAGAGGGATCAAAGGTACGTTTTAACTCAGAGGTAAAACCCTCATAGTCATAAATGATGGGTTTTTTATTTTCCCACAACGGCGTAGCCCACAATAAAGCTTTTTCTGTTAAATGATTAATCAGATATCCTACTTTGGCTTTATCAGACATACAAGAACCTGGATTGTTCTCAAACAGAATCTCGAGTTGAGTCAAAAACCCCCGACATAGGCTTGGTGTACCATCATAGCGTAGGGGTGCCTTCATACTAAGCCTATGTCCTTCAGGGGAGACCGGACTGACCCTAGGTAACACTGGATCTGGAGGGTTTGTGGTACCTGTATTGGACCGATTTAGCAGGGTTTGCAGAGCGAGAGAAATCTGGTCCATCCTATGGTCCTGTTCCTCTTGTCTGGCTGCGATACGTGCCAGCTGGTTAGAGAGGTCTGCGGGATCCATTGGCCCTGACGTAATGTCACGGATCCCCCTGATTACCAAAAGTGTGGTCCCTTTACGCAGACCGCTCTCTACCCTTCCGATCCTTGAATGGTCGGTGATACTAAACAGACAAATAACCAGACAATATAAAAACAAGGGGTAACACCAGACAGAGGTATGGAATAGAGTATTGTCACGAATCTTTCTGACTACTAAGATATAAATCTCTTTATGAAGCTCCCTTTCTACTCTTCCGATCCTTGAATGGTCGGCAAAGCTATAAAGGCAACGAAACAGGTAACAGACAAAGAAAGGGAAATACCAGACAGGGGTACAGACCAGATCACAAGTCCTCCCTAGGACTTTAGTAATAGCAGAGGTAGTCTGATGCGTGCTTAGGGTGCCACATAGACTGACCTCGGTACCAACGTTAAGGGCAGAACCTAGAACAGAGTAAATGCCAATGCCAGGAGTCATACACAGGAGGGTTCGTTTGCCAATGCCAAGGGTCATACACAGGAGGGTTCGTTTGCCAATGCCAAGGGTCAATACACAGGAGGGTTCGTCTGCCAATGCCAAGGGTCATACACAGGAGGGTTCGTTTGCCAATGCCAAGGGTCATACACAGGAGGGTTCGTTTGCCAATGCCAAGGGTCATACACAGGAGGGTTCGTTTGCCAATGCCAAGGGTCATACACAGGATTAACACAGGAGATAGCCAAAATCACACAAGAGCTCTGCGGGAGGTGAATACCACGTCAGGGCACCGGTGTATGGGAGAGACTGGGTTTTAAACCCGGCGGGTCCGCGTCACAGCGCCAGGCCCCGCCCCTTGGCGTCCCACGTGAGCGGGCCCGGAAGCGCTTACATTCGGCGCCTGGCCAGCGAGCAGCGAGGAAGCTGCTGCCAGGCGCCGCATCCCCTGGGTCCCCGTGACACCCAGGGGTTAATGCCAGGCACCATTTGGAAGGGCAGGCTGTGCCCTTCCAAATGGTGCCTGGGTTAACCCCCGCAACGCCGCCGATCGGGAGGGAGAGAGGTCCGCAGGACCTCCCCCCCTCCCTTTCAGGCGCCTCCTCCGCACATGCGGGGGGGCGCCTGAATTAGGTGTCATCGCGCTGCCGCGATGACACCTAATTTCATCGGCGGCGGTTCCGGATGCTGGGCTGACATCAAGGATGTCAGCCCGCACCGGGGGGGCCAGCAATCGGCCGGAACCTGGCCGAACGCTGACCCCAAAGGGAGGACGCGCTCAGCGCGTCCTCCGCACAGCAGGAGCCATGCGGAGGACGCGCTGAGCGCGTCCTCCGCATGGAAGTGGTTAAGTCCAAAGGTTCACATACTGTAAGGTCCTGGAGGCCCTGACCCCCTGGCACCCCATTTGGTTCCACATCCTGCAGGCTCCAGAACTTTTGCATTGACGCTACACATCATGAACTCTCACGTGCTGACCAGGGAGACTCACCTGCCCTTCATTTTCCCTAATCTGTTCCTCATATAAGGGAGTCCCACCCTTTCCTCAGGACTTCCACATTGCTGTTACCTGGCTGTGAATCTATGTACCAAAGCTCCCTGAGACCTTCTGGACACTCACCTGAATTCTGCAACCAAAGACCCCAAGGACCCTCTGTATTATCTGGACATTCTTCTGCTCCATAAACCGGTACCCTCCCATGCTTCTGCCCCCCATCTAGGATCCCCCGTGTACCAGACCCTTTTGCTTAACCCTGACTACGCCTTTGTATGTTCCTTGCCGGATTCTGAGCAATAGTGTTTATTTCCAATTAACAACCTTTGTTATACCGTAAACCTGCCTCTATCACTGCATCCTGGGCTCACAACCTCATCTTGCTACACCGAGCACAGTCTGAACCCTTACACATACTTTTTCCACCCTGCACTGTGAATGTTTACATGTTCTGTTCAATAAAAACATGAAAACATATAATCTTTGTGTTGTATTATTTTAAGCAGACTGTGTTTTTCAAATTGTTGTGACTTAGATGAAGATCAGAGCACATTTTATGACCAATTCATGCAAAACTCTACGTAACCCCAAAGGGTTCACGTACTTTTTCTTGCCACTGTATATGTATACACACACTGCAGCCCTGCGTGTGTGTGTGTGTATTTACATACATACACATTGCAGCCTTGTGTGTATACTTCTCCTGGGCTTTAGGCCCGAAACACCCAACTGCTGGACAGGGGACCTCCTGGGCTTTAGACCTGAAACCCCACCCGGTGGACAGGGGGACCTCCTGGGCTTTAGGCCCGAAAACCTCCAACTGCTGGACAGGGGGACCTCCTGGGCTTTAGGCCCGAAACCCCACCAGGTGGACAGGGGGACCTCCTGGGCTTTAGGCTCAAAACCCCCACCCACTGGACAGAGGGACCTCCTGGGTTTTAGGCCCAAAACCCCCACTCGCTGGACAGGGTGACCTCCTGGGGTTTAGGCCCTAAACCCCCAACCGCTGGACAGGGGGACCTCCTGGGCTTTAGGCCCGAAACCCCCAACTGCTGGACAGGGGGACCTCCTGGGCTTTAGGCCCAAAACCCCCAACCGCTGGACAAGGGGACCTCCTGGGCTTTAGGCCTGAAACCCCAGCCGGTGGACAGGGGGACTTCTTGGGCTTTAGGCCTAAAACCCCCACCTGCTGGACCTCCTCGGCTTTAGGCCCAAAACCACCACCTGCTGGACTGGGGACGTCCTGGGTTTTAGGCCAAAAACCTCCTTCCGCTGGACAGGGGGCCCTGCTGGGCTTTCGGCCCGAAACCCCCACCCGCTGGACAGGGGAACGTCCTGGGCTGTAGGCCTGAAACCCCCACCCGCTGGACAGGGGGACCTCCTGGGCTTTAGGCCCGAAACCCCGAACCGCTGGACAGGGGGACCTCCTGGGCTTTAGGCCCGAAAAACCCAACCGCCCTGCAGGTGGCCTCCTTGGCTTTAGGCCCAAAACCCCCAACCGCTGGACAGCGGGACCTGCTGGGCTTTATGTGTGAAACCCCCACCCGCTGGACAGGGGGACCTCCTGGGCTTTAGGCCCGAAACCCCGAACCGCTGGACAGGGGGACCTCCTGGGCTTTAGGCCCGAAAAACCCAACCGCTGGACAGGGGGACATCCTGGGCTTTAGGCCCGAGACCCCCAAATGCCGGACAGGGGGACCTCCTGGGCTCTATGAGTGAAACCCCCAACTGCTGGACATGGGGACCTCCTGAGCACTAGGCCCGAAACCTCCACCCGCTAGACTGAGGGACCTCCTGGGCTTTGGGCCCAAAACCTCCACTCGCTGGACAGGGGGACCTCCTTGGATTTAGGCCCGAAACCCCCACCTCTTGGACAGGGGAACCTCTTGGGCTTTAGGCCTGAAACCCCCAACCACTGAACAGGGGGACCTCCTGGGCTTTAGGCCCGAAACCCCCACCCGCTGGACAGGGGGACCTCCTGGGATTTAGGCCCGAAAACCCCACTTGCTGGACAGGGTGACCTCCTGGAGTTTAGGCCCGAAACCCCCAACCGCTGGACAGGGGACCTCCTGGGCTTTAGGCCTGAAACCCCACCCGGTGGACAGGGGGACCTCCTGGGCTTTAGGCCCGAAACCCCCAACTGCTGGACAGGGGGACCTCCTGGGCTTTAGGCCCGAAACCCCACCAGGTGGACTGGGGGACCTCCTGGGCTTTAGGCTCAAAACCCCCACCCGCTGGAGAGAGGGACTTCCTGGGCTTTAGGCTCAAAACCCCCACCCGCTGGACAGAGGGACATCCTGGGTTCTAGGCCCAAAACCCCCACCCACTGGACAGGGGGCCCTCCTGGGCTGTAAGCCCAAAAACCCCACTCGCTGGACAGGATGACCTCCTGGGGACCTCCTTGGCTTTACGCCCGAAAACCCCCAACCGCTGGACAGAGGAAAGTCCTGGGCTCTAGGCCTGAAACCCCCACCCGCAGAACAGGGGGACCTCCTGGGCTTTAGGCCTGAAACCCCCACCCGCTGGAGAGAGGGACTTCCTGGGCTTTAGGCTCAAAACCCCCACCCGCTGGACAGAGGGACATCCTGGGTTCTAGGCCCAAAACCCCCACCCACTGGACAGGGGGCCCTCCTGGGCTGTAAGCCCAAAAACCCCACTCGCTGGACAGGATGACCTCCTGGGGACCTCCTTGGCTTTACGCCCGAAAACCCCCAACCGCTGGACAGAGGAAAGTCCTGGGCTCTAGGCCTGAAACCCCCACCCGCAGAACAGGGGGACCTCCTGGGCTTTAGGCCTGAAACCCCCACCCGCTGGAGAGAGGGACTTCCTGGGCTTTAGGCTCAAAACCCCCACCCGCTGGACAGAGGGACGTCCTGGGTTCTAGGCCCAAAACCCCCACCCACTGGACAGGGTGACCTCCTGGGCTTTAGGCCCTAAACCCCCGACCACTGGACAGGGGGACCTAATGGGCTTCAGGCCCGAAACCCCAACTGCTGGACAGGGGGACCTCCTGGGCTTTACGCCCGAAACCGCCAACCGCTGGACAAGGGGACCTCCTGGGCTTTAGGCCTGAAACCCCAGCCGGTGGACAGGGGAACCTCCTGGGGTTTAGGCTCAAAAACTCCACCCGCTGGACAGGGAGACCTCCTTGGCTTTAGGCCCAAAACCCCCACACGCTGGACAGGGGAACGTCCTGGGCTCTAGGCCTGAAACCCCCACCCGCTGAACAGGGGGACCTCCTGGGCTTTAGGCCTGAAACCACTACCCGCTGGACAGGGAGATCTCCTGGGCTTTAGGCCCGAAACCCCCAACCGCTGGACAGAGGGACCTCCTGGGCTTTAGGCCTGAAACCCCCAACCGCTGAACAGGGGGACCTCCTGGGCTTTAGGCCTGAAACCCCCAACCGCTGAACAGGGGGACCTCCTGGGCTTTAGGCCCGAAACCCCCACCCGCTGGACAGGGGGATCTCCTGGGCTTTAGGCCCGAAACCCCCAACCGCTGGACAGGGGGACCTCCTGGGCTCTAGGCCCGAAACCCCCTGGGCTTTAGGCCCAAAACCTCCACTCACTGGACAGGGGGACCTCCTGGGCTTTAGGCCCGAAACTCCCAACCGCTGGACAGGGGGACCTCCTGGGCTTTACGCCCGAAACCCCCAACCGCTGGACAGGGGGACCTCCTGGGCTTTAGGCCCGAAACCCCAAACCGCTGGACAGGGGGACCTCCTGGGCTTTAGGCCCAAAACCCCCACCGCTGGACAGGGTGACCTCCTGGGCTTTAGGCCTGAAACCCCTTAACCCCTGAAAGGGAGGACCTCCTGGGCTTTTGGCCCGAAACCCCCACCCGCTGGACAGGGGGACCTCCTGGGCTTTAGGCCCGAAACCCCAACTGCTGGACAGGGGGACCTCCTGGGCTTTAGGCCCGAAACCCCCAACTGCTGGACAGGGGGACCTCCTGGGCTTTAGGCCCAAAACCCCCAACTGCTGGACAGGGAGACCTCCTGGGCTTTAGACCCAAAACCACACCCGGTGGACAGGGGGACCTCCTGGGCTTTACGCCCGAAACCCCCAACCACTGGACAGGGGGACCTCCTGGGCTTTAGGCTCAAAACCTCCATTTACTGGACATGGGGACCTCCTGGGCTTTAGGCCTGAAACCCCCAACTGCTGGACAGGGGGACCTCCTGGGCTTTAGGCGTGAAACCCCCACCCACTGGACAGGGGGACCTCCTGGGCTTTAGGCCTGAAACCCCCACCTGCTGGACAGGGGGACCTACTGGGCTTTAGGCCCAAAAACCCCACCCGCTGGACAGGTGGACCTCCTGGGCTTTAGGCCCGAAAGCCCCAACCGCTGGATAGGGGGACCTCCTGGGCTTTAGGCCCAAAACCCCCACCCACTGGACAGAGGGACCTCCTGGGCTCTATGCCCAAAACTTCCACCCGCTGGACAGGGGGACCTCATGGGCTTTAGGCCCGAAACCCCTTAACCCCTGGAAGGGAGGACCTCCTGGGCTTTAGGCCCGAAACCCCCAACCGCTGGACAGGGGGACCTCATGGGCTTTAGGCCTGAAACCCCCACCTCCTGGACAGGGGAACCTCTTGGGCTCTAGGCCCAAAACCTCCACTCGCTGGACAGGGGGACGTCCTTGGCTTTAGGCATGAAAACCCCACCAGGTGGACAGGGGGACCTCCTGGGCTTTAGGCCCGAAACACCCAACCGCTGGACAGGGGGACCTCCTGGGCTTTAGGCCCGAAACCCCCACCTCCTGGACAGGGGAACCTCTTGGGCTCTAGGCCCGAAACCCCCAACCGCTGGACAGGGGGACCTCCTGGGCTTTAGGCCCGAAACCCCCACCTCCTGGACAGGGGAACCTCTTGGGCTCTAGGCCCGAAACCCCCAACCGCTGGACAGGGGGACCTCCTGGGCTTTAGGCCCAAAACCCCCAACTGCTGGACAGGGAGACCTCCTGGGCTTTAGACCCAAAACCACACCCGGTGGACAGGGGGACCTCCTGGGCTTTACGCCCGAAACCCCCAACCACTGGACAGGGGGACCTCCTGGGCTTTAGGCTCAAAACCTCCATTTACTGGACATGGGGACCTCCTGGGCTTTAGGCCTGAAACCCCCAACTGCTGGACAGGGGGACCTCCTGGGCTTTAGGCGTGAAACCCCCACCCACTGGACAGGGGGACCTCCTGGGCTTTAGGCCTGAAACCCCCACCTGCTGGACAGGGGGACCTACTGGGCTTTAGGCCCAAAACCCCACCCGCTGGACAGGTGGACCTCCTGGGCTTTAGGCCCGAAAGCCCCAACCGCTGGATAGGGGGACCTCCTGGGCTTTAGGCCCGAAACCCCCACCCACTGGACAGAGGGACCTCCTGGGCTCTATGCCCAAAACTTCCACCCGCTGGACAGGGGGACCTCATGGGCTTTAGGCCCGAAACCCCTTAACCCCTGGAAGGGAGGACCTCCTGGGCTTTAGGCCCGAAACCCCCAACCGCTGGACAGGGGGACCTCATGGGCTTTAGGCCCGAAACCCCCACCTCCTGGACAGGGGAACCTCTTGGGCTCTAGGCCCAAAACCTCCACTCGCTGGACAGGGGGACGTCCTTGGCTTTAGGCATGAAAACCCCACCAGGTGGACAGGGGGACCTCCTGGGCTTTAGGCCCGAAACACCCAACCGCTGGACAGGGGGACCTCCTGGGCTTTAGGCCCGAAACCCCCACCTCCTGGACAGGGGAACCTCTTGGGCTCTAGGCCCGAAACCCCCAACCGCTGGACAGGGGGACCTCCTGGGCTTTAGGCCCGAAACCCCCACCTCCTGGACAGGGGAACCTCTTGGGCTCTAGGCCCGAAACCCCCAACCGCTGGACAGGGGGACCTCCTGGGCTTTAGGCCTGAAAACCCCCAACCGCTGGACAGGGGGACATCCTGGGCTTTAGGCCTGAAACCCCACCCACTGGACAGGGGGACCTCCTGGGCTTTAGGCCTGAAACCCCCACCTGCTGGACAGGGGGACCTACTGGGCTTTAGGCCCAAAAAGCCCACCTGCTGGACAGGTGGACCTCCTGAGCTTTAGGCCCGAAAGCCCCAACCGCTGGATAGGGGGACCTCCTGGGCTTTAGGCCCGAAACCCCCACACACTGGACAGGGGGACCTCCTGGGCTCTATGCCCAAAACTCCCACCCGCTGGACAGGGGGACCTCATGGGCTTTAGGCCCGAAACCCCTTAACCCCTGCAAGGGAGGACGTCCTTGGCTTTAGGCCCGAAACCCCCAACCACTGGACAGGGGGACCTCATGGGCTTTAGGCCCGAAACCCCCACCTCCTGGACAGGGGAACCTCTTGGGCTCTAGGCCCAAAACCTCCACTCGCTGGACAGGGGGACCTCCTTGGCTTTAGGCATGAAAACCCAACCAGGTGGACAGGGGGACCTCCTGGGCTTTAGGCCCGAAACCCCCAACCGCTGGACAGGGGGACCTCCTGGGCTTTAGGCCCGAAACCCCCACCTCCTGGACAGGGGAACCTCTTGGGCTCTAGGCCCGAAACCCCCAACCGCTGGACAGGGGGACCTCCTGGGCTTTAGGCCCGAAACCCCCACCTCCTGGACAGGGGAACCTCTTGGGCTCTAGGCCCGAAACCCCCAACCGCTGGACAGGGGGACCTCCTGGGCTTTAGGCCTGAAAACCCCCAACCGCTGGACAGGGGGACATCCTGGGCTTTAGGCCCAAAACACCCAACTGCTGGACATAGGGACCTCCTGGGCTTCAGGCCCGAAATCCCCACCCGCTGGACAGAGGGACTTCCTGGGCTTCAGGCCCAAAATCCCCACCCGCTGGACAGGGAGACCTCCTGGGCTTTAGGCCCGAAACCCCCACCAGGTGGACAGGGGGACCTCCTGGGCTTTAGGCCTGAAATCCCCACTTTCGGGACAGGGGGACCTCCAGGGCTTTAGGCTCAAAACCCCCACCTGCTGGACAGGGGGACCTCCTGGGCTCTAGGCCCGAAACCCCCTGGGTTTTAGGCCCAAAACCTCCATTCGCTGGACAGGGGGACCTCCTGGGCTTTAGGCCAGAAACTCCCAACCGCTGGACAGGGGGACCTCCTGGGCTTTACGCCCGAAACCCCCAACCGCTGGACAGGGGGACCTCCTGGGCTTTAGGCCCGAAACCCCAAACCGCTGGACAGGGGGACCTCCTGGGCTTTAGGCCCAAAACCCCCAACTGCTGGACAGGGAGACCTCCTGGGCTTTAGACCCAAAACCACACCCGGTGGACAGGGGGACCTCCTGGGCTTTACGCCCGAAACCCCCAACCACTGGACAGGGGGACCTCCTGGGCTTTAGGCTCAAAACCTCCATTTACTGGACATGGGGACCTCCTGGGCTTTAGGCCTGAAACCCCCACCCAGTGGACAGGGGGACCTCCTGGGCTTTAGGCCCGAAACCCACAACCGCTGGACAGGGGGACCTCATGGGCTTTAGGCCCGAAACCCCCACCTCCTGGACAGGGGAACCTCTTGGGCTCTAGGCCCAAAACCTCCACTCGCTGGACAGGGGGACCTCCTTGGCTTTAGGCATGAAAACCCCACCAGGTGGACAGGGGGACCTCCTGGGCTTTAGGCCCGAAACCCCCAACCGCTGGACAGGGGGACCTCCTGGGCTTTAGGCCCGAAACCCCCACCTCCTGGACAGGGGAACCTCTTGGGCTCTAGGCCTGAAACCCCCAACCGCTGGACAGGGGGACCTCCTGGGCTTTAGGCCTGAAACCCCCACCCACTGGACAGGGGGACCTCTTGGGCTCTAGGCCCGAAACCCCCAACCGCTGGACAGGGGGACCTCCTGGCTTTAGGCCTGAAAACCCCTAACCGCTGGACAGGGGGACATCCTGGGCTTTAGGCCCAAAACACCCAACTGCTGGACATAGGGACCTCCTGGGCTTCAGGCCCGAAATCCCCACCCGCTGGACAGAGGGACCACCTGGGCTTCAGGCCCAAAATCCCCACTCGCTGGACAGGGAGACCTCCTGGGCTTTAGGCCCGAAACCCCCACCTGGTGGACAGGGGGACCTCCTGGGCTTTAGGCCTGAAACCCCCACTTTCGGGACAGGGGGACCTCCAGGGCTTTAGGCTCAAAACCCCCACCTGCTGGACAGGGGGACCTCCTGGGCTCTAGGCCCGAAACCCCCTGGGCTTTAGGCCCAAAACCTCCATGCGCTGGACAGGGGGACCTCCTGGGCTTTAGGCCAGAAACTCCCAACCGCTGGACAGGGGGACCTCCTGGGCTTTACGCCCGAAACCCCCAACCGCTGGACAGGGGGACCTCCTGGGCTTTAGGCCCGAAACCCCAAACCGCTGGACAGGGGGACCTCCTGGGCTTTAGGCCCAAAACCCCCAACTGCTGGACAGGGAGACCTCCTGGGCTTTAGACCCAAAACCACACCCGGTGGACAGGGGGACCTCCTGGGCTTTACGCCCGAAACCCCCAACCACTGGACAGGGGGACCTCCTGGGCTTTAGGCTCAAAACCTCCATTTACTGGACATGGGGACCTCCTGGGCTTTAGGCCTGAAACCCCCACCCAGTGGACAGGGGGACCTCCTGGGCTTTAGGCCCGAAACCCCCAACCGCTGGACAGGGGGACCTCCTGGACTTTAGGCCTGAAACCCCCACCCACTGGACAGGGGGACCTCCTGGGCTTTAGGCCTGAAACCCCCACCTGCTGGACAGGGGGACCTACTGGGCTTTAGGCCCAAAAACCCCACCCGCTGGACAGGTGGACCTCCTGGGCTTTAGGCCCGAAAGCCCCAACCGCTGGATAGGGGGACCTCCTGGGCTTTAGGCCCAAAACCCCCACCCACTGGACAGGGGGACCTCCTGGGCTCTATGCCCAAAACTCCCACCCGCTGGACAGGGGGACCTCATGGGCTTTAGGCCCGAAACCCCTTAAACCCTGGAAGGGAGGACCTCCTGGGCTTTAGGCCCGAAACCCCCAACCGCTGGACAGGGGGACCTCATGGGGTTTAGGCCCGAAACCCCCACCTCCTGGACAGGGGAACCTCTTGGGCTCTAGGCCCAAAACCTCCACTCGCTGGACAGGGGGACCTCCTTGGCTTTAGGCATGAAAACCCCACCAGGTGGACAGGGGGACCTCCTGGGCTTTAGGCCCGAAACCCCCAACCACTGGACAGGGGGACCTCCTGGGCTTTAGGCCCGAATCCCCACCTCCTGGACAGGGGAACCTCTTGGGCTCTAGGCCCGAAACCCCCAACCGCTGGACAGGGGGACCTCCTGGGCTTTAGGCTCGAAACCCCCACCTCCTGGACAGGGGAACCTCTTGGGCTCTAGGCCCGAAACCCCCAACCGCTGGACAGGGGGACCTCCTGGGCTTTAGGCCCAAAACCCCCAACTGCTGGACAGGGGGACCTCCTGGGCTTTAGGCCTGAAAACCCCCAACCGCTGGACAGGGGGACATCCTGGGCTTTAGGCCCAAAACACCCAACTGCTGGACATAGGGACCTCCTGGGCTCCAGGCCCGAAATCCCCACCCGCTGGACAGAGGGACCTCCTGGGCTTCAGGCCCAAAATCCCCACCCGCTGGACAGGGAGACCTCCTGGGCTTTAGGCCCGAAACCCCCACCTGGTGGACAGGGGGACCTCCTGGGCTTTAGGCCTGAAATCCCCACTTTCTGGACAGGGGGACCTCCAGGGCTTTAGGCTCAAAACCCCCACCTGCTGGACAGGGGGACCTCATGGGCTATAAGCCCGAAACCCCCACTCGTTGGACAGGGAGACCTCCTGGGCTTTAGGCCCGAAACCCCCACCCACTGGACAGGGGGACCTCCTGGGCTTTAGGCCTGAAACCCCTTAACCCCTGGAAGGGAGGACCTCCTGGGCTTTAGGCCCAAAACCCCCAACCGCTGGACAGGGGGACCTTCTGGGCTTTAGGCCCGAAATCCCCACCCGGTGGACAGGGGGACCTCCTGGGCTTTAGGCCCGAAACCCCCACCTGGTGGACAGGGGGACCTCCTGGGCTTTAGGCCCGAAACCCCCACCCGCTGGACAGGGGGACCTCCTGGGCACTAGGCCCGAAACCCCCACCCACTGGACAGGGGGACCTCCTGGGTTTTAGACCCGAAACACCCACCCGCTGGACAGGGGGACCAAAAGGGCTTTAGGCCCGAAACCCCCAACCGCTGGACAAGGGGACCTCCTGGGCTTTAGACCCGAAACCCCCAACTGCTGGACAGGGGGACCTCTTGGGCTTTAGGCCCGAAATCCCCCAACCGCTGGACAGGGGGACCTCCTGGGCTTTAGGCTCAAAACCCCCACCCGCTGGACAGGGGGACCTCATGGGCTATAAGCCCGAAACCCCCACTCGTTGGACAGGGAGACCTCCTGGGCTTTAGGCCCCAAACCCCCCACTTGCTGTACAGGGGAACCTCCTGGGCACTAGGCCCGAAACCCCCACCCGCTGGACAGGGGGACCTCCTGGGTTTTAGACCCGAAACCCCCACCCGCTGGACAGGGGGACCAAAAGGGCTTTAGGCCCGAAACCCCCACCTCCTGGACAGGGGAACCTCTTGGGCTCTAGGCCCAAATCCCCCACCCGCTGGACAGGGGGACCTCCTGGGCTTTAGGCCCAAAACCCCCCACCCGCTGGACAGGGGGACCTCCTGGGCTTTACGCCCGAAACCTTCAACCACTGGACAAGGAGACCTCCTGGGCTTTAGGCCCAAAACCCCAAACCGCTGGACATGGGGACCTCCTGGGCTTTAGGCCCGAAACACCCAACTGCTGGACAGGGGGAACTCCTGGGCTTTAGGCCCAAAACCCCCAACTGCTTGAAAGGGGGACCTCCTGGGCTATAGGCCCGAAACCCCCACCTGCTGGACAGGGGGATGTCCTGTGCTTTAGACCCAAAACCCCCACCTGCTGGACAGGGGGACCACCTGGGCTTTAGGCCCAAAACCCCAAACCGCTGGACAGGGGACCTCCTGGGCTTTAGGCCCGAAACCCCCAACCGCTGGACAGGGGGACCTCCTGGGCTTTAGGCCTGAAACCCCCACCCACTGGACAGGGGGACCTCCTGGGCTTTAGGCCTGAAACCCCCACCTGCTGGACAGGGGGACCTACTGGGCTTTAGGCCCAAAAACCCCATCCGCTGGACAGGTGGACCTCCTGGGCTTTAGGCCCGAAAGCCCCAACCGCTGGATAGGGGGACCTCCTGGGCTTTAGGCCCGAAACCCCCACCCACTGGACAGGGGGACCTCCTGGGCTCTATGCCCAAAACTCCCACCCGCTGGACAGGGGGACCTCATGGGCTTTAGGCCCGAAACCCCTTAACCCCAGGAAGGGAGGACCTCCTGGGCTTTAGGCCCGAAACCCCCAACCGCTGGACAGGGGGACCTCATGGGCTTTAGGCCCGAAACCCCCACATCCTGGACAGGGGAACCTCTTGGGCTCTAGGCCCAAAACCTCCACTCGCTGGACAGGGGGACCTCCTTGGCTTTAGGCATGAAAACCCCACCAGGTGGACAGGGGGACCTCCTGGGCTTTAGGCCCGAAACCCCCAACCGCTGGACAGGGGGACCTCCTGGGCTTTAGGCCCGAAACCCCCACCTCCTGGACAGGGGAACCTCTTGGGCTCTAGGCCCGAAACCCCCAACCGCTGGACAGGGGGACCTCCTGGGCTTTAGGCCCGAAACCCCCACCTCCTGGACAGGGGAACCTCTTGGGCTCTAGGCCCGAAACCCCCAACCGCTGGACAGGCGGACCTCCTGGGCTTTAGGCCCAAAACCCCCAACTGCTGGACAGGGGGACCTCCTGGGCTTTAGGCCTGAAAACCCCCAACCGCTGGACAGGGGGACATCCTGGGCTTTAGGCCCGAAACCCCCAACTGCTGGACAGAGGGACCTCCTGGGCTTTAGGCCCAAGACCCCCAACTGCTGGACAGGGGGCCCTCCTAGGCTTCAGGCCCGAAACCCCCACCCGGTGGACACGGGGACCTACTGGGCTTTAGGCTCAAAACCCCCACCTGCTGGACAGGGGGACCTCCAGGGCTTTAGGCTCAAAACCCCCACCCATTGGACAGGGGGACCTCCTGTGCTTTAGGCCCGAAACCCCCAACCGCTGGACAGTGGGACCTCCTGTGCTTTAGGCCCAAAACCCCCACCCGCTGGACAGGGGGACCTCCTGTGCTTTAGGCCCGAAACCACTACCCGCTGGACAGGGGGACCTCATGGGTTTTAGGCCCAAAACCCCCACCCGCTGGACAGGGGGACCTCCTGGGCTTTAGGCCTGAAACCCCCACCGGGTGAAAACTTGGGGGACCACCTGGGCGTTAGGCTCGACCCCCACATGGTAGCAGTCGGATGACAGGGCTTAAAACCTGACCCCTTCCTTTGTGGTGGCGGGGGGAATAACAGGATTTGAGGCCCGAACCCCCCTCCCGTGATGAATAAAGGGGCTAGAGGCCCGACTCCGCTGGTGGTGATGGATAAAAGTGCTTGAGGCCGACAAGATTCTATTTTCAGACTCTAACCGTGAATCACAGAGCACCAGAAAGGATTCTGTCTGCAGTAAGTGAGTTAATTCCATAAATGCAATTATTAGATAGCAAGAATAGGACCTGTGGTGATAGGCCTAAGCATTTATGGCCTTATTTTGTGACGTAAATTCTAAATTTTTTAAGGGATTAGGATTAAAGATTTGCTAAAAATTGGTGTACCCTTTTCTTGAGAGATATATATATATATATATATATATATATATATATATATAAATTTGATAGGTCATGTTAGTCCAGATGCCAAAATCACGAGTATAGCAGTATATAGTGATACCTTTTTTATTGGACTAACGTTACATTTAAAAGAAAGGAAGAGAGGAATTTTCTCGAAAGCTTGTCTTTTAAATGTAACGTTAGTCCAATAAAAAAGGTATCACTACGTACTGCTATTCTCGACTCGTGTATGAAATAAGAAAAATGGAAATTATTATTTTATTTCTATTTGTTGTGTACATATGGTCATGGGAGCAAATGAATAAAGAGGCATTGGAGAGGTGGAGATCTGGGGAAAAAAGGTTTCGTTAGCCCAAGAGGAAATGACGTGGATTTTCCAGCTAAACACTTTAGGACTATATGAAGGGTTTTAAATGAACCACTTTCTATAGAGACTTTCTGGAAATTAGAGTAGAATGGAGTGTAGAATTGTAGTCTGAAAGATATTCTGGGAGCGTTATATTTATTTATTAATTAATATCTAATGAAAGTAGACGATGTGATATTATATATAAAAAATAATTTCTGTTTCTTATTGGATAAACCTTGTTTTTTTTCTTTATATGGGAATCCTTTTCGATATAACCGCAAGGATATATTATCGTAATGAAAAGAAAGAGAAACTGAAAGTGGAAGTCTAAAAGTGAACATGCAGGGACGAAGCGAAGAAACAGAATGTGCATGCTCAGAAGGGCCATTTAAGACAAAAGGCACATGCGTGGGATGACGTCAAGGATGTACAGGCAGAAAACGGAAAATGAGGAACAAAAGGATCTTCTGACCTGGAAGTGAAAGGAACCATGAGGATGCAACACAGCGGATTGTAATGAATGCCATTAAAGAGACTAACAGGGTTATTCAGAGAGCGTGAAAAGCAGGAGAATGACTGGAGAATGAAAAATTCTAGGTCAAAATAGCCAAACCAGAAAAATTCTCCCTTTCATCTCACTTTCCAAATCAGCTATTTTGACCTAGAATTTTTCATTCTCCAGTCATTCTCCTGCTTTTCACGCTCTCTGAATAACCCTGTATATTATTAGACATTTGCTTAGAGGAAATCATTGAAGCCAACTGAGTGAGGAAGTCAAATGGAAGTCCGAGGAAACGCGTCTTGACCATGTTTATTTTATACACTTTTTCTTTATTTTATTTGGAAATAAATTTAATTTTATAATAAATAGCTGTGTGGATGAACATTGCTCGAAGAACCGGGTTATTATACTGGAAAGGAGGAAAAGTGACACTGAAAATGTCAATCAAGCAGTTATGCAGGACAGCCCCTGTCACCTTAGGCTCTCAATCACGTGGGTTCTTTGATATATATAACTTGGAAATAGTATGATCTGCACTATGAATGGTTATTCATGGTAAGGGGCAATACGAACTGATATTGTAAAAAGAGGGGAGGCCATCCCGAGTGAGAAAGAGGGTGCTGCGCATGAACACTGAGCTAGCCCTGTGACTTAGGGTGCTCAGAATATAGCGAGTGCATTTCTTATTACTGCAAAAGTGTACTATTTTATGTGCATATATGCTGCGCGATGATGTGCCATATTTTGTTTTAAAAGTTATCTATAAAGATTCACATCAACAGTGGTTATATATGAAGATACATACTGTTTCATACCTTCTCACCATTGGTTGGTGGATCCCACTGCATGTGGTGGGATCTAGATATATGTTTGCGCTCTCCACATTTTGGTGTATTACACTTGGTCATGCTTAGTAATTATCATTGGAAAGCCCTCTGTAATACCCCATCTGCGATCCATCAGTGATGCAGTACCAAGACTGTTTACTAACTGCATACTTGCAAACTGTTAATAAAGCAAAAGACTCCGGAAGAAAAAAAAAACATATACCAGATATAATCAGATTAATCCCCTGACGGTTATCCCGAGTTTGTGCCACACTCGGGCTACATACATTACCTGTCCCTGTGCTCCCTCGCTGATCCCCCAGTCTCCTTCAGAGATTGCAGCATTTCACTTCCTGGATTCCCTTCCCGCGAGGAGGAAACCAGGAAGTATGAGGTCGCGATCGTCAGAGGAGACTGCGGGGGTCATAGAAAAAGCGCAGGGACAGGTGATGTATCCAGCGCAGGGCCGGATTTACCTCTCAGGAGCCTGTAGGCAGAGAAATCTGAAGCCCCCCCCCCCAAGTAAAGATACCTTATTTTTCAAGGGTATACATATTTTTATTTAGAACAAAAATAAATATTACAAATTTTAAATCAAATTAATTAGGTATCAGAACCATTGGAGGACTGATATGACAGGAGGCGGAGCTCAGAAGTTAACGTGAGCGATGTAGCTGCAACTACAGATGAAGCTTCGCTTACTCTCTCAACGGCCGCAGGAGGTGAGAGGCTGGCCGGCAGGCGAAGCTTCATCTGTAGTTACAGCCGATCCGCATCACTCGCATTACGCTGCGGCACTTACGAGGCCACGGACAGATACCGTGCTTTACTGTCAGCGTCTGCCTGAAAGGGGTCACATCCTTGTCACTTTCTATTCAGCCGGTGAGAACAATCACACTCCTCTCACTGGCTGCCTGAGAGTGTCAAGAGTGTGACTGCTGTCAAAAGCTGCCTAAGAGTGAAAGAGGTGTGACTAAAAGCAATAACACTCCTGTCACTGGCTGTCTGAGAGGAGTCACTCTAGAGGGGTCACTCTCAGGCAGCCAGGGTAACTTAAACTGGGACTATTATATGTAGAAATAAGATTGCCAGTGACAGAGTGAATGCTGACAGCAATCATTCACACCCCTATGTCACTGTGAGCCCGAGACTAACACGCGTGTGATTACTGTCAGAGGCTGCATGAAAGTGACAGGCTGTCAGCAATCACACTACTGTCACTGCCTGGCTGTCTGACAGCCTGTCATTTCCTGCAGCCTCTGCCCTCTGACAGCAATCCCAAGCACTGAGAGCAGCCAGATCCTGGGGAGCACCAAGCAGCCAGATTCTGGTGAGCGCTGGGAGCAGCCAGATCCTGGGGAGCAGCCAGTTCCTAATGAGCAATGACAGCAGCCAGATCCTGGGGAGCACTGGGAGCAGCCAGATCCTGGGGAGCACTGGGAACAGCCAGATCCTGGGGAACACTGGGAACAGCCAGATCCTGGGGAACACTGGGAGCAGCCAGATCCTGGGGAACACTGGGAGCAGCCAGATCCTGGGGGGCACTGGGGGCAGCCAGCCCTGAATATATGGAGGAACCCCTAAAAAGACACCCACACACCGTGAATATATGGAGGAACCCCTAAAAAGATACCCGCAAACCCTGAATATATGGAACAACCCCTAAAAAGACACCCGCACACCCACCCTGAATATATGGAGGAGCCCCTAAAAAGACACCCGCACAACCTGAATATATGGAGGAACCCGTAAAATGAGGGACATTAAAAAAGAGAAGTAGAACAGGGATTTATGTTCAAAGTAAAGACTACACTCAGTGATAAGAATGAAACAATGTGAAAATAAAAAAATGTGCTTTGGATACAGCAATATACTCACATATTATGCAGAAATCCTCTGTCTCATATCCAGGGAGGCAGACTGCAGGCTTCACAGATGATGAAACTTTAGTAATAATTTAAAACCTTGACTATAAAGCTGAGTCTGCTCGTACTGCGCAGGAGACAAATACCCAGGGGTGATACTATACTGTGGGGTTATTACACAGATTATCAATTAAAGCATCGGAGTTATAGTACAGGTTCTGCAGCGTCTGAAAGTTTAGGATAGTTGCAGTGGAGATATATACTGTACATATATATTTGAGGCAGAAGTGCTACTATGCTGAGCTAGTGCCTGTGTGCATGTATATATGTGTGTGACCAGTTTAAAGCCAGGGAGGATGGAAACCCCTAGCACTCAAATGGTTAATTATTTCAAAACATTTTAACAACTCCTTATTATAGAGGGGCAGAGAGGGAAACATAGAAAAATGTCGGCAGATAAGAACCTTTCGGCCTATCTAGTCTGCCCAATTACATGGATACTTTACCTGGATTTATCTTTTGTTTAGGATAGCCTTATGCCTATCCCATGCTTGCTTAAATTCAATTACTGTTTTGGCCTCTACCACTTCTACTGGAAGACTGTTCCATGTATCCACCACCCTCTCAGTAAAATAATGCTTTCTGATGTTACTTTTAAACCTTTGCCCCTCTAATCTAAGACTATGTCCTCTTGTTTTGCTACTTTGTTTCCTTTTAAATATACTCCCTTCCTCTACCTTGTGGATTCCCTTTACGTATTTAAATGTTTCTATCATATCTCCTCTGTCTCGTCTTTTTTCCAAGCTGTACATCTTAAGATCATTAAGCCTTTCCTGGTAACTTTTCTCCTTCAAGCCGTACACCATTTTAGTAGCCCTTCTCTGAACTCTCTCTAAGATGTCTATATCCTTCTGGAGACACGGTCTCCAGTACTGCACACAGTACTCCAAGTGAGGTCTCACCAGTGCTCTGTACAGTGGCACGAGTACTTCGCTTTTCCTACTGCTAATACCTCTCCCTACACAACCAAGCATTCTGCTAGCATTTCCTGCTGCTCTATTACATTGACTACTTACCCTTAGATCCTCTGAAATAATAACCCCTAAATCCTTTCCTCAGATGTTGAGGTTAGGACTGTATCAAATATTCTATATTCAGCCCTTGGGTTTTTACGTCCCAGGTGCATTATCTTGCACTTATCCACATTAAAACTCAATTGCCACAGCTCCAACCATTTTTTTAGTTTACCTAAATCATTTGACATTTGGCTGATCCCTCCAGGAACGTCAACCCTGTTGCAAATCTTTGTGTCATCAGCAAAAAGACATACTTTTCCATTAATACCTTCTGCAATATCACTAATAAAAATATTAAAGAGAATGGGTCCAAGTACTGACCCCTGAGGTACCCCACTGGTAACAAGACCTTGCGCCGAATAAACTCCATTTACCACAACCCTCTGTTGCCTGTCACTCAGCCACTGCCTAATCCATTCAACAATATTGGAATCCAAGCTCAAAGATTGCAATTTATTGATAAGCCTTCTATGCGGAACAGTATCAAAAGCCTTACTGAATTTTGGCCATGCCATTACCCCTTCCATATTTTTATTTTTTTTTTCTCCCCCATTTCTCTCACTTCCCTACCCCCCTTATTTTACTGGATGTCTCCAGCTGAATGTTTTTTGTGCTGTTATTTCTCTTCCACTGACTTTCTATTGCAGACTTCATACGGCCCTGCGAGGCCCTTTAATACATACTAGTGTTAGTTCGATGCCGTTTTATTAATCCGGTTGATTTACTGCAGATGACGAGATATGGCCCTGCGTGGCCAATCCTTTCTCTTTTCTGATGACTTGCTGTGGCCCTGCGAGGCCAATTTCTTTCGTGCTTTGTTTTGATAACTTTCTCTCATAATAAAAATTATTAATATAAAAAAAAAGCCTTACTGAAATCTAAATAAGCAATGTCTACTGCACCACCTGTGTCTATTATTTTTGTTACCCAATCAAAAAAATCAATAAGATTAGTTTGGCATGATCTCCCTGAGGTAAACCCATGTTGTTTCTGATCCTGTAATCTATGTGTTTATAGATGTTCAACAATCCTTTCCTTTAACATGGTTTCCATTAATTTCCCCACTACTGACGTAAGACTAACTGGCCTATAGTTCCGATTCCGCCCTACTACCCTTCTTGTAAATGGGCACAACATTTGCTAATTTCTGTAACGTTGGGAGCTTCCAGCCCTACCTGTGTGCTTGAGGGCAGCATGTCTGATGCTGCTCGCTGACCAATGCCCGGTTTAAATGGAGACAGGCAGGGAGGTGGTTGCATGAGGCGCGGCTTGAGTGGGGGGCGTGGTCTGGTGAAGGTCTTTAAAAACCCTCAGTGTATTCTCAGCAGTTGCCAGATCGTGGTTATCCATACCTGAGCTCCTTGTACCTGACTGCTATATTGAATTAACCCGTTATTGACCTCTGCTTGTTTCTGACTATTCTGCCTTCTGTTGCCCTAGACCATTTTCTTGTACTACGCCACTGCTCTGATATCGAGCCGGCTATTCCATTTGACCATTCTGAACTCTGTATTCCTGATTCTGGCTCGGCTGACTACTCCCCGTGTTGTTAACCCTTTCTGTCTAGCTAGTTTACCTGGCCAATTCTAAGGACCAGACAGTTAGAGATCTTTCACAGCTACTCTGTTGGTAGCTTCTGGGCTCTGTGGTGTTGGGCGTTAAGTACTGCGTGGTGGGATCTGGGAACCGTGACAATTTCCAGTCTTCTGGGACAACTCCCGTTAACAAGGATTGGTTAAATAAATCTGTTAATGGTTTTGCTATTACATCACTGAGCTCTTTTAATAATTTAGGGTGGATCCCATCAGGCCCCATTGACTTATTTGTCTTTACTTTAGACAGCTGCTGTAGAACCTCCTCCTCTGTAATCTCATATGTAAATGTCTCGTTAGTGTTTCCTCCTAACTGAGGTCCCTTTCCTTCCTTTTATTCTGCAAAGACTGAACAAAAATATTCATTGAGGCGGTCAGCGAGACTTTTATCCTCTTCTACATACCTTCCTTCCTTTGTTTTTAATCTAACTAATCCTTGTTTTACTTTTCTTTTCTCGTTTATGTATCTAAAAAATGTTTTGTCCCCCTTTTTTACTGACTGAGCTATTTTCTCTTCTGCGTGTGCTTTGGAAGCTCTTATAAATTGCTTTGCCTCTTTCTGCCTAATCTTATAGGTTTGCCTATCTTCTTCACTCAGAGTTTTTTTATAATTATTGAATGCTATTTTTTTGTTCTTCACTATTTTGCAGAGTACCACAGTGGTTTCTTCCCTTTTTTGTTTTTGCTAACAAGCCGAATGCAATTGCCTGTGGCCTTCAATAATGCTTCCTTTAAATAATCCCATTTCTCCTGGACTCCCTTTGAACTCCTCCAGTCTGATAAGGACTCCTTCATACAAAATCTCATTTTAGAAAAATCTGTTTTTTTAAAGACCAACAGGGTTATCCAAAGAGATTCGAAAAGTCACCGCACGTTCGGTGACTTTTCGTTCTCTTCAATTCGGTTCCTTTTGCCGATTGCATTTCGGTGACCCTGCGGTGTATTCAGCAAACAGCACAGGGTCCCCGAATTGCAGGGAAAAGCTGCCGAAAATCTGACGAAAACTAACCGAATGCATGCTGAAAACAAGCAAAAACATCTGGATTAACCTTTCGAAGAAGCCGAACAGGAGCCGAACAGGAGCCGAACAGGAGCCGAATCACACAGAGCCGAAGCAGCTGTGACGTGGAGGAGGCAGTGAATAAATTAGAAAAACCATTTGTATGAATCTGGGAAAATGAAACGCTGTTTGCAAAGAAACTACTAAGCGAAAATGTCTGAAATTTTCACAGGAGGTCCAGGGAATGATAATAAAGAGGGCTGTTACAAAAAAAATAAGTAAACTGAAAAAAAAAAAAGAAAAAAAATCGGACTTTTAATTTTTTTTTAAAAAATTCAGAAAAATGCTTAAAGTATCCTAAAAAATATATAAATAAAGAGACTTTTTGCTGCAGAATTTAATAATGAACGGTTTATTAGATATTGAATTAAAACAGGAATATTTTTAACATTGAAGTCTATGGGATTCTCCTGAATAAATTTGCCGAATTAAACCACCGAATGGCAGGGCATTAGGGGAACCTTTCACTGCTGGTTTGTGTTCTCTGAATAGCCGAAGCAGTGCTTTTTCATGGGGATTTCACTGCCCTCGAACAGGGACCGAACAGTCACCGTATGTGCAGGCAATTCGACAGGATTTGGCGAATTGCCTGCTCCCTGGATAGCCGAATGGCCAGGAAAGGTAACCGAACGCTGATTTTCAGCGTTCGGTTACCTTTCTCAAGCAATTCGAATCTCTTTGGATAACCCTGTAAAACTTTTGTTTTTGTGTGGTGCGGCTCCATCCCTGTTCTAATATTAAACCACACTGACTGGTGATCACTACATCCCAAATTTTCACCTACAACAACGTCTGATACCAAACCATTTGTGAGTGTGGAATCCAATATGGCCTCTTTACGGGTCGGCTCCTCAACTACTTGTGTTAGAGATAATCCCAGTAGGGAGTTTAGAATATTTGTACTCCTGGTGCACCCAGCTATTTTGGTTTACCAGTTCACATCAGGAAGATTAAAGTCCCCCATGATAATAACTTCCCCCTTCATTGCCATTTTGGCTATTTCCTCAAACAGCAGATTATCTAGCTCTTCTACTTGTCCAGGGGTCTATAGATCACACCTACACGAGCTACTGTATGATTGCCAAATGTTAACGTAACCCAAACTGACTATGTTCACCTCGCTCACTTTTATGTGGGTCATTTTTCACATACAGGGCCACTCCTCCTCCTTTCCTACCTCCTATCTTTTCTATATAAAGAGTACCCCGGTATTGTTATGTCCCAGTTATTTTTCTCACTGAACCATGTCTCAGTAACCGCCACTAAATCTACTTTTTCAGCTGCCATCATTGCCTCCAGTTCATTGATTTTATTGACTAAACTGCGAGCATTTATAGACACGACTCTGAGCTTGTCATTTTTTACCCCGCATGTTGCTTGCACCCGCCGATTTAGTTTTGGGGGACAATCTGGCAGACTGTTTTTTACCCTTTTGTCCCCCCCTCCTAGTTTAAATATTCCTTTGTGAAACCTTTGAACTTCTCACTGAGAACATATGTTCCCCTATGAGTAAGATGCAAACCATCTTTTTTATAAAGTTCCTTTCTGCTCCAATTAGAGCTATCATGGGACACAAAGCCAAATCCTTGCTCCTGACACCATTCCCGAAGCCACAAATTAAATTCCCTATTGCGCATCTGCCTATCCTGAATGTTATGCACCGGCAGGACTTCAGAGAATGTCACAGTGGACGCAATCTGCTGTATTTCACCTCCAAGAACACAAAAATCTTCCTTACTCTCAGAAACCTCATTGCTAGCCAAGTCATTTGTCCCTAGATGGACTAGAATGTCCACTTCCCCTTGCTGCTTTGCTTGTTTGACAATATTGAGAATACGAGGGAAGAGTTAAGAGCGGACACATTACCTGTAAGCTGAATCTTGCCCCCCCCCTCAGCTCACACTGCAGATTTCCTTGTCATGGTACTGGGAGCCCCCACCACAGCAGGGAGGGAGGGGCAGGACATCAGTGAAGGGCTCTGCACTGTCCCAGCTCTGTCCTCATGCTGCTGGGGAGGAGATTCTCTCTCTGTACCATTGCCTCCCTTCCTGTTGATCTGACACAGCACACAGACATGTTTTTGCCCTTCACCCCCCACTACACAGATATATTACCTCCACGTCCTGGTGGCAAGTGATGAGGTAGCTCTCTGGATGCTGGTTCGAGCAGAGGGGATCAGCAGGGAGAAGCACAGGGAAGCAGCCTCCTTAAAGCCAGTGCCACATGCTGCTCTGCATGATTCCCCGCGAAAATACCAGAAGCTGCGAGGCCCTGGGCGGGAGCACTGCTCGCTCCACCATAGGCCGCTCTGTTGGTGGGTAGGAGGGGCAGGCGGCTGCTAGGCAGGCGCGAGGCCCCAGTGAGTGCGAGGCCTCCCCGCGCAGGATCAACATGTCAGTCATCACGTGGGTGGTGCCGGGTGTTGAAGTTCAGAGCCGCAGGTCGAGGCTGGAGGGGGCAGCGCCTATGCAAGGTGCTGTTCCCTCGTGTTAAACATGTGGGAGGCGCGCTGGCGAGCCCCTGCATGCTGCACGAGTGTGGCGGAATTTAAACCCACAGTAACGCCACCCGCGCTGCTGCCGATACAATCCCCCCCCTGCACAGCCGCAGGTTACATCGAGGGACATTAAAAAAAAACGAAGTTTTTTTTAAACAAAAAAATGATTATTTTTTTTTAAAAATATGGGAAAAACCACAATAAAAAGCAGACAGCAGGCGCCTCTCTAAGAAGGGCGCCTGTAGACACATGCCTACAATGCCTAATGGGAAATCCAGCCCTGATCCATCGGCATCCTGAGTGTTGCTCGGGGTTACCGCTTCCAACATAGGAATTTATCCCCGAGTCACGGTAGGGATATATCTAGGGGGGGCAAAAAAAAAATCAGACTACTTTAAGACATGGAATTCTGCAAAAATTAGACCGCCAGGGCGGTTACTTGGTATAGTGAGTGTTTATTCTGGAAATAAATTTTAGGAGGGTTATGCCACAATATTTCATTTGTTAAATCAGCAACACTTGGCAAAGCCTAAACGTTGCCGTCCAAGATGTCACTATCAAATTCCTCATTGAAACCTACGCTGAAGAACTTTTTCAGGAACGATTGTTTAAAAACCGGCGAGAAGTCCAGCGACCTACAGTGGCAGTTCCTTATGAAGTGAATTCACCATAGCGTCGCTGTACTTGCACCACTGGAGGTCTCTGAATATTAACCACTGTTCTTTGTCCTCATAGCTGGGTAGTGTTAGGAGCAGAGAGCATCCTGAACGCCCATACTCCTGGCTGGCTGGTGTTCTATCATTTTCAGTTTGCTAGGGGGTCCAGGCAGGGGCGGATCCAGACCCCAGTCTCGTGAGGGACATTCTGTCAATTTTGGCGAGACAGCGCCCTGGGAATGGCAAATTTGCAGGGACCCCACCTGGGCCCATTAAAGGGGTATTATGTTGTAGAAATACTTATTGAAATCGCTCTAGTAAAATAAGCATTTTAGCAATTGAAATTGTTTACTATTTACTACAAGTTATTTATTCAAACAATTTCCTGCACCTTATCTTCCTTGCTCACACTAAGGGATGGGAGTTTCTGCTGTTCAGTGCAGGAAGAAGGGTATTGATATCAGGTTACAGAGTAAAGGAAAAGGAAGATTTAACGCTTGGCTGTAAAACAAAATGTTTTCTTAACTGTTTTATTTGTGCGTTAAAAAGGCAGAGATGTAATTGTTTGGCCTTTTCAAAGCTTTCAAAAAGATTCTGATAGGAATAGAAGTAACTTTTTATTTTGGAGATGGAAACAATAAATACCTAAGTCTCACATATATTAAATACTGCCTTTAATTATTCTATGTATAAATGCAATGGTTTAATGCTGCACCCTGAGGCACAGTTCACTTGAAAGTCTGCTATTTAGTGGCCAGTTCTGACGGGACCGGTGCGACCATATGGTGTGTCAGCCAGGCATTTTACGGTGCATCAGCTAAAGGACACTGAAATTTCCAGCCAGCGCATTGAAATGTGAGCCATTTGTTCACCTGGCACCGGCTGGGTAATGCACAGAACAGGAGATGTATAGGACCAAGATCCTATGTGATCCCATTGCAGCACGAGTAGCAGAAAACTAGAGAAGCTGCCTGCAGCCACTCGTGCAGACGCTCCATGCATCAAAGTGGCCTGGGTCACAAGGGGACCGACAGGTACAATGAGAAAGAACATGGAATCACAGGCAGCAGCACAAGCAGATATCACCCAGATTTCCATGGCGACTGTCAGCCTCAGGGACCAGACACGTATGTGCACATTGTATATTAGATTGTAAGCTCTTGAGCAGGGTCCTCTCTACTACTGTCCTGTGTGTGTTTCGCTTGCATGTATATTGTACAGCGCTACGGAACTTGTTGGCACCTTATAAATATTTGTAACTATATATTGTATATGTGTGTACATCTTACACATACATATACACACTATATAAACAATATACTGTGTTTAATAAATCCTCTGGGCACTATCGCATGCCGCTCACTAAAACCGGGACGCTAACGGGAAAAATTAGCGATCACTAATTTCCCCTTTGCATCCCGGTTTAACCAGCGGATTACGGGGCAGGTGCTGAGACCACTGGGTAGGGTTTGTTGGGTAGCTATCGAAAGCAGGTGTGTCTCTCCGGCTTGCTTATCACAGCTGCCCTGGAGACAGATTTCCTCGACTGAACAGATGGACTATTGCCCACTTCCACCCACTCGCTTTACTTATGGTCCAAGCTTAAATTTCAAGCATCCTTAACCACTCCGGGATCCGGGATGATGCCTCTGATGGATAACCCCCTTTTCCCGCCGTGGTCTGGGGGGGAGGGGCCGGCGTTTCAGTGGTGGCAGGGTAAAGGCTTCACGACATTAGGCGCGGTGCTCCTTTAAGGGAAGTTCCCCTCTTGGGGATACTATAGAGCAGTGGTTCTCAACCTGTGGACCCTCAGGACCCACAATTGTCCTTGGTCATTAAGTCGCGACCCAAAAATAATTGAATTTCTGAAACATTATAATTTAGTCCACAAAACAACGAGCACAATGTTCTACAATGTATGCACTTTTTAAACAATTTTGTAAACAAACAGGGATACTTTCCAGAATGGATAGTGCAGTAATAGTCACAACACAAGTGAAAGCCAAAGTGCTGTTGAGGCAAAAACCCAATAAAACTGTAATTGAAACATATGAAATTAATTAGAACTTATAGGAAAACTGGGGATGCTGCTTGCCCTTAATAAGTGTCTCAAAGTATGGGTGATGGTAGACAAAGCAACTAATTTAAATCACTACTGAATGAATAATAAAAATATTATAAAAAAATTAACAAACTCATCTGCTCTGTGCTCCCCCGCTGTCCGTCTCTGCCGCTGCGCACATTATTTTTTCGCAGCAGCCTGCCCTCCATGAGCCTACGCAACATGAGCCTACTTCCTGAACCTATGCTCTTCAGTGCCTCAGAGAGACACTGAAGAGCAATGTAATAGCTTGGACCAATGGGGACGCACCATTGGTCCACGCCAGTCAAAAAACGCCTCCATGGGAGGCTGGCCTATATAAATATACTTTGCTTCATTGAGATGTGCATTGTGCACAGTGGCTCCTGGTGTTGGGAGCGCAGAGCGTGCCACCAGTCGCTGAGTCCCACCCCACACCTTCCCATTACAGATTCTTTCCCCTTCCCATCTTGCCATTACAGAGTATCTTTCCTGATGCAGTGAGTCCCAGGTGGTGCCTGGAAACATTCAGAGGTAGTCGCGCCACCTGGGACCCACTGCCGCAGGTAAGATGCATCAGCAGGTCCCAGGCATTAGAGAGGCCTGGGGGCATGACCCACTTTTGGCTCGCGATCCACAACTTGAGAAACACTGCTATAGAGAATCTCATGATATCCTGCTGAGGGAGTTCCATCGCTACCCTCAATTGCGCCACTTTGTCCACAGCTGTCTGTCTTCAGATATCCCTGTAACCACCCCGTTTGAGCGCCTGGCGATGAGAAGCTCGAGTACGGCTGAAGCGATTTCCCTGTTATACACCTTTCTCCTTTCCCCGTCACTTGATTGCCCATACCCGTATCAACAGCTGTGGGAGAGGGATGTGGGTCGCCCTATACCCCGAGAGGAGTGGGAGGCGTTGACGGAGTCCTCCATGGGGTTAACAACCTGTACCTTGGTGAAAGAAAACTGCTACAAACTCCTCTCCAGATGGTATCTGGATTCTGCTAGATTACAAAGAATTTACTGGGTGTTGTCTGGCCTCTATACTAGAAGTTATGGCCATCGCGGAACACGCTGATACCATTTTTTAAAGACCGTGTACGAGTAACAATATTTTTTTTCAGGTACTCATCGATACTGAGTAGAGTAGTATACTTTTTTTAACATCATGTGATCGCTTTCCAATAAATCATTTAGGATTGTTCTGCTAATGAATGAATGATTTATGCCTCCTGTTTTTATATGTTTTTTTCGGCAGCGCTATGAAATACCTATTATTTCAGCATTTATAGGATTATGTTTTTTATTTAATTATGTGTGATCTAGCGTTAAAACCACTTGATCAAACCTGATCTAACGTAAAGCTTCCAAAATAGCTCAGTGTTTGGTGATTTTTTGATAAGGGGGGGGCTGATGACGGGTTAGCCGCCTCCGCCCCCTCACAATAATTGTTAATATCTCTTTGTCTATGTGTGATCTAACAAAGATCCAAACAACTGCATGAGCTTTGTTCAAACATTTTTATGTTTGTCTGACATGAGCCTAACCCAGCTGAGGTCCACATATCAGCTATGTCAGCCTTGCAATCTCATAAATCCTGCACACCAGAAAAATAACATAATTAACAATTAGACCAAATAATAAGCAGAAAATCACGTGAAATACCCTGTATAACACCTGGCTAGTAACCCAGCAATACACTGCTTTTATAAAGTTGGTTACCTATACTGTAAAAAAATATAACGTAAGAATGTACACCAAGCCTTTAAAACGGTAGCATCATTTTGCAAAGTGTTTTCTTTATTTTTTTATTAATGACTTGCTTTCTTGGTTTGACTTAGAAGAGCATAAACTGTTACTTATAAATAAAGTTGACTAGAAAAAAACGCTCATTGGGGACCTGGAATCCGTAGCCACGCCCACTCCGGAAGGCGCTGGAATTCGTTTTTGAAGGGTCAGTCTGTTTATGGCGGAAGTGGGCGTTTGTTGATTTTTTTTTGTCCCCTGCGTCATCGCCCCTAAACCGGTGTGTGGATAGAGCGGGCAACGGTGATGGATCCAACTTCGGAACTTAACCCCAGCCTGGCAAAGCTGCATCTCCAGAGCACTGAACTGGGGAGGGTAGCCATGATGGGAGCAGGGGAGCAAGAGGAGGAAAACCAAGCCAAGGCGGACCTAATAAATCTTCTACGGTGAGGAGTGTATGGTGTGAGTGAGTCAGTATGTTGTTTAAGTAGGAGAGATAACCTGAAGGGATTTTTAGTCACCCCCTCATGTCCCCCATCACTGTCTTGGTTCTACCTTTTGGTTGCCAGGTCGGCCATGTGTCCCTGCATACATATTATTTCATGCAGAGTGGAGTATAGGGACATGTGTAATCCATATGTTGTTGGAAGAAAATATAAAGGCCGGTCACTTGGGATAGATTTTTGAATTCCTGCTGCTGCAATGTTATGTATTCTACATACAGTGGGATGGTATTTTGCATGCAATGCTGGTCTGCATGAATACTGAGTCCAGGAAACCGCTGCTGATCTAGCAACCCAGTGTTGCCCCCCATCGCCACCAGGTAAAACCATTGCTCACACAGTCAAACTCCACTAATCCAAGCCCTGAATGCATATGCTGGTGCTGTGTTATCGCTATAGGTGTAGAGCAGGGATCTCAATCTCGGGACCTACTAAAAGGAATGGATTAACAGGGTAGTGCAATGCCCATGGGGAATAGCTGGACCGGGTAGTGCAATGCCCATGGGGAGTAGCGGGACAGGGTAGCGCAATGCCCACGGGGGAGTAGCGGGACAGGGTAGCGCAATGCCCACGGGGGAATAGCGGGACAGGGTAGCGCAATGCCCACGGGGGAGTAGCGGGACAGGGTAGCGCAATGCCCACGGGGGAGTAGCGGGACAGGGTAGCGCAATGCCCACGGGGGAGTAGCGGGACAGGGTAGCGCAGTGCCCACGGGGGAGTAGCGGGATGAAAAATGGCACCTAATTTTTCAGGCAAACCTGTGAGATGTAGCAAATTAAACCTTATTGCAGGTATTCCACAGGTACTGTAGAGTGGAATGACAGTGGAATGCCCATAGAGTTTAATGGGAGGAATAATTGGACTTTGAGTCTGAACGATTTGTTATTTCAAATACATTTTAAGCAGACATACTCTTAGTAGACGGGCAGTTATAAAATTTAAGATTAAGACTGGCCGTCCACTGGCTCCGTAGTGTCACCTCACTACGGACAACGCCATTGACAGATCAGAACAGTCCACTGGAAGCGTCTGTGCATGACCCAGATCGGCCGATGGACATGCTGGACAACGGAAAAAAAATGAAGAACCCTGTTGCGGTGCCGCTGCGGGGAGGAGAAAAAAAACAGTCTCTGGTGCTGAAACTCGAGTTTTCAGCTCAAGTCAGCCCCAAAAAACAATTGCCAGGTGGGGGTGATTAACCCCCCCTTTCTCTGGTGCTGACCTTCAGCACCAGGGACAGCAACGCTGAATGCAGCTGCCTCACAGAGGGGAAAAAAAAGATGCGAGATAAAAAGCGTGTTTTGGTTTCTTTTTCATTTTAAAAAAAATCGGAGCCCAAATTTTGCCCAAACAATAGATAGGCTTTTTGCAGTAGATTATGAAAATGGGCACTGTTTGTGGTCCTGTCCCTTCATTCAATTGTTTTGGGATTCTGTGCATACATTTGGTTTCTTTTTGGTTCTCTGCATAGACATCCCTTTCACCTCCGAGCCATTTTTCAACCTGCCCTCCCTCAACTCGACCCCTCTCTAAGTGACATCGGTTCTGGCTCGGCTTGCTGGCTGCTACCAGAAAGAAAGTAATTTTGTCACATTGGAATTCCCCCTCCCTTGTTTTGCATGGTATACAACAGGATTTATTCTGTATTTTTGGCTGACTGGATAGCGTCTGCGGACGACCCAGGACGACTCCATGCACTAGGTAGAGAAAACTCAGAAGTTTTTTTTCTTATCTGGCACACCCCAGATAAGATGGGGGGCATCTGCGTCCTCCTGGAGGATACAAAAACGTTGTTTTTCTTGTTCTCCCTGGTACTCTGTACGAATACTACAAGGCTCCCTGCAGATTTTTATCCCCCCCCCCACATGCCTGACCCCACCTTTTTTTAAAAAAAAAAAAAAAATAAAGACGGCGATAACAGAAATGGCCAACAGCAACATTTGTGGCCTCACAGGGCCAAATAAAGTCATCAGACCATCAAGGGGAAAAAAAATATTATGTACCTGCAGGTTATTATTATTATTATTATTATTAATTATTCGTAAATGCAAGATAGATACATATCAGCCAAGGGAGGAAAAACAAAATCTCTAGTATATATCAGCTACCAACATTTGGGGAGAACAGCAAAAAGTCCCATGTGGTCAGGAGATGAGAAGAAAAAATAATAAAAAAAATTAGGTAGAGGGAAGAGGTAAGGTCAGAATTGTGCCATCCCTGCCACCCTAGTGGGTCACGAGAGGCCAATGGAGTGAAATGGCGGCGGGCCCACAAGTGACCGTAGTGGCGACCGCAAGGTAACCCGGTTATGGGACAAAAAAAAGTGTGTGGGGGAGGGGAGACCTGGGAGAAAACTCCTCAGGCGTGATAAGGGGAAAGAAAGAAAATGGGGGGATGCATTCAGCCTGGACTGTCCTCCGCCACATCTCGGGAAAGGCCCACCCCAGACAACAGAGACCCGGCTTCTGATGGAACACAGCACATTCCCGTAGATTACTTCCAAGGAGCCTGCCAGTCCCCATCGATACCGGATCCCCTTGGAACGCAGAAAGAATGTCACCTCCCGAAATCTGCAGCGTGCCAGCAGCGTCACGAATAAAAGGTCTCGGAACATCAACAGCTTCTTCCCCCTTGAACTGCACAGCTGGCCGCGCTCCCAGGGCCGACATGAGCTTCTCCTGCGCTGTAATATCCACTGCCACCGCAATGACATTCCTCGAAGCCTCCAGTGGGGCAGTTGTTGGGTTTCCTTATTTGATAAACTGAGGCAAACCATGCTGACGAAACTGGGGTCAGACCCAAGACCTGGCACCACAGACGGTTCACATAAGGCAGGAGCTCAGTGGAAGGTAGTGATTCTGGGAGGCCCTGAATTAGAATATTTCTTTGGCGGTGCCTAGCCTCAAGCACCTCTACAGATCGAGAGAGGAGGGCTACCGGAGACCGGAGCTCCACTACTTGTATCGAAAGGTGAGTCTGCGCCTTTGCCACCCCATCCGTCTGCATGCACCTCCAACACCTTGGTCTGCACCACCGTCACTTCAGCTCGCATCCCTGACACCTAAGCTCGCCACACAGATCTCATTTCATCCATGAATCGACGGAGGTCGCCTTAGATGGCGTGAGGATCGGGGGCGCAGACCTGCAAGGGGGTGTAACAACACTCCTCCATGAGAGAACAGGAACAGCATGCATTGCAGGTGCCGTATCCCTCATAGGCGGAGAGACATGGGTAGAGAGCTAAGAGGTATCCACGACCAGGGACGAATGATCCTCCTCGACACTCTCCTGGTTGGCTCCCGGGGCAGTCACCGCACCTGGTTGAGCTCCTGCAAGTGTCCCCGCCAAGGACCTGCATTTTGCCTGAGCTCGCTTCTTTGCAGCGGTGCCGGCCAGCCAGGACGTTGCGGGGTAAGCAGCTGCGTGTCATCCGTACCAACAAGGAGCCAGTAGCAGTCGCCTTCATCCGAGGACCCATAGCCAGATAAGAGGGTGGGGGAGGGGACCTCAACCCGGGGAGCAGACCTCCCACTCATGGAGTCCCGTTGTCTCTCTGGCTTGAGCTCTCTGACTGACCCAGTTTCCGGAGGGACTTCTTACCCATCGTAGCCGCTGGTAAGTAAAAACAAAGGCTGGAAAATCACCCGCGAGGTAGGCTTGGGAGACTCCGCAGCTCCAAGATGGCCGACCCGGGTAGGCCGTGATTGCTGGATCCAGGAAAAACACCGACCTCTGCTGATGCAGCTCTGGGGGATCACAGCAAGTCTTTGTATAAGTTTGGGGCCGCTCGGGGGGTCGATGCCGGTCGGATACAGCAAAAAGTTAAAAATCAACAGCGGAGCCTGGCTGCATGCGACCTCTCACAACTGCTGTTAGCTCCGTCTGACCCCCACCTTATCCCACTTTCTCGCATCTGCCTCTCAAGGTACTCCGTGATATTTCTTCTGCGCAATCTCATGTGACTCTAGGAGATAAGGTTTTGGTTTGGCTTAGATAGGACCTCATTTCACCCTACTTTTGTGGCCTTACCTTTATTGTTACTTTTTGTCCCTGACGGACGTAATTTGCTCCTTGCTGAGTATTTGACATTGTTGTTCTACCATATCTCCTTGATTGTTACCCGTATATCCGTTTTTGCGTCACTCTTGCCTCGGTGTACCACACCTGATCCAATAACGAACTTTTTTTTTATTTAATTTTTTTTTAAAAACGGTTGAATTAAAACCATTTTTTTTTTTTTTGATTGAATCCTAATGGGCTTTGCGCATGGCCGTTTTACTATACAATGAATCTTTTTCACCTTTCCCTGAAGCACAGCGTTTTAACTATATACAATTCATCTTTTTCATTTAAACCTATAACAGATCGTCTGATTTAGGGCTGAAACAACTAATCGATAAAGGAAATAGTTGACAACTATTTCCATTAATCGATTAATTGGTGTTGATTGATCGTCCTGTGTACAGCACACACGGTTTAGGCCGGGTGCACACTAGGCGTTTTTTTTTTTTTGCTCGTTAAAACGCACTTACCGGCGTCCGTCGCAGCGTTGTAATGCTGTGGACGAGGCCGGTCACATGTTGGTGCGATACTCACCGTCGATGCGCGTCAACGGGGCTGCAATGCGCGATCCTCCATAGGAGTATTCCGCTTTGCAGTGCTTGGGGGGGGGGCGGCAGGCAGGCAGGCGTCGAGTGGACGCCGAAAGTGCATTTTAACGCGTGCTAGTGTGCGGGGAAAAAAAAAGCCTAGTGTGCCCCCGGCCTACTTCGGCGCTGATTGGAGAAGACGCGCCGCTGCTTTGCTAGGTATGATTTAGTTCTAGAGTTATGTCTGACACAACCAGTTTGTTTTTATTCCGTTTACAACAGTAGCAGAACTATAACACAAACACTAGAATACTGCCACTGGGTGAAGGAGCTGTATGCCTGTGTTTTATCCTTACTTGAAGCTGCAGTCCTGTGCCACCACCCTCCCTACTACACCCTCTTCGTTCAGGAACTGCCATTCCCTCCCTTTTGGTCTGGTCCCTTTCCCTAAAGTCTCTCCCACACTCAGATCTGGTCTTTTGTTCAGACCCACTCCCTCTCACACTCAGGTCAAGTGAGCAAAGTCTGCTGGCAGGAATACTGACCTGCCTCCTGTATGTATTGTAGAATTGTCCTGTCTTTTACCCTTTGCACCTTGTACAGCGCTGCGGAATGTGTTGGCGCTTAAGAATGACAAGGAATACAGAATTAATGTACCATATTCAAAATATATACCGCATTTCCTCCTTTGCCAATTTCAAATTCAGATCACCCCTCCAATCCTTTTTTAATACACAACTCCAGACCTGCTGGGTTCTGTAGATGCTTTTCTTTAAAATGTAGTGAGAGATTGTGCAACTCATAACCCCTCCTAATATTTCGGATATGCTCCTCCAGCCGCGTTGCTAAAGGTCTAGTGGTCCTACAAATATAATCCACATGGACATGTCAAACAATAGACTACATATTTGGACATACAATTAGTAACCCCTCTAAGCTTAACAGTCTTGTTCCCCAAAGCTAATTCATGGATTTTTTTCTTTATTGTAAATAATTGCTACATGTCACAGGTTTGCCTGACAATGAGGTGCTGTTTTGCTCCCCATTTATATCCTATGGGCATTCCACTGTGTCATTCACTTTTTGTCATTCCTTTAGAAAACAATGACAATCCCACTTAATTTTATAACTGCCTGTGTCCTAGGGGTTATGTTTGATTAAAATGTATTTGATAACAAATGGTTCAGACTCCATCATTCCTCCCATTATACTGTATGGGTATTCCACTGTCCTTCACTTTTGTCATTATTTATTAAGCGCCAACACCTTTCGCAGCGCTGTACAAGGTGCAAAGGGTAAAGACAATTCAACAATACATACAGGAGACAGGTCAGTATTGCTGCCAGCAGATACAGGAGGACGTGAGGGCCCTATTCCCGTGGGGATTTACAATCTAGATGGGTGAGGGGGGGGGGCTGCTGTGATGAGCTAATGCAGGAAGAGGTGAGGTCTGTCGAATGTCTTGTTACGGAGTCGGGTGGTCGGCTTCCCTAAACAGAAGGGTCTTTAGGGAGCGTTTAAATGAAGCCAGATTTGGGGACAGTCGCTATTGTGAGGAAGCGCATTCCATAGAGTCGGCGCCGCATGAGAAAAGTCCTGCAGTCTGACATGTGAAGAGGTAATGATGGAGGATGCCAGGAGCAGGTCATTGTTGGATCTTAGGGGACGGGCTGGGGTGTATTTGGTGATTTAGTGAGGGTTTTGTAGGTCAGGGTGAGTAGTTTTGATTCTGCTGTGGATGGGGAGCCAGTGTAGGGATTCGCAGAGACAGAGCGACAGGTGAGATGGATAAACGGGGCTGATGTGTTTAGGATGGACTGCAGGGGGGAGAGATGGGAAGACCAGTCAGGAGATTGTTGCAGTAGTCCAGGTGGGAGATAACAAGCGAGTGGATAAGTTGTTTGGTGGTGTCAGAAATGGATGAATTTTGGTGATTATTGCGGAGGGGATTGTGGCAAGATGAGAGTGATTGAATGTAGGGGCTGAAGGAAAGACTGGAGTCAAGTGTCACTCCGAGGCAACGGACGTGTGCAGAAGGAAGGATAGTGATACTGTCAACAATTATAGAGCAGTCAGAAATTGGAGTAGAGTTAGAGGGGGGGGGGGGATTAGAAGGAGCTCGGTCTTGGACATATTGATCTTCACTCATTCCACTGAAAACCGCTATAATCCCAGATAATTTCAGTGTTGGTCTGTTACAGGACCTGTGGAATTCCTGTGATTTAAAAAAAAAAACCCCAAAAAAAAACCCTTTTAATTTGCTAAATCTCACAGGTTTGTCCGCAAATGCCATCTTGCTTTCTATTATTCTCTATGGGCATTCCACTCCATCCCCTTATTCTCTATGGGCATTCCACTACCCTTTTAGTCTATGGTCCTTTCAGTAGGTCCCTCAAACCCTGGCCTCACAGGTGTCGATGGGAGGGATTGCTCACAACACCATAAGCAGTTAGTGCCCCCTCCCCAGATACTGAAGGATCTGAAGCCCAATTTGTTAGATTTTGTTTGTAAAATGATTTTCTTTGTTGCAGGCTCAGAGAACAACTGAAACAACAGAATCTGGAGCTCCAGTGCATGGCTATTGCAGGTGAATCTATAGCACTACACTCGCTTAACCCCCCCCTGACAATTATCCCGAGTGTGTCTCGGGGTTAAATTTCACCGCTGAGAGCGGTAACCCCGAGACACACTCGGGCTGGATACATCACCGCTCCCTCGCTGATCCTCGCAGTCTCCTCTGGCGATCGCAGTGTTTTACTTCCTGGTTTCCTTCTCACGAGGAAGGAACCAGGAAGTATGAGAGTCGCGATCGCCGGAGGGCTGTGGGAGCGCAGGGACAGGTGATGTATCCAGCGGCATCCCAAGTGTTGCTCGGGGTTACCGCTTCCAGCATAGGAATTTAACTCCAAGCCACACTCGGGTCACTGCTGGGGGGAGGGGGGGGGATAAAAAAAATGGACTGTTTTTAGGCATGTAATTTAAAAATAGATTGCCAGGGAGGTTAAACCACTTTTTTTTTTTTTCTCCCCCATATAATATTTGAGTAGACACTGCTGATACTTTCCAGATGCAAATTCATTAACTCCTGTGCAGAATGATTGCGCAGAATCAGGCGGCTGCCTCTCAGGACGACGGCAGTCAAAAAAAAAAGCGTGACATCCGCACGCAGAAAGTGTGCCGCCATGGTGACCAGTAGCTGAAAAATCCAAAATTCCTGCTGCCATTACTGTAGTAGGGATGCCACATTGGCCATGGTTTCCAAGGCACATATAATTTATTCATGCTGATGGGCAGTGCATGAAAAATGCCACCCTGCAGCAAGTAGAATCCATACGCTGCACAAAGAAAATTTATATATTCTGGCCACTTTACAAAGCTAAGGTAGTCAGGGTGTGTAGCGTGTCCCTTTTTTAAAGAGTCCTTCCCGGCTGGAGATAACCCTCTGTTTTAAAGGAACACTACACATCCTGAACATGTTATAATTTTTGAAGTGGTCAGGATGTGAGGAGTGCCCAGTCCAGCTCAACTGGTAGAAAACGCTGGGTGAAGTGGAGTTTTGTCCATACCCAACCCCCAACCAAGGACCAGGGAAAATGGGTGGTAAATGCGGCAGATTGATGTGCACATTTTTGCATTACCACCTATTTTCCCTGGTCCTATGCAATTTTGAAGACTTTCCATATCAATGCATTTTACTTTGGCCACTGTATGTGTGTATATTTCTTACACTATTTTTGTATTTGACTAATAAAGTTCTATTACTATCACGATTTCTTTGCGGTACCCGTCCTATAGGGAGGAGACCTGAGTTTTCAGATTTCTTTTTTAGTGTTCTCCCTTAGCGATGCTCTGTTACTGACAAGGTCAGAATAGGGGCCATGGTTTTTGGAGTTCTGTTTGTGTGAAAAAGCATATTGCAGCTCTAGAATTACCTTGTTATTCTTTACATGTTATGAGCTTCTTAAAATTAGCGGATTAAGTTTATCCAAAGTTAATCTTTTCATTACTACTCTGCAAATGTGAACATCGGGATTACTGATCATCTCACGCCACTGGCGTAAATCTAAACTATTATTTCCGAGCATTTCAGTGTCTATTTTTCATTTTACTTGCTAACAAACAACAAGAGAACATATTGAAATGTCAGTTACTTTATTGTAGGTGATTCTTCTTCTGACGTGTATCCTGGGGAGATTCTGAAGGAAGCGTAAGTCTTGCTGCATGTCGCCCCCCCCTTCCTTTCGTTGACCCTTTAAAGTACACCTGTCATGCCCAAAGCAAATTAGGATTATTGGACAGGGAATCCCTCCCTTTACCTGTCAAATGATCGTGACTTTACGCATAATGGGGTGTGGTGTGTTTTCCTGTCCCTCATGTGCATGCAGCATACCGTGGGACTAGGGCCCGCTAAGTGGAGAGCCATCCTACACAACCCCTCACAACTTGGTCTGTATGCCTGATTGACAGTCAGCACGTCAATGTCACCCATAATAGCCTATTGCGACTGGTGTGCCCACTGAGGGGAAACATGCTGGCATACAGTGCTGGATTAGGCTTTTTGATGGGGGAAGGCTTTTTCACGTCCGGTGGTTTGCCCTCCCGGTCAAAACGGCACGGAAGTGCAGGCGCACGCAAGCACCAAATGTGCTCGTGTGCCGCCAGCCTTATTCTTCCTTTTTTTTATTTTTTTAAAGCCGGGGTCAGACGTGTGCCTTTCAGAGTGGAAGGAACGTCTGAGAGTGGACATTCCTTCCACTCGTGTGTCCACATCGCTGCGCCCAGCAAAGTGCTCAGCGCTGGACAGCTCGATCCTCCTATGGAGGATCGCTCTTCTCAGCCCCATCGAACACCCGTTGTAGCACTTCAGCACATCCGTTGTAGCGCGGGCTGCACCGTGTGGCTCGCCCCTTCAAAACGTCACAACGCTGCGACGCACGTCAGTATCTGCGCTCGTCTGACACCGGCCTTATGCAAACGAAGTGCCATGCGGTTTAATAACTTGCCTGTATGAAACAGAACTCCTTGTGATAAATAGAAAAGAAAAAAAAAAAATCCTTTTCTAGGGTGTGAGTTCACACAGGGCCCCCTAGTCATACTTTATCATCCTTGTAAAGCTATGTGTGTTGTTCTAAAATTTCATCCGCTTGTACAGTGCTGCAGAATCTGCTAGCGCTAGCTATATATATATATATATATATCAGTACGTAGTGATACTTTTTTTTTTTTTTTTATTGGACTAACGTTACATTTAAAAGACAAGCTTTCGCGAGAGTTCCTCTCTTCAGGTCTGGAAGCTTTACTGACAAATCATAGAATTTAAACATTTAAGACCTTATCGGGTAAATGCATGCACTCCTCTTTTCTGGTGTTTTGTGTTAAATGCCTTTAGATGCACCCGCTGTTGTTGCTGGTTTAGGAGGTGGGTGTGTTTGCAGTTCTTTCCTTATTGCCCCAAAAGGAGCAAAGAAAAAAAAAAAAAACATAGAAAAGTAAGCAGAACCCAACCTCCTGATCCTGCCCTGTCCCAGTCAATAGAAGTCTACTCCAAAAACAGAACTTCCTCTTTCTTTGCTGCTGCCGCAGTGACAGGATCTTGGATAAGCTTTGCACCCTTTTTCTGTTTTATCCTTGCCCAATTTCACTCTTTGGCGTCTGTGAGAACGGGCTTGGGCCTGCCCCCCCCCCCCTGTTTCTGGTGCCGGAGTGTAACCGGGTGCGGGCTTTCTTTTCCACGTGTGTTGACGTCGATAGGGGTTCTCGACTAACCTCTTTTGTGTGTCTGGCCTAACACGGGTTGTTTGCAGCCATTCTCTTTTCTGTGGGCGATCTCCTTGCAAGATTGCAGTGTCGGCTGTCTCATGTGACCTCTCACGGGAGTTGGTGGTGGCAGTCTTTGGCCCTTGTGAGTCAAGGAAAGATTGCACGCATTTTCTAAAACTGTCGTTCTCCAAAGCTAGTGGTATGAGCCGAGCCCCCCCCCCCGCGAGCGGCTCCGCTTCAGAGTCTAGCTTTTTGTATATGGCGGCCATGTTTGATCCAGCACGTAAAGGCCCCAAACCATTGTCGCCAGTGCTCCCTTGCGGCGGGAGGGGGCAAAGGCTTTCAGCCACGGAGACCAAACCCATTCAAAATTGACCATGCGGTCGTGAACAGCTGCCGTCAGATGTTCCATGGTAAGATTATACCAAGTCTTTGCATTTAATCTGGGCTCTGACTGGCGGGGGATGTTGCATTATTTTAATGGAAATTGCATGTGTACTTCTAAAAGGTCCACTGAGATGATCCACCTGGATTTCATTTTTCAGTAGTAAGCAAGCTCCAAACATACAATATGATGTTTTGTATTGTGCAGGAAATCCTAACGAATTGTGGCTCGTTGTACAGATTTGTAGTACTATGACAATTTTGGTTCTGCATTCACATGTATCTTTTCGTATCAGAGCCACAGAACTGCAAGATGGCATCGCGAATGCAATAGTGTCCTATAACAACAAAACCAAAGTGCTGCAAAGGTAAGTCCTGTTAACCTGGCGATTCTGAATGGTCTTCTCCACATATTGGAGTTTTTGTTTGGTTTGGAAATGTAGGTACAAGTAAAATGCACATCAGATGAACACACAAAGGGGTGTGCTAGGCCGGTGATGGTGAACCTTGGCACCACAGATGTTTTGGCACTAAATGTCCCATAATGCTTAGTCACACCAAAGCTAGCAGAGCATCATGGGACAGTTAGATCTGAAACATATGGGGTGCCAAGGTTCGTGACCACTGTTCTAGTCATTCTTGCCACTCCTTGTAAATTAAGTGGCCACAGTGCCCTGAGCATTCTCACTCCCTCTCCTGGGGGCTCTCTGGGGCTGATTCAGCCCTCTAAGTGCAGAGCCTTAGCTCTTCTCTGAAGCTCAGATCAGCAACAGCTGAGCTTCAGGAAAAGGGAAGCAGTTTGGGTCCGACCTCCCTCCCAGGCATTGGCCTGACTGGACACTCACTGGAGCACCCAGCCACGTGACATGTGAAGTACGTTCTAAAATGATTTTGAATGTTAAAATGTGGAAGTGTGGTTACTGTTTCACTCCACTTCTGGTTTAACCCTAGTGTGGCCTTTTAATTCTACTATTAAAGCTTCGGTCATATCCAAAACGTTACCTGGGTTCTAAAAATGTGTCTGTGCTTACATTTATTGACTTGGATTAAATTTGTCAAGCCCTCTTAACCTCAGATGTTTCAGAATTGCAGATCTCCTGACACTTGGTTCTTTGCCAGGATTAGTCGTCGCTGTTGCTGCCAAATTTCAACTGCATTAGTGCCTTAACAGGTGCTGACAGCAGCCACCCAATTTTTTATATTTTAGGTGAAAATTCTCCACTTTTCTCACTGCTGGCTGCTCCTCCCCTTCAGTTCAGGGTTTTCGAAATTGGGAAGTCCCTGCAGTTTCCAACGCAGTTTTTGCACCTGAACTTGGCACCGTTGTACATGAACTCTGCAGTGCATACGCAGAAACAATCCTTCTGCTGCCCCCTCTCTGAACGCTCGCTGCTACGGGATATTGGGAGAGCGGACGATGTCAGAACATAGAGCCTCCTCTTATCGTTGGTGAGCGGCAGCCAGGAAACTCTAAATCCTCGCTGCCTGCTTATGCGTGTGTGGGTGGAGGAAACTCCTTCATACAGCGATATTGGCAAAATATCTGAAAAGGAGGATTGGGGGCCACCCTACAGAGCCTGACTATATCATGGAACCAGATTCCTTCTTTGCCCCCCCCCCCACTATGCTTTTACTTAAAATGGATTAGTCCACTCTCCCTGTCTAACTCGCATAGATTGGTACAGCTCAATCTCCTGCTTCAGCAAACTGCCAATCCCCCAGTTTTCCATAGAAGCATGCGAGTAAAGATCCTGTTTTTACCATCCTCCCATACCAAGAGATGCCCTCTCTTCCCACAAGACACCTTTTTATTTGCTGCTACTAGGTGAAGAAAATACAAAGGACTTGGTGCTTTCAAAAGGGGATGAGTTGAACTATCTGACTTCAATCATACCCCGTATGTGACATTCACTTCTTGCATAGGGCTCTGGGGTTCCAGAATACTGGCCATTTTAAAAAGTTAAAATGATCAGGGTGTGTAGTGTCCCTTTTTGATAGCTCTGGAATTGCTGTTGTGTTACGGCTTGTATGAATTGTTCAGATGTATTCTTTTTCAGCCAGTTTTAACAGTCCATGAATGACTGACAGAATAGAATTGCTACTATTATCCGGTTATGGGACTTCAAAGCGCTCTTTTCCCTGTATATGAGTTAGCTAAATTCTATAATTTTGATAAGTATGATAAGTTATAATTTTAATAATAAGACTCTGAGACGAGTATTGCTTCTTTCTTGCTTTATTAAACATCGCAGCAAGTGGCAACTAGCAAGAACTTTGGAAATATGAAGCATTTATATTGAATAAAAGAGAAAAACATATAATACCATATATACACACAAGTAATTTATACCCTAAATGGTACGGAGTTAGGGAAATCCAAGCAGGAGAAGGATTTGGGAATAATCATAGACTTCAAACTAAGTAACAATGTGCAATGTCAAACAGCAGCCGCCAAGGCAAGCAAAGTATTGGCATGCATTAAAAGGGGAGTTCACTCACGGGATGAAAACATAATTTTGCCTCTGTATAAATCAATGGTCAGGCCGCACCTTGAATATGCCGTGCAATTTTGGGCACCTGTCTTAAAAAAAGATATTATAGCGTTAGAAAAAGTGCAGAGACGGGCAACTAAATTAATAAGGGGAATGGAAGGGTTAAATTATGAGGCAAGATTAACAAGCTTAAACCTGTTTAGTTTAGAGAAACGGCGCCTTAGAGGGGATCTGATAACCTTATATAAATATATACGGGGCCATTATCAACCATTGTCTGATAACCTATTCATTAACAGGACTATACATAGGACACGGGGTCATTCATTTAGACTGGAAGAAAGAAAATTTAGCTTAAAGCATAGGAAAGGTTATTTTACGGTGAGAACAATAAAGCTGTGGAATTCTCTGCCTGTTGAGGTGGTTGGGTCAAAGTCTGTACAGACTTTTAAAAAAACGACTAGATGACTTCCTGCAGACACAGAATATTAAGGGTTATAATATTTAATATGTGGGTAAAAGCTTCTTGATCCAAGGAGAAATCTGACTGCCATTCTGGGGTCAAGAAGGAATTTTTTCCCAGTATGTTGCATATTGGCAAGCATTTCAGACTGGGTTATTTGCCTTCTTTTGGATCAACAGCAGTAGGTTATGTGGGAGAGGCTGAACCCGATGGACGCATGTCTTTTTTCAGCCTATGTAACTATGTATAACTATGTAACCTGTTATTACTGTTATCTTCCAACACCCCTTCCACTCCTTTTGGATCTGTCCTCTTTCCTGTCAGTGCCCATCAAAACCAATCCACGTCCCTCCTACTTCCTCTTTCTTTGCTGTACGAGGTGATCAGTGGAGGTATGTAGGGAACCCAAAGGGCAATCCACCGGCGACAAGGAAATCCTTCATGAGGCTGAGGAAAAGAAAAACGTGAGTGGAAGATATTGAATCCGCTGACCCAGTAAATAATAAATCACAATAGCGGCGGGAGTGGTGGGCAATACTCGCCTCAGAGTCTTATTATTAAAATTCTAACTTATCGTCATACTTAGCTAAATTCTATAATTTTAATACATCGACTCTGAGGCTCCTATTGCTTGTTCAAAGCTAACCCACGACTGCGGATGACCAATGAACAACAGGTTTGAAATGGAATGAGCGGAAGGTGGACTCTCTGGACCAGTCAGCTGATCGCAATAAGTCCTCCAACCGACAACCTGCCGAAACGGCGGAAGAAGCAACAGCGCTACGAACCGAATGGGCGCCAAAAATTTAGGTATCTACACCCGCCAATTCTAATAGCCAACGAAGCCAGGGCAGAAGCGTAGTCGTACCCACCGAAGGGAGATTTAAATGAAATAAAAAGGAGAAACCTCAGTGCCCCGGAGGGAACCGGTACGGGATTCGTATTCTTGAAGACGAAGAACCGGGCATAAAGCCGGACGCGATGGGCAGGCCGGGTAAAATGCGGACGAAATGGACATCTTAGTACGGCGGGAGATGTCAAAACGCATGCCCTCAAGCACGAAAGAGCGGGCTCTGAAGTCTTAACGCACTGACATCAGCCACCCGCTTGCAAAGAAGGGCCAATAACTTAGCAGAAAGTTGACGCAGGGTTAAATCCTCGTGAGAGGGCCCTTGTTCTAAAAAAAAAAAAAACAAGGAGGATGTGCACGTCCCAAGTTGTCGTATATCTAGGCAACAGGGGACGGTCAGACCTGATGCCCTTAAGCAGACAACACACCAACGGGTGTTTGCCCAAAGGGGTCCCCTGTAAACCGACATGGTAAGCTGATCTATACACATTAAGTGTGCGACAAGCTTTGCCCTGATCGAAGATCTCCGTAAGGAAATCCAAAACAAAGCTCAAAGGGGCCTGGAAGGGATCTTGATCCCTTGACAGAAACCAATGCTGCCAGGTGAGCCAAGCTGACTTATAGCAGGATCTAGTACCTGGGGCCCACGCCTGGCGTAGGCACGTCTTAGTTTGGTCCAAAATCTCTCCGGCTCCCTCGGGCGTCCCGAAACCAGTGAGGCCAACAACAGACTGGATCCTGGGGACAGGAGAGGGTGAGGGTGCCCGGAGGCGTCCTCCAGAAGAGCATGGGGAACATCCACTAGGAGATCCAATAGCACGGGAACCACGGTTGGTTCTGCCAAAAGGGGGTGATGATCACAATCTGGGCCTGTTGAGACCTGACCGCTCGCACACTGCGACAGGTCATCAATTGAAATGGCGGGAAGGCATACTGGCGAGCCCCGGACCAATCCTGTAGGAAAGTGTATGAACAAAGTGGTAAGCGCCCCTGCCTGTACCGCCACCAACTCTCCAAAGCCAGCCAGCAATCAGTGGTTTCCCCCAAACCAGTGTGCAAAGATCAACGAATACGTATCTGGCGGCACGATGGCAGTCGCTTTTGGATCGTATGATGGTTCCCTTTTGAAGTACCGTCCACATGTAACATGAAAAACGGTAGAGAAATACAATAGTGCAGAGCGAATACAAATATCAAATTTAAGTGCATGTGATACTGCTCCCACTCACAAAAGAGCCCCAACACTGGCTCTGAGCGGGTCAGCGCATTCGGTCATTTGTTTCTGTATTGAAGGAGGCGACCCACAACCTTCAAAGATGGCAGTCCTCTTCCGCTATCAATGCATAGAGGGACATGCAACAAAAGAAAGACTTCCCTGTGTAGGTCTGTTGGAAATACAGTGGATGTATATCTGTAGGGATTACACTCACATGTGTTGGAGCTTCTAGCCAAGCTCTGGGATCAAACGCCTGTGGACTTATTTGAGGTAAAGCCCATGGAAAACCTCTGTACTCAGCAACACACCGGGGACTGGTGCAAGTAATAACATTTATTAAAACATAAAAACAAAATAAAAATAGATCAACCTGGCTCAGCCAGTATAACCAGACGCGTTTCGCCACGTAACGTGGCTTCCTCAGTCGGTTTACAGGTAATAATGCGAATCCCAATATATATCCTTTTAATTACAATTATAATTGTCCCCAGGTGTGACTTGCTGAATAGGCGTGCGGTCCACGCCTCAAATTATGTGAATCGGGTATTCTCCGCGGGTCCGCCATTTTGCGCTTGCGCATTAACAGTGTTTGCGTTCCAGAATGGATGTCCGCCATCCTGCGCATGCGTATTGTCTAGACTTGCGTGCCTCCTTTCTTTCCGGTCGGCATACGCAGCCTAAAAGGTGTCCTCCTTTACCTCTCGCAGCCGAAAAACGATCTTACGGGCTGGAATGGCAGTGGGACCAGATGTAAACATCCCCAAGAGCTCTTTCTTGTGCCGTTAATAGATAAATACATTGTGTATAAAATATGATGGACAACATTGATATGACCAGGATCCCCATCAATCCCGCGAAACTTCTCAAATTCCACATTTATTGGACTTTGAAATTAATAAAATACATACAAATCTATATGATGGGAGTCTTTTTTTGAATGGACTATACATATATATGCGTAAAGATAAATTGTACATAGAAATCAGGTTTTATACTGTGTGATAGGTCCGTAGAATAAAGAATTATTCCAACATAAGTCTTAATCAGATATATTGTGTAACTAATATAACTAGTGCATAGTGTGGATGTGATATCCTCTGTCTACAATGTTGGCTCCAGATATACTAATTGTGATAATGCTGCATAACCTGAAATATTAGATAAATAGCGCATAGCTGTAGTATATACTATATTTGTGTCAAATACTACTTGTTTAACAATGTGGGGTGAATGGCATATTTTATTGTGAAAACAAGTAATTGTGGTGGATACTGTACTACACTATGATAAATTGGTCGGCAAATTTTATAAATTTCACAATCTCTAGGAATATGTGTTTATAGTGATTTTAAATCGAACCTGTAGAATTACTTGTCCAAGTTTGTGTTGTTAGTGAACGGATTATAAATAATTATATGCAAACTAACTATACTCGTGATTAGCCCTTAATGTGAATGCTATACAGTAGTGAAGTTAATATAATGAAATTATGTGTGACATAGTCACTTATAATAGATTTCTAAGTCCCAAATGTGGAATCAGAGGCCTCTAATCCCTCTAAAGGAAACGAATGACCTCGAAGTCGTCGTTTAATCCATTGGGCACCTTTGTGCCATGCTCAAAAATGTCTCATTTCTGCCCTCCCTAGTTTGTTAGGTTAACGCCTACGGGTGAGTTGTTAGAATGTTTTTGATAACCGTTCCTGATCTTCCTGGCGTGCTCTGCTATTCTAACATTCAGGGCTCTTTTAGTGCGTCCTAACATGTAAATCACATTTTTTGAGCAACAATTAGAAGGGATTCTTATCTTAACCAGTTTGTTTTGTTTACGGTTAAAGTATTTATTTATAAAGTATTTTACTAGGAAGGATACATTGAGATTTCTCTCGTTTTCAAGTATGTCCTGGGTTCGAGAACATTGAGTGGTTACAGAAATACAAAATAGTAAAATGCAAGATATTAACACAAGACCAAATATACAGATTAACAGAAAAATAAATATGGAGGAAATAAAGTCATTATGTTACATGTTTACAGGTGCATTTCGTATTGAGGTATGTTAATAGGGAAGTCTTAAGGGACTTTAGACTGGGTGAAGATTTGACGGTGTCTGGGAGGTTATTCGATATTTGCGGTGCTCTGTAGGAAAATGAGGATCGAGCCATTTTCTTTTTGTATTGCAAGTAAGGTGCTGGTCCTGGATCTGAGGTTATAGGATGAGGGAACTGCCGGGGGAAGCAGCATATTCAGGTAGGGTGGTAGCTTCCCAGAAAAGCTCTTAAACACCAGGTTGGAATGGTGAAGGGTGCGTCTAGAGTCCAGTGATGGCCAGTTTAGTTCTTTAAACATGTCACGATGGTGTGTCATGTAGTTACATTGTAGCACAAAGCGACAGAATGAGTTCTACAATGCAGTAAGTTTCTGGAGGTGTGTTTGTGGGGCGGCTGCATACACTACATCTCTGTATTCAATGGCTGGCATAAGCATTTGTTGTACAATCTGCTTTCTTACCGCGGGGCTCAGGCAGGATTTGTTTCTGTACAGGGCACCTAGTTTGGGGTAGAGTTTAGATGAGAGTTTTTCGAAGAGGACTTTTATGTCCAGCGTAAAGGCACAGCGATGGGCACCAAATTTGCGCCCAGCTACGCCAACCTGTACATGGCAGCCTGGGAAACCAGGTTCGTGTATGGGTCGCGTAGCTGGGCGCAGGGAAGGGTCCATTCGTACAGGCGCTACATTGACGACGTCTTTTTCATTTGGAGGGGAGAAGAGGAACAATTGCGATTTTATTTATTTTATTATTTTTTTCTTCTTTCGCGTGCCTTGACAGCTTAGAATGGGGCATCAAATTGGACAATGGTTGGAGTCCAAAGGAGGTTAACTTCCTAGATTTGAATATTTATGTTGAGGACGAATGTATTAAATCTAAAACCTTTTTCAAAGAAGTCGATAAGAATACATTTATTGACTGTACCAGCTGTCAACATCCCCCTTGGCTCAAGGGTGTCCCCAAAGGACAGTTCATGAGACTTAGGAGAAATTGCTCAGATATGGACACCTATAAGGAACAGGCCATGACTCTTAAACAAGACTTTCTAGATAAAGGGTATGAAGATACCGCGTTAGGCTAGGGTCAGACGAACGCATTTTTTGCGTCGTCCGTGAAAAAGTGCAGTCGAACGAATGGACATATTTTTCACGGAATACGCGATAGCGGTCATACGATGCGCATTTTCGTCCGTGATTTTGTACGGATCATCAATGCGTCTGGACGTTATGTTGGCCGGACGTGTGCAGCGTCTGACGTCTCCCAATCACGCAAACACGCTGCTATGCAGCCGCAGCGCACTCTGTACGTCAGTAGTAGCGGTTTGACGTTCTCAAAAAAAATGCGTTCGTTTGCCACTTGCGTCTCACGGATGAACTTTCGTGCGGCCGTTCATCGTATGTTCCCCGGCATTGGACGTCATTTGCTGGTAGCACGGCCGTGATTTCGTGCGGCTAAACTAAATTTTATAAATTTCACAATTTATCATAGTGTAGTACAGTATCCACCACAATTACTTGTTTTCACAATAAAATATGCCATTCACCCCACATTGTTAAACAAGTAGTATTTGACACAAATAGCGCATAGCTGTAGTATATACTATATTTATCTAATATTTCAGGTTATGCAGCATTATCACAATTAGTATATCTGGAGCCAACATTGTAGACAGAGGATATCACATCCACACTATGCACTAGTTATATTAGTTACACAATATATCTGATTAAGACTTATGTTGGAATAATTCTTTATTCTACGGACCTATCACACAGTATAGTATAAAACCTGATTTCTATGTACAATTTATCTTTACGCATATATATGTATAGTCCATTCAAAAAAGACTCCCATCATATAGATTTGTATGTATTTTATTAATTTCAAAGTCCAATAAATGTGGAATTTGAGAAGTTTCACGGGATTGATGGTGATCCTGGTCATAATATCAATGTTGTCCATCATATTTTATACACAATGTATTTATCTATTAAGGGCACAAGAAAGAGCTCTTGGATGTTTACATCTGGTCCCACTGCCATTCCAGCCCGTAAGATCGTTTTTCGGCTGCGAGAGGTAAAGGAGGACACCTTTTTAGGCTGCGTATGCCGACTGGAAAGAAAGGAGGCACGCAAGTCTAGACAATACGCATGCGCAGGATGGCGGACATCCATTCTGGAACGCAAACACTGTTAATGCGCAAAATGGCGGACCCGCGGAGAATACCCAATTCACATAATTTGAGGCGTGGACCGCACGCCTATTCAGCAAGTCACACCTGGGGACAATTATAATTGTAATTAAAAGGATATATATTTGGATTCGCATTATTACCTGTAAACCGACTGAGGAAGCCACGTTACGTGGCGAAACGCGTCTGGTTATACTGGCTGAGCCAGGTTGATCTATTTTTATTTTGTTTTTATGTTTTAATAAATGTTATTACTTGCACCAGTCCCCTGTGTGTTGCTGAGTACAGAGGTTTTCCATGGACTTTACCTCAAATAAGTCCACAGGCGTTTGATCCCAGAGCTTGGCTAGAAGCTCCAACACATGAGTGTAATCCCTACAGATATACATCCACTGTATTTCCAACAGACCTACACAGGGAAGTCTTTCTTTTGTTGCATTTCCCTCTATGCATTGATAGCGGAAGAGGACTGCCATCTTTGAAGGTTGTGGGTCGCCTCCTTCAATACAGAAACAAATGACCGATTGCGCTGACCCGCTCAGAGCCAGTGTTGGGGCTCTTCTTTTGTGAGTGGGAGCAGTATCACATGCACTTAAATTTGATATTTGTATTCGCTCTGCACTATTGTATTTCTCTACCGTTTTTCATGTTACATGTGGACGGTACTTCAAAAGGGAACCATCATACGATCTAAAAGCGACTGCCAGATATGTATTCGTTGACCTGTAGGAAAGCGTCCGTTGCATCGGCCAGTGGGTCAACTGAAGAAGATCGGGAGATGGGCGTTGAGCCGGCAGGCAAATAGATCCGCGTGAAACGGTCCCCAAAGGGATGTCACGTCGGAGAAAACTGACGAGCTCAGACGCCAATCCCTGAGTCCTCCTGTATGCCTCGAGTTCCAATCTGCGGATTGGTTCGAGATTCCTTGTATGAACTGTGCTTGGACCTTGTTCCCGGTCTGAAAACACCACTCTCAGAGGCGGGAAGCCATTGTTGTCAGAAGTAGGGAGCGAGGGCCGCCCAGCGAGTTGATATATCGGACAGCTGGGAAATTGTCCATCCGGAGGAGGACTGAATGATGAACGTGATCTTTGAGAAAGCTCTGAAGCGCAAAAAGCCCTGCCAAGAGCTCCAGACCATTCATGTGCAGTTGGCGCTCCTGCACGGACCAGCGACCTCCTCCTGTGGAGGAACCGTCGCAACAAGCACCCCAACCTGACCCACAAACGTCGGAGTCGATTTTGTAATCGTCGGGGGTGATACCAGGGTAGGCCTGCCGTTGCAGGAGTGGAGGTGAGCGATCCACCATTCTAAGTCTAGTCTGGCTTCTACCGAGAGAGGGAGGGAGAGAGAGAGAGAGAGATTGGAGCGAAATAGGGGAGACCCCGTCTGAGAAAAAGGGCCTTCAGGCGTTGGAGGGCCCGATTATTAATGTAATGGGGCTGGCTTCACAGCCAGTCGTGTGGCTGCCAGAAGACCGATCACGCGAGCTAGGTCCCGTAACGATGTAGTATGAGCTTTCAAAAGGGACCGAACTTCGCGTAAGATCGATCGACACTTGGGTAGAGGGACAGTGAGAGACATCAGGACACTGTTCACCCCGAATCCCAAGAATTCCAGGGTTTGAGATGGAGAGAGGATTGCTTTCTCCTGATTCACTAGAAAACCCAGAGACTGGAAAAGATTGACCGTCGAAAGGCACATGGAGACGCAGCTGATTCTCCGATGAAGCCATCAGCAACACGTCGTCTAAAATATACAATGAGACGGACTCCTTTGGCTCGCAGCCACGAACGGTTTCAGCATCTTGGTAAAGCACCAAGGGGCTGAAGACAGGCCACGAAATTGCCATAAATCGGGACCCCCCCAACGGAATTTAAGGAAATCCCACAATTCCTTTGCAATAGGGATGGTCAGGTATGCATCCTTGAGAGCCACCTTTGCCAACCAATCGCGGGGTCTCTATCTGGAAGTGGCGGTAGATCACCGACCCATTCAACTCCTTGAGGTTGACTGGACGAACACCTCCGCCCTTCTTGGGGACCAAGAACAGGTTGCTCAGGAAGCCTGAGGATCCCTGTGGGGCCCGTTCTATGGCCCCTTTCTGGTATAATTCTGTAATCTCCCGCTCCACCAGCGTCTGACCGTCTTCTGAAAAAGGGAGAGGGAGGGGAATCTGCAGTTGGAGCGGGGGAGAAGAGAACTCCAAAACAAACCCTAGTACAGTATTCAGGACCCAAGGGTGCGATGTAATGTGACACTATGCTGTGCGAAAAAATATTAACACCTTCACTGCTGAGCAATTTCACGTCTTAAACACGTTTTTCTTTTTTTTTTTTTTTACGATTACTATTACTTTTATTTTCTTTCTTTACATTCACCATGGTCATGTTTTGGTATTATTGGAAAGGCCATACTCTGGCCTTTCTAATGATACCAAGCATGACCCTGCTAGCTGCCAACAGTCAGGGGTTCCTTTGAACCCCGATATGATATCTCCTATCTTTCCTTAGTCAATCAGGACCTTCCCCACACGTCCTCAGCAGTGAAAGGGTTAAACGGCCCTCTTCTCTGGTCGTAGACGGGTGAATAAGGTGTAAAGGTACCTGTATGTCCTGAAGGTCGAGGAGGAATGAGCGCCTCTGGAGCCCCGGAATCCTCTGCCCCGCCATGGTCGGGATTGGGAAGGGAAGAACGGGGAAGGTGCGGGAGCCGCTGCAGTGGAGGGGTTGCCTCCCGCGGGACCTGAATTGACGGGTTTTGCACGGCCGGTAGCTCGGCCCCGATATCCCCCGGCCTGTGGAAAAACCCCGGAGAACACCGTCTTAAAGGAACACTCTAATCAAAAATCCCCCCCCCCTGTGTTTTTTTTTTTTTTTTTTTTTAATACTCCTCCTCTTCCGCTCCAGTCCTTGTTACTTTCACTTGGCTAATGGTTTACGTGAGAAGCGCGCATGCGCGCCTCTCACGTAAGCCAGCCAATCGGCAGGCTACCTCCCGGCTCCATCTGCTGAGGATTAGTGTTGCGCGCAAGAGGATGCGCGCAACACTAATCCTCAGGCTGCCGCCAGCTACAGCAGCGAGTTGGAGACGTCCTCGCACTGAAAGCGCGATGACGTCTCCAACTCGGCAATAGTCGGCAGAAATGGGAAATATGAATCCCGCTCTGCTGACTGACAGCTGGGAGGGCGGAGTAAAGTCCTCTGCGTCTCTCAGCTGTTTTCAGCTGATCTGCTGAGCGGAGGGAGGGGGGACAGCCAAGGGCATACTCAGGGCATCATGACCACCCAAAAAAAAGCTTAGGTGGTCATGTTGCCTAGAGTATCCCTTTAACCACTTCGATGCGGAGGACGCGCTGAGTGCCGATGTCAGCCCAGCATCCGGAACCGCCGCCGTTGAAATTAGGTGTCATCGCGACAGCGCGATGACACCTAATTCAGGCGCCCCCCCGCATGTGCGGAGGAGGCGCCTGAAAGGGAGGGGGGGGAGGTCCTTCGGACCTCTCTCCCTCCCGATCGGCGGCGTTGCGGGGGTTAACCCAGGCACCATTTGGAAGGGCACAGCCTGCCCTTCCAAATGGTGCCTGGCATTAACCCCTGGGGAGCTGGATCACGAATCGGCGCTGAAAAGCGCCGGTTCGTGATCCTTTCCCGGAGCTGGCCGACATCTTGGATGTCGGCCAAGCCTCCGGGAACTCCCCCTGAGGACTGGCGTCATCATGCTATGCACGATGACGCCAGTCCTAGAGTTAACCCCTAACTGCCACCAACGGTGGAGATGGAGTTCCAATCTCCCGATCCGTGGCAGCTAGGGGTTAAAGTTTGGTATGGTTGGATCGGCCAGAGCATGGCCGTTCCAACGATACCAAACACTACAGTGAAAAGTTTTTTTTAAAAAAAATAAAAAATAAAAAATAAAAATATTTATTTTTTTTATAAAAAAAAATTTAAACATTTTTTTTTCTTTTTTTTGGTTCGTTAATGCAGCAATATTGTTCCCATTTCAATTATAATGTGAACAATGATGCTGCACTAACGATTTTTGTATGCGGTGCGTTTGTTAAAAATCGTGTAATTTTCCCCAAAAAAAAATGTAACGAGACCCCATCTCTAATTTTTTTAACAAGCGCACCCCATACAAAATATAACCGCAATTGCTCGCATCTTAAAATGTGAAAAAAAACACTTTACACGTTGTAAATTATTGAAAATACATATTTTATTGCATTTTTTGTTATAATATACAGACATGACATAACGTATACATATAATAATGACATATTATGAATCTACCGAGTCTGACGGAAAGAACAATATATAATATGTCTGGGTCCTATACTAAAATAAGCCTTCAAAACACGTTTAAACATGATGAGCAAAACCGGTAAATATGACCTCAGCACAGAGGTGTGAAACGCCTCAGCAGCGAAAGGGTTAAGTGAATTGGACACTCGTTCCATTGTGTTGAAGGCACCGGAATATTCGTTCATGTCTCTCAGAAAAGTTTTCTCAAACTCCTTTTTGCTTTCAGGAAGCATTATTTTACTGAGCGGGTGGTGGATACATGGAACAGTCTTCCAGTAGAAGTGGTAGAGGCCAAAACAGTGATTGAATTTAAGCAGGCATGGGATAGGCATAAGGCTATCCTAAACAAAAGATAAATCCAGGTAAAGTATCCATGTAATTGGGCAGACTAGATGGGCCGAAAGGTTCTTATCTGCCGACATTTTTCGATGTTTCTATGTTCCTATTATCCGCCACACCAGCCAGTTGGTGATTCATCTTTAGTAAAATGCATTTGCGTCTTTCAGATGCTAGAGCCGTGTTGGCATTACCTAAGAAGCTTAGAGACCGTTGGGTCCAGTTGGTAATCTGAACTGGGTCCAGGGGGTCACCAGACAATTTTGCCTGTTCTGCTGTATCCAGCAACTTTAAGGGGACCATAGTGTCCAGCAGTTTGTCCTGACACACCCTAAAGACACGGTCTATACCCTTGCTGGGAGTCCAGCCCTTAGGGGTGACAAAATCAACGAACGCCTTATCCACTTCGGGAGTTAAGCAAGTTTTACCACTCGTGGTGGGTGGGGCGGGGACATTCTGCTTTCATGCGATTTCGAGTATTTTTATCCAGGGCAGATGGGGTTATGCCGCGGTCACCAGGGAGATCAAAGGAAACACTTGAAAAAAACACGAACGCAGCTGTTAAAGCCGGGCGCCCGCTAGAACAGTAACAATGCACATTAAATAACAGGGGTATATATTTTCACTAAGTCAAAAGGCTAAAACGGGATATTATATTGCAGAGAGATGTTATGTATACTTAACTAGTCGCCGAGCAGCTGAGGAAGTAGGAGGGACGTGGATTGGTTTTGATGGGCACTGACAGGAAAGAGGACAGATCCAAAGGAGTGGAAGGGTGTTGGAAGATACCATATATACCTGTTATTACTGTTATTATGTTTTTCTCTTTTATTCAATATAAATGCTTCATATTTCCAAAGTTCTTGCTAGTTGCCACTTGCTGCTATGTTTAATACAGCAAGAAAGAGAAGCAATAGGAGCCTCAGAGTCGATGTATTAAAATTATAGATTCTTTTTAAATTGTTAATTGTCCAGTTGTTCTGCTGACTGGCTAAACTGATTAATGTAAACATCGTTGTGTTGTATTAAAGCTATTGTCGTTTTTACCCTGTAGGATACAGTCCACAGATGCTCTCCTAGCTAAGGTGGAAGAAAGAAGCAGAGAGTCTAGGTATGACATTTATGAAGGGTTTTTCTCCCTTTTTGTAGGAAATTGTTTTGTGTGAAGGGGGGGGGAGGGGTTTCTTTTTTAATTTGTATTTATTTTTTTTCTTATGAGGGAGCTGATGCCTGCTTCAAGCAACTGTGCATGGTTAAGGTTGTAGAGACTGAATCATCACTTTCTACGCTTCAATAAAGCATTCAGTCGACTGTTCAAAGTGTTCCTCCTGTTATTTATTCCATGTACATTGCAGGGATTGGTGGTCCCTGCCAAGAGTGTGCTGGATCATCAACTGGAATGGAAGAGCGGTTCTCAATATGCGTTCCTTTTTTGTTTTCTTCTGGCTATTTATTTTTATTTATAAAGGATTTTACCAGGAAGGATACATTGAGAGTTCTCTCGTTTTCAAGTATGTCCTGGGTTCAAGAACATTGAGTGGTTACAGAAATACAAAATAGTAAAATGCAAGATATTAACACAAAACCAAATCTACAGATTAACAGAAAAATAAATATGTAGGAAAAATAGTCACTACGTTACATGTTTACAGGTGCATTCCGTATTGAGGTATGTTAATAGGGAACTCTTAAGGGACATTAGACTGGGGGAAGATTTGATGGCGTCTGGGAGGTTATTCCATAATTGTGGTGCTCTGTAGGAAAACGAGGATCGAGACACTTTCTTTTTGTATTGTGGTATTGCAAGTAAGGTGCTGGTCCTGGATCTGAGGTTATAGGATGAGGGAACTGCCGGGGGAAGCAGCATATTCAGGTAGGGTGGTAGCTTCCCAGAAAAGCTCTTAAACACCAGGTTGGAAAGGTGAAGGGTGCGTCTAGAGTCCAGTGATGGCCAGTTTAGTTCTTTTAACATGTCACAATGGTGGGTCATGTAGTTACTACATTGTATAACTCATTCTGTCGCTTTGTGCTACAATGTAAGTTTCTGGAGGTGTGATTGAGGGGCAGCTGCATACACTCCGTATTCAATGGCTGGCATAAGCATTTGTTGTACAATCTGCTTTCTTTCCGCGGGGCTCAGGCAGGATTTGTTTCTGTACAGGGCACCTAGTTTGGGGTAGAGTTTAGATGAGAGTTTTTCGATGTGGGGGCCAAAAGATTTGGGTCTAACCACATACCTAGATATTTGAGTGAAGTGTCATTTGATCTTGTCCCCCACACATAGATGGGGTGTTTGCAATTTGTGTAGTTTAACAGTTTTTTGTCAGTATTTAGAAAAAGTTTTATCTGCAATCCACTTTTCTACCCCTGAGAATTGTTCTTGCAGCACGGCCTCCAGCTGCGGGAGATTTGGTTGGCGGGTATAGATTACAGTGTCGTCTGCGTACATGTGTACAATTTGAGGCTTTGCAGACATTGGGCAGATCATTTATGAATATTGTGAATAGCAGGGGGCTGAGTATCGAGCCTTGGGGTACACCGCTAGTGGGCAAGGGTGATCAACAGAGTAGTGGCCGTGACTTTTAGCGGATAGGATTTTTATTTTGTATGACAAAAATGTGTATGAGCTGTTCTGATACTATTCAATGTGTACAACGGACCTGCAGGTGTTTTGTAGGAAAGCTTTTGTAATCCATACTTTTTTTTTTTTTTTTATATCTTTTTAGGTTACTGCAGGACAACCTGACACATATTACTGAGCTTTCATCTGTGGCTCTGTCAGTTCAATGGGTAAGAGGAAGTCTGTGATGTATGTTTTGTAATGAGTCCCAGTGTATGTTTTAGTATGGGTTTTTGTCTCCTTTGGGGCAATCTATGAACTTAAAGGACATGCCATATTCATGTTTTTATGGGAAAGTACCATGGAGGAATTTGGTTTAAAATATCCCCTGTATTTTCTGGACTGCAACAACATTGTTGGAAATTTGCTGCAGGAAGTGTGGAGACTTGCGGTGGGGGGTGGGGGGGGAGTGGAGAAACCTGCTGTTCATCCCTTCACTACCAAGAGTTTTAAAATAAATATGCTGTCAGAAAACAGGTGTTTTTTTGGAAAATCTTTCTTTAATTATACAATTTAATATAGGCAATATTCTTAATGTATTCCTTACTGCACCTGTTTGTCAGGCAGATGCTGCCATCTGTTGGCCAAACGGAGTTACTGCAGTTCAGGTATCCATGCAGGATCAGCTGGGGAAAAGTCTGATAAAGGTATAATGTAATTCACAGAAATAAGCATGGATTTATGAAACACAGATTAACTTGATTGCATTCTAATGAAGAATTATAGATCTGGAGGTCGTAGTGGATGTAACCTTATTGGATTTTTCCAAAGCTTTCGACACAGTTCCACACGAGGTTACTATTCAAATTAAGAAAAATTGGTCTAGATGAAGATTCTTGTTCTTGGAACACTGGCTAAAAGATAGGATACAGAGAGTGGTCATAAAAGGTATATTTTCAAGTTGGACATCAGTGGTAAGTGGTGTCCCTCAGGGGTCTGTTATAGGACCAATTCTATTCAATTTATTTATAAATGACCTTGAACTAGGCATCGACAGTCATGTGTCAGTGTTTGCAGATGACACAAAACTAGGAAAAGTAATACAATGTGAGCAGGATGTTACTTCGCTGCAGAGGGATTTAGATAGATTGGGGGACTGGGCACTTAAATGGCAGATTTAATGTAGATAAATGAAAAGTTAATCACTTTGGAGTGAAGAACACACAAGCAATTTATACCCTAAACGGTACGGAGTTGGGGAAATCAAAGTAGGAGAAGGATTTGGGGAAAGTCAGACTTCAAATGAAGAAACAATGTCAAACAGCAGCTGCCAAGGCCAGCAAGGTATTGGCATGCATTAACACCTTCACTGCTGAGCCAATTTCGCCTCTGTGTGCTGAGCTTATTATTACCGTTTTGTTCTCGTCATGTTTAAACGTGATTTGAAGTCCCCTTTTATTATGCGACCCAGACAAATTCTATCTTTATTTTTTACAACTACTCGGCAGATTCAGAATATCTCATTATTTATGTAGACCCCCTTCAGGCACACCTGGCATGCCGTGGGGGTTCACTGAAAACGATGTTGATGACGTTGAAAACAGCGGCTGGTGGGCAGTCCTACAGTCAGGGCTGCCATGCAAGATGTCAAACTGCTGTGGTCCGGGGCAACACGAAGACGTGCGAAGAGCGCAAAATTTGTTTTTGACAAATGAACTTAAGTTGCTTGTCTCTTGCTCAGCTGCAAATTGAAATCACCATCAGACACGTAATGGTTCAATTTTGAAGACGAGTTATTGCAGTCTTGGGAGTGAAGGGCTAGGCTGGGTACACACGAGCGCACGCACTTACCGGTTTCCGTCGCAGCAATGTGATGCTGCGACGGGCCGGTCACATGCTAGTGCACGCGTAGCATGCGTCCGCCTAGAGATCCTCCCCGTCGATGCGCTAGGATGCGCGTCGATGGGGCTGCAAAGCTCGATCCGCCATAGGAGGATCGCGCTTTGCAGCGCTGAGGGGGGGGGGGGAGGCGGGCATCAAGTGGAAGGAACCTTCTCTCACGGATGTTCCTTCCACTCTGAGTGCGCTCTTGTGCACCCGGCCTTTAAAGCCGCACAAGATGTATCAGCTATTGGACACAGGGATTTCTTTTTTTAACCTATGCCATGTGCCTATGTTGTGTTTGGAGTGCCCCTTAAACCTCTTGTTTTGAATCACTCACAAGCATGTTTTGAATAGTATTTTATGTGTTTTGCTGCTCTTATGTGACTATAAGCTGCTTCCCTCTGTAACTTTTGTGTTTGTTTCATAAAAGGACACACGGAAATTAGAGGAGAAACTGACTTGCATTAAAAGAAAAAGATATGGTAAAGTAAATTTACAAGTTTAGAGTCTTGAATAATCTGTAATTGGCAGTGTCACAGGTAGACATACCTAATGTATATATGTGTGTGTAGATAGATATATATCTATGGCTATCCATATATGCAAAGTATCGATTTTCCACAGCTGCCTGGTGCACAACCTCCTTTGCGTATGTGCTAGAAAGTAATTAAAATGGTTATCCCCCCCCCCCCCGCCCCCGGAGGGATATAACACTTGGCTGCAAACTGGAATTTCCTTGGTCTCATGCAAGCATTTCACACCTTAGGTCTGGGCTGAGCCCTTTTCCCCTTGCCTAACGGCACCCAGGTATACTTGGCCATGCATTTCAAAGAAGCAATCATCCCCTTTGATCACTAGAGATAAACTTTGGGAATCAAGTTAACAACGAAGCGCACGGAGCGTGCCCAGGACAAGGGAAGTCTGGGAAATGTAGTGTACGGGGTAGAAAATAGGGGCTGTCCTCAAGAGGGACAAGGCAGCATATATATATATATCTGTATCTCAGGGCTTGTTTTCTGTGGGGTCACCTAAAGAATGTGAGAAGCTGTGCCATTCTTCAAAATCCCCAGCCCCAGGGGTACACGGATGCTCCTGTTAGCTTTCTGACGTGAGTAAGGGTCTGTGGTTTTAATCCCTTACTTTTATTTGCTGTGTACTGTGTAATTATCGATCACTTTGATTTATATACATTTTTCCTGTAACAAATGCACTGCGATATTCTATATTAGGGATGCACCGATACCACTTTTTTAAGACCGAGTACAGATACTTTTGTTCAAGTACTCACCGATACCAAGTACCGATACTTTGATCTTATGTCACGTGACACTTTCCAATAAGAACAGACCTCATATAAAGCCCCCAGCTCATGGATATGCCCCCCAGCTCATGGATATGCCCCCCAGCTCATGGATATGCCCCCCAGCTCATGGATATGCCCCCCAGCTCATGGATATGCCCCCCAGCTCATGGATATGCCCCCCAGCTCATGGATATGCCCCCCAGCTCATGGATAATGCCCCCCAGCTCATGGATTTTCCCCCCAGCTCATGGATCTACGTGCCTGTTGTGAGAGAAAGTGTGGCTGGGACGGTTAGATAAGCGCGTGGATTGTGGTCCATGCAGTCATTATCTGGGTCTAGGATAGACAGTGAGCGGCTTAACCTGATGTTTTTCGTGGCAGCGCGCGTAGTGGTCGTGACAGGCAGCGCATGTGAACGTTCATGTTATGCGATAAGGCTCTATATTTGCCTTTTTAAGTAAACCTTTCCTCCAGCTAGTGACCAGCCAATAAAATCGGAGGGAGGTGGAACCCAAATTGGTTTTCTCTTCATGGTCCCGATGCCCAAAGTTCAGGACAACTTTCACTAACCTGAGCTTCTGGGAGGAGATAAACCCCTCCAATCAGAGGGCTGAAAAGTCACTGCATACGTGACACGTCGCACTTGGTGTCTCTCAAAGCCACCAAACATGTCGGGTGTGGTACCTGCTTCATCCCTGCCCCCCCCCCTCCCATCCACATAGAATCCTCATGCTAGCAAACTCATCAGCAACTGTTTGCACAAACTTAATAGCAGGTTCACTGCATGTGTTGTCTGGTTATTGTTCCTATACATGCAAGGCATTGGAGACGTGTGTGTGTTCTTTATTTATAAAGCGCCAGCATATTCTGCAGCGCTGTCCAAAGGGCACAACATAGACAGGGTTACTATACATTGAACAATATTTTGACAAACATGTACAGGAGGAAACAAGGGCCCTATTCCCGTGGGGGACTCACAATCTAGAAGGGTTGGGGGTGGAAACCAGAGGAGAGGACTGCAAGGTGAGCGTGATGGACTGGTTGCGTCAGTCGGGTGGTCGGCTTCCCTAAATAGGAATATCTTAAGGGAGCGTTTGAAGGAAGGGAAACTAGGGGAAAGTCTGACAGTACGAGGGAGAACGTTCCAGAGGATAGGGGCTGTATGGTCTACACCAGGGATCTCAAACTCTGGCCCCCCTGATGTTTCTGAACTACAACTCCCATGATTCCCTGGCCATCTATTGCATTCAAAGCATTCTGGGACTTGTAGGCAAAAACATCTGGGGGGGGGCGTGAGTTTGAGATCCCTGGTCTACACAGTATGCACGTTTTAATCCTCAAATTCATGTCTCCTCCTGAAATGGTTTACAGATCTAAAGCAAGCTGCCTGCAATATACTGACAGAAATTGACGACTTTCAGAAGAGAACAAGTGACCTGCAGAAAATTGAAAGCACAAACACACATATTCTTGAGGTCCTCAAAAAAGAAAAGAACTTTCTAACAATAGTACAAAATGCATTCCAGGTAAGTTACAGCACTTTTGCAGCACCAGTTACACAATAGACTGCATTAAGTTGTAAACCTTTTTTTCTTTTTAATTCTGTTCATGTTTAACTATATTATTATACTATTTAACTTTATTTTTTTTCCTCCTCCCTTCTTTTAGCACCTTCTTTTAGGGAGTCGTGTAAACTGGGCAGAGGATCCTAAGCTTAGAGACCTTGTGCTAAAGCTGGAAAAGAATCCGATCACATGAGAAACGTGTGTAGCTATTTTTTTTTATGTCCGCATTGAGGTGTTTTTATTTATTTAAAGAGTTTTAAGATTTATTTTATGTTTTGCAAACAAATTTATGTACATATTGTTTGTTCTACATCTTCTACGTTTTAGTATGAGGATTGCTCGTCTGTAAACATTAACAATAAAAACACAATTCCAAACAAAGCCTGCGTTTATGTCTTGATGCATTGTTATGCAGATTGTTCCAGTCGTGTGTCTTTACAGTATTTGGAAGGAAAAGTACTGCGTAACAAATCTCCTTTTGAGTAATGGCAAATCATTGGCAGGTTTTTGACGGAGGTAAAAAAGAACAAATTGGGCAGGGCTTTCACATTCAGCCCAGCATTTTCTGCCCTTTAACTACTTTAAGTTTAAAGGTGCACTCTAATTCCCCTGCCCGGCGACTTGTGTAGGAAACTCCTCAATTTATTCAACGCCAAATTTACTCTTTTAATCTGCAGCAAAAAGTTTTTATATTTTAGGATCTCTTAGGCAGTTTCTGGGATTTTTTTTTCCCCTTACGGCTGTTCTCTTTTCTGCAACAGACCATTATTATTATTATTTATTCCTCACAGGAATTTATATGTCAATCCCAGACCTTTTCGTGTTTTTTTTTTTTTTTTGCAAACAGCCTTTCAATTTTGACACTTTCAATAGTCCCCCCTAACGTTGGTTTGTCGGCTTTTTCTGGACCACTGGTTGTCTCTGTTCAGTTGATCAATGGCTTTTTTGCAGATGGGTTCACGGTGGAATAACATTTGCTGCATGGTGGTGTTTTTTTTTTTTTTTTTTGCAAACAGCCTTTCAATTTTGACACTTTCAATAGTCCCCCCCCCCCCCCCTAACGTTGGTTTGTCGGCTTTTTCTGGACCACTGGTTGTCTCTGTTCAGTTGATCAATGGCTTTTTTGCAGATGGGTTCACGGTGGAATAACATTTGCTGCATGGTGGTGTTTTTTTTTTTTTTTTTCCTTCTAAAAAATTAAAAAAAGCCCCAAAACTGGTGACCTTATCGAATCCAATAATTTCGGCGGCTTTTACTTTTTTCGTTTTGCGGTGGATTTTACTCTGCGGTGAATTCTGCATTCACTGCAGGATGGGAACTTGGATTCCCCAAAGTGCGGTGAACAAGAGCACCGACATGTCGGTGACATTTCGGTGCTCTTTGAATAACCCCTATAGTTGGTGAATGAGTCAGTTAGTATGGAAAGGCCTCAGCCCACATCCCCATCCCAAACCAAGGGCCCCTAAGATGTTACATAGAAAACCCCCCCCAGTCCCCCTTATGTCCAATTAACCCCACAACTTAAACCGTTAATGGGAGGTTGGGGTATTGCATTTTATTAACTGTTTAAGTAGAAATTGACATGAGAATTTTAGCTAATTTTAAACCATTTTAGGGGATTTAGCAAAAGCTTTAGACTGGGGGTTAGGTCCTTATTTGTTGGGTTATTTAATTTTGGGTGATTATACACTTACGCAACACCGTAGGTATTAAAGAGCCATCATTTGGGAATAACCCCTTGAGTATTAAATGCTCTAGTAAGAGGGGTTTCCGGCAATGTTATTTTGCCTGTCATGGTTAAATTCTTAATGTGTCAAACCACTGATCAGTTGGAGGCATGCCTCGCTGTGGCAAACTGAGCTGTCATGGTACTTTTGCTACAGATATCCATCAAATCCTAATGCCACAGTGTCTCAGGCCATGCATGCTGCAATGGGGAGAGCAGGGACAATGTGCACAAATGTGTGCCATCAGTTTCAAGCTCTGAGTGTTGCAGGGGGAGACGGTCGTCTTTTGTAGGTGTCCTTCTGTGTCTTTCATGGAACCAGATTACTATTGTCCCCCCCCCCCCATGCATTTACTTAATGGATTAGTCCACTCTCCCTGTCTAACTCTGTTTGACCCAGTTTCCATTTCCTGTGCAGCAAAGCTTCGCTTCCTTCTATCGATAGAGGCTTGTGAGTAGCAGCATCCTGTTTATACAGAGCCCATGCTTTCTGTTTTACCTATTGTAGAACACACTTCAGAGAAGCCCGCTCTTCCCACAAGACACCTTTTATTTGCTGTTCCTTTCTCAAAGTGAAAAATATATAAAGGAATTTGTCTGGCTTCAAAAGAGAGGAGTTAAGCTATCTGACATCAAACATATCCTGCATGTGACATTCACTTCTTACACTATTCTGGAACCCCAGGGTTATATATCTTTTGTTTCCATTTGTCTTTGCTAACGTCTCTGTGCATGCCTTTCTTCATCTTTGCCTGGGTCTCTGTGTTCTTGAAGTTTTTTGTGTCAATCAGCATGTCTTTCATTGCCTCTTTCTGTGTAACCTGTCTGCTGGTGGTGGCCTGTATGTGTAGATGTGTGTGACTGAAAGACGACTGAAGGTAGATCAAGAGTAACCTTGGGAAGGGGAGAAAACCAGTAGGTTAGGTAAATGAGTGGGGTGAGAGATTAAGCGATTTATGGGGGGGGGGGGGTTTGCAGGAAAAACAAATGCAGAAAAGCCTCGTGACCGGAACAGATTTCAAAGGCGGTATGGGAAAGCGCACAGAATGTGTTTAAGTGCCAAAAGTCCTTGAACATTGGAAGAACCTGTTATCAAGTTTGATTCCCAACAGCAGGGAACAATATTTTAAATTTAAATCTAAAACCTGGATTGTCGGTTGGTAAGGTGTGGGAACTGTGTAATTATATATACATTCACTGGCCACTTTAGGTGAGGGTGAATAGGGTAGGTGGGCTGGAGGGCTGAATGTAAAGAGGAGCAGGGAATGACCGTGGGGAGATTATGGAGTGAGCTGGTAGGCTTCTCTAAAGTAATGTGTTTTCAGAGATTTCTTGAAGGACTGGAGAGTCAGATGTTGCAGGGGAGGGAGTTCCATAAAATGGGGGCGGCTTGCGAGAAGTCCTGAAGGCGAGAGGGGTGTGGGTACGAGGGAACGGATGGCATCAGAGCATTGGCAGAGTGAAGTGGTGAGGATGGTATGGATCTGTTAAGGGAGGAGATTTAGGCAGGGGTGCGGTTATGGAGCGCTTAGTGAGGAGCAGTATTTTGAAAAGGATTCTAAAGGAAACGGAGCCAGTGTAGAGATTAACAGAGGGGGGGGGGGCAGGTGAGGTGTAGGAGTCTGGCACAGGCATTCATAAGACTGCGGTCAGACGAACGCAGTGTGAACGTGAGTTGAGCCGCACTTTATTACAGCCGTAGTAGCAGCAAATGACGTCCAATGACTGCCAATATACGAAGTACGGCCGCACGAAAGTTCGGCCGCGCAACGCAAGCGGCAAAGGAACGCAGAACCGCTAGTACTGACGTACAGGGTCCACATAGCGGCATGTGTGCGTGATTAGGAGACGTCAGACGCTGCTCATGTCCGGCCAACCTAACGTCCAGACACCCAAAGTTTCCTGGTTTGGATCTGTAAAAAAATCACAGCCAAAATTGCACATCGTATGACCGCTATCGTGTCTTCCGTGGAAAAAATGCGTTCGGACACATCAACGCACTTTTTGACAGACGTGAAAAATGCGTTCGTCTGACCCTAGCCCAAAGGCCAGAGAGGAGGTTGCAATAGTCAAGGCGGGAAATAAGCGCTTGGACAACCAATTTAGAGGAGTCTGGATTAAGAAAGGGACGGATGCGTACAATGTTTTTTTTAGGTGGAAGTAGCAAGATTTGTTAGACTAAATGTAAGGAGGAAAGGCTAGGTTGGAGTCAGTGATGTTCAGAGTCCAAGAGGACCCCAAGGCAACGAGTCTGAGAAGTAGAAGTAATGGTGGCACCATTCAGCTGAAGGGAAATGGGTGCAGGAATCGGTCTAGAGGGCGGGAAGAGAAGTTCCGTTTTTGAGCGGTTGAGCTTGAAACTGGAAGTCATCCAGCTGGAGACAGCTAACAAGGAGAGGAAAGGTAGATTTGGATGTCGTCAACAGAGATGGGAATTGAATCCATAAGAAGAGCTGAGGTTGCCCAGAGAGGCGGTATAGATTAACCCTTTCGCTGCTGAGGCTTTTCCCGCCTCTGTGCTGAGCTCATTTTTACCGATTTTGCTCATCATGTTTAAATGCGTTTTGAAGGCTTATTTTAGTATATGACCCAGACATATTATATATCGTTCTTTCCGTCAGACTCGGCAGATTCATAATATGTCATTATTATATGTAGAAGTCATGACCTGTCTGTATATTATAACAAAAAATGCAATAAAATATGAATTTTCAATAATTTACAACGTGTAAAGTGGTTTTTTTCACATTTTAAGATGCGAGCAATTGCAGTTATATTTTGTATGGGGTGCGCTTGTTAAAAAAATTAGAGATGGGGTCTCGTTACTTTTTTATTTATTTTTTTGGGGGAAATTACGCGATTTTTTAACAAACGCACCGCATACAAAAATCGTTAGTGCAGCATCATTGTTCACATTATAATTGAAATGGGAACAATATTGCTGCATTATGTATTTATTTTTTTTAGAACTTTGTTTATACTCATGTTTGGTATTGTTGGAACGGCCATGCTCTGGCCGATCCAACAATACCAAACATTAACCCCTAACTGCCACGGATCGGGAGATAGGGGGTTCATTGGAACCCCCTATCTCCACCATTGGTGGCAGTTAGGGGTTAACGCCAGGACTGGCGTCATCGTGCTATGCACGATGACGCCAGTCCTCAGGGGGCATTCCCGGAAGCTTGGCCGACATCCAAGATGTCGGCCAGCTCCAGGAAATGATCACGAACCGGCGCTTTTCAGTGCCGATTCGTGATCCGGCCCCCATGGGGTTAATGCCAGGTACCATTTGGAAGGGCAGGCTGTGCCCTTTCAAACGGTGCCTGGGTTAACCCCCTGCACGCCGCCGATCGGGAGGGAGAGAGGTCCGAAGGACCCCCCCCCCCTCCATTTCAGGCGCCTCCTCCGCACATGCGGGGGGGAGGCGCCTGAATTAGGTGTCATCGCGCCTCCGCGATGACACCTAATTACTCCGGCGGTTCCGGGTGCTGGGCTGACATCGAGGATGTCAGCCCGCAGCGGGGGGGCCAGCGATCGGCCGAACGCTGGCCCCAAAGAGAGGACGCGCTCAGAGCGTCCACCGCATGGAACGCTACCTGCGGTTGGACGCGCTGAGCACGTCCACCGCAGCGAAGTGGTTAAGAGGAGGGTACCCCAACTGAAAGAGGAACCGTTGAAGAGGCACTGAAGGAGCGATTGAGAGAGAGCTAGTAAGAGAACCAGCAGAGAACGGTGTCACTGAGGCCAAGCTGACGCAGCATGAGTAGAAGAGGGAGAAGTGACCTTTGGTTTTAGCGGCACCCAAGTCCTTCGTCACCTTGGTCAGAGCAGACTGGACCATTAAACCAAGGCGGGATTGATCCTTGCTTTCATGTTTATGCCAAATTCTGACCCTACCATCTGAAAATCGAGACTCCTCAGACCAGGCAAGGTTTTTCCAATCTTCTATTGTCCAATTTTGGCCAGCCTGTGCGAATTGTAGCCAGTTTCCTATTCTTAGCGGACAGTGACACCAGGTGTGGCCTGCTGCTGCTGTAGCCCATCTGTTTCAAGGTTTGATGTGTTGTGCATTCAGAGATGATGGTATTTTGCATACCATGGTTGTAACGAGTGGGTACTGTTGCTTTTCTGTCACAACTGGTCTGCCCAGTCTCCTGTGACATCAACAAGGCACTTTTATCCATACAATCGCTGCTGACTGTATATAATAAAGTCACTCTTAATATTTTGTTGGGCTGCATTTTTGCTGTGATTACAGCACACCTTCACCATGGCATCATTTTGATAACCTTATGCAGAGTCACATTTGTCGTCAAGATCTTGTATTTATGATGGAAGAGTCGCAGCGCTGCGTAAAGTCTTCTCCAGCACATCCGAAAGATGCTCAATGGGGTTAAGGGCTGGGTGGTGGCCAATCCATGTGTGAAAATGAAGTCTCATGCTCCCTGCACAATTTGAGCCTGAAGAATCCTGGTATTGCCATCTTGGAATATGACCGTGCCAACAGTGATGAAAAATCCACTGATGGAAAACCAGCTTGTTAGAGCTGAACGGTTCTCCCCTCCCATCTCCGGTCTCCATGTGCCCCCCCCCCCATCTCCATTACAGGTCAGGATTTGCTGTACCCAGGCATTGGTAAGTGTGCAAAATGAGACAGACAACCTACTATGGTTTTTCAAATTCCAATTGTATTCATCAACAGTCAGTGTATATATAACCTACATCCAAGATGGAGGAGTTGATGTCATAACCAATCAGAGACTGCCACGTGTAGAAGTGATTGTAGCACTTCTTCCAGATAAGGTGACCACAATATGCCATTGCAAGCAGGTTTAAGGAATTTGCCTCAGGGGTATAGCTGGGTGGGGTCTCCCATACATCAGAACAGGATTTAGCAGGCTTGGGGGGTTGGGACAGATGGCCTAATTGCATATTCTAATTATTTATATTTTGGATAACTTGTAAAATCCTTTACATGGCTCATTCAGTATTATTATTTATTTATAAAGCGCCAGCATATTCCGCAGCGCTGTACAATAAGCACAGTATAGACAGGGTTACAATACATTGAACAACATTTGACAAACCGTACAGGAGGAGATGAGGGCCCTATTCCCGTAGGAACTCACAATCTAGGAGGGTTGGGGTTGGAAACAGGAGGAGAGGACTGTAAGGTGAGAGTGATTGATGGTTGCGTCAGTGAGTTGGGTGGTAGGCTTCCCTAAATAGGAATGTTTTAAGGGAGCGTTTGAAGGAAGAGAAGTTAGGGGAAAGTCTGACCGTACGAGGGAGAGCGTTCCAGAGAGTGGGGGCTGCGCGTGAGAAATCCTGCAGTCTATCATGGGAAGAGGTGATGCGGGGAGAAGCTAGGCGCAGGTCACTGTTTGACCTTAGGGAGCGGGCTGGGGTGTATTTGGTGATTAGTGAGGACAGGTAGTGAGGGGTTTGTAGGTAAGGATTTTGAACTTAATTCTGCAGTGGATGGGGAGCCAGTGAAGGGACTCGCAGAGGGGAGCGGCAGAGACAGAGCGGCGGGTGAGGTGAATTAGCCTGGCGGAGGCGTTCAGGATGGATTGTAGGGGGGAGAGGCGGGACAGAGGGAGGCCAGATAAGAGATTATTGCAATAGTCGAGTCGGGAGATTACCAGGGCGTGTATGAGTTGTTTTGTGATGACAGCGGTAAGAAATGGCCGAACTCTGGAAATATTACGCAGTTGGTATCGGCAGGAGGAGGATCAGTATATTGAGGGAGTCAGATGAGCGCAGTTTTTTCCCCCCAGCTGAAACCTATTAATCACTGCAGTAACTATCCAATGGAAGGCTCACACCGATTTTGGTTAAATCTAGGGAGAAACCTTTTCTTTGGCCAGGCAGTGAATATCTCATTTATCAACAGTAGTAGGTGAGGTGGGAGAGGCTGAACCCGATGGACGCATGTCTTTTTTCAGCCTATATAACTACATGCACTATAGACACTTTCCAGTAACTAGTCAAGTCATTTACTGATTTTACTTTTAATGGTGTTGGGACAATTTGCCTAAAATCAATCAAATTCCTATACACAAAAATAAAACTTAAAACATCCAACCGCAGTAGCAGCGCCTTCCAACTGAATGAAACCTGTGTGTGTTAAATTAAGCTAAATTCACTATCTAATGCAGGAGCTGAATGAAACCTGTGTGTAGCTAAATTCACAATATCTAATGCAGGAGCTGAATGAAACCCGTGTGTAGCTAAATTCACAATATCTAATGCAGGAGCTGAATGAAACCTGTGTGTAGCTAAATGCACAATATCTAATGAAGGAGCTGAATGAAACCTGTGTGTAGCTAAATTCACAATATCTAATGAAGGAGCTGAATGAAACCTGTGTGTAGCTAAATTCACAATATCTAATGCAGGAGCTGAATGAAACCTGTGTGTAGCTAAATTCACAATATCTAATGCAGGAGCTGAATGAAACCTGTGTGTAGCTAAATTCACAATATCTAATGCAGGAGCTGAATGAAACCTGTGTTGCTAAATTGACAATATCTAATGCAGGAGCTGAATGAAACCTGTGTGTGCTAAATTCACAATATCTAATGCAGGAGCTGAATGAAACCTGTGTGTGCTAAATTGACAATATCTAATGCAGGAGCTGAATGAAACCTGTGTGTAGCTAAATGCACAATATCTAATGCAGGAGCTGAATGAAACCTGTGTGTAGCTAAATTGACAATATCTAATGCAGGAGCTGAATGAAACCTGTGTGTAGCTAAATTCACTATATCTAATGCAGGAGCTGAATGAAACCTGTGTGTAGCTAAATTCACAATATCTAATGCAGGAGCTGAATGAAACCTGTGTGTAGCTAAATTCACAATATCTAATGCAGGAGCTGAATGAAACCTGTGTGTAGCTAAATTCACAATATCTAATGCAGGAGCTGAATGAAACCTGTGTGTAGCTAAATTCACAATATCTAATGCAGGAGCTGAATGAAACCTGTGTGTAGCTAAATTCACAATATCTAATGCAGGAGCTGAATGAAACCTGTGTGTAGCTAAATTCACAATATCTAATGCAGGAGCTGAATGAAACCTGTGTGTAGCTAAATTCACAATATCTAATGCAGGAGCTGAATGAAACCTGTGTGTAGCTAAATTCACAATATCTAATGCAGGAGCTGAATGAAACCTGTGTGTAGCTAAATTCACAATATCTAATGCAGGAGCTGAATGAAACCTGTGTGTAGTTTAAATTAAGCTAAACACAATATCTAATGCAGGAGCTGAATGAAACCTGTGTGTAGCTAAATTCACAATATCTAATGCAGGAGCTGAATGAAACCCGTGTGTGCTAAATTCACAATATCTAATGCAGGAGCTGAATGAAACCTGTGTGTAGCTAAATTCACAATATCTAATGCAGGAGCTGAATGAAACCTGTGTGTGTGCTAAATTCACAATATCTAATGCAGGAGCTGAATGAAACCTGTGTGTAGCTAAATTCACAATATCTAATGCAGGAGCTGAATGAAACCTGTGTGTAGCTAAATTCACTATCTAATGCAGGAGCTGAATGAAACCTGTGTGTAGCTAAATTCACAATATCTAATGCAGGAGCTGAATGAAACCTGTGTGTGTTTAAATTAAGCTAAATTCACAATATCTAAGGCTAGGGTCAGACGAACGCATTTTTATGTTGTCTGTGAAAAAGTGCGTTCGAACGAATGGACGCATTTTTTCACAGAATACGTGATAGCGGTCATACTATGCGCATTTTCGTCCGTGATTTTGTACGGATCATCAATAAAACTCTTTTTGTGTCTGGACGTTATGTTGGCCGGACATTAGCAGCGTCTGACGTCTCCTAATCACACACACACGCCGCTAGCGGACACAGCGCACTCTGTACGTCAGTACCTGCGGTTTCACGTTCTCGAAAAAATGCGTTCATTTTCCACTTGCGTTGCGCAGCCGGACTTTTGTGCGACCGTACTTCGTATATTGGCCGTCATTGCCCGGCATCTGCTGCTAGTGCGGCCGTGATTAAGTGCGGCTGCACGCGCGTTCGCACTGCCTCAGTCTGACCCTAGCCTAATGCAGGAGCTGAATGAAACCTGTGTGTAGCTAAATTCACAATATCTAATGCAGGAGCTGAATGAAACCTGTGTGTAGCTAAATGCACAATATCTAATGCAGGAGCTGAATGAAACCTGTGTGTAGCTAAATGCACAATATCTAATGCAGGCGCTGAATGAAACCTGTGTGTGCTAAATTCACAATATCTAATGCAGGAGCTGAATGAAACCTGTGTGTGCTAAATTCACAATATCTAATGCAGGAGCTGAATGAAACCTGTGTGTAGCTAAATGCACAATATCTAATGCAGGCGCTGAATGAAACCTGTGTGTGCTAAATTCACAATATCTAATGCAGGAGCTGAATGAAACCTGTGTGTGCTAAATTCACAATATCTAATGCAGGAGCTGAATGAAACCTGTGTGTAGCTAAATTCACAATATCTAATGCAGGAGCTGAATGAAACCTGTGTGTAGCTAAATTCACAATATCTAATGCAGGAGCTGAATGAAACCTGTGTGTAGCTAAATTCACAATATCTAATGCAGGAGCTGAATGAAACCTGTGTGTGCTAAATTCACAATATCTAATGCAGGAGCTGAATGAAACCTGTGTGTAGCTAAATTCACAATATCTAATGCAGGAGCTGAATGAAACCTGTGTGTAGCTAAATTCACAATATCTAATGCAGGAGCTGAATGAAACCTGTGTGTGCTAAATTCACAATATCTAATGCAGGAGCTGAATGAAACCTGTGTGTAGCTAAATTCACAATATCTAATGCAGGAGCTGAATGAAACCTGTGTGTGCTAAATTCACAATATCTAATGCAGGAGCTGAATGAAACCTGTGTGTAGCTAAATTCACAATATCTAATGCAGGAGCTGAATGAAACCTGTGTGTAGCTAAATTCACAATATCTAATGCAGGAGCTGAATGAAACTGTGTGTGTAGCTAAATTCACAATATCTAATGCAGGAGCTGAATGAAACCTGTGTGTAGCTAAATTCACTATATCTAATGCAGGAGCTGAATGAAACCTGTGTGTAGCTAAATGCACAATATCTAATGCAGGAGCTGAATGAAACCTGTGTGTAGCTAAATTCACAATATCTAATGCAGGCGCTGAATGAAACCTGTGTGTGCTAAATTCACAATATCTAATGCAGGAGCTGAATGAAACCTGTGTGTAGCTAAATTCACAATATCTAATGCAGGCGCTGAATGAAACCTGTGTGTAGCTAAATTCACAATATCTAATGAAGGAGCTGAATGAAACCTGTGTGTAGCTAAATTCACAATATCTAATGCAGGAGCTGAATGAAACCTGTGTGTAGCTAAATTCACAATATCTAATGCAGGAGCTGAATGAAACCTGTGTGTAGCTAAATTCACAATATCTAATGCAGGAGCTGAATGAAACCTGTGTGTAGCTAAATTCACAATATCTAATGCAGGAGCTGAATGAAACCTGTGTGTAGCTAAATTCACAATATCTAATGCAGGAGCTGAATGAAACCTGTGTGTAGCTAAATTCACAATATCTAATGCAGGAGCTGAATGAAACCTGTGTGTAGCTAAATTCACAATATCTAATGCAGGAGCTGAATGAAACCTGTGTGTAGCTAAATTCACAATATCTAATGCAGGAGCTGAATGAAACCTGTGTGTAGCTAAATTCACAATATCTAATGCAGGAGCTGAATGAAACCTGTGTGTAGCTAAATTCACAATATCTAATGCAGGAGCTGAATGAAACCTAAAATGAAACCGTGTGTGTGCTAAATTCACAATATCTAATGCAGGAGCTGAATGAAACCTGTGTGTAGCTAAATGCACAATATCTAATGCAGGAGCTGAATGAAACCTGTGTGTAGCTAAATTCACAATATCTAATGCAGGAGCTGAATGAAACCTGTGTGTAGCTAAATTCACAATATCTAATGCAGGAGCTGAATGAAACCTGTGTGTAGCTAAATTCACAATATCTAATGCAGGAGCTGAATGAAACCTGTGTGTAGCTAAATTCACAATATCTAATGCAGGAGCTGAATGAAACCTGTGTGTAGCTAAAGTTCACAATATCTAATGCAGGAGCTGAATGAAACCTGTGTGTAGCTAAATTCACAATATCTAATGCAGGAGCTGAATGAAACCTGTGTGTAGCTAAATTCACAATATCTAATGCAGGAGCTGAATGAAACCTGTGTGTAGCTAAATTCACAATATCTAATGCAGGAGCTGAATGAAACCTGTGTGTAGCTAAATTCACAATATCTAATGCAGGAGCTGAATGAAACCTGTGTGTAGCTAAATTCACAATATCTAATGCAGGAGCTGAATGAAACCTGTGTGTAGCTAAATTCACAATATCTAATGCAGGAGCTGAATGAAACCCGTGTGTGCTAAATTCACAATATCTAATGCAGGAGCTGAATGAAACCTGTGTGTAGCTAAATTCACAATATCTAATGCAGGAGCTGAATGAAACCTGTGTGTGCTAAATTCACAATATCTAATGCAGGAGCTGAATGAAACCTGTGTGTAGCTAAATGCACAATATCTAATGCAGGAGCTGAATGAAACCTGTGTGTAGCTAAATTCACAATATCTAATGCAGGCGCTGAATGAAACCTGTGTGTAGCTAAATTCACTATATCTAATGCAGGAGCTGAATGAAACCTGTGTGTAGCTAAATTCACAATATCTAATGCAGGAGCTGAATGAAACCTGTGTGTAGCTAAATTCACAATATCTAATGCAGGAGCTGAATGAAACCTGTGTGTAGCTAAATTCACAATATCTAATGCAGGAGCTGAATGAAACCTGTGTGTAGCTAAATTCACAATATCTAATGCAGGAGCTGAATGAAACCTGTGTGTAGCTAAATTCACAATATCTAATGCAGGAGCTGAATGAAACCTGTGTGTGCTAAATTCACAATATCTAATGCAGGAGCTGAATGAAACCTGTGTGTAGCTAAATTCACAATATCTAATGCAGGAGCTGAATGAAACCTGTGTGTGCTAAATTCACAATATCTAATGCAGGAGCTGAATGAAACCTGTGTGTGCTAAATTCACAATATCTAATGCAGGAGCTGAATGAAACCTGTGTGTAGCTAAATTCACAATATCTAATGCAGGAGCTGAATGAAACCTGTGTGTGCTAAATTCACAATATCTAATGCAGGAGCTGAATGAAACCTGTGTGTAGCTAAATTCACAATATCTAATGCAGGAGCTGAATGAAACCTGTGTGTAGCTAAATGCACAATATCTAATGCAGGAGCTGAATGAAACCTGTGTGTAGCTAAATTCACAATATCTAATGCAGGAGCTGAATGAAACCTGTGTGTAGCTAAATTCACAATATCTAATGAGGAGCTGAATGAAACCTGTGTGTAGCTAAATTCACAATATCTAATGCAGGAGCTGAATGAAACCTGTGTGTAGCTAAATTCACAATATCTAATGCAGGAGCTGAATGAAACCTGTGTGTAGCTAAATTCACAATATCTAATGCAGGAGCTGAATGAAACCTGTGTGTAGCTAAATTCACAATATCTAATGAAGGAGCTGAATGAAACCTGTGTGTAGCTAAATTCACAATATCTAATGCAGGAGCTGAATGAAACCTGTGTGTGCTAAATTCACAATATCTAATGCAGGAGCTGAATGAAACCTGTGTGTAGCTAAATTCACAATATCTAATGCAGGAGCTGAATGAAACCTGTGTGTAGCTAAAGTCAGAATATCTAATGCAGGAGCTGAATGAAACCTGTGTGTAGCTAAATTCACAATATCTAATGCAGGAGCTGAATGAAACCTGTGTGTAGCTAAATTCACAATATCTAATGCAGGAGCTGAATGAAACCCGTGTGTGCTAAATTCACAATATCTAATGCAGGAGCTGAATGAAACCTGTGTGTAGCTAAATTCACAATATCTAATGCAGGAGCTGAATGAAACCTGTGTGTGCTAAATTCACAATATCTAATGCAGGAGCTGAATGAAACCTGTGTGTAGCTAAATTCACAATATCTAATGCAGGAGCTGAATGAAACCCGTGTGTAGCTAAATTCACAATAGCTAATGCAGGAGCTGAATGAAACCTGTGTGTAGCTAAATTCACAATATCTAATGCAGGAGCTGAATGAAACCTGTGTGTGTTTAAATTAAGCTAAATTCACAATATCTAAGGCTAGGGTCAGACGAACGCATTTTTATGTTGTCTGTGAAAAAGTGCGTTCGAACGAATGGACGCATTTTTTCACAGAATACGTGATAGCGGTCATACTATGCGCATTTTCGTCCGTGATTTTGTACGGATCATCAATAAAACTCTTTTTGTGTCTGGACGTTATGTTGGCCGGACATTAGCAGCGTCTGACGTCTCCTAATCACACACACACGCCGCTAGCGGACACAGCGCACTCTGTACGTCAGTACCTGCGGTTTCACGTTCTCGAAAAAATGCGTTCATTTTCCACTTGCGTTGCGCAGCCGGACTTTTGTGCGACCGTACTTCGTATATTGGCCGTCATTGCCCGGCATCTGCTGCTAGTGCGGCCGTGATTAAGTGCGGCTGCACGCGCGTTCGCACTGCCTCAGTCTGACCCTAGCCTAATGCAGGAGCTGAATGAAACCTGTGTGTAGCTAAATTCACAATATCTAATGCAGGAGCTGAATGAAACCTGTGTGTAGCTAAATGCACAATATCTAATGCAGGAGCTGAATGAAACCTGTGTGTAGCTAAATGCACAATATCTAATGCAGGAGCTGAATGAAACCTGTGTGTAGCTAAATTCACAATATCTAATGCAGGAGCTGAATGAAACCTGTGTGTGCTAAATTCACTATCTAATGCAGGAGCTGAATGAAACCTGTGTGTAGCTAAATTCACTATCTAATGCAGGAGCTGAATGAAACCTGTGTGTAGCTAAATGCACAATATCTAATGCAGGAGCTGAATGAAACCTGTGTGTAGCTAAATGCACAATATCTAATGCAGGCGCTGAATGAAACCTGTGTGTGCTAAATTCACAATATCTAATGCAGGAGCTGAATGAAACCTGTGTGTGCTAAATTCACAATATCTAATGCAGGAGCTGAATGAAACCTGTGTGTAGCTAAATTCACAATATCTAATGAAGGAGCTGAATGAAACCTGTGTGTGCTAAATTCACTATATCTAATGCAGGAGCTGAATGAAACCTGTGTGTGCTAAATTCACAATATCTAATGCAGGAGCTGAATGAAACCTGTGTGTAGCTAAATTCACTATATCTAATGCAGGAGCTGAATGAAACTGTGTGTGCTAAATTCACAATATCTAATGCAGGAGCTGAATGAAACCTGTGTGTAGCTAAATTCACAATATCTAATGCAGGAGCTGAATGAAACCTGTGTGTAGCTAAATTCACAATATCTAATGCAGGAGCTGAATGAAACCTGTGTGTAGCTAAATTCACAATATCTAATGCAGGAGCTGAATGAAACCTGTGTGTAGCTAAATTCACAATATCTAATGCAGGAGCTGAATGAAACCTGTGTGTAGCTAAATTCACAATATCTAATGCAGGAGCTGAATGAAACCTGTGTGTAGCTAAATTCACAATATCTAATGCAGGAGCTGAATGAAACCTGTGTGTAGCTAAATTCACAATATCTAATGCAGGAGCTGAATGAAACCTGTGTGTAGCTAAATTCACAATATCTAATGCAGGAGCTGAATGAAACCTGTGTGTAGCTAAATTCACAATATCTAATGCAGGAGCTGAATGAAACCTGTGTGTAGCTAAATTCACAATATCTAATGCAGGAGCTGAATGAACCTGTGTGTAGCTAAATTCACAATATCTAATGCAGGAGCTGAATGAAACCTGTGTGTAGCTAAATTCACAATATCTAATGCAGGAGCTGAATGAAACCTGTGTGTAGCTAAATTCACAATATCTAATGCAGGAGCTGAATGAAACCTGTGTGTAGCTAAATTCACAATATCTAATGCAGGAGCTGAATGAAACCTGTGTGTAGCTAAATTCACAATATCTAATGCAGAGCTGAATGAAACTGTGTGTGCTAAATTCACAATATCTAATGCAGGAGCTGAATGAAACCTGTGTGTAGCTAAATTCACAATATCTAATGCAGGAGCTGAATGAAACCTGTGTGTAGCTAAATTCACAATATCTAATGCAGGAGCTGAATGAAACCTGTGTGTAGCTAAATTCACAATATCTAATGCAGGAGCTGAATGAAACCTGTGTGTAGCTAAATTCACAATATCTAATGCAGGAGCTGAATGAAACCTGTGTGTAGCTAAATTCACAATATCTAATGCAGGAGCTGAATGAAACCTGTGTGTAGCTAAATTCACAATATCTAATGCAGGAGCTGAATGAAACCTGTGTGTAGCTAAATTCACAATATCTAATGCAGGAGCTGAATGAAACCTGTGTGTAGCTAAATTCACAATATCTAATGCAGGAGCTGAATGAAACCTGTGTGTAGCTAAATTCACAATATCTAATGCAGGAGCTGAATGAAACCTGTGTGTAGCTAAATTCACAATATCTAATGCAGGAGCTGAATGAAACCTGTGTGTAGCTAAATTCACAATATCTAATGCAGGAGCTGAATGAAACCCGTGTGTGCTAAATTCACAATATCTAATGCAGGAGCTGAATGAAACCTGTGTGTAGCTAAATTCACAATATCTAATGCAGGAGCTGAATGAAACCTGTGTGTGCTAAATTCACAATATCTAATGCAGGAGCTGAATGAAACCTGTGTGTAGCTAAATGCACAATATCTAATGCAGGAGCTGAATGAAACCTGTGTGTAGCTAAATTCACAATATCTAATGCAGGCGCTGAATGAAACCTGTGTGTAGCTAAATTCACTATATCTAATGCAGGAGCTGAATGAAACCTGTGTGTAGCTAAATTCACAATATCTAATGCAGGAGCTGAATGAAACCTGTGTGTAGCTAAATTCACAATATCTAATGCAGGAGCTGAATGAAACCTGTGTGTAGCTAAATTCACAATATCTAATGCAGGAGCTGAATGAAACCTGTGTGTAGCTAAATTCACAATATCTAATGCAGGAGCTGAATGAAACCTGTGTGTGCTAAATTCACAATATCTAATGCAGGAGCTGAATGAAACCTGTGTGTAGCTAAATTCACAATATCTAATGCAGGAGCTGAATGAAACCTGTGTGTAGCTAAATTCACAATATCTAATGCAGGAGCTGAATGAAACCTGTGTGTAGCTAAATTCACAATATCTAATGAAGGAGCTGAATGAAACCTGTGTGTAGCTAAATTCACAATATCTAATGAAGGAGCTGAATGAAACCTGTGTGTAGCTAAATTCACAATATCTAATGCAGGAGCTGAATGAAACCTGTGTGTAGCTAAATTCAAAATATCTAATGCAGGAGCTGAATGAAACCTGTGTGTAGCTAAATTCACAATATCTAATGCAGGCGCTGAGAGAAATAATGAAAGAAAAGAGGGAATATAATAAAAGGAAGATCCGTGGTAGGGTGAGGGGTAGAAAAGAACGAAAATAGTGGAAGAATGACCAGAGAAATCAGTGGGGGGGAGGAGGAACTTCATAAGAAAAAATTAGCGTGGGCGGGGAGACAGACAGGTGAGGGAGGCCGCTCTATCAACCACTGCAGGACTCGTTGAATCCTTCAGTAAAACCAACGCTTGGATGTTTACACTGACACCAGAGACCCGGAAGCGGAAACCAGTCGCGTGTCGCCATGGGCAGCAAGATGGCGGCGGCCAGCAGGGTCGTCCAGGTAAGAATTTAGATTGCGGTCGAACCCAATCGGTCCTCTAAGCCGGGAGACCTTGATAAAAGAAGGTCACTTGGACACCGTGAGAGGGATCCCCGCACGTCCTCTCGGAACCCCTGTCTGTGCGGGTCCCCCTGAAGGTGCAGGGTGAAGGGGGCGTCAGAAGGGCAAGGAGAGATCCGTGACAGGACGCCACGAAGTGTGCATAGGTTCAATGGGAGAGCAGAACTCTGCTTCTCTGAGGGACTGCACTATGTGACCTGCTGACACACACCTGCCATGCTGATTCCCTTATACCACGGATCAGCAGCCTTGGCTTCCTGATGTTTTGGGAACTACATCTCCCATGATGCTCAGTCAGCCTAATGGGTGACTGAGCATCATGGCAGATGTAGTTCCCAAAATATCAGGGAGCCAAGGTTGCTGACCCCTGCCTTATGCCCACTGAGAGGGACCAGCAGCCTTCAAACACCTCTCCTAGCCGCTGTCCATTGCCCCTTTGCACACTCCCTCTCGCCTCCATCTGTTGCCCCATTTGCATGCCCCATTTTGCTTGGCTGTTGCCCCCTTTTGCCTCCGCCTGCCCACTCTCTCCTCTGTCTAATGCCCCTTCGCCCATATATTCCCCTCCCAGTCACGTGCGGTGTACCCCAAGGCTCGATACTTGGCCCTCTGCTATTCACAATATTCATAATCGATCTGCCCAATGTCTGCAAAGCTTCAACTGTACACATGTACGCAGACGACACGGTAATCTATACCAGCAAACCAAATCTCCCGCAGCTGGAGGCCGTGCTGCAAGAAGAATTCACAGGGGTAGAAAAGTGGATAGCAAATAACAAACTTTTTCTAAATACTGACAAAACGGTTACAATGCTCTTTGGAACAAAACCTAAACTACACAAATTGCAAACACCCCATCTATGTGTTGGGACAAAATCAAACGGCACACTGACCACAGTCACCTCTCTCAAATACCTAGGTATGTGGTTAGACCCTAATCTATCTTTTGGCCCCCACATCGAAAAACTCTCATCTAAACTTTACCCCAAACTAGGTGCCCTGTACAGAAACAAATCCTGCCTGAGCCCCGCGGTAAGAAAGCAGATTGTACAACAAATGCTTATGCCAGCCATTGAATACGGAGATGTAGTGTATGCAGCCGCCCCGCAAACACACCTCCAGAAACTTACTACATTGTATAACTCATTCTGTCGCTTTGTGCTACAATGTAACTACGTGACCCACCATTGTGACATGTTAAAAGAACTAAACTGGCCATCGCTGGACTCTAGACGCACCCTTCACCTTTCCAACCTGGTGTTTAAGAGCTTTTCTGGGAAGCTACCACCCTACCTGAATATGCTGCTTCCCCCAGCAGTTCCCTCATCCTATAACTTCAGATCCAGGACCAGCATCTTACTTGCAATACCGCAATACAAAAAGAAAATGGCTCGATCCGCATTTTCCTACAGAGCACTGCAAATATGGAATAACCCTCCCAGACGCCGTCAAATCTTCCCCCAGTCTAAAGTCCCTTAAGAGCTCCCTATTAGCATACCTCAATACAAAATGCACCTGTAAACATGTAACATAATGACTACATTTCCTCCATATTTATTTTTCTGTTAATCTGTATATTTGGTCCTGTGTTAATATCTTGCATTTTACTATTTTGTATTTCTGTAACCACTCAATGTTCTCGAACCCAGGACATACTTGAAAACGAGAGAAATCTCAATGTATCCTTCCTGGTAAAATCCTTTATAAATAAATAAATAAAATAAATATTGAGTTTATGGCTTTTGTGATCACTACGGTCACCTGATACGAATTAAAATCCATATTGACATTGTACCAATTAGCGTAATGCACGATCCACAGCAAGGTCACTTTATATTCATCATTAATGATGTATGAAAATAAAAAGTGCGGACTTATCTGAATCCGATGTTAACAACCTTAACACCCCAAATGTTTTGGCACTGCGTTTCCCTTGTCGTTTGGTCACCCTGACATTTTTGGAAATGTAGTTCCAAAACCCACGATGTGTTGTGCCGCCCTCAGGATTAGATCCGTGCTCTACAGTTTCCCAGAAGATTGTTCTGGAGTTGAACGACAATAATAAATATTTTGCTGCGTATGTGACGAGACCTCGGGCCCTGTTCTGATGTAGCCACAAAAAGCGAGTGATTGTGAGGAAAAATCTGTTCAGAGTTTTTTTTCAATCTCCCTTTTTAGCGCAGCTATTCTGGGTAGGAGCTATGTTAGTGCCTGGCCTCGGAAGTAGGGTTGCCAGATCCTCCACATTTTCCTGGACACATATAAATTAGTCATGTTGACGTGACGGGCAGTGCATGGAAAATGCCACCCTGCAGCATTTATAATCCATATGCTGCAGGAAAGGAATCTCATGTGACCTTCCTTGATTTTCTTCCTGCAGCATATGGATTATACATGTTGCAGGGCAGCACTTTCCCCTGTGCTCCCCACTACATGAAATCGTACAATGTGCCCAGGAAAACATGGCCGACCTGGCGACCCTACTTGGAAGGAAGCAGAGGCACAGAGTGATACTTGCGGTGCTGCACACGGCTATTGACATTGGCTCCCAAAATCTGTAGTATTCAATGGAGACGAGCACATGCTATCCGCAAACTCGCACCCCAGGGATTGTTTGAGTGGGACTATTTCTTCACAGTCACCCACAGCTCCTGGGAAAGAGGAACCGGTGGATTATGCTGACCTCTTCAACGCAGAAAGAGAGGACTATGTTTTTATTTTTTCTTCTTGATGTGCCAACTGATTTAACAGCATTTGTTTGAAAAATACCGACTCCAAGATAGCTATTCCGGAGGAAGCTCATTCTAACGCCTCCGATACAAAGTAAAGGAGACTTTAATTTACTATAAGGACTTGTTATGATCAACCCACAAGCGCAGCTTGCTCCAAAAGTGGAATGATACCCATTGTTAAGGTGACCTCTGCAGACGTTCTCAATAATGTCTCCAGTAGTTACCTTGATGTCAGCTTTGGAATAGGCCCCCACCCCCCGGTGTCTTTCTCCCAAGCCTCTATCAGGGTTATCCAAAGAGATTCGAATTGCTTGAGAAAGGTAACCGAACGCTGAAAATCAGCGTTCGGTTACCTTTCCTGGCCATTCGGCTATCCAGAGAGCAGGCAATTCGCCAAATCCTGTCGAATTGCCTGCACATACGGTGCCTGTTCGGTGCCTGTTCGAGGGCAGTGAAATCCCCATAGAGAAGCACTGCTTCGGCTATTCAGAGAACACAAACCAGCAGTGAAAGGTTCCCCTAATGCCCTGCCATTCGGTGGTTTAATTCGGCAAATTTATTCAGGAGAATCCCATAGGCTTCAATGTTAAAAATATTCCCGTTTTAATTCAATATCTAATAAACCGTTCATTCTAAAATTCTGCAGCAAAAAGTCTCTTTATTTATAGATTTTTTAGGATACTTTAAGCATTTTTCAGAATTTTTTAAAAAAAATTAAAAGTCCGATTTTTTTTTGATTTTTTTTTCAGTTTACTTATTTTTTTTGTAACAGCCCTCTTTATTATCATTCCCTGGATCTCCTGTGAAAATTTCAGACATTTTCGCTTAGTAGTTTCTTTGCAAACAGCGTTTCATTTTCCCAGATTCATACAAATGGTTTTTCTAATTTATTCACTGCCTCCTCTACGTCACAGCTGCTTCGGCTCTGTGTGATTCGGCTCCTTTTCGGCTCCTTTTCGGCTCCTGTTCGGCTCCTGTTCGGTTTTTCAAAGGTTAATCCAGATGTTTTTGCTTGTTTTCAGTGTGCATTCGGTTAGTTTTCGTCGGGTTTGCGGCAGCTTTTCCCTGCAATTCGGGGACCCTGTGGTGTTTGCTGAATACACCGCAGGGTCACCGAAATGCAATCGGCAAAAGGAACCGAATTGAAGAGAACGAAAAGTCACCGAACGTGCGGTGACTTTTCGAATCTCTTTGGATAACCCTGTAAGTATTTAGGTGGTGAGATGCAAAGACGCTACATACAGGGTTATCCAAAGAGATTCGAAAAGTCACCGCACGTTCCGTGACTTTTCGTTCTCTTCAATTCGGTTCCTTTTGCCGATCCCATTTCGGTGACCCTGCGGTGTATTCAGCAAGCACCACAGGGTCCCCGAATTGCAGGGAAAAGCTGCCGTAAACCTGACGAAAACTAACCGAATGCACGCCGAAAACAAGCAAAAACATCTGGATTAACCTTCGAAGAAGCCGAACAGGAGCCGAATCACACAGAGCCGAAGCAGCTGTGAGGTAGAGGAGGCAGTGAATAAATTAGCAAAACCATTTGTATGAATCTGGGAAAATGAAACGCTGTTTGCAAAGAAACTACTTAGCGAAAATGTCTGAAATTTTCACAGGAGGTCCAGGGAATGATAATAAAGAGGGCTGTTACAGAAAAAATAAGTAAACTGAAAAAAAAAAATCGGACTTTTAATTTTTTTTTTAAAAAATTCAGAAAAATGCTTAAAGTATCCTAAAAAATCTATAAATAAAGAGACTTTTTGCTGCAGAATTTTATAATGAACGGTTTATTAGATATTGAATTAAAACAGGAATATTTTTAACATTGAAGCCTATGGGATTCTCCTGAATAAATTTGCCGAATTAAACCACCGACTGGCAGGACATTTCGGGAACCTTTCACTGCTGGTTTGTGTTCTCTGAATAGCCGAAGCAGTGCTTTTTCATGGGGATTTCACTGCCCTCGAACAGGGACCGAACAGGCACCGTATGTGCAGGCAATTCGACAGGATTTGGCGAATTGCCTGCTCTCTGGATAGCCGAATGGCCAGGAAAGGTAACCGAACGCTGATTTTCAGCGTTCGGTTACCTTTCTCAAGCAATTCGAATCTCTTTGGATAACCCTGATAGTTTCTTTGTGTTATGAGTATCACAGTTACTTGGGCTTCATATTTAGCCTATTCAATGGACTAAAAAAAAGTTAAAACACATTTGCTATGTAAATATTGATGGTGCGCGTTTGAGTTTTATTTCCTCCTTTAAACTATGTTTTCATTTTCTGTTGTAGGTAGTTAAACAGCACGTCCCTGCAATTCGTTTCCCTGATAGAAAGAATAGTCCAAAACCGAATGGTGAGTGTTCAGTCCTGTGTAAGTACATGTTTATCGAGGTGCCTCAGGAGAAGCCCACAGCCATTAAATAAAATACAGTTTGTTGCCACAGAATTACAGCTCATCTTTGGTGTTCCTGCACATCTATGGTAAGATGAATGTCACCCCCGCCCCTTGACGGTTTTGATGAACTATGATAGATTTCCAAAGTGAAGGGCTTCACTCTGGAAGCTTGTCTCCTCTCTTACTAGATAGCCTACCCTGGTTCTGGGCAGCAATATGCACCTAGTATTTTGAGAGACATTGGCTGATCAGCAATGGGTTTTAACTGCGAGGCATACAACTGGTTGATCGCTCAAGTGAGCATTTGTCTCGCTAACAATGTGAGCGGCAGCAGGCCTGTCAGAAAGCTAAAAAACAGATTTATGACCACTCCAAGAATATGCAAGGACACTAATGGCCAGTCCTATGGTTGCTCCACACTCCGGTGTTTAATATGTTGGTGCCATTGCAGCGAAAACCATACCCTATGCAATTTATTTATTTTTGAAAACCATACCCTATGCAAATCTATACAGGTTTGCCAGATATCTGAAGCACAGCCCAGGTGATATGATTTGCTGCTCAGTGATTGCAGGATTCAGTCTACTTTTCCCCAAGGTGATGTGCAAAATCTGGCCTGGTTAAGGGTCCCGAGGACAGGTTTGGGAAACACTGCTAAAGATGATACGGCCTGATTCAGGGGGGGTCATGGTTCCTAAGAGAACTTAAAATGTTTTATATGAGAATTCTACACGTATAGGGAGGTAGCAGCATCCATATCATTAGGTTTCTTGCCAAAGAATACTTGCTGTGTGGGATCTGTCTACTTTCCATGATTGTAGAGCAGTGTACATGGTGGTGAGGTCTTAATCCTATGGTTTTATAGCACGGCTACAGATGCCAAGATGTGTTTCCTTTATTGAGCTACCAACAACGCAGTACCTGGTGCTGGGATGTGATGTATTGCTACAGTGCGAGTTGCTGGGAGCTTATGACACGAAGAATCAGATCTGAGCAATGGCACACGTGCTACAGATTGTCATTGAGCTGATTCCTCTATTAGGGTTTTGTGCATCCTACATTGCAGTTGTGTTTGGTTGCTGCCAGTTTAGTTGCAATCTCAAGCCCTTCATCCTTGGTGCACTAGGAGGTCCTTTTTTGAGTTAGTGTTTTTAAACTTTGCAGCCAACATTAAATATTTGTCTTTATTTCCAGTCCAAGAAGCCTTAAAGTCGATGACCTTTTCATTTACGTCTCCATCTGTAACGTTGCATCATGCTGCAAGCGGCAACCCGCCAGGTGCTCAGAATATGTCGTCCGTCCGTAAAGCACAGATCACGCCAGACACAAGTGACTTACTGAAATCTCTGCCTCAAAAATATAGACGGAAACCCATGTCCAGCGATGAAATGGAATATATCCAGGTAATTTGGAAACCAAACTTTCAAAGTATATAAATACAGGTTGAACACCTATTCTCTGGAACACTTGGGTTGCCAAACATTCTGGATTTCCAAATCCCAGAGAATCTGATGTCTAAGAGCAGCGATCCCCTTCCTGCTGCAGCTACCAGCATATAGAAAGACTGGGAGCACTTTGGAGTTCTGGGCAGACATGCTGCCCAGAGTCAGCGTGACTGAGTGGCATGTCACACCCTGGGGCTCCCAGCAAGTGCTGCTGTTCTTAACAGCTGGGCTGAGGCTTTGTCAAAGACCACATTAGATCAAAATACACCCAGAGGAATAAATCCACGCTTTAATTATTGTACATCCATTGTGCTGCCGTTATTTTCTGATGCTGTCTCTTTTGGATAAAACTACCTGGATATGAAACGTAGGTAAACAGTGCTATAAATAATGTAACAAAGTACTTGCATTAAATTCCTGTCTCCTTCTACCATTTTGAGCTAATGTCAGACGAACGCAGTCATCACGTCCGTGTCGGTGCACAGTTTAACGTCTGTCATAGCATAGAAATCATAATCAATAGAGATCCACACACGAAGTACGTGCGCACCGAACTGCGCACGCACAACGCATGTGGCAAACTGACGCAAGTTAGGCAAGAACGTAAAACAGCTAGACATACGTGCGGAGTGCGCCACTTCCGCATTGCGTTCTGAGTGCGTGATGACACAAAGTCAGACACAGCGCATTTGTGACGTCCACCACCTTGACACACAAAATGGCTTTTCATATCGTTTTCTGATTATTTTTTTTATATATCATTTTTCAGATTAATTTTGTTTCCCATAATTCCTTTTTCTTTTTTTTTCCTACGTCTGTCAACAAAAACAGACCGTGTGGTGTCTACAGTATCTTCCGTCAGTCCGTCCATTGTGCATGCACGCAGAGTGCGCTCAGACTGCGTTCGTCTGACATTAGCCTTAAACTACACCAGTCATCACACAATACACACCCACCCAACAGCTTTCAATACATTGCGTTTGTGTTCACTTTCTTGGTGTTGTCCCATGAGGAGCGGGACATCGCTTTGGTAATCTTGTTCGAGCGTATCCACTGTATTTGTTCCCCATGGGTGTTGCAGGAAGAGAGCCGTCACACTTGGCCATGAGCACAGATGCCAGGGCACTGACTCTGTGTGCCAGTCTGCAATTGGGCATGGAAAGGGAGTGAAGGGCTGCCTGGTAGAACACTTCTGTTCACAGTTGAGTCACCCTGGCAGCATGTCACCTGAAATGAGTTGTGGAAGATTGATGAATTACCCAAATATTATATGTCTGGGTTAGGGATGCACCGATACCGATACTAGTATCGGTATCGGGGCCGATATTGCCGTTTGCACGAGTACTTGTGCAAACGGCCAGATACATCCCGCCGATACCGGAAGCCGGCGCTGGGCCGGCTTGCCGGTATCCGCGGGGCTGGGGAAGCTGGCCGCGTGCATGAAAAGCAAGTGGCCAGCGTTCCCCTCCGGCGCGCCAAATACCCTTCCTGAAGGTCCGGTCGCTGGGCAGTGATGTGTTCCCGCGGCCACTGGGCGCTCCTGTGACGCTGCCTCTCGGCTGGAGGCAGCGTCACAGATGCGCCCGGCGGCCACGTGACCGCATCACTGCCCAGAGACCGGAACTTCAGGAAGGGTGAGTATTTGGCGCGCCGGAGGGGAACGCTGGCCGCGTGCTTTACATGCACATGGCCAGCTTCCCCAGCGTTCGAGCTGGGGGTAAATCCATGAGACCTGGGGGCCAATCCATGAGACCTGGGGGCCATATCCATGTGAGCTGGGGGCAAATCCATGTGAGCTGCGGTCAATCTCATATAAATTTTTATATGAGGTCTGTTCCTATTGGAAAGCGTCACATGACATTAAATAAAAGTATCGGTACTCGGTATCGGTGAGTACTTTTTAAAAGTATCGGTACTCGGTCTTAAAAAAGTGGTATCGGTGCATCCCTAGTCTGGGTGTGTTGGACAAAACAATGACCCACATGGGCATGTTTGACCGGGAATCATTCTCCATCTTTTATGTTAGGCATAACAAGTGCGCCTTAATGTACACATTACATCTGCAAATACGATACTGTGCGAGCACTGCTATACAGGAAATTCAGTCTCTAATCCCTCTTTTTGCTTTGTATTACAGCGTGGAGGTCCTGAATGACGTGTGAAAGCTGTTCAGATTACCATCAGTATATGACTAATGTGTTACCAAACCTCTTGGATCTGTTTAATTCTGCATAAACAACTGTAAGCCAGTAGCTTTAATAAAAGATCCCCTCTGGTGGAAACTCACCCTCTATACTCTGCACAAGCTCTAAGACTCCACTGTAAAACAGTGTATTTTCATTTTGTACAATATCTAATCAATTAAACTGTATTATTTATAACCATTTAGTCCAGCAATTTTAATACTAACCTAAAGTAGTTGATCTCTACCAAAAAAGAAAGGGACGGGGGGGGGGTTTACAGGTTTTCTTTCTGGCACCTGCTCACAAAGTGCCGGACTGCTTATGGTAAGTACAATTTTGCTGTTATTGGTACTGCTACATGTGGAAACCAATCACAAGGCAGTTTATCTTCAGTATGATATGTCATTCTTCAGACAAATATATTAAAGCAGGGGTGCTCCACTTTGTCCCTCCAGATGTTTCGAATCTACGTCTTCCATGATGCCCAGCCACTTATTATGTAGACATTCCTTTGTGGGAATAGTAGTTACAAATAGCCATCTTCCTTGATTTTGCCAAGGCCTTTGACACCGTAGACCATGGCATCTTGTTAAAAATACTTAAACTCTGGTATTGGTGATCGCACACTAAACTGGTTTCAATCATATGTATCTGATCGATCGCAATATGTGTCCATTTCTGGCAGCTCCTCCCTCCCAGTCACTTGTGGTGTACCCCAAGGCTCAATACTAGGCCCCCTGCTATTCACAATATTAATAAATGATCTGCCTAACATCTGCAAAGCCTCAACTGTACACATGTACGCCGAATACACCGTAATCTATACCAGCAAACCAAATCTCCCGCAGCTGGAGGCCGTGCTGCAAGAACAATTCAGAGGCAGAAAAGTGGATCAAACACAACAAACTTTTTTTAAATACTGACAAAACTGTAACGATTTTCTTTGGTACAGCACCTAAACTACATAAATTGCAAAATTCCCATCTATGTGCTGGGACAAAATCAAATGGCACGCTGACCACAGTCACTTCTCTCAAATATCTAAGTATGTGGTTAGACCCAAACCTATCCTTTTGGCCCCCACATTGAAAAACTCTCAGCTAAACTTACCCCAAACTAGGTGCCCTGTACAGAAACAAATCCTGCGTGAGCTCTGCGGTAAGAAAGCAGATTGTACAACAAATGCTTATGCCGGCTATTGATTACGGAGATGTAGTGTATGCAGCCGCCCCGCAAACACACCTCCAGAAACTTACTACATTGTATAACTCACATTGTAGCACAAAGCGGCAGAATAACTACATGACCCACCATTGTGACATGTTAAAAGAGCTAAACTGGCCGTCGCTGGAGTCTAGACGCACCCTTCACCTTTCCAACCTGGTGTTTAAAAGCTTTTCTGGGAAGCTGCCACCCTACCTGAATAGGCTGCTTCCCCCAGCAGTTCCCTCCTCCTATAACCTCCGATCCAGGACCAGCACCTTACTTGCAATACCACAATACAAAAAGACAGTGGCTCGGTCCTCATTTTCCTAAAGAGCACCGCAATTATGGGATAACCTCCCAGACGCCATCAAATTTTCCTTCAGTCTTAAGTCACTCGAGCTCCCTAGTAACATACCTCAATACAGCGTGCACCTGTAAACATGTAACATAATGACTATTTCCTACATATTTTCTATTAATCTGTATATTTGTGTTTTTAATATCTTGCATTTTATTACTTTGTATATTTCTGTAACATTTCAATGTTCTTGAACCCAGGGCATACTTAAACGAGAGAAATCTCAATGTATCCTTCCTGGTAAAATACTTTATAAATAAATAGCATCTGGAGGACCACTTTTGAGCTCTCCTGTAGTAAGAAACACTGATTATGCAATTTGAATGGTCAGTGATCTGAGAGGTTCTATTCGGCTCAAGCTTCCTGGTGTGGAGATCGTCTCTCACTGACCATACTTCAGGGAAAGCGGTCAGATGAAACACTGGGGTTTGCAATTGAAGAGAAATCCTACGTGGTAAAAGGTAAATTCAGTTAAATCTTGAATATTGGTCACCAAGCAAACTTCATCTGTTGACAAAATTTGCCGCGTAGTGACGGGACCCATATGCTGAGAGGTGAGTTTAAGTCCAGTGTCAGAGACTGGCCAGGCATGGGCATTCAGAATTCTTTCTGCCTCCTGTAGCAGCTGGCTTCTGCACTCGCCGTCTCTCCTGTTAACCTTTTGCCCCTTGGCTGAGCGTGAGTGGCAGCACTGTGCCAACTGGCTGCGTCCACCAGGAACCTAGATTACAATATAACCTATGCTACGGATTAATGCTTAACCTCCTTTCGTGTAGTGCCATCGCAATGTGCGCCAGACCTACATCTGCTCACAAAAGGGCTCCATGGTTCTATTGCTGACCATTCGAGCACTGTAGCAAAAGTACCAGGAAGGCAGGGTGAGCACAGGGTGCTACTATCAAATGGCTGGTCGGACACCTAATGCGCTGTCCAAGGGTGCTGCACAACCTGGCAGCTTAACCGAAGCGATGAATACGAGAGGTACTCAAAGTTGCAACAAAAAACTGCTTATTGGAGGGGAAAGAAAGCAGCTTTTCAGTCAGGACTTCACTCATGCCATGAGCAGTGTCCTGACAGACATGTCCCCCCCCCCCCTTCAGTAAACTGTCCTTTGCATGAGTGCTTCTAGATATCTGTAATTTTTATTAGAGTTATGATACTTGGGAAACTATACATGTACCTTTTTTTTTAAGTAAATGCCACTAGTCCTGAAGTATTCTTGGATATGTTACCTTTCGTATTAGAACTCCAATGTGTCATAATGGCCTACAGGTTTCTTCCACCGCGCCGAGAACCTGACATTTACCTGTCAGGTGGGAAGAGACGATTACAGCAGTGAGCATGAGACGTGTGCCAATCTGTACACTGTTCATAAACTCTATTCCGTATGGATTGGATGGCAATAAATCCTGGCCACACGACTCCCAATGTGGATAAAACTTTAATAGTCTTTGCGCCTCTACCAGTTTCCTTTTGTAATGTGAAGGCACCAGCTGCTGTTCCAATATCCAACAGACGTGCAGGCTGTTTGTGCCAAGCGATCACACCACAAGTAGTGACTGTCTCAAAGCAATGGTCCGGTGGAAGGACATAGAGGGGCTACTTGACCTTGGAGTCCATTCCAAAAGAGACTTATACAAGGTATAGGCCAAAACAAAATTGTCTACCTGCCCAAGAACACCCATCAAAAGGATTTTGAAAACGAGAGGAATCTCAATGTTTCCTTCCTGGTAAAATACTTTGTTAAAATGTATTCATTTATATACAGAACCAATTGGAGTGCTTCCTGACGAGCCAGTCTTGGCAAAACGCATCGGGTGCATTTAGAGACAGGGACTGTTTTTAGAAATCACTGTTTGGGGGGCTATTCAAACAATTGGAGAACTTTATGAATCATTGATCAAAATGCATCTCAATATGCTCAGAGGCTCCTCTAATTAACTACTTTGAGATCTAGATAACGCATGGGTTGGTTTTTGATTTCTGTCTAAGGGGTACCCATGTCTTTCATTGTTTTCTGTGTTGGTAATATGTTGGTCCATTTTATATGTTTAAAAATCTATACAGATCATTATATAGGTCTGGGACCAAAAATTAATAAATTGAATCATATCCCACACAGTAACAAATTGCCACTAATATTTAGTGGATTTTCCTTTTTATATGTGGTTTGTGTATGGGACACAATATTGTGGTTATTTCGTTTGTTTGAATCGTTTTAATTATTCTATTCGTATTAAAAGTTACGTTTTATCAATATCTCAGGTAGACCTTGATCCCTCTGGCTTTTTCTGGAGGGATAGTTGTATTTCATGCAATTCATTCCTCAACTCCAGTTATTGTTGCCAGATCAGCTGTGTTTTCCTGGACACTGATGGGCAATGCATGAAATATGTAACCCTGCAGCATTTTGCAGCCATATGTTGGACCGGTGTCCATCGTTTCAGTGGACCCATGGCCAGCGAGTAGGCCTGTGCAATATTGACAAAATAATCATATTGCGATTTCTTGAATGAATATTGCGATTGCGATTTTATTTGCGATTTAGCCAATTGTTTTTGCTTTTTCAAACATGCTACATACATTCTAAATGTATTCAGTATTCAGCACATGGATATACTGCCCCAGCTCATGGATATACTGCCCCAGCACATGGATATTGCCCCAGCACATGGATATACTGCCCCAGCACATGGATACTGCCCCAGCACATGGATACTGCCCCAGCTCATGGATACTGCCCCAGCACATGGATATTGCCCCAGCACGTGGATACTGCCCCAGCACATGGATACTGCGCCGCAGCTCACCTCTGTGCGCCGCTGTGTTCTGTGCGCCGCGTTTTCGGCTCCCTGTTAACTTCCAGCGGCACATGGAGCTTGGGCGCTCGCCTGGGGGAACCATGTGATGAGCCGCGAGAACGCGGCTCGTCACGTGGTTCCCCCTGCGAGCGCCCAAAGCACCATGCCGCCGCCGGAAGTTAACAGCCGACAATCGCAGCCTTATGCGATTTAGAAATCGCAGGGTCGGAAATCGCAATTCGGTTGCGATTGCAATTAATTGCACAGCCCTACCAGCGAGCTATGCTAAAAGCCACACAATGTGCATGCGCAAGCAATATCACACATGACACGACTTACATGTCCGCGGTGGTGCGTGTGCTGGTGCATGCGCATTGTGTGGGTTTCGCCATAGCGTGCATGCACAGTTTAACTTTGGAGCAGCACATCTGATTTCACGGCACCGAACATGACGCGGGTCTGGACTGGCCATAGGTCTGCTGAAATGATGGAACACCTGCCTTGATTTCCTTCCTGCAGCATATGAATTATACATATCATCAACTATAAGTTCCTTCTCCGCTCATACACAACTGCCCTTCACTTCGCCAAACAAACTTACTTCTCTCTTATATCTTCCCTTTCTTCCAACCCCAAAAGATTGTTCTCAACCTTCAACTCGCTCCTCTACCCACCTGTGCCACCTGCCCCATCTGACCTCAGTGCTCAAGATCTTGCTGACTACTTCATAACGAAAACACTCAAAATCCGTAACAATATCCCAGCACAAGCATACAGTACTTCTCCTCCCCCAGCCGACCCCACATCGACTCTCAGCCTCTTTGCCCCAACCACAGAGGATGAGGTCCATTCTCTACTGTTTTCTTCACGCCTCATTACCTGCCCACTAGACCCTATCCCTTTACACCTACTATCTTCTCTGTCCACATCTATCACTCCTGCTCTTACACACATTTTCAACCTCTCTTTCTTCTGGCTCATTCCCCTCTCCTTTCAAGCATGCCACTATCACACCCATTCTCAAGAAACCCTCCTACAACCCACATTCTCCAGAAAACTAACGTCCAGTTTCACTACTTCCACTAGCATCAAAATTGCTAGAAAGAATAGTCTACGACCGCTTAACCCTCTTCCTATCCTGTAACTCCTTGCTTGACCCCCTGCAATCTGGATTTCGTGCTCAACATTCAACAGAAACCACTCTCACAAAGGTTACTAATGACCTCCTCTCTGCTAAATGCAATGGGCACTACTCCATACTGGTCCTACTTGACCGCTCAGCTGCCTTCGATACATTCGACCATCCCCTCCTCAGAGACCCTCTTCTCTCTTGGTCTCTGTGATACCACCCTCTCCTGGCTAAAATCTTACCTCTCCGACAGATCCTTCTCAGTATCCCTTGCTGGCAATTCCTCCTCTTCAATGCCTCTGTCAGTCGGTGTACCTCAAGGCTCTGTCCTAGGTCCTCTGCTCTTCTCCATCTATACCTCCTCACTGGGTAAACTCATTACCAGCTATGGCTTAAAGTATCACCTATATGCTGATGACACTCAGATCTACCTCTCCACTCCTGATCTCTAGGGATGTGCGTTTCGGGTTTCGGAATTTCGGAATTTTCATGAAATTTCCCGATTCGTGTTTTCGGATGCGGCCGAATTTCCGAAAAATTTTAGATCCGAAAAGTTCAGATCCGAAATGTTTTCCGAGCCGAAACGAAATATTTTCGGATTTTTCGAATGGGCTTGAAATGTGGCAAACGAGGAGAAACAGATTTTCCGAAAAACGAAAATTTTCCGAAAAACGAAAATTTTCCGAAAAACGAAAATTTTGTAAAAACGAAAATTTTCGGAAAAACGAAAATTTTTCGAAAAAACGAAAAGTCGATACAAAAAACGGGCAAAATGACACGAAAAATACGAAAAAAGGTCGATATGCCGAAAAATGTGCAATTCGGAAAAACGAAAATTTTCCGAAAAACGAAAATTTTGTAAAAACGAAAATTTTCTGAAAAACGAAAATTTTTCGAAAAAACGAAAAGTCGATACAAAAACCGAGCACAGTGACACGAAAATACGAAAAATGGTCGAAATTCCGAAAAAAATGTACCCGAAAAACAGGTCGAACCGAATCGAATCGAAACCGAAATCGGTCGAAACGAGCCGAATCGAACAGTTTAAAAATCCGAAAAATCGAACCGAAAAAAAAATCGGTGCACAAGCCTACTGATCTCTCCCCCTCCGTTCTCTCTCAGGTCAGTGATTGTCTGTCACGTATCTCTGCCTGGATGGCCGCTCACTACCTGAAGATCAACATGTCCAAGACCGAGCTCCTTCTTATTCCCCCCTCTAACACTACTACAATTTCTGACTTCTCTATAATTGTTGACGGTATCACTATCCTTCCTTCTGCACACGTCTGTTGCCTCTGAGTGACACTTGACTCCAGTCTTTCCTTCAGCCCCTACATTCAATCACTCTCATCATCTTGCCGCAATCACCTCCGTCACTTTGCCAAAATTTGTCCATTTCTAACACCACCGAACAACTTATCCACCTATTATCTCCCACTGAAGTGGAAATAGGCTGGAAGACGGCCGCCATTGTACACAGGCGGCCATCTTGTTCAGAATATTGGTTCACTTGTATATAACTAGACAGGTTTGTAGCTGAGACTAGAATGAGGTATACGTAGAAATTTAGGAATGCGTTTAGATTAGCAGAAAAGCAATTAAAGTTTTATGAAAGATCTTTGCTGTTTCTGGCATGGAGACAGGGCCGCCATCAGGGCATTACGCCCAATACTGCCGTAAGGGCCCGGGCCCGGTGGGGCCGGGCCGCCGGTCCGGGGGAGGATCCCGGCCCCGACGGCAGCGGCGTCGCCTTTAAAACAGCTCCGGTATCGGACTCGATGAGTCTGAATCCGGAGCTGTGTCCCTGCTGCTGCTGCAGGAGCCGGAGGAGACTGAGACACTGTGTCTCCTCCGGCTCCTGGCAGCTTCACTTCCTGGCTGGGCGGGGCCAAGCAGTGTGTGAGGGCCTCCCAAGCACGTTGCTTTGGCTCCGCCCCTCCACTCAGTGAAGCTGCGCGCCGGAGCTGGAGGGACCAGGAAGATCAGAAGAAAAGAAGAGAAGAAGATTGAAGAAAAGGTGAAGAAAAGAAGAGCAGAAGAAAAGAAGATAGAAGACAGCGAGTGGTGAGCCAGGGCCCAGACCCTAAGACCCAGAGCCCAGACCCCAAGGCCCAGGACCCAGACCCCAAGGCCCATACCCCTAGGCCCAAACCTCTAGGCTCAGACCCAGGGCCCAGACCCTGGCCCAGACCCCTAGGCCCAGACCTCTAGGCTCAGACCCAGGACCCAGACCTCTAGGCCCAGACCCTAGGCCCAGACCCCTAGGCCCAGACCCAGGGCCCAGACCCAGACCTCTAGGCCCAGGGCCCAGACCCCAAGGCCCAGACCCGGGCCCAGACCCCAAGGCCCAGGCCCAGACCCTAGGCCCAGGGTCCAGACCCCTAGGCCCAGGGCCCAGACCCCAAGACCCAAACCCAGGGCCCAGACCCTATGGCCAGACCCCTAGGCCGAAACCCATGGCCCAGACCCTAGGGCCCAGGGCCCAGACCCCTAGGCCCAGACCCCAAGGCCCAGACCCCAAGGCCCAGACCCTAGGCCCAGGGTCCAGACCCCTAGGCCCAGACCCCAAGACCCAAACCCAGGGCCCAGACCCTATGGCCCAAACCCATGGCCCAGACCCCAAGGCCCAGACCCTAGGGCCCAGGGCCCAGACCCTTAGGCCCAGACCCCTAGGCCCAGACCCCCTAGGCCCAGACCCCAAGGCCCAGACCCAGACCCTAGGGCCCAGGGTCCAGACCCCTAGGCCCAGACCCAAGGCCCAGACCCAAGGCCCAGACCCTAGGGCCCAGGGTCCAGACCCCTAGTCCCAGGGCCAAGGCCCAGACCCAGGGCAAATGCCCAGGGCCCAGACCCCAAGACCCAAACCCAGGGCCCAGACCCTATGGCCCAGACCCAGGGCAAAGGCCCAGGGCCCAGACCCAGGTCCAGACCCCTAGGCCCAAACCCATGGCCCAGACCCCAAGGCCCAGGACCCAGACCCCAGGGCCCAGACCCCTAAGCCCAAACCCAGGGCCAGACCCCAAGGCCCAGACCCAGGCCCAGACCCCAAGGCCCAGGACCCAGACCAAGGGCCAGGGCCCAGACCTAGGCCCAGGGTCCAGACCCCTAGGCCCAGGGCCCAGACCCCAAGACCCAAACCCAGGGCCCAGACCCTATGGCCCAGACCCCTAGGCCGAAACCCATGGCCCAGACCCTAGGGCCCAGGCCCAGACCCCTAGGCCCAGACCCCAAGGCCCAGACCCCAAGGCCCAGACCCTAGGCCCAGGGTCCAGACCCCTAGGCCCAGACCCCAAGACCCAAACCAGGGCCCAGACCCTATGGCCCAAACCCATGGCCCAGACCCCAAGGCCCAGACCCTAGGGCCCAGGGCCCAGACCCTTAGGCCCAGACCCCTAGGCCCAGACCCCCTAGGCCCAGACCCCAAGGCCCAGACCCAGACCCTAGGGCCCAGGGTCCAGACCCCTAGGCCCAGACCCAAGGCCCAGACCCAAGGCCCAGACCCTAGGGCCCAGGGTCCAGACCCCTAGTCCCAGGGCCAAGGCCCAGACCCAGGGCAAATGCCCAGGGCCCAGACCCCAAGACCCAAACCCAGGGCCCAGACCCTATGGCCCAGACCCAGGGCAAAGGCCCAGGGCCCAGACCCAGGGTCCAGACCCCTAGGCCCAAACCCATGGCCCAGACCCCAAGGCCCAGGACCCAGACCCCAGGGCCCAGACCCCTAAGCCCAAACCCAGGGCCCAGACCCCAAGGCCCAGGACCCAGACCCCAAGGCCCAGACACTAGGGCCCAGACCCCTAGGCCCAGACCCCAAAGCCCAGACCCCAGGGCCCAGGGTCCAGACCCCTAGGCCAAGGCCCAGACCCAGGGCCCAGACCCAGGGCCCAGACCCTAGGGCCCAGACCCAGACCCTAGGGTCCAGACCCCTAGGCCCAGGGCCAAGGCCCAGACCCAGGGCAAATGCCCAGGGCCCAGACCCAAACCCAGGGCCCAGACCCTATGGCCCAGACCCAGGGCAAAGGCCCAGGGCCCAGACCCAGGGTCCAGACCCCTAGGCCCAAACCCATGGCCAGACCCCAAGGCCCAGGACCCAGACCCAGGGCCCAGACCCCCTAGACCCAAACCAGGGCCCAGACCCCAAGGCCCAGACCCAGGGCCCAGACCCCTAAGCCCAGACCCAGACCCCAAGGCCAAACCCAGGGCCCAGACCCCAAGGCCAGGACCCAGACCCAAGGCCCAGACACTAGGGCCCAGACCCTGGGCCCAGACCCCCTAGGCCCAAACCCAGGGCCCAGACCCCAAGGCCCAGACCCAGGGCCCAGACCCAAGGCCCAGACCCAAGGCCCAAACCCGGGCTCAGGCCCTAAGACCCAGACCCCTAGGCCCAAACCCAGGGCCCAGACCCCAAGGCCCAGGACCCAGACCCAAGGCCCAGACACTAGGGCCAGACCCTGGGCCCAGACCCCTAGGCCAAACCCAGGGCCCAGACCCCTAGGCCCAGACCCAGGGCCCAGACCCAGGGCCCAGACCCAAGGCCCAGACCCAAGGCCCAAACCCAGGGCTCAGGCCCTAAGACCCAGACCCCTAGGCCCAAACCCAGGGCCCAGACCCAAGGCCCAGACCCAGGGCCCAGACCCCTAGGCCCAGACCTAGGGCCCAGACCCCTAGGCCCAGACCCTAGGGCCCAGACCCCCTAGGCCCAAACCCAGGGCCCAGACCCAAGGCCCAGGCACTAGGGCCCAGACACCAAGGCCCAGACCCCCTAGGCCAAACCCAGGGCCAGACCCCTAGGCCCAAACCCAGGACCCAAGGCCCAGACCCCCTAGGCCCAGACCCAGGGCCCAGACCCCCTAGGCCCAGACCCAGGGCCAGACCCCTAGGCCCAAACCAGGGCCCAGACCCCAAAGCCCAATACAGACCCAGGGCCCAGACCCTAGGGTCCAGACCCCAAACCCAGGGCCCAGACCCAAATACAGACCCAGGGCCCAGACCCTAGGGTCCAGACCCCATACCCAGGGCCCAGACCCCAAGGCCCAGACCCAGGGCCCAGACCCCAGGGCCCAGACCCTAGGACCCAGACCAGAGACCAGGGCCCAGGCTAGACCCCAGGGACCAGACCTCAGGGACCAGACCTCAGGGCCCAGACCTAGGGCCCAGACCCCAAGCCCAGACCCCAAGGCCCAGACCCCAAGGCCCAGACCCTAGGACCCAGACCCCAAGGCCCAGGGACCAGACCCAGAGACAGGGCCCAGGTTAGACCCCAGGGACCAGACCCCAAGGCCCAGTCCCAGGGACCAGACCCAGGGCCCAGGCCCAACCCAGACCAAAGGCTCATACACAGCCCATTTCTGTGATATTTATTGCTGTGTGATTCTGTGATATGTTCAGACACACCACGCTCATTACTGTGAGTTTTATTGCTGTGGATACTGTGATAAGCTAATACAACTGCACATTACTGGAGTTTTATTGCTGTGGTGCTATGTTATGTCCTTTTTTTTTGAGGGGGAGAAAACGTAAAGGTTAGGGGGGGGCCTGGGGGGGCCCATCGTGAGGTTTAGTAAGGGGCCTCATTTCTGATGGCTGCTGCATGGAGAAGTAGATATTCCAAGGTCGTTGGGCCGTGAAAAGACGAAGGAGTATAGAAGACCGGGCCCCAGGCCATCTGAATAAACATAGCCGATAGGGAGGGAGGCACTCCCCGGAGAAAGACAGCACAAACAAATCACAGACTGTCAAACTAACGAGAAGTGTATCAATTTATAGTTATATGTGGAATGTTCTTTGTGTTCGAATTAATGATGGGAGGTATTAACCCACGTGGGGTGGAATAGAGTGTCATAGGGAGGTGGGCTAATGGGGATGTACCTAATTATGTATTTGGGGCATAAAACCTCATGTCTCTGTGTAATCGGGGCTCACTCTAAGCGATTCAATCCTGTGTGAGCACTTGTGTGACGACACAATAACTCTTGCCTTTCCTGAAGAGACTCGTGTTTGGACAATCCTTGCTTGTGTCTGGTCCGGCGCCGTTAATGAAGTGAACCTGTCTGACTCCGGCTACATTTTCTGGGTCTCGATAGCCGGGATAACGGGCCTTTTGCCAAGACACAGGCAACGGCTGCTGAACACAGTGCGGCGCTTGACTGCAGCAGTGCCAGAATCCCGATGGTTGGGGGCGTCCGTTGAAGGTGAGCTGACATCTGCAGGCGCCAAGCAGGATTTCCTGTACAGTGGACCTCATCTCGTCCCAAACAGACCCCCCTGACCCGGGAAAACTGGGACACCAACGAGTCTGAGGAAACAGCAAGCAGCGCCGGCGATAGGTAACGTGTCTTCTATGTTTTGTATGTCTAAAGGAAATACCGGTATCTAAGGGAAACGTCCGACTGCGATAGACGGATAAGAGGATGCGATGGCCACCATCCTATTGGCATATCTTTCCCGCCGCTGGTAGCGCTGACATTGCTAAGGAGCCAGAGTGGCTAGCGGGCGTCTGGATTCGGGGGAATTGAATGCCAATCAAAGGGTAGTTCTGTATGAGAGGGAGAAGGTAGCTGCGTGGAGTTGCATAGTTCAGTGTTTGTAAATAGAGCTTCGCCACGTGGGTAAAAGGGAAAGGAAGAGGATTTTTTTTTTCTGTGACTGGGCTAAGAGCCTGAGTCAGTGCCTAGTGTGTACGCCGTATAGTGAAAAGGGCTTATAGTAAAGCCAGCGATAGCTACAGAGATAGACAAGGAACGAGGTGCACATAGCCACAAGCAGTCAAGAGTTAGAGTTCAAATTACGGGGTATAAGGAGCCACTAAGGAGGGAATACGCCCTCGGCTAATGGAAAGAGTTGAAGTGATATATGTTCTGTATTGTGCTGAAAGTATCTGATACGGAATGTGTTGTGAATGAATTGACTTGAGTGCTGTGAGTGAACGTGCGCCTACTCGCTCCACGAGGAAGCAAATACGAGATTTGACCCAGATAATTACGGTTTCGGCTCAGGCGACTGCAGTCGGCTACTGAAGGGGGAAGCGTATGTGGATGCGGATAAATTGTTGACTGAAGTATCAGACTGTAGATTTTAACTGTTGTTGAAATAAGATATTTGTATCGCAAAAAGTATTGTTTTCAGGAGTGACAATGGGTAACGGGTCATCTAAGCCCAAGAAGGTAAAGGAGGGTGAGATGCCCCTAGAATATATGGTGCGGAATTTCGAAGCATTATATAAAAACGTATGATTATGGTGTAGAATTGACAAAAGAGAAATTAAAAGTAATGTGTACAGTTGTGTGGCCGTTATTAGTCCCAGGATGGCCAGAGCAGGGGTCAATGGACCCGGAGTTAGTACAGAAGGTACATTCCCAAGTTACAGAGCAGTATGGACATCCTGAACAATACCCGTATATAGATATATGGAGATATTGCATTAAAAACCAGAGTCATTTTATAATGATAGCGGGGAGGATAAGAAACAGGACCCCCAAAATAAGGGAGATAGAGAGGCTCCACCAGAAAAGATTGAGATGCCCGATGGGAGCATATATAAATTAATTAATATTTCACGGAGTGAGATAGTTGCGGTGCTGTATAGTTTATATGTGTGGTTCAGACTGATTTTGTCCGATTGTGTTTTTAATTGATCATTAAACTGTTCAATTAAAAGTTGAGATTGAGCGTCGTCCCTGGTGTAATAGGCCCCCTCCTTTTTCTGACAGACTGTTTGCAAGAGAGAGAGGAGGAGGGAGCAGTTTGTTTTCTTTGCTCTCTGAAAGGTGGAAAAAATAACCCTTTGTGTACTTGTGCAGCGTACTATGTTTAGCTAATTTTAGTGTGTGTTACAATAGAATATTTGTCTGAAGTCGGTTGAGTGCAAGATATATGTTTATATTTTGTGTTGATATTATCCGAAAGTTTAAGTTTAATAAGTATGTAATAGTATACAATATTGCCTACTAAAATATAAAAATTTATTAACAAACTAAATTGAAATATATGAAACGGTTAGAAAAATTAATTCGAGAAATAATTAAAGTAATTTTTCTTTACTGTTTTTACAAGGTATGTTTTTGTTTGATTTTTGATGGAATGATTTATTTTTATTGTTTTTTTTCGATGTAGTATTAAGAGTCTGTTTTGGGCTATGGGAAAATATTTCTGAGAATATTATTTACACAATGTGTATATGTATATGCCCGAATGTCCCATCCAGCTCCTGGGGCGGGATATTTTTTGCAAATTGCAAGCCCAAATTATGTTTTTTTTTTTCCCGGGGGTCACGTTCAATTAAACCTGCCGGAGGGTGGCAGTTTTGTTCGGTAGTATAATCCAGCCAGCCCGCACAACCCCAATCTGTGAAAATCGCAGTAGTTATGCCGAGGGAAGAAGAATGGCGCACGGCACCTACTCTGTCTGCCACGCTGGATCCGCACGCACTACTCCTTGGAATTCCTGAGGTGGGGGCGGAGGACAACCCGCCCAGATTAGTTGAATTAAAGTCCGGCGCAATACCGGTGGCTCTAAGACAATATATATCCCAAAGAAAGCCAAGCAGAATATACAAATATATTTGCAGAGATTTAAAGACTACGGTATATTGAAATTCTGCGTGTCACCGTGGAACACACCATTGTTCCAGCAAGACAACTTTTTTTTTTTTTTTTTTTTTTTTATTTCTCAGTGGGAGGTATCTACAATGGATGCGCGCTCAGCCAGGACCTTTTGTCCTTCCACGCTACAGTATGTTGATTAATTACACTGGTTTCCCCACAGAAAAAGACTGTTTATCTGTCACAAAACTTTTGCTACATCTGCTAAGCCAAACAGGTTACAGAGTGTCTAAAAAAGAAAGCACAAATATTTAAACAGAGTGTAAAATACCTGGGATTCCAGTTAACAGGTACCAAACGTGCACTAGGGGCAGAAAGGAAAGAAGCAATGTGCCGCATACCCCAACTAAAGACCAGGAGACAAGTCCGTGAATTCCTGGGAGCTGCAGGCTTCTGCCGCCTGTGGATCCTCAACTTCGCAGAAATTGCCAAGCCGCTTCATCAAGCAACCAAGGAAAGAGAATTAGACCCCTTTCATTGGGAAGAAGAGCAAACCGCAGCGTTTCTGAAATTAAAGACTCTACTGATGGAAGCTCCTGCGCTGGGTCTGCCAGATCATAGCAAGCCTTTCCAGCTGTTCGTACATGAATATAACCAAACAGCAACAGGAGTATTGGTCCAGACCTTTGGCTCGTGGCTGAGGCCTGTGGCCTACCTCTCCAAGCAACTCGACCCTGTGGTCTGCGGCCTACCCCCATGCCTGAAAGCAGTGGCTGCCACCGCAATGCTGATAGCAGAAGCAGACAAGCTGACCCTTGGACAAGTTCTTTATGTCAAGGTGCCCCATGCTGTCAAGGCTCTGCTGGATGTCAAAGGAGGTTACTGGTTTAGCAACAGCCGGATGACGAAGTACCAAGCCATGATGTGTGAAAATCCACGGGTTCATTTGGACCTCATCGCTACTTTAAACCCTGCTACTTTACTGCCTGACTGTGAAGAGGATCCAAATTATGAATGCCTCCAAGTCATGGAAGAAGTGTTCAGTAGCAGGCCAGATTTGAAAGACGTACCCCTAGACAAATACGATCTACAGCTATATGGATGATGGGAAGGAAGTCTCCGGCTATGCAGTAGTCTCAACAGAAGAAGTTATCAAAGCAAAGCCACTGCCAGGCCATACATCGGCACAACTAGCTGAAATAACAGCTTTAACCAGAGCCCTTGAAATTTCTGAAGGCAAAAGAGTAAATATCTATATAGATTCCAAATACGCCTTTATGACAGTCTATGCACATGGCGCACTCTACAAAGAAAGAGGCCTACTCACGTCTTCAGGACAATAAATTAAATATGCTGCAGAAATCACGGCCCTCCTGGAAGCAGTGTGGAAACCAAGTGCTGTCAGCATCATGCACTGTCGAGGCCACCAAAAAGGCCGTGATGAAATTCCAAAAGGTAACAGACGCGCGGACCAACCCGCAAAAGCAGCTGCAAAACCGCCACCACCAACAGAAGCAGAAGCTCAAGCTAAAGTACTGATCTGCAAGCAAGAGCCTCAATCTTCCATGCCAAATTACGAGTTCTATATGAATTTAAAAAAAAAAAATTTGAACCCCACGGGGAGTTCATTGAAATAATATTGAACAAATGGCAAGATGATTATGAACTGTTAGAACTCAATTATGATTATATCCAATGGTTTTTTCCAACTCGAACACAAGGCCGAAATTTCTACTCTACTCCCCTAAATCCGCAAGAGACATGTCTAATGGTTAACACCTCAGAAGTTCAGCAAAGACTGCGCAGAGTCTGCAAGATGAGGCTGAAATTCTTCGGCGTAAAATAGTGGGGGAGGAGGAAGACAAAGAAATAACTGAAGTTGAACGAGCAGAAAATTGAAATTTCGCGTCACGTTTTGAAAATTTGACAATCAATTCTCACAATAATCTACGAATCACACGAATACTGCACAGTCTAGGAGAATTTATCTGGGGAAATTATGGAGAATTGGCACGATACAAACCAAAACCAGTGGTGGCTGCACTCCTACCGGCGCCACTGAGCGAATGGACATCTGTGTACTCAGAGAAAGAAAAGAAGTGGCTGACAGACGAACCCGGAGGGTATGGAGAAGATGGATGGTTCCAGATGGAGAACGGACTAATAGTCCTACCAGCAACACTGGCTCCTGAAATCGTAAGAGCACTTCACGCAAGTACCCATGGAGGAAGAGAAATGATGGAGCAACAGTTGGAGCCACATTTCTACGTACCAGGATTGTCAGCAATCTGCAAAGCAACAGCTCAGCAGTGTGTAACATGTGCCAAGAACAACCCGAGAACAGGCCCCAAAGTTCGGGAAAAGTTGAAAGAATGAACCGTACCCTAAAGACTTTGATGTCCAAACTGTGCCAAGAGACGTCACTAGGCTGGTTGGACTTACTGCCGATAGTCCTTTTGCACATTAGGTGCAGACCAACCCCCAATTGAAGCTACGTCCATACGAACTTATGTTTGGACAGCCAACCCCTCTGATTAATGGACTAAGGGGGGACCTTCGGGCATTGGGAGAAATTAAACTAAATGATCAGGTAGTAATGCTGGGTAAATCAATGCAGAAGTTAAATATTTGGGTGGGGGATAATATACCGTATTCTCTGTATCCTTCACTGTATAAGTATTGTCCGGGTGACTCAGTATGGGTAAAAGAGTGGAAAAATGATCCACTAGGTCCAAAATGGAGAGGTTTTTATTTTGTCCTGTTATCAACCCCTATAGCAGTAAAGGTTGCCGAGGTGGTCCCGTGGATTATCACTCCAGGGTAAAAGCAGCCGCAGCCAGTCCTGAACCAACATGGAAGGTTGTTACCAACGAGACCAACCCACTGAGGCTGAAGCTGACAAAGACCACAGCCATGAGCACCTAAATGATCTAACCCAGATAATACAGAGGATCAACAAGTGGGTGTTTTGATGGGCACAGGTCCTGACCACCCGCCAACGGGGGATACCCACAGGGTGTTTTTTAGGGGCCCGGCCCCCACCCTTGATTATCCAGAAATGTTCTTTACTTTTGAAATTCCAGTGGGGAGGGATTGGGTTTATGTGACTGTAAAAAGAATTGCCCAAGGAATTCTGACACTCGGGGCATTTGTGGTGCTGATTTTATATTTTGCTAATTTGATTTATGGACTCTCGCGTGGAGTATGCTCTAATTGTACGGGCAATGTGGGGAAAGTGGATATTTCCCATATCTGGAATGGTACGCACCCGGTGATGGAGAACCGTACCATGTGGAGACAAAAACGAGAGGCGCTATCTGGAACCAACCCAAGAGGACACTTACTTGTGCAATTCAAATATGACTATGCTAAAAAGTCTGGGCAAACTGTATGCTGGGTGTGTAGTAGACTGCACCCAGAGACAATTCATATACCATTTGCCTCTGTTCCAATGAATTTGAGTATGTTTGTATCAGGGAAAAGACAGAATCAGTCAGTCCCGGGTACCCTATAATAGGACCAGTGTATCCACCAGAATGGTGTTTTCAACTAGGACCAGATAAAGAAACAAATAACGAGAGGGGTTATGTAACTCAAGTCAGTTCAACTGGACATTATACATTTACATATTCAAAACAGGACAAAAGGCGATTTATTTATACATACGATGCAGGCAACTCACTAGAGACCAAGAGGCGGTGATTGGGAATGTGACCAATGGGAGGCAGGGTGCAGTGGATATGATGAGACGGCTGAGACATTTTGCGATAGAGATATCAAAGGGAACACTACATTTATTGCTATTTATAGTGAAAGGAGGATACCAGGTGTGCTGTGAAAGGGTGTGTTACACATAGGTACCACCAACAATAACGGGAATGTGTTATTTGGCTAAGCTGGTCCCAATCCAGAAACTAAGGGGAGAAGACACAAACACAGACACAGAACTACACCCTAGGTACCCACTGGTGTTTGAAAGACCGAAGAGAGAATTGTTTGCGAAGATGGATCGAATATGGACATGGTTGCCAGCATGGACTGGATGGGGAGGAGAGATGATGAGGAGATTGAATAGCTATGTCAATCTGATGGATGAGATTCTGAATAGGACCAGTATGGATATCCAGCTGTTGAATCTGGAAATGCGTGAGTTATGAAAGGTGCAAATGATATATGAAATGGCGCTTGAGCAGATCAGTGCGGCCTTGAATGGATTGTGTGAAATGACAATGCACTATGAATGTTGCACCTTCATCAGAAACACTACACACGAAGTCCCAGACTATTACCAGGTAATTCAAGATCATCAGGAGAAGGTAGCACAGTTGCAGGGCACAGCCAGGAGGATTGCTGCCGAAGGCTGGAATCCGCTCCGGGGGTTTGGGGCAATGGGAGAATGGTTTGGTTCCATCTTGAGATTCATCTCAAAGATTGGATCCATGATACTCATGATAGTGGTGATCTTGATCATAGGGATACTGATATACCGCATAGGGCTATGCATATGGCCACTGTGCAAGTCAGCACTGATAATTCCACAGGGTATGTTCCCAGTGAAAGAACCCCCCCTTTTTCAGTAGTTTCAGAATAGTGGAGTATAATGGCTACAAGTGCCAGGAAAAGATCCTGACACTTGAGCCAAGGGGGGAATGAAGTGGAAATAGGCTGGAAGACGGCCGCCATTGTACACAGGCGGCCATCTTGTTCAGAATATTGGTTCACTTGTATATAACTAGACAGGTTTGTAGCTGAGACTAGAATGAGGTATACGTAGAAATTTAGGAATGCGTTTAGATTAGCAGAAAAGCAATTAAAGTTTTATGAAAGATCTTTGCTGTTTCTGGCATGGAGAAGTAGATATTCCAAGGTCGTTGGGCCCGTGAAAAGACGAAGGAGTATAGAAGACCGGGCCCCAGGCCATCTGAATAAACATAGCCGATAGGGAGGGAGGCACTCCCCGGAGAAAGACAGCACAAACAAATCACAGACTGTCAAACTAACGAGAAGTGTATCAATTTATAGTTATATGTGGAATGTTCTTTGTGTTCGAATTAATGATGGGAGGTATTAACCCACGTGGGGTGGAATAGAGTGTCATAGGGAGGTGGGCTAATGGGGATGTACCTAATTATGTATTTGGGGCATAAAACCTCATGTCTCTGTGTAATCGGGGCTCACTCTAAGCGATTCAATCCTGTGTGAGCACTTGTGTGACGACACAATAAACTCTTGCCTTTCCTGAAGAGACTCGTGTTTGGACAATCCTTGCTTGTGTCTGGTCCGGCGCCGTTAATGAAGTGAACCTGTCTGACTCCGGCTACACCACCTGGACTACTGCAACAATCTCCTGACTGGCCTTCCTATCTCCCGCCCTCATATCCTCCTGTATCTGCTGGCAGGAATTCTGACCGGCCTCCTGTATGTATTGTAGAATTGTCCTGTCTTTACCCATTACACCTTGTACAGCGCTGCGGAATGTGTCGGTGCTTAATAAATAATAATTATACATGTTGCAGGGCAGCACTTTTCCCTGTGCTCTGCTCTTCATGAAATGGCAAACTTGTCCGATCTGGTAAACCTAACTCCAGTCTGGTCAATAAACTCGATAGTGTTTCAGATTGATGTACTAACAGCAAATTCTCATTTTTAACATGGTGCCACTTACATCCAACTGTAACCGTTAGTAACCATAGAGACGCACGCTGTTTTAGCGCCGCTTCGGTCTGATTGGTTGAGGCGAGAGTCCGCTGGTCAACGCAGTATCACTGGTCCGACGTGGAGTTCCAAACACTAGAGTCGACTCCTCCCCTTCAGTCACTCATTCTACACGTTTCCTCCATGCGTCTAAAAGTCTGCGTTTCACTGCTTTATGATGAGGCATCTTTTACGGAGATATGGAACAACCGCCATGTTTTTCTACTGGTATCCACTCTATAGAGGAAAACGCAAAAAAAGCGCTTCTCTCTCTAGTGTTTAAAACGAAGAGAACATTCGTTCTACGTCAGATTAACGCTACCGTCGCGCCCGGAAGTAGGCTGCAGCGGGCGGGGCCTCGGGTTAAATGCCGGGGTTGATAGCAGCAGGTGGTGGGAATTGCTGTGACAATGGAGGGTATGGTGTTGGTTGGGGGCGATGTGGTTCGGTCCAGAGCCAGGCAGTACGAGAAGCTGGATTTCCTCGGAGAAGGACAGGTGAGCCGCCCTGCACCATGGATAAAGTGACAACGTGATTACTGCATGGACAGCACATGTGGCAGCAGGGTTACCAGATCGGCCATGTTTTCCTGGACACATATTACTATTTCATGCAGAGGGGGAGCACAGGAAAACCTATAGCATTAATAAGCATGTAGACAGAAAGTGGCAGGTTACCTGGGATTCATATACAATTTTTTTTTTTTTTTTTTAATTACCTGCATTGTATGGATTATACATGTTGTTGTAGGGTGGTGTTTTTCATGTCCTGCCCATCAGCCTGATTAACCTATGTGTCCAGGAAAACATGGCCAATATGGCAACCCTGGTCATTATTATCCTCTTGCATAGCGCCACATATTCAGCAGCGCTTTACAAGCTCGGTGTGGAATACCACACGTGGATGATGTGGCCTGATTCCGGGGACCCTATTCCCAAGGGAATTTACAGTCTGTGAGATGTAAAAGGATTTTTGTGAGGTCTGCGCATTCCTATCGTTAGGTGTCCTGCCCAAGGACACTTGCTGGTCTGAAACAGATATTTCATACGTTGGGAGAGCAAGATGCTGCCCTGTAACTTGTATAACTCATATCCTGCAGGAAGGAAATGGGATCGTCTGGAATTACGCTCTGATTTCTTACCTGCAGCATGTTTGTTCCACACACTGCAAGCCTGCACTTTTCATGCCCTGCTCATCTGCCTGAATAAAGGAAGTGTCCAGAAAAACCATGGAGGATTTGGTAATTCCAATGACGACTGGGCTGTTTCAGGGACTCCTCTCATCCTGACCAATTCAGTGTTTTAAAGTTGTTAGAATGTGCGGACTGCGCCTGCCATCAGCTCAGTTTGCTGGAAAATGCAGGGTGAAGTGGAGGAGTTCTCTACCTAGCTTCACCAGCTGCTGTTTGAATCCACCTCTTGGGATGCACCAATGTTTAGTCATCGTGAATAACCTTTTAAGACCATATCGAATGTTCGTTTGCAGTGCAACTTCTAGTTTATACACCTCTCCGTGTCATTCATTGGCTCTTTGCTTTGTCGTTGTACTTGTCTGCAGTAGGCAGCCGGACTTTTTTATTGTACTGCTGTACAATGCAAGTCTATCAGGGTAATTCAAAGAGAATCAGTCACCGCACGTTCGGTGACGTTTTGTTCAATTCGGTTCCTTTTGCCGATCCCATTTTGGTGACCCTGCGGTGTATTCAGCAAGCACCACAGGGTCCTTGAATTGCAGGGAAAGACCGCCGCAAACCTGACAAACTAACCGCAAAACCCAGCGAATGCACGCCGAAAACCCGCAAAAACATCTGGATTAACCCACCGACAACCGCAGAAAAACCCAAGCATGAGCCGATCACATGCAGAGAAGCCTCCAGAAAAAGCCGACATGACACCACAGAGAAGTGAATAGATTAGGAAAACTGTTTGCTTGAATGTTTGAAAAGTGAAACACTGTTTGCAAAGAAACTACTGAGCGAAAATGTCTGAAATTTACACAGGAGGTCCAGGGAATGATAATAAAGAGGACTGTTACAGAAAAAAATAAAGTTTAAAAAAAAATCCAGAAAATGCTTAAAATATCTGCAGAATTACTGCAGACTTTTATAATGAACGGTTTATTAGATATTGAATTAAAACAGGAATATTTTTAACATTGAAGCCTATGGAATTCGCCTGAATAAATCTGTCGCATTAAACCACCGAATGGCAGGGCATTTCAGGAACCTTTCACTGCTGGTTTGTGTTCTCTGAATAACCGAAGCATTGCTTTTTCATGGGGATTTCACTGCCCTCGAACAGGCACCGTATGTGCAGGCAATTCGCCAGGATTTGGCAAATTGCCTGCTCTCTGGATAGCCGAATGGCCAAAAAAGGTAACCGAACGCTGAAAATCAGCATTCGGTTACCTTTCTTCAGCAATTCGGATCTCTTTGAATTACCCTGCAAGTGTCTGAACCAAGGCAGCCCAAATGTTTCAGCGATATGTGCCCACAATGCTCATTCAGCCTTTTGAGCTCCTTGAATGTCATTGGGTATCTCGTTCTAAATCACTTGGAGTGCCAAGCCCAGTTATTACTTTCTTACGGGCGTTTTTCTGCATTTAACATGTCGCCAAAAGGCCGTCAGTGAGTTCTGCACACAGCCGGGTAGAACTTCTCATGTACTACTCCACTGCTTGCTTGAAGATGGATGGCAACCCCTGTCTATTAATACAGGTTAATAAGGTCCTCTGGTCCAACTAGGGCTGAAACGACAAATTGATAACCCTCCCCTGACATTCAGGCCTTCAAGAAATCCCTCAACCCATCTCTTCAGATTAGTGTACCACATCACTGATGCAACTCATCCCTCTGCTCATCTACTCACACATCATGATTAAAGCCGCTTCCATGGCAACACCATTCCCAAACCACTGGCATTAATGATCCTGCCATCTAGTAAAATTCCTCTGATCTTCCTCAACCCCAGTCCCTCTAGATTGTAAGCTCCTGTGAGCAGGGCACTCTACACCTCCTGTTTCCATCCTATGTCTATCTATAACTTGTTCCCTTTGGTTATTGTAAAGCACTGCGGAAACTATTGGCGCTATATAAATGATGATAATGAGCATAGTTGTCAACTATGCTCATTTGATTGTCAGAGTCAGACTGTGTTACATGTTATAACCTCAGATTCTGCTTCGAGGCTGATTGGAGAAGACGTGCTGCTTCTTTACTCGGTATGATTTAATTCTAGGGATATGTCAGACATAACCATTTTTTTTTTTCTTTTTTCAGTTTACAACTCTGGCAGCACTATAGCACAAACCCAGCGATACTGACACCCTGTATGGGCACTGTAACACGGGTGTTTTATACTTGCTTGAAGCTGGAGACCTGTGCCACCACCCCAACCTGCCTGCCATCTCCTCTTTGGTCTGGAGCTGCTATTCTCTCCCTTTTTGGTCTGGTCTTTTCCCACAAACTCCCTTCCACACTCGGTCTGGTCTTTTGCCCAAACCCACTCCCTCTCATACTCGGGCCAATTCCTTTGCCCAAACTCACTCCCACCTCCGGACCCTCCTCACGCTCAGTTCATGAAATTGTGTGAAAAGTATGCAACGTGCGAATGAAAGTTATGTACACTAAGCAAATTGCTTCGGAACAAAAGGTGTGTGTGTCTTTTTAGTAAACAAGTGATTTAATGATTTTTTTTTTTTTAATGAAAATAATAGTTGCAGCCCTAGATCTAAAGATTCATGATTATGTCATTGCGACTTTGGTTTTCTTGGCAACATAAGACCTGTTTTTGTCTTCTGTGGATGTCTGTTTGAAGGGGGGGGGGGGTCTATAACAGTGGCCAGGGTCCCTTCTAACTGTATCTCTTTTTGTTCCTCCAGTTTGCTACTGTTTATAAAGCCAGAGACAAGAACACAGACAAGATCGTGGCAATAAAAAAGGTATGTTACTCCTATAACTCCAATCTGTCTCTTTGGTTCGTATATAGTAAAATGCTGTCGTACTGGCAATTATTTTTTTTTCCCTTTTTGGAAACCCAAATAAACGGCAGGTTGTGTTTTTACTTTAATCCCATTTTTGCAATATAGAATCTCATATCTATTAAGTGGATAATCCTATAGGAGGGGGTCAGCAACCTTGGCCCTCCAGATGTTTCAGAACTAGATTTCCAGTGAGGTGCTGCCAAGGTAATGAGTAGCCGAGTATCATGGGAGATGTTTTAAAAAAAACAAAACACAAAAATCCTCTCCCATGATACTCGGCTACTCCTTAGCTTGGCAGCGACTCACTGGAAATGTAGTTGTGGAACATCTGGAGGGCATACGTTGCTGACCCTCTTTTATATACTGGTCTATTCATTCAAGGTGACTCGCAGGAGAAGTGAAAATTCTAGGTCAAAATGTTGCCGTGACGTGGATTGTGGGTTTAACCCTTTAATTGCCATTCTAATAAACAAGAACCTCCATTTTGTTTCACATGGAGCTATAGGAGTAAGCGCAAATGAAAAACTAGAGATGCACCAATACCACATTTTTAGGACGGAGTACAAGTACTGATACTTTTTTTTTAATGTCATGTGACGCTTTCCAATAAATAATTTAGGATTTTGCTGAAAGTCTGTCCAGTTTATATTGAAATGTATGACACCTTATCTCGGATACATATATACAGACCTCAGACCAGACATGCCTACATACATATACGTGTGTCTGTCATTATAGATCTCCTCTAGATCGCCCATCCATATCAGACCAGAGACACTGGGGAAGCTGGCCAGATGCATTTAAAAGCATTTGGCCAGCGTTCCCCTCCGGCTTGACATATTACCAAGCAGTGGGACCGGTCGCAGGGCTGTGATGCTAGCGTGATCTCCCAGCCGCCGGGCAGTGGAGGCTGTGATGCTGCCTCCAGCTGAGATCTTGCGGCTCCTGCGTGATCTCAGCTGGAGTCAGCGCCACAGCCCGGCGGCCGCTCCGTAATGTGGCCCACTGGAGGGGAACGCTGGTCAAATGCTTTTAATGCATTTGGCCAGCTTCCCCAGCCCTAAGGATACCGGCAAGTCGGCCTAGCACTGGCTTGAGGTATCATTGCCATTTGCTCGAGTACTTGGTACTCATGCAAATGCCCTATCGGCACCGATACTAGTATTGGTACATCCCTATGAAAAACTTTTTTTTTTTTTTTTTGTAGGTTAGGACCTAATGAAAGCAAAAATTGCTTACCAACAACTTCATGTCCTCCTGCTACTTCTCAGCTACCAGACAGATTGGTGGGTTTTCTATTTATACCATCACAAAAAACATTTCTACTTTGGGATTAAAAAAGAAAATATGGAAAGGGACAGCAGCAAAAAATGACCTGACAAAAGGCATTTTTGCGCACTATTCCCTACCTGGGTGGCTGCACAAACCAGAAGTATCCAGCCCACTTTATGTATAAAACATAACAAGGACAAAGGTTGTAATTTTTTGGTGCTGGTATCAATATAAAGCCACCAATTTGTCTCTTGGCTGAGAAGCAGCAGGAGGACATGCAGTTGCTGGTAAGCAAATTTTTAATTTCATTGGGTTAGAACCCACCTAAAAAAGAGGTTGCCGTGCTGTTGCAGGTGGGCTTAACACTTTAATGGCCATTCAGGTAAACTAAAACTTGTTTTGCATGTACCCATAGACCTGATGGTATGTCAAGGATGAGATGGAGTGCCAAAAACATATGATTTTGGTCATGCGTGCAGCATGAAGGAGGTGGAAAGGTATTGGAGTAAATTTTTAAAAGGAGGGTTCCTAAATATGAGGATGATGCATGAAGTACCTTTCATGTCTTGAGTTTATGCCAGGCTAAACACAGCAAATATAAAAGCGAGGGGTTGGCCTTGGGAGAGATGGGGGTCTGTGGATAGGTGTGTAATAGTTGAAGCCCCAACATGCGTCGTATAGTTGGGACTGTCCCCGGAGAACTGATGCCATACTGCTAAAGGGATGCCCAGTAAGTAATGAATTTGGAAAGATTAGGCTTCCGGGAGACTTTAATTTAAGCATGGGTTTGTGAATCTTGTTGCCCAAACAAATTGTTGGTGTTTTACAACCCCCCCCCCCCCAAAAAAAAAAGATTAAATGCGAGTTATTGGTTATGAGATCGTGCAATAATGCGCCAACATGCAGCTGCGACTTGGCATTAAATTCTCCTGTGGAAGCCTAGGTAAAGTACAAGAGCACAGACAATCCCAGTATCTTATACAATATACACAGTGGGGGCAGACTGTTGCCTAAATTCATGAATTTGTACAGTTTAAACACCCCAAACTGAGATCACACTACGAAGGAGCACAGGAATCTCATTTCGGTTTGTCCCCACTGACAGCTCCCCAAGTGGAGTGGTTGCAATGCCCAAATTAGGGCCGTCAAACCCCCCCCCCCCATTTCCTTAACTAGTCATAATCACCTGGGGCTCCCGTAGTGTTTGACAGCCCTTGCTTAGATTGTCCCCTTTAAATGTGCTAGGCAGTCAGCATTTTGTTGCCATGATCTTCGCATCAATATCAATATCCATGTTTTTAGTTGGGAAATGAGGCGATGGAAGGCGATGACCTCTATTATTGGGTTAAATAGAGGTTTCCAGGCTTGATTTGAAACTTCTGGCTTTGGAAAGTGTGTGTGTTCACTCATTGGCATAACTGTAGCTGAAGAGGGATCATGGGAGATGCAGTTTTTATGAAACTACATCATCTGTAGGTATTCCATGTTAGGTCTTGTCTTGTCTGTCGCTGCACATGACAACGCTCCACCACTTTCCGTATGATTTTGTGTTTACATTATTATTAGAGCGCACTGTCACTTTTGTATTTGTCTCTGTTCTAGATTAAACTGGGTCACAGAGCTGAAGCTAATGACGGTAAGTTTCACTGATGGTGTTTTCAGGGAAAAATCACGCATCTACATAAAAATCTAAATGTTTTGCCACTCCTGAAGCAGAATCTGCAGTGGGTTCTGGGAGTGTGAATAAAGTGTTGGCGTATCAATCCAGTTGTAATAAAAACTGGATGGCTGAATAAACTTTATTTTGATCTTTCCAGCTGATTTGCAGGAGATGTTAACCCTTCACTTTCATGATCATAAATGCACAATTAGAAGCAGTCACTGCAGCCCGAGATTGTGTTACCGTGATCTGGGACTATCCTGTATCACAGCAAATTTTAATTTGCTTTTGGGCTCCAGAAGGTGCCAATGTAGAGGTCTTTGCCTTGTTGGCATAATGCCTGAGCTGCTAACTTTTTTTTTTTGTTTTTTTTTTAAAACTAACTGGGTAATGTGTCTAACATCTCGCCACCTCATCATGCATAGTGCTCAGAGCTGCATTAACTCCATTTGGCCAGTGGATGGCGACATTTGTCTGCTAAATAGGTTATTACAGTAAGGAATACATTGTAAATATTCTCGAACGCAAATTCTGGGAAGTGGTCGTTGTTGTTTTTTGTTAATATATTATTTTTAATCACTTGGTAGTGAAGGGTGTTAAAGCGAACCTTTCACTGTCAGGCTGATCCTTCTCTCAAACATTAGGGAAGTGTCAGTTTTGGCTTTTTTTTTTTTTTTTTGCAAGGTGTATGGTATTTTATTTTTTTATTTGACTTTCAGGTATCAACAGAACTGCATTAAGAGAAATCAAATTGCTGCAGGAATTAAGCCATCCAAATATTATAGGTGTAAGTACATCTCAACACTAAACAGGCAATTCTGGCAGCGGTGTTCAGAAAGCTTTGCCAGGTCCAGTATTCTTACTTATGAGCAGCATATACTTACAGGGTTATTCAAAGAGATCCGAATTGCCGTCGATAGGTAACGAATGCTGAAATTCAGCATATGGTTACCTTCCCTGGCCATTCGGCTATCCAGAGAGCAGTTTGTCAAATGTTGGCGAATTGCCTGCACATACGGTGCCTGTTCGAGAAGTCCCCATAGAGAAGCAATGCTTCGTCTATTCAGAGAACAAAAACCAGCAGCGAAAAGTTGCCGAATTGCCCTGCTGTTCGGTTGCTTCATTTGGCGTGTTTATTCAGGCGAGTCCCATAGGCTTCAATGTTAAAAATATTCCCGTTTTAATTCAATATCTTATAAACCGTGTATTATAATATTCTGCAGTAAAAAGTCTCTTATTTATAGATTATATTTTTTTAGGATCTTTTAGGCATTTTTTGGGAACTTTTTGCAAACATTTTTAATTTTATTTTTCTGTAACAGCCCTTTATTATCATTCATTGGATCTTATATGTAAATTTCAGACATTTTCGCTCAGTAGGTTCTTTGCAAACAGCGTTTCACTTTTCAAACATTCAAGCCTACTGCTTTTTTTTATTTTCTTTTTTCTCTTCATTCGTCTGCGGTGTTGGGTTTTTCCGGCGGCTGCTCTGATCGGCACCTGCTCAGGTTTCTTTGGCGGGGTTAATCCAGATGTTTTTGCTGGTTTAGGTGTGCATTTGCCTGGGTTTTGCGGTGAGTTTTCGGCATCTTTTCCCTGCACTACGACGGCCCTATGGTGCTTGCTGAATACACCACAGGGTCGCCGAAATGGGATAGCCAAATCGTACCGAATTGAACGAAAAGCCACTGAACATGCGGTGACTTTTCGACTCTCTTTGAATAACCCTGATAGTTTTAAAAAAAAATTTTTTTCTATTTTTCTTTGTCTTGGCAAAAATGTGACTTTATTGCCATGAAAGTTGTGAGTTGACTGAACAAAGGAAAAAAACAAACCTCCTTTTTAATTTAGTAAATGTTTAAACCTTTTTACGTGATGGCAGGATTAGTTGGGTTTATCTAGAAATTCCCAAATTTTCCTAGTCTCGTGACAGAAAGTTTGGATTTTTAATAAGGACTCGGAGGCGAGTATTTGCAATCTCCTTCTTTATTACCCCTATAGCAGTAAAGAAAAAGTGATAACCAGAACTAGAAAAAAAATGTCAAACCCCCAACGTGGGGTACCCCTCCTCTAATAAGCCCCGCCCCCAGTCCATAAATGGTCTGAGCAGGAGCAGTAACGCCCTCTTTCTTCATGCGACTGGTACCACAAGATCAGGGAACAGCGACCAATACTTTTGTCCAGAGCGCGCGTCAATCCCATAGGAAGTCAAAGTCCGTAGCCCATCAAGCAACTGCAAGAACAGGACACGAAGGCATGTATTAGGCAGGAAAACATGGAACCCATGATTCCCCACCCCCAATCAATAGGAGGCAACATCATAACTATAATCATGCGCTGCGCCTAAATACAATCATCACGGCCGGTCTAGAACACACCCCCTTCAGGGCGGGAGAGGTGGGAAATACTCGCCTCAGTCCTTATTAAAATCCAAACTTTCCGTCACCGGGACTAGGAAAATTTGGGAATTTTAAGGCAGGGCTCGGAGGCTTCATATTTGCACGTTCAACGCATCAGTGCTTGTGACCAATGAGAGACCGGCTTAAAATTAAAACGTACGAAACATAGATTCCCGTGACCAATCCGCCGACTTCATAATGTCTTCGAGGCAGCAACCTGCCATAAAAGCATTAGAAGCCGCAGCACTACGGATGGAGTGAGCGCCAAATCGCGAAACATCAACCCCGGCAAGATCCAACAGCCATCGAGCCCAACGAGCCAAAGTTGGGGAGCTAACAGGCTTATGAGGGATTCGAAACGAGATAAACAACGGGGACTCCGGCAGGGGACGAAGGGCCAATGTACGACTTTCATACTCTTGAAGGCAGAGAACCGGACACAATTCAGGAATCAGCGGGAAAAAACACCGTGCGAATCGCCGTATTGGTACGACGTGAAACGTCAAAACAAACGCCATCCGGCGAAAAGGAACGCACACAAATCCAACGCCCTGACGTCCCCTACACGCTTACAGGATATAAGGCAGAACAACACCAACAATTTAGCTGACAATTGACGCAAAGACAACGAAGCATTAACCGGCCACGACCGGAGGAACAACACCACCATAGTCACATCCCCCGTAGAGGAGTAGCGGGCTTTCGGGGGGCGAGATAGTCGTACCCCTTTTTAAGAAGGCGGCAGACCAAAGGGTGCTTACCCAGGGGGGAATGATCCAAACCCTGATGGCCTGCCGACAAAGCTGACCGGTACACATTGATGGTACGAAAAGCCAAACCCGAATCCGTCTAGAGGGGCAGAAGTGGAATCCTCACCCCGTCGCAAACACCAGCCGTGCCAAGCTGACCAGGCAGATCGGTAGGCCCCCCCCCCCTCGTGCCCGGAGCCCAAGCGTGTTGGAGCAACTCCTCAGTTCTTGGCGAAATGCCTGTGGCCCGCAACGAGAACCGGAAACCAACCACACCACTAGGGGCAGACGACCCTCCAGCAGCAGTGGGTGAGGGAGGCCGTCCGGTCCCGTAAGCAGGGACGACAATTCTGGAATCTGTCTGGGCAGAGCCAGAGAGTACTCCAACAGGAGGGGAAACAACGGTTGGGATCACCACATCGGTGTCACCAAGACCAGTTACGCACCGGTGTCGCAAAGACTCCTCAAAACACGTAACAACGGTTGAAACAGAGGGAAGACGTAGAGACGACTCTCCGGCCACACCTGGATGAAAGCGTCCGTGCCCTCCGCTTCCGGGTCTGGACGCCAACTGTAAAAGGCCGGCAACTGCCGATTCAGTCTGGATGCGAACAGATCCATCTGGAGAGGACCCCACAGCCTGTCTATGGCGCCAATCCCCCGAATCTGTCAGATGGCGTGAATTCCAGTCCGCCACTGTATTGGCGAGACCTGGAAGATACTGGGCCACCACGAACAGACCGCGGGGAAGACAGTAGTTCCATAAATCGGCTGCCGCCGACGTCAGAGCCATCGACCGAGGTCCCCCCAGGGCATTGATGTACCTGACAGCCGACAGGTTGTCTAGTTTCAGAAGGATACAGCGGTGGTTGGTCCCCCTGGAGAAACATTTTAGGGCGATAAAAGCCGCCATGAGCTCCAGAGCATTGATGTGGAGGTGTAACTCCTGGATCGACCAACCCCCCCCCCTCCCGTCTCCGACACGGCGCAGCGCCCCCCCCCCCCAACTCGAACGACTCGCGTCAGATTCTATGGTCATCGGCACGGGAAGACGCACAGGGCGAGCATTCCGGGACCAGTCTGTCAGCCACCATGTCAGATCCGTCTTCGCATCGTCCGAGAGGGGAACCCTGTGGGAATAATCCAACACCGACCTTCAATCTCTGGAGGGCCCTGTAGTGTAACGGAGCAGGTAGAACCGCCAAACGAGTCGCCGCTAGGAGACCAATCACCCTCGCCAACTCCCTCAGGGTGGGTGAGTGGTCCCTGAGGAGGGAGCGTATTTCCTTGCGGATGGATCGGACCTTGGGAAGCGGAACGCTGAGCGTCATGGTGTGCGAATCTAGGAGGAAACCCAGAAATTCCAGGCAACGTGTGGGAACCAACAGAGACTTCTCCACATTGATCAGGAAACCCAAATCCTGCAAGAGGGAGAGCGTCCATGACAAATGTATTCAAAGGGACTCCGAGGAATCTGACATCAACAGGATGTCGTCCAGGTAAATCACGAGCCGAACACCCCTCCTCCGGAGGGATTCCACAACTGGTTTCATAAGCTTCGTGAAGCACCACGGAGCGGATGAAAGGCCGAACGTTAGACACGCGAAGCGCCACATGCGACCGCGCCAGGGAAAGCCTAGGAAATCTCTGGAAGCTGGCGCCATGGGAACGGAGAGGTATGCGTCCTTCAGATCTAACTTGACAAGCCAGTCTCGTTCGTCGAGTATATCCCTGAGGGTATGAAAACCTTCCATTTGGAAGTGACTGTATGACACCCATAAATTCAGTTCCCTGAGATTTATAACGAGGCGTGTCCCGCCCCCTTTCTTTGCCACGAGGAACAAATTGCTCACAAATTTGGGGGGAGTCCCCAGTGATTTTCTTCTATGGCTCCTTTCGATGCCAGGGCCATAATCTCGTTTTGAACCAACCGTTCCTGTTCCGCGGAAAACCGGAGAGGTCGCGGGTGTACAATCTAAGACCCATGGGTCTGCAGTAATCAATTCCCAGTTCGGGAGAAACAGTAGCATACGGCCCCCCACCCGGACCGACAAATGAGGTACAATAAATGGAAGGCTTACCAGTCTGTCGAGCGCGGAACTGGGATCTGCCACCTCGGAATCCGCGGCCCCTCCAGGCCTGAGCCCGGGCCGAGGGACCATACGCGGGGGGACCAGGGTCAGTGGTAGAGGTTCGGAAGGAGCCTCTGGTAATACCCACTGATCCGGCGCGGCTGGCAGAGCGGCCCCTTCCTCTGCCAGCACTGTCAAACCTTTTTCGGGAACACCTTTTTAATGGCCGTCTCCACTTTATCCAGGGCGGTAAATGCACTGGTGTAAGTGCCCATATTCTTTATGAAGCCATCACCGAACAGGAGGCCTTGGCACCTTTATCTTTATTGGCCATAGATGTAAGCTGAGGATCCATCCTCAGAATCATGGACTTGCGTCTTTCAGCAGCCAAAGCCGCATTCGCACCGCCCAACAGGCACAGGGAGCGTTGGATCCAGCCTGTGGCATCCTCCAGATCCAGGGGGGTACCTTGCAAACGGGCATCCTCCACCATGTCAAGGAGGTAAATTAACGGGGGTGCAACATCTAGCACTTTATCCTCAGACCCTGAACGCCATATCAACCCCTTTTTTGGGGATCATCCTTTATTGGTCATAAACTTAACAAAATCCTCCTCCACCACCGGCGTGAGACAGGTTTTGCCCGCAGTGGTAGGGCGAGGGCATTCTGCCCTCATATTCACCCTGGTCTCCTTATCCATAGGTAGCCGCATATGGGCATCCACCCACATCTCCACATGAGGCATTGGGGACCATGCGGTGGAGCGTGGATGTAAGACCCCCGCCGGGGAAAACATCGGGCGGCCCTGAGGGTCACACACAAACTCATTGTTAGATAATAGTGGTGGTGGGGGCCTTGCCTCCTCAGCCAACAGCCCAACATCAGTCTCCCGCGAGATCTCGGACACCAGTGCGCAAGGATGGGGGAATCTGCGCGAGCGTCGCTGATTGCAAGAAATCATGCACTCCAATATCCAGTGAAAACGCTGTAAACCGATGGCAGGAAACTCGGAAGGGACCTATAATTGTAGACCCGAGTTATCCCGCCGAGCGGGCGCTGACCCCCGCGGTTATAGCCAGGGTAAGTCAGCACCCGGTGCAGTGAGAAAACTGAACAATTATCTCAACCTGAAAGGAAAATACACAACAGTAAAAACATAGAGGAGAAAATTATACTTATCTTGTCTGCTCAGGAGCAGTAAAGAAAGAGGGCGTTACTGCTCCTGCTCAGACCATTTATGGACTAGGGGGCGGGACTTATTAGAGAAGGGGTACCCCACGTTGGGGGTTTGACTTTTTTTTTTTTTTCTAGTTCTGGTTATCACTTTTTCTTTACTGCTATAGGGGTAATTGCAAATATGAAGCCTCCAAGCCCTGCCTTAAAATCTCTTTGGTTTGCTGAATTGCTGTTTTTTTCCTGGTTTGAAACGCCTATGTTTGTCACTGCTGCAACTATGATTTTTGGCAGCGTTTGTAACTTTTACAATGTCAAGATGTAATTTACACTTTATTTCGAGGCCCAGGTTCTGCATTGCTGTAAAGGTCTCAATCCAGACATACTGAAGTGGACCAGGGCACAAAAAATACATTTTAAATGTGACGTAAACTGACACATTGTTAGAATGACCCTGTTCTTCCGTATGAAAGCATTAACGTAACACTATTACATTTGAGAACGCAATTCATCGGTTTGGCGCAGACTTGGCAGGGCGGTAGATTTATTGCCTTCAAGTCCATCTGACTTTAATCAGTAAATTTTTTTTTTTTTTTTTGGCGATACTATAAGAAAATGCTGCCTCTCCGTGTCATTGTTGTGACAGTTGACTGTTTAGAGCAGTGGTCAGCAACCTTGGCTGGCTCTCCAGATGTTTCCCTTGAGGCGTCTGGAAACCCAATGAGTGGCTGAGCATCATGGGAGATGCAGTTCCAAAACCTAGAGGCCCAATGTTGCTGACTCCTGGTTTAGAGCTACAGGTGACAGTCGGGGCTTTGGTTACGGGCTCGGGATCTGCACAGAACATCTTGAAGTTGGGATCTCCCTGTGATTTTGATGCTTTATATTCGTTTTTGGAGACCTTGGTTACTATGGTTTTGGGCTCTTGAATTCTAAAAAGTCGCAATCTTCAGATGGAAACACTAAGCTATAATTAACCCCGGCTTTGTTTTGCAGCTCCTGGATGCGTTTGGACATAAATCGAATATAAGCTTGGTGTTTGATTTTATGGAAACCGATCTGGAGGTGAGATTGTGTTACGTGTCGGTAAAAGGCGCTGACCTCATAAATTTTCGACGAAAAGGTGTTTGTGATAGATGGGGGCAAAACGAAGGTAAGGTAACTTTTGTAACGTGTATTCACTTACAGGGTTATTCAGAGAGCCTATTCTCACGCGCAGCCCCCACTCTCTGGAACGCTCTCCCTCGTACGGTCAGACTTTCCCCTAACTTCTCTTCCTTCAAACGCTCCCTTAAAACATTCCTATTTAGGGAAGCCTACCACCCAACTCACTGAAGCAACCATCAATCACTCTCACCTTACAGTCCTCTCCTCCTGTTTCCAACCCCAACCCTCCTAGATTGTGAGTTCCTACGGGAATAGGGCCCTCATCTCCTCCTGTACTGTTTGTCAAATGTTGTTCAATGTATTGTAACCCTGTCTATACTGTGCTTATTGTACAGCGCTGCGGAATATGCTGGCACTTTATAAATAAAGAATAAGAGCCGACATTGCACCGAATGGTGAATTTCCTCGTACGGTGCAATTTGCCAAATATTGGCAAATTACCATCAAAATATGGTGATCTTTCGGCAGGAGTGAAATCTCCATAGAGGTGTAATGGCTAATCTATTCAGAACGCTGAACAGCAGAGATGTCAGTGAAATGCCCTGCTGTTCGGTGGTTTCATTTGGTAGGTTTATTCAGGCGACTCCGTAGGTTTCAATGTTAATATTCCTGTTTTTATTCCATATCTATTAAAATGTTCTTTTAATCTACAGCAAAAGTCTCTTTTGTTATTTCTGTAACAGACCTTTTTATTCATAGGACCTTGTATGTTAATTCCAGACCTTTTTATTAGGGATGCACCGATACCACTTTTTTAAGACCGAGTACCGATACTTTTAAAAAGTACTCACCGATACCGGGTACCGATACTTTTATTTAATGTCATGTGACGCTTTCCAATAGGAACAGACCTCATATAAAAATTTATGAGATTTGCCCCCAGCTCACATGGATTTGCCCCCCAGGTCTCATGGATTTGTCCCCCAGCTCGAACGCTGGGGAAGCTGGCCGTGTGCATGTAAAGCACGCGGCCAGCGTTCCCCCTCCGGCGCGCAGCGATACTCACCCATCCTGAAGGTCCGGTCGCTGGGCAGTGATGCGATCACGTGGCCGCCGGGCGCATCTTGACGCTGCCTCCAGCCGAGAGCGTCACAGGAGTGCCCAGTGGACGCGGGAACGCATCACTGCTCAGCGACCGGACCTTCAGGATGGGTGAGTATCGCGACGCGCCGGAGGGGAACGCTGGCCGCGTGCTTTTCATGCACGTGGCCAGCTTCCCCAGCCCCGCGGATACCGGCAAGCCGGCCCAGCGCCGGCTTCTGGTATCGGCGGGATGTATCGGGCCGTTTGCACGAGTAACAAGTACTCGTGCAAACGGCAATATCGGCCCCGATACTAGTATCGGTGTATCCCTACTTATTATTATTCATAGGACCTTTTTGTATGTTAATTCCAGACCTTTTTCGTCCAGTAGTTTTTGCAAACCGCTTCTGAAATTGTGACCCTTTTCATTTTTTCTTCTTCAGATCCGTTCGGCCTTTTTCCTGCATTTCACAGACCCTGCGGTGAATACTGAATTAACCGCAGGGTTGGGGAATTCGATTTCCCAAAGTGCGGGGAGCGAGAGCGCATCTCTCATTCAGTGAGCTCTCTGAATAACCCCTTTTAGTGTAGTATTCATGGAGAGTTATTTGGAGTTTCTGCTGCCCTAAACAGATTCTGCCACATCAGGTCTGGTTGGTCTGTGTTTCCCAAACCTGTCCTCAGGACCCTCCCGTCTCGCCAGGTTTTCCAGATATGTGAAGCACAGCCGATATGATTTGCTGCTCAGTGATTGCAGGATTCAGTCTTTTTCCCCAAGGTGATCCTCAAAACCTGGCCTGGTTGGGGGTCCTGAGGAGAGGTTTGAGGAAACACTGCTCTATGTGACAATCAAACCCCTGTTGGTTGAGAGATGCATGTTATAGGCCAAACAATCAAATGTGAGAACTGCTTTAACACAACCCCTAACGTTTTCAATATTATGCATTTCAGATTAGTGGTACTTTGTACACAATATTGCCTAAAATAATGTAACGCTTTTGTGATTTAATGATTCAAAAAAACCTAGAAATGCATAGTTGAAGGGAAACATGCAGCATGTTAATGTGGCCATATTAACCCCTTAAGGACCTCTGACGTACCCTGTACGTCCTGAACTCGGGTCTCCCTTAGACCCGCGGACGTACAGGGTACGTCAGCGGCGCCTAATCCCCCTCCCGCCCGATACTCACCTCCCTCGCCGGATCCCACGGCGATCTGGCAGGGAGGAAGCCTGCCCATGTGATTTACATGGGCAGGCGAGGCTGATGACGTCGCCACGCTGCGTGGTGACGTCATCAGCAGGCATCCCCATGCTTTTCAATGGAGGGGAGGGGGGGGATCCTTCGGAGCCCTCTATCTCCCCAACCATTGAAGCTAGGGAGATGCCGTTTGCACCGCTGGAGAGGGGAGAGCCTCCCCTTTCCAGCGGTGTATGGCATTAACCATTTCGCCGCCGGATCACGTTGCAGCGCCAAAACGCGATTCAAACCTGGAGGGGGGCTGACATCTTGGATGTCAGCCAAGCCTCCAGGTCTCCCCCCCCCCACCCACTGACAACCTCACCATATGTGTGAGGATGTCAGTGGGCCAGTTAACCCTCTAGCTGCCATGTAGAGATAAGGGGATCCTAAGGATCCCTTTATCTCCCGATCCATGGCAGCTAGATGGTCATATTTGCCATCATTTGAAAGGCCTGATTATGGCCTTTCAAATGATACCAAACATGACCAGGTTTGGTTTTAAAAAAAAATTAAAATAAAAAAATGTTTTTTTTTTTTAAAAAATTGTCTGGGGGGAGTTTAATTAAATAGGACCTAGGCTGTCATCTAAAAATAAATAGCACAAAATGGTCAGAATGAGCGCAGCGCACATAGGTGAACTGTCTCAGCAGTGAAGGGGTTAAAAAGCAAACGCATGTAAAAATTGGGTATTTCTAGTCTCGGGACAAAATTTTAAACCTATTTAGCTGGGGTCGTTTTGGGTGGTTGTAGATTTTGGGGATTAAATTACAAAAAAGTGTGTTTTTACTTTTTTTTTTTTTTTTCCTCATATTTCATTTTTTTTTTTTTTTTTTTTTTTTTTTTTATAGTAAATTATTCGATATGATGGAAATAATGGTATTTCTAAAGTCCATTTAATGGTGGGAAAAAGGGTGTATAATATGTGTGGGTTGAATAAACGAGTAAGAGGAAAATTTGACCTAAACACTAACAGCGCAGAAACGTAAAAACAGCAGCGGTCACTAAAAGACGGATTTGTGTAAAACCGCCCGGTCACGAAGGGGTTAAAATGAATAGCTGAAAGGGGATGTTAACCTATAGCTATCAATAAACGGCGCAGTGACAAAAGACCAAACTATTGCAAATTAATGGTGAACATTTTGGTTCGGTCAAGTCTTTATAAAGTGGTCTTGCTTTTAAATGCTCGACTGATCCAAAATGTTGACTATTTGCAATGAAGTTTGTGCTTCTAGGTCAGTGGTCATCAACCTTGGCTTCCTGATGTTTTGGACTAGATTTCCCATGCGGCCCAGTCAGCCTAAAGGGTGACTGAGCATCATGGGAGATGTAGTTCCCAAAACAACAGGGAGCAAAGTTTGCTGACCCCCTGTTCTAGGTAAAGACCTGCGAGCGTGTGTGGTTTGTTGAAGCTGAAACGGTACGTGCAGGGGGAGCGTGAACCAGTTCTGAATGGATTAATTTGGGATTTTTTGAGGGTACCTGCTTTTGGAGATCTATTTTTCAGATATTTGGTCTGTATGAAAAGCAGTGTAAATAAATTGGTTTTGCAAAGCTCTTTTTAATGGCTTTTTTTTTTTTTCTTTTTTCTTTCAGGTCATTATTCGAGACACCAGCTTGGTTTTAACCCCGGCTCACATCAAGTCCTACATGGTGATGACTCTTCATGGTTTGGAATATTTGCATCATCTATGGATCCTGCACAGAGTAAGTGGGGGGGGGGGGGGATGCCAATAAAAACAAATATAATCTATTTGAAGGGATAATATACTGTTAAAATGAGTGAAGAAAGAGCTAAGGAGTTACACCATAACCCCTCAGTCACATCTGAATCCGACTTCAATCCATATCCTTCTATTTTTTTTTTATTTTTTTTTTAACAAATCCCTGTCACTAGCCTGGTTGTGAAACAGCAATGTTCCCCCCCCCCCCTATATCTCATTTTATTCTGCTCTTTATACTTTAAAAATTAAGTGCTGTCGTTGTCAGATTCTTTCAGAAACAGAACCCTTTATGCAATTTTTAATGTTTTTGTTAGGGGCGCTAACAACCCCTCAAATCACCCTTATTTTAAAGGTTATCGCTTTTTAGGTGTGACACAGGTTAGGCTTAATAAATTCTGAATCTTGCGTGTATAAGGTATCGGATGCCTTGCAAGCGGTGTTGCTTAACCTGAACTTTATTTACATTTTTGTGCAGGATTTGAAGCCCAATAACCTGCTATTGGATGAGAATGGTGTGCTTAAATTGGCTGATTTTGGTCTGGCAAAGTCCTTTGGGAGTCCAAACAGACTCTATACTCATCAAGTGGTAACAAGGTATTAGCTGTCAGCATGCCTGGACCTATGGGGTCAAGACTCTCTATAACATCTTGCATCTTTATTTCATATTTATGATGAATTTCCTTTTCTTAGTTTTAATTTTGCAAGCTAATCTTTTACAGGTTGAGTCTCCATTATCAGAAATGGTTGGGACAGAAGTGTTTTGGATTTTGTCTTAATTTTGTGTCCACCACGTCATTCCCATTTAAACTGTACAATAATGGGGGGGGGGGGGGCTTTTTTTTTTGTTTACATATATATTTTTCTCTCCCTAGGTGGTATCGTTCTCCAGAGCTGCTGTTCGGTGCCAGGATGTATGGGGTTGGTGTGGATATGTGGGCAGTTGGTTGCATTCTGGCAGAGCTCCTGCTCCGAGTAAGTGCTGACACTAGATGTCCTGTGCTGCTGGTATTGCTTGGCTCTTTAGCAGTCCTTCTCAGATGCAGATTAAAGGGACACCCCAAGGTCCAATCTGTGATGCACAAAGGAAATTGCTAATATAGGAAATCTGTTTTTTTTTTTAAAATGCACATTGTGGTTTACTTTTTGCCCTTTTAAGGCTAGGGTCAAACGAAAGCATTTTTACACGCGAACGTAAAAAAGTGCGTCCGAACGAATTGATGTTTTTTTTCACGGAATGCGCGGAAACGGTAAGACGATGCGCATTTTTCGTGCGTGATTTCTTTCGGATCGTCAATAAAACTCTTTTTGCGTCTGGACGTTATGTAGGCTGGACATTAGCAGCAATAAAATACGTATCTGGTCAGCGCGAAATGGTAGGACGCTAGGGATATATGGGTAATCTTGTTGTGGTTACATCCGTAGAGGTTCAACATATGAAAGAATAGGAAGAGAAAAAATACTACATTGGTGCAGTATGCTTTAGCCAAAATGTGACAAGATGTATTTGGAGAAAATTTCCACTCACAAATCTAGAGCCCCAACACTGGCTCTGAGTGGGAAGGTGCCTTTGGGTTGTTTTTCTGAAGATATTCTCAGGAAACCCACTCCTTTTATTCGCTGTTACTCATAGCTCTCTCGATGGGGCAGATATAGAATAAAGACACAAAAAGGAAATCTCTGTGTATATCTGGATATTGATAATAGAAAGGAAAACTCCTATCGGAGTGTTAACTCACATTTGGTGGAGCTTGTTCAAGCTCAAGATATGCGCCTATGGGTTTTGTGTGGTCAAACCCAAAAAAGACCAAACAGATGCTGGAATACGTTCTTTAAAATTTAATAAAATTAACAAAAGTTAAAATAAAACAGATAAGAGTCCAGGACGCGTTTCACCGCTATCACGGCTTCTTCAGCTGGTGTCATCTGAATATGAACCTCCAAGCATCATGTTATAGTCTCATAAGTCAGAGAAATAAGTGGTTTCACATGTTGTTGATTGACGAGTGGCGTGCGTTCCACGCCTCTCAATGAAGCCTGTCCGAGTTCTGACAGTAGGGCGCCATTTTGCGCAGGCGCAATACGAAGTTTCCGCGTTTCAAGATGCGTGTCAGTGACGTGGCCAATCTTTATTTCGTTCTTAAACGTTTGATCATAAACATCGATTATGAATAAAAACAATAAAGTAGAATTAATATGTATAACACATTATATCATATCCCAAATGAAAAAGGCAAAGCTTCTCAAATCGCTGTATATATTAAAAGGTAAGAAAAAAGGAAAAAGAAAACGATGGATGGAAAATCTGTCTAGGGATTGCTGAAAAAGATTAGCTCTATGATGATAGAAATATATTATTTAGATTTTGGACGATGTTATGTCTATGTTGACCCCTCCAATCCAACGCCACTATGTATATACACACTCAAAATTGTGTTATTTTGGGAATGTGCTGCATCGATTTAAGCCAATCTGTGTTCGATTGGTATGAACTGTTCCTCAGATGTATCTTGAGGAACTAAAAGATACAGCCGGCGTGTGTATAAACGCACTAAAGGTGTTTCAAGGAACAATTCTTATTTTGACTCCACCAATGTCCTTTTATCAGATCAAAAAATAATGAATTTTGTTGGGTAAGAAAAATGATACGGTCTATATACATCGGTTTAGGAAAAGTGCTATCCTCATAATCAATTAAATGGATACTGCTCGCTATTGTTTATGTGTATATTGTTATTCGGACTAAACTGCATAAAGTTGGCATGGTCCAAAAGGTAGAATTAAAAATAAAATGGTGGGATGTAATTAATATATATAACATATACGTAAGGGTAAAGTGTTCTCATGGGAACAAATCCTGTTCTGGTGTGTAGTTGTCTTTCATAAGACCAATAGGGATAAAATAAGTCCCATCTAGTATATTAATGTCTTATTTTATGACCAGGGAAATTGGTCTACTTAGCATAGGAGTAATTATATATCATTTGTATCTATGAAATTATATGATGTAAAATTAACTGAATGTATATAGAGTAGATTCTGGATATGTATAGATGTTTATAATAGTAATATGTTGTTGAAAATAAATCCGTGAGGAAAAATGACTTAATAAACGCTATTATGAATATATTAATCTAGTGAGATGTGATTCTATTGCTATGAAAATATCTATTACTTATTGTACTTTGGTGTATTTAAGCTATGAGGTGAAACAGTAATGAATCACAATCACTAAAACTGTCTTAGTGATATATACAAAAGTGAGAAGTAATTATATGCATTTAATATGTAAATAAAAAGACAGTGGTGTGTCCTGAAGGATCTATTAAGTAGAATTATATATTGTGTGAACTAAATACTAAATCGGTTAATATAAACTATAAAATTTATTGGTTGTGATATATATAAATGGGGTGAAAAAAAGAGGTGAGGGGGGGGGAATTTTTTTTTTTCCCTCTCACCTCTTTTTTTCACCCCATTTATATATATATCACAACAATAAATTTTATAGTTTATATTAACCGATTTAGTATTTAGTTCACACAATATATAATTCTACTTAATAGATCCTTCAGGACACACCACTGTCTTTTTATTTACATATTAAATGCATATAATTACTTCTCACTTTTGTATATATCACTAAGACAGTTTTAGTGATTGTGATTCATTACTGTTTCACCTCATAGCTTAAATACACCAAAGTACAATAAGTAATAGATATTTTCATAGCAATAGAATCACATCTCACTAGATTAATATATTCATAATAGCATTTATTAAGTCATTTTTCCTCACGGATTTATTTTCAACAACATATTACTATTATAAACATCTATACATATCCAGAATCTACTCTATATACATTCAGTTAATTTTACATCATATAATTTCATAGATACAAATGATATAATTACTCCTATGCTAAGTAGACCAATTTCCCTGGTCATAAAATAAGACATTAATATACTAGATGGGACTTATTTTATCCCTATTGGTCTTATGAAAGACAACTACACACCAGAACAGGATTTGTTCCCATGAGAACACTTTACCCTTACGTATATGTTATATATATTAATTACATCCCACCATTTTATTTTTAATTCTACCTTTTGGACCATGCCAACTTTATGCAGTTTAGTCCGAATAACAATATACACATAAACAATAGCGAGCAGTATCCATTTAATTGATTATGAGGATAGCACTTTTCCTAAACCGATGTATATAGACCGTATCATTTTTCTTACCCAACAAAATTCATTATTTTTTGATCTGATAAAAGGACATTGGTGGAGTCAAAATAAGAATTGTTCCTTGAAACACCTTTAGTGCGTTTATACACACGCCGGCTGTATCTTTTAGTTCCTCAAGATACATCTGAGGAACAGTTCATACCAATCGAACACAGATTGGCTTAAATCGATGCAGCACATTCCCAAAATAACACAATTTTGAGTGTGTATATACATAGTGGCGTTGGATTGGAGGGGTCAACATAGACATAACATCGTCCAAAATCTAAATAATATATTTCTATCATCATAGAGCTAATCTTTTTCAGCAATCCCTAGACAGATTTTCCATCCATCGTTTTCTTTTTCCTTTTTTCTTACCTTTTAATATATACAGCGATTTGAGAAGCTTTGCCTTTTTCATTTGGATATGATATAATGTGTTATACATATTAATTCTACTTTATTGTTTTTATTCATAATCGATGTTTATGATCAAACGTTTAAGAACGAAATAAAGATTGGCCACGTCACTGACACGCATCTTGAAACGCGGAAACTTCGTATTGCGCCTGCGCAAAATGGCGCCCTACTGTCAGAACTCGGACAGGCTTCATTGAGAGGCGTGGAACGCACGCCACTCGTCAATCAACAACATGTGAAACCACTTATTTCTCTGACTTATGAGACTATAACATGATGCTTGGAGGTTCATATTCAGATGACACCAGCTGAAGAAGCCGTGATAGCGGTGAAACGCGTCCTGGACTCTTATCTGTTTTATTTTAACTTTTGTTAATTTTATTAAATTTTAAAGAACGTATTCCAGCATCTGTTTGGTCTTTTTTGGGTTTGACCACACAAAACCCATAGGCGCATATCTTGAGCTTGAACAAGCTCCACCAAATGTGAGTTAACACTCCGATAGGAGTTTTCCTTTCTATTATCAATATCCAGATATACACAGAGATTTCCTTTTTGTGTCTTTATTCTATATCTGCCCCATCGAGAGAGCTATGAGTAACAGCGAATAAAAGGAGTGGGTTTCCTGAGAATATCTTCAGAAAAACAACCCAAAGGCACCTTCCCACTCAGAGCCAGTGTTGGGGCTCTAGATTTGTGAGTGGAAATTTTCTCCAAATACATCTTGTCACATTTTGGCTAAAGCATACTGCACCAATGTAGTATTTTTTCTCTTCCTATTCTTTCATATGTTGAACCTCTACGGATGTAACCACAACAAGATTACCCATATATCCCTAGCGTCCTACCATTTCGCGCTGACCAGATACGTATTTTATTGTAGTATTTGTTCTTGGTTTGGGGGAAACCACTAATTTCTGGTCTAGCTGGGTATTGGGTATATCACTCTGTTCTGGGCGCTTACCATCTCTTTTTTCAACTATGGACATTAGCAGCGTCTGACATCTCCTAATCACGCACACATGCCGCTATGCCGCAGCTGCGCACTCAGTACGTCAGTACTAGCGGTTCAGCCTTCTCAGAAAAATGCGTTTGTTTTCCACTTGCATTGCGCGGCCGGACTTTCGTGCGACCGTACTTCGTATATTGGCCGTCATTGCCCGTCATTTGCTGCTAGTGCGGCCGTAATTATGTGCGCCAGAACGCACGTTAAAATTGCGCTGGTCTGACCCCAGCCTTAAGGTTAACATTGCCAGCAGCTACAGATCTACCAAGAGCAGGAAATCCCTCGGCCACTCAATGTAGTCTACGATGGCTGGGAATAACCCCTTATTTAATTGGATATGTTTTTCATAATTTCGGAATTTTCACGAAATTTCCCGATTCGTGTTTTCGGATGCGGCCGAATTTCCGAAAATTTTTAGATCCGAAAATGTCAGATCCGAAACTTTTTCCGAGCCGAAACGAAATATTTTCGGATTTTTCGAATGGACTTGAAATGTGTCAAACGAGGAGAACACACGTTCCGAAAAAACGAAAATTTCCTGAAACGAAAATTTTCGGAAAAAACGGAAAGTCGATACATTAAACTAGTAAAGTGACACGAAAAATGGTCGATATTCCGAAAAAAAAATGTACCCGAAAAACGACCCGAATCGAATCCGAAATCGGTCGAAACGAGCCAAATCGAAAAGTTAAAAAACCCTTTGTTCCAGTTCTATTTTATTTTCTAAAGTATTTTACCAGGAGGATACATTGAGAATTCTCGTTTTCAAGTATGTCCTGGGTTCAAGAACTTTTTTTTTTTTTTACAGTAGGTACAGAAATGCAAAGTGATAAAATGCAAGATATTAAAAATAACAGAAATATATAGAGATTTACACAGAAAATAAATATGTAAGAAATATACAGGGCCATTCAGAGAGGGGTGAAAACCCCAAGAATGACTGGAGAATTGCAAATTCTAGGTCAAAATAGTCAAACCAGAAAAATTCTCCCATTTATCTCTCCAAATTGGCTGTTTGGTCTAGATTGTTCTCTTCTGACAATTCTCAAGGGTTTCACCTCTCTGAACAGCCCTGAATGTCATGTTACATGTTTACAGGTGCATTCTGTGTCGAGGTATATTGATAGAGATCTCTTAAGGGACTTTAGACTGGGGAAGATTTGATAGCGTCGGGGGTTATTCCATATTTGCTCTGTAGCGCCTATGTATTATATTTCAATTTATTTATTTGACCTGTTTTATTATAGGCCATTGTTTGACAAATTTGCTTTGAATCTAGGAGCCATTTAGTAAAGTGTTTCCCAACTGTAAAGCGCTGTGGAATCAGTTGGCGCTATATAAATGCTGAACTATACTTAAATAGATTTTTGTCGGTAGGAGTTTTGCATTATCCAGTTGAGACGTTTATGACCTTTTTTTTCTACAGGTTCCCTTTTTACCTGGCGACTCAGACTTGGATCAGCTTACAAGGATATTTGAAACCCTTGGTACACCGACTGAAGAACAGTGGCCAGTGAGTATCCACAAAATTGTGTGTGTGTGTGATTCAATTTCTGAACGGCTGCGTATATTAACTCTGGTACCAGACTGGGTATCCGAACGCTTGGGTTCTGTTGCTCTTTCATGATTGCGGCTACTCGTGTAAAGTCTTCTGTCCTCCAACGTGACGGTTTTATCTTGCACAGAATAAACTAAGTTGGTGGCTTTAAAGTATACCTGTCATCCTGCTCAGTACTAACCCCCCCCCCCCTACACTTAAGTTGTGTGCAGTGGGTAAATGGGGTGTCTGGCCATACATTTCAATATTCATGTAAATTGGACAGGCTTTCAGCAAAGTCCTAAATTATTTATTGGAAAGCGGTCACATGACCTTAAAGTATCAGTGCATCCCTACCTGTCACACAGACCGCAGTAAAGCTTCCACGCCACAGATTTGACCAGCATGGACTGACAGTGCATCTAATGGAAATTAAACAGAATCTGTACTTATGCAGTTTTGCTGGTACTACATAGGATTTAAATCCCTATAGAATGCTTGGGTTAATCTGGACATACCTGGATTATGTTTGACTCCTGATCCGATGCTTTTGTGGAAGTCTATTTTTAACCAAAATTACATGGGTACTTACAATGGGTACAATAAAATGAGATGAACCTGGAAATCTATAGGGTAAAATGTGTTTTCCTGTGTGCTTGGAAAATAAGTACTGCTAGTATAACGGTGGTCTCCATAAGAATATACACTATACTCAGATATTTCCTGTACTCAAAAGATGTCTATCTACACGTGTCTGTGTGTAACAACAGAATGTCTGGAAGAGTAATTGAGGGGGAAGATATTTAGGACCCAGGATCCCACATGGCCTCTATCCGCTCGCACACTTTTTCCCAATGAATTCCCCCCCCCCCCCCACAACGGTTTTCCAGAGTGTGGCTCGGGGCTAACTTTCAGTGCTGAAAGCCGTAACCCTGAGCCACACTCATGCTGCATACATTACTTGTCCCTCCGCTCCCTCACTTACCACCGCAGTCTCCGGTGATCACTACCTCCTACCTCCTACTTCCTGGTTCCCTTGTGAGAAGGGAACCAGGAAGTATGAGGTCGCAGAGGGACAGGTATGCAGTCAGAGTGTGGCTCAGGGTTACCTCTTCCAGCATGGAAATTTAACCCCGAGCCACACTCAGGATAGCGCTAGGGGGCCAAAAAAAATGGAACGATTCCGACATCTAAAAGAATCGTAACGCCAGGGAGGTTAAGAACAGGTAAATTCTCAGGCTGCTGACTCCTGGACAGAAGTGTTCAGTCAGGCTGCTGAGAGCAGGGCAGTGAGCAGTAACACGTCTGAGAAATGCTGTGATTTTCTTTTATTAGATTGGATAGTCAGGACTGCTGTGTTTTTAGGAAGTGCTCTAATTGAGCTAGGATTTGTTTTTGTTCACCTGCAATAGTGATTTAAAGCAAAGTGTGGTGTTTGTTCATGATGGAATAAAAAGACCTCTCATTTGCACAATTTCAAGTCTGCGGCTGTTTAACCTGGGACAGTGTTTCTCAAACCTGTCCTCAGGACCCACTAACAGACCAGTTTTGCAGATATAGGAAGCACGGCACAGGTGACATATTTGCTGCTCAGTGATTTCAGGATTCAGTCTGCATTTCCCCAAGGAGATCTGCAAAATCTGGCCTGGTTGAGGGTCCCAAGGACAGGTTTGGGAAACCCTGCCTTAGAGGACCATGTTGTTTAAAGGGAGTCCAGGAGAAATGGGATTATTTAAAGGAAGCATTATTGAATGCCACAGGCAATTGCATTCAACTTGTTAGCAAAAACAAAAAAGGGAAGAAACCACTGTGGTACTCTGCAGAAGTGGCCAAAATAGTGAAGAACAAAAAGACAGCATTCAATAATTATAAAACAACTCAGAGTGAAGAAGATAGGCAAAGCAATTTATAAGGGCTTCCAAAGCACACGCAGAAGAGAAAATAGCTCAGTAAAAAAGGGGGACAAAACATTTTTTAGATACATAAACGAGAAAAGTAAAACAAGGATTAGTTAAATTAAAAACAAAGGAAGGAAGGTATGTAGAGGATAAAAGTCTCGCTGACTGCCTCAATGAATATTTTTGTTCAGTCTTTGCAGAAGAAAAGGAAGGAAAGGGACCTCAGTTAGGAGAGAACACTAAAGAGACAATTACATATCAGTTTACAGAGGAGGAGGTTCTACAGCAGCTGTCTAAAGTAAAGACAAGTCAATGGGGCCTGATGGGATCCACCCTAAATTATTAAAAGAGCTCAGTGATGTAATAGCAAAACCGTTAGCAAGGATTGGTTAAATAAATCTGTTAACGGGAGTCGTTCCAGAAGACTGGAAATTAGCAAATGTTTGTGCCCATTCACAAGAAGGGTAGTAGGAGAATCTGGGAACTATAAGGCCAGTTAGCTTACGTCAGTAGTTGGGGAAATTAATGTTTAAACCATGTTAAAGGAAAGGATTGTTGAACATCTAAAAACCACATAGATGGGGGCGTGGCCTGACGACTGCCTAAGATGGACGCACGTTAGGAGAGCTCCGAGTGAACCCTAAGAGTTTCAGCCCTATATGCATCGATACCCCGATATGGTGAAGGGTAAAAGGCGCACAGCAACCTGCACAACCCCTGGAGCACCAGCCACACCGGTTCCCGCACGCCTGGATCGGTATTTTACCCCTGTCTTAGAGACTCCTACCAGCACGCGGCCGCCTGTCATGGCGGCTTCTCCCGCCGGCGCTGATTTTTCCCTGCCCGAGCTGGGGGCGGCCTCGCAGCGCATCGAGCGCTCCCTCGCCGAAATGCCCACGAGAGCAGACATCAGGGAGATGGTGGCGGAGGTGAGGGAATCTCTGCAGCACGAGATCACGGAGCTCCGGACGGAGGTAGGACACATGGAGACCAGAGTCAGCGGTCTAGAGCACGCGGCTGAGCGTGCTGCGGGCAGGCGGGGGCGCACTCCCCAATTGGGGACACAGCTATGTCGGCGATCTGGAGACGCCTAGATGACCTGGACAATCGGTCCAGACGTCAAAACTTGCGGATTCGGGGGGCCCCGGAGAGTGAGACGGCTACACGCAGATATTTAACGGGACTCTTCAATTACATACTGGGGGCCAAAGTCGTTAACACTGAGGACCTGGCGCGGGCCCATCGCGCGCTACGTCCACCCCCTGCCTCTCCCAATGCCCCGCCGAGAGACATCATATGTAATCTCACCAACTTCGCGCTCAAGGAACGCATTTCGCTCCGCGCCAGAACGCAACCTACATGGGATTTTGGGGGCGCTAAACTACAGATCTTTAACGACCTCTCGCCCACCACATTACAGGCCCGACGCATCCTACGCCCGCTTACTCGCACCTTGCAAGAGGCCGGGATTCCATACCGCTGGGGCTTCCCCCTAGCTCTGTCGGTCCGCTGGGATAACACCTGGATTACCGTTCGCACTCCAGAAGATATACCGGAATTTTTGCGTACGCTAAACCTTCCAGAGATGGTGATACCCTCTTGGGAATTATTTGAATTCCAGCCCTTGACGGCCACGGGAGGTCTACCACAGAGACGACAGCGTCGTCGCAGGGAACCTGAACATATTCGAGAAGATGGCGTGGCGGGAGCCGACTGACGGGAGACGCGGACCTCATCCGCACCACTGGAAAATTACACTGAAAGACCACCAAAGCAAATTCTCTTTTAAACACCGAGACCTCAATTCAGAGGCCGTGCAGACCTCATTGCACATTTTTCGTGTTCTATTACAGCCTGGAAAGAGTCCTAAACTCCTCTGACCGTTAGAGTTATTGAGAACTTTATTAAATGACACCGCCCACAGCAAATTGGGACAGAAAGGAAAATAGGTGGGGGGAGGGGGGATAACGGGAGGGAGGAGATTTCTAAAACAAGAAATGGGGGGGGCACACAAAACAAGAGGGGGAGAAGAGGGGGGAATGGGGAGAGGGGGAGGGGGGGGGGAAAAAAAAAAAAAAAAAAAAAAAAAAAAAAGGGAAGGGGGGGGGGGAGGGGGGAAAGGCACAGTCTACTCTTGGCACACGTGGACAATCCATTTATGAGACGCAGAACGATTTTTCTTCACACAGAGAACCTGGACGTCTCGCCACAGCTGGCCTCTCTTTCTTGTTGAACGGCATGGCAAACTGGACTATGGTACGGTTTACAGTAATATGCCTTTTCAGTCAAGCTTCACTAACTCTACACCTGTTGGTTTGCCTTATGACTCTTTACTCGGTTGCTTTAGGATTCGTGACATTACCCGTTTACTGCCAAAAAGGGGGAGGGGGGATTGTGCGTGTACGATCAGGTGGGGGAAGGTAATAACGTAACAAAAAAAAGGAAGGAAGAAAAGGGGGGAAAAAAAAAAAAAAATAAATAATAATTAAAAATAACAAATACAAAATGAGGGGAGGGGGGGGGGAAAAAGGGGGGGGGGAAAGAAAAAAAAAAAAAACAAAAAGGGGAGACCATAAACTATTATTAATAGAATATATAAAAATCTCCTTTTTATTATTATGCTAGTAGACAACGAGGGGTGGTGGGAATGCTGCGGTGCGGTAATGCACGTTTCGCACATTAATCCGGACCACATTTAGTGGCTGTAAAGAGGGCTAGGTCTTTTAATACCCAGAATAATGTGGTCTGCCACTTTATACAAACGGTATCCTTCCCTCATATGCTTTCACGAGTTAATTGTTGTTTAGGACTACACTAGATAGCAGTGAGGGGGATGATGTCGATGAATATAACTCAATACGGGGGTAGTTTTGTTCCCCACATGTTTTCAAGTATATTACATTGGTTACGTCCGCACTGGGCGGTGATAGTAATGATAGTAAAGATGTTGTTATGTACCTTTCTCATATGTTGTATAACCTACTTCAGGAGGAAAGTTTTTCCCACATGTTTTCCGGGGTGACTTCGGATACAGGGTTGTTGCGATACATACCTCACTAACATACCTCACTGTGGGGGGGTGCTCCTTCTCCTTTGTCACCACTGGTCATATGCTGCTTAGGATTGCTCTGGAGGGTGGCGGGGAGGGTGATACTGCCCCTCTTTTCGGGAGGACGGTACATAGACCTCCATTGTGAGGAAATGCTCTGACTCCATACATTTTAAAGTATCCTATGTTGGTTACAAAAGCGCATGTTTTTATGTTCTTAGCTTACTTCTGCTCTACCCCTTCCTAATTTGGGGAGATAAACTTTATAATAGACTCGGACGGGTTCACTCGTAGTTTGAACTTGTCACTTGTCACTCTCGACTGTTGATTTTCTTGCTTCATCGCTTACTCTCATTCAATTTCTCTTTCACTGAACGGTGAATCAGGCTGCTCACCCCCGTGGGGCTTGGTGTACTAACTTCTGGGGACTCTGAGGGGGAGGCTTTACTCCTACCCCTGTCTCTGCTCCTCCAGTCACACCTCTTGCCTCATTAGCCAATCTTCTCTTTCTCTTATTGGCGCACTTATTTCTCTCTATTCTACTTCTCTTTCTCTCATCTCTGTTCATCTCCTACTATTCACCTCCCCCCCACCCCCCCTTTTTATTTTTTTTTTTTTTTTTTTTTTTTTTTTGTTTGGTCTTACTTTGTTTTGTTTTTGTTCTGGTTTATTGTGTTGTTAGGTGTTTGTTTCGCGCCTTCTCAGATGGCGACCTTGTTCTCCCCGGGGACGCTCAAACTGCTAACTTACAACGTCCGTGGGTTAAACACCCCGGAAAAGAGATCTAAAATCTTACGGGAGCTCTGGGCACAGAAGGCGTCAATAGCCTTCCTCCAGGAGACACACCTTAGAGGTGAGACGGCTCCGATAATACGCGACAGAAACTTCCCTACCGGATATTCCAGCAATTATGGGTTAAGTAAATCGCGTGGAGTGGCTATTTTGTTTGCACGGGGACTTTCGTTTGAGGAGGTGGGGGTCCAGCGAGACCCAGACGGCAGATTTCTTTTCGTGAAGGGTCGCATAGCGGGCGCGCTTTTTACATTGGCGTCGGTGTATCTAGCTAATACGGCCCAACACCGATGCTTGGCCGCTATACTGCTTTCCCTTCAAAATTTCCAAGAAGGCACATTAGTTCTGGCCGGGGACTTTAACATCGCTATAGATCCCCAAGTGGATACGTCAACGGGGGTATCATCGACCCCACGAAACATCTTGCGCCGTATGCGACACCTCTTAGATAGCCATCAATTGGTGGATGTCTGGAGAGCACTACACGGGGGCGAGAAAGATTACTCCTATTACTCCTCAGTGCACGCAGTATACTCAAGGATAGACTACTTTTTTGTACAGCAGCATACATTTGACTTAATTCGAGCCTCAGACATACATACGAAAACGTGGTCGGACCACTCCCCAATATCGGCTTGTTTAACCTCCCCGATTTTTGTCCCACGGGAACGTACGTGGCGACTGAACCTTTCCCTCCTGGAGGACCCAGTGGTGTTGGCAGAGACCCGCCAGCTATTATCTGATTATTTTGTGGAGAACCTCACGCCAGAAATCCCGATTACCACGGTCTGGGAAGCCCATAAGGCAGTCCTACGGGGCTTTCTCATAAGCAAAGGTACGGCAGCTAAGAAGCTACGTATCGCACAAAAAGCCGACCTCTTTGATGAGGTGTCCCGTTTGGAAAACTTACATGCCGCTTCAGGTGACACCGCGACTTACCAACTGCTTATAAAGGCAAGGGCATCTCTTACGTCGCGACTAACGGCTGACCTAAAATTCCTGGCCACAAAAACAAACTCCTTTTTTGCTCTTCACGAGAACAAACCAGGTCGGCTGCTGGCCCAGATACTTAAATCAAAAAAGGCAAAGGCATACATCCCTCGCATTCGTCTGCCCTCCAAGGACATCACAACACACCCTGATCGGGTGGCAGAGGAATTCTACACGTATTTCCAATCCCTATATTCGTTACAGGCCTCGCAATTTCCTGACCTCAATGTCACAGACATTAATGGTTATCTTACAAACAAGAACCTTAAACGACTGTCACATGAGGAGGCCACGGACTTAGGGTCCTCAATTACTGTCGAGGAACTAGTGTCGGCTCTTAAACATGTCAAGCCTCACAAATGCCCCGGACCTGATGGTCTCCCGGCAGAATATCTAAAACTCCTCCAACCAGAGCTGCTACCACACTTGTTAGCTACTTTCAACTCGATCTTATCGGAGGGGACACTGCACTCTTCGGCTTTAGCGGCGACTATCACTTTGATCCCAAAACCGGGTAAAGACCCACTCTTGCCATCCAGCTACCGCCCTATCTCTCTCCTCAACACGGACGTCAAACTTTTGGCGCGTATCTTAGCATCTCGACTTCAACAATACCTACCCCGCTTGGTTGACTCGGACCAAGTAGGGTTTATCCCAGGTAGGGAAGCGAAGGATGCAACGTCGAGGGTTATTAACGCTATACTAATCGCAAAGCGAGAAAAACTTCCGTTCTTGTTACTCTCTACCGATGCTGAGAAAGCATTTGATAGGGTGTTATGGCCCTATCTGATGCAAGTTCTTCAACACTTTGGACTGGGTGAAGGGTTCTTGAGATGGGTTTCAGCTCTATATACGTCTCCTTCGGCCAGAGTCCGAGTCAACGGAGCGCTGACGGCTAGTTTCCCCATTTTAAACGGGACACGACAGGGCTGCCCACTGTCTCCGCTGCTTTTTGCTCTATCTCTGGAGCCCTTACTGGCAGCCATTAGGGCGAACCCGGTTATTCCAGGGCTTCAAGGGAGGAGACACAGACATAAAGTCGCAGCATATGCGGATGACCTCATGTTTCTGCTGACGGATCCGATCACCTCCCTGCCGGAAGTGGTCTGGGAATTGCAACGCTACGGCACGGTGGCGGGCTTGGCCATTAATGAGGAGAAATCTGAGATCCTGGGAATCTCCGTTCAGGAGGATATGGCTCGGCAACTTCAAAAATGCTTTCGATTTAAATGGTGTGCAGACAAACTAAAATATCTGGGAATATGGCTGTCGGCAGACGTGATGCGTATCTCCAAGTTAAATTTTGAGCCCCTTCTGATTGACATCAGACTTGACATCAAGACATGGTCTAATAAACATATCTCCTGGCTGGGGAGAATAGGGGTGCTGAAAATGAATATCTTACCCCGCATTCTTTACCTCATGCAAACGATTCCACTCCCCATCTCAAAAGAAATCTTTCAGGCACTCCGCCTCTGTTTTCTGTCCTTCGTATGGGTGGGCGCACGACCTCGTCTTAAATTTACAACACTGTGCAGACCTACGGCGCAGGGTGGGCTTGCTTTACCGGACATCCAGTTATACTACCATGCCACACATCTTACCAGAATACTAGATTGGATGGTCGTGTCCCCGACTAAGAAATGGCTTGACCTGGAGGCTGGCCTCGCCTCGAGCCCGCTATGGGTATTGCCGTGGTTGTTTCCAGATCAAATACCACCCACCTACCGTTCGATCCCTACACTGATAGGTACCATCAATATCTGGCACAAACTCAGGGTTCGACATTCCCTGTCGACCTTCCCAGCTCCCCTTCTCCCGTTATCTCATAATCCGGCTTTTCGAGGGGGCGTCAGACCAACATTAAGGAATCGCTTTACTACCCACCCGGGCCTATTGGCCATGCACGTTCTAAAAGACGGCCAATTCCAACAGATCCCAACTTCGGACGTAGACCCTCCACTTACCTATTTAGATCGGCTTAATTTCCTACAAATTAAACACTATCTGTTGTCATTACCTAATGGTACGAACCTGACGCGACCACTCACGACATTTGAGAATTTGTGTGCTACGGGCACTGTCCCGTCGCACAGTCTTTCATCCCAGTATCACGCTCTCCAGTCTTCTGACTCGGATCCCCCCTCATACGTAGGACGTTGGGATAATATGCTGGGAACCGTGATTCCCGAAGTACACTGGACGAAAACTTTCACTCTAATTCACCACGGCACTTCTCTCTCTCGATTAAAGGAAACATCATTTAAAATTGCGTCCTTATGGTATACCACCCCCATTTGGATAGCCCGCTTTAGCCCGACTCACTCTACGGAGTGTTGGAGATGCCTCCGAGATCAGGGAACCTTTCTACATTTGTGGTGGACATGCCCACTGCTGGAGCCCTTTTGGCGCTCAGCAAGTTCACTGATCAGCCACACCACCGACGTCGTGCTGGACTTCACACCTGAGATATTTCTGCTAGGGCAGATGACACTCTCTGTAAAATCCCTGAAGAAATCTGTGCTGATTAGGATCTTGCTGGCAGCTCGCGCACTAATCCCTATCCACTGGAACTCATCGGTGGTACCATCACCTCGAGATCTGATATCGAAAGTTGAAAACGTTAGATCTCTAGAAACAGCGAACCTACCCCCGGGCGGATGGACCGAAGAGCATAACACAATTTGGTTCCATTGGAACTCATTCATATCCTCAGCCGACTGTAGACGCTGGCTGCAACCAGATTGAGAGGGTATTGGAACGACAGAGGCGTCCCTCGCGAAACCTTCTCCCACGTCAGGTCTTGCCATCTGAGATAAATGCTTCTTGTTTGTATGTGTGTTTTATTTTTTTTTTTTTTTTTTTTTTTTTTTTTTTTTTTTTTCTCCTTCTCTTTTCTCCTCCTCTCCTTGGTCCCCGTCCCTTCCCTTCCCTTCTTTCTGCAGATCTTGCTCTGTCTTTCACACTTTCCCTTTTACCTATCTCTCCTATCTGTTTCTTTTCCCTGCCTCAATCTCTGTAAATTCTCTCTTCCTACTTGGTGGCCATCGGTACCCCACACAAGTACACTCACGGTCTCCCTGGTAATAGTAGCCTGATTTACCTGGATGAACTACAACTGATCCGCAAGGGTATTTAGATGCTACCACCTTTTACCACAACTTTTTGAAGTATAATTGTACATTGTTAACAATCTAATACTGTATTCTCTGTACTGTCTTACCTAATAAAAAAAAAATTTTTTGATTGCAAAAAAAACACATAGATTACAGGATCAGAGAAACAACATGGGTTTTTACCTCAGGGAGATTCATTGCCAAACTAATCTTATTGATTTTTTGATTGGTAACAAAAATAATAGACACAGGTGTGTGCAGTAGACATTGCTTATTTAGATTTCAGTAAGGCTTTTTGATACTGTTCCGCATAGAAGGCTTATCAATAAATTGCAATCTTTGAGCTTGGATTCCAATATTGTTGAATGGATTAGGCAGTGGCTGAGTGACAGGCAACAGAGGGTTGTGGTAAATGGAGTTTATTCGGCGCAAGGTCTTGTTACCAGTGGGGTACCTCAGGGGTCAGTACTTGGACCCATTCTATTTAATATTTTTATTAGTGATATTGCAGAAGGTATTTATGGAAAAGTATGTCTTTTTGCTGATGACACAAAGATTTGCAACAGGGTTGACGTTCCTGGAGGGATCAGCCAAATGACAAATTATTTAGGTAAACTAAAAAAATGGTCGGAACTGTGGCAATTGAGTTTTAACGTGGATAAGTGCAAGATAATGCACCTGGGTCGTAAAAACCCAAGGGCTGAATATAGACTATTTGATACAGTCCTAACCTCAACATCTGAGGAAAGGGATTTAGGGGTTATTATTTCAATGTAATAGAGCAACAGGAAATGCTGGCAGAATGCTTGGTTGTGTAGGGAGAGGTATTAGCAGTAGGAAAAGGGAAGTGCTCATGCCACTGTACAGAGCACTGGTGAGACCTCACTTGGAGTACTGTGTGCAGTACTGGAGACCGTATCTTCAGAAGGATCTAGACATCTTAGAGTTCAGAGAAGGGCTACTAAAATGGTGTACGGCTTGAAGGAGAAAAGTTACCAGGAAAGGCTTAATGATCTTAACATGTACAGCTTGGAAAAAAGACGAGACAGAGGAGCTATGATAGAAACCTTTAAATACGTAAAGGGAATCCACAAGGTAGAGGAAGGGAGTATATTTAAAAGGAAACAAAATAGCAAAACAAGATGACATAGTCTTAGATTAGAGGGGCAAAGGTTTAAAAGTAACATCAGGAAGCATTATTTTACTGAGAGGGTGGTGGATACATGGAACAGTCTTCCAGTAGAAGTGGTAGAGGCCAAAACAGTATTGAATTTAAGCAGGCATGGGATAGGCATAAGGCTATCCTAAACAAAAGATAAATCCAGGTTAAGTATCCATGTAATTGGGCAGACTAGATGGGCCGAAAGGTTCTTATCTGCCGACATTTTTCTATGTTTCTATGTTTGGCTGGAACCAAGTATCCCGAGTGGTTGCAGTATCGCTATGTATGTAGGTGTTCTTCATGGGGTCTCTTTATTCATTTAATCTCCTTCAGGGAATGTCCAGTTTGCCAGACTACGTAACCTTTAAGAGTTTTGTGGGAACACAGCTGCAGCTTATATTCACTGCAGCGGGAGATGACCTGCTCGACCTTCTTCAGGGCTTATTTCTTTTCAACCCATGTGCACGCCTCACAGCTACACAGGTAAAAAATGCTTTATGTATCTATATTTTGCAGTCCCTTATTTTTGCCTGACTTGGTAGAACTGACCTTTTATCTCTGGGCAAGGTTTCTCGTTTCAAACCTTCCAGGGAATGGTCTGGTGCCTGCCAAGATGTCAGGGGAAAAATACATTCCAGCTGTTGACGTGCTTTAAACCTGTATTTACAAAATATTATTCAGAGAAATGTTGATTCAGCTTATTTTGTTTAAATATTTTTTCCTTTACAGCACTTGACGTTGGTCTAGTGTTAGAGCCCCTCTTTATTGACGTTTCCCCTTTTCTATCTCCAGGCGCTAAAAAAGAAATATTTTAGCAATAGGCCTGCACCAACTCCAGGGCACATGTTACCGAGGCCTAATTATTCTGCAGAAGTACTAAAGGAACAGCAAAACCTTGAACTGGGCATCAAGCGGAAGAGGACCGAAAGCACCGATGACAGTAAGATGCTGATTATTTTTTTATTTATTCCATGCTGGAGCACAGCGTAACATATTTTAACAAAAACAAGTATAAAGGGTAAACCCCAACACGAAGTGTTGCGCTTACAAAAAATGGTTTTAATTCATAGACCGATTGGGTCGAAACGCGTTAGTGCTTTAGATTATTGAATAAATTTTATGCATTTACCTGACATCTGATCCGTGGTGTGTTCTGGAATACCTGTTACCATTTGGGAACTGACGTGCTTGAGATGTACTGGTGAGAGTATCATCCACAAAATCAAATGCTTTCATAGTTTAGAGCCGGCTTTACGTGGCTCTTAAGTGAGTTTGATAACCAAGCGCTTTTTATATAGAAATTGCGCAGTATATCCTTAAACAATGTGTCCCATATTTTATTTTCTAGACTGCTTGGATTACAACTCGGACTCGATATAACCTACGATACTACCCATCCACACTTGGGAGTGTGTGTGTTCCTGCTGCTGCATAAGTGACCGTATATACAGTTGTGTTCAAAATTATTCAACCCCCACTGAAATTGAGTGTTTTGGCCAGTTTGACATGGGATTTTGATCAAAGAGGCACGTGTAGGTCAGACAAATATAACAACATTTATAATGAAATAACCACAAATGTCTTTTCTGTGCTCACATCATTATCGGGTTTTATTCAACCCCCAAGTGACATTCAATCTTAGTACTTAGTACAACATCCTTTTACAGTTATAACAGCTTTTAAACGTGAAGCATAGCTTGACACAAGTGTCTTGCAGCGATCTACGGGTATCTTCGCCCATTCGTCATGGGCAAAAGCCTCCAGTTCAGTCACATTCTTAGGCTTGCGCACTGCAACTGCTTTCTTTAAGTCCCACCAGAGGTTCTCAATCAGATTTAAGTCAGGTGACTGCGATGGCCACTCCAAAATGTTCCAGCCTTTAATCTGCAACCATGCTCTAGTGGACTTAGAGGTATGCTTGGGATCATTGTCCTGTTGAAAGGTCCAACGTCTCCCAAGCCTCAGGTTTGTGACGGACTGCATCACATTGTCATCCAATATCTCCTGGTACTGAAGAGAATTCATGGTACCTTGCACACGCTGAAGCTTCCCTGTACCTGCAGAAGCAAAACAGCCCCAAAGCATGATTGACCCCCCCCCCCCCCCGCCATGCTTCACAGTAGGCAAGGTGTTCTTTTCTTCATAGGCCTTGTTCTTCCTCCTCCAAACATAGTGTTGATCCATGGGCCCAAACAGTTCTAATTTTGTTTCATCAGTCCACAGAACACTATCCCAAAACTTCTGTGGTTTGTCCACATGACTTTTGGCATACTGCAGTCGACTCTTCTTATTCTTTGGAGACAGCAAGGGGGTGCGCCTGGGAGTTCTGGCATGGAGGCCTTCATTACGCAGTGTGCACCGTATTGTCTGAGCTGAGACTTCAGTACCCACATCTGACAAATCTTTCTCAGCTCCTCAGCAGTCACACGGGGACTTTTCTCCACTCTACGCTTCAGGTAGCGCACAGCAGTCGAAGTCAGCATCTTCTTTCTGCCACGACCAGGTAGCGTTTCAACAGTGCCCTTTGCCTTGAATTTTCGAATGATGCTTCCTATGGTCTCTCTTGGTATGTTTAACATCTTTGCAATCTTCTTATAGCCATTGCCCTTCCTGTGAAGAGTAATCACCTCTTCTCTTCCTGGACCATTCTCTTGACTTCACCATGTTTGTAACCACACCAGTAAATGTCTAGAAGGAGCTGAGTATCAGTCATTTTAAAGCTGCCTAATTGGTGCTTATTATGCTTTATTGCTGCTCCGTGACATCCACAGGTGTTTTCAATACCTGATTGAAAACACTTGAATGAACCTCTGTTCTTCAGAGTGGTAGTCTTTAAGGGGTTGAATAATTGTGTCAATGAAGAATTCACTAAAGAAACATTTACTACTGTATTACAAAACCAATTGATGTCATTTTAGTTGCATATGGTTCTTTAAAAAGTCCTTGTAGGATTTCATTCTGAATACAATTACAAATGTACACTAAATTCCCTAAAACCCTTTACAGCATTGGGGGTTGAATAATTTTGAACACAACTGTACAATCTGCGCCATTACACCACCTTACTTGTTGTTTTATCTAATTGTAAACCGTGTTCGCACCTTGTGTGTCATGCCCTCAGGACTAAAACTTTGGGAGGACCTTCTGGAGCCCAAAAGCAACTAATTTAATTTGCAGTGATGCTGCATAGTTGAAGATCTGTGGTATCACGATCTCAGGCTGTGTTCTGCTACCACTGATCAAATATACACACTATCGCGGTAGTAAAGTGGTTAAAGTGAACCTGTTGCATGCATGTTAATGTACAGTGTAGTTGGAAAGATTGCATGTTCTCGCTGTTTTTAGAAACCACACATCACAAATGGTATGGGAATATATATATTTCACAATTTCCTAACTACCCCCCCATTATGCATTACTGGATTTGTGTATAGTGTGTCAATGTCACTGGAGTGCTGTGATCCTTCAAGGATGGTATTTCAAAGCATGGTCACTCATGTAGAAGAGAAGAGCCATAAACCTGACAGGGTTGGAAGCAGACACAAAACCCTAGTAAGTTTGCCTAACGGGGGCTGATATAATGTTGTGGAAATGCCAGTACTAATAAAATTGCCTCTAAAGAACAATCTAATAATAAAATACACACAGACATACTGCCATGGCCAAAGGTTTCAAGAATGGCACAAATCTTAACTTTCACAAAGTCTGCTGCTTCAATCGACTTCTGGGCTGCATTGCCGCATCCTGACAGGTGGCAGCCCGTTCTTACATAATCAATGCTTGGAGTTTGTCAGAATTTGTGTGGTTTTTGTTTGTCCACCCACCTCTTGAGGATTGACTAGAAGTTCTCCATGGAATTAAGGTCTGGGGAAATTTCTGGCCATGGACCCAAAATTTCAATGTTATCACTTTTGCCTTATGGCAAGGTGCTCCATGCTGGAATAGGCATTGTTTGTCTTGGAGTTTTCGGTGAAGTTGCTCTCGGATGTTTTTGTTCAAGGCTGTGTTTTTGGGCAAAAAATGTGAGTGAGCCCACTCCCTTGGCTGAGAAGCAACCCCACACTTGAATGGTCACAGGATGCTTTACTGTTGGCATGACACAGGACTGATGGTAGTGCTCAGCGCTTTACTCTCCTGGCAATTCCCCCCCCCCCCCCGATGCCCCTAACAATTGAAAAGGGGATTCATCAGAGAAAATGACTTTATCCCAGTCCTAATCCGTCCAATCCCTCTACTTTTTGCAGAAGATCAGTCTTGCCCTGATGTAAGTACGAGTACCGATACGCTTTTTTGATGTCATGTGAACGCTTTCCAATAAGAACAGACCTCATAAAAAATGCTCCCAGCTCACGTGGATGTGCGCGCCCCCCCCGCTCACATGGATGTGCGGCCCCCCCGCTCACGTGGATGTGCCGCCGCCCCCCCCAGCTCACGTGGATGTGCCACCGCCCCCCAGCTCACGTGGATGTGCCGCCGCCCCCCAGCTCACGTGGATGTGCCGCCGCCCCCCAGCTCACGTGGATGTGCCGCCGCCCCCCCAGCTCACGTGGATGTGCCGCCGCCCCCCAGCTCACGTGGATGTGCTGCTGCCCCCCCAGCTCACGTGGATGTGCCGCGCCCCCCCAGCTCACGTGGATGTGCCGCCGCCCCCCAGCTCACGTGGATGTGCCGCCGCCCCCCAGCTCACGTGGATGGGACGCCGCCCCCCAGCTCACGTGGATGGGACGCCGCCCCCCAGCTCACGTGGATGGGACGCCGCCCCCCAGCTCACGTGGATGGGACGCCGCCCCCCAGCTCACGTGGATGGACGCCGCCCCCCAGCTCACGTGGATGGACGCCGCCCCCCAGCTCACGTGGATGGACGCCGCCCCCCAGCTCACGTGGATGGGACGCCGCCCCCCAGCTCACGTGGATGGGACGCCGCCCCCCAGCTCACGTGGATGTGCCGCCGCCCCCCCAGCTCACGTGGATGTGCCGCCGCCCCCCAGCTCACGTGGATGCGCCGCCGCGCCCCCCAGCTCACGTGGATGCGCCGCCGCGCCCCCCAGCTCACGTGGATGCGCCGCCGCCCCCCAGCTCACGTGGATGTGCCGCCGCCCCCCAGCTCACGTGGATGTGCCGCCGCCCCCCCAGCTCACGTGGATGTGCCGCCGCCCCCCCAGCTCACGTGGATGTGCCGCCGCCCCCCCAGCTCACGTGGATGTGCCGCCGCGCCCCCCCAGCTCACGTGGATGTGCCGCCGCGCCCCCCCAGCTCACGTGGATGTGCCGCCGCGCCCCCCCAGCTCACGTGGATGTGCCGCCGCGCCCCCCAGCTCACGTGGATGTGCCGCCGCGCCCCCCAGCTCACGTGGATGTGCCGCCGCGCCCCCCAGCTCACGTGGATGTGCCGCCGCGCCCCCCCAGCTCACGTGGATGTGCCGCCGCGCCCCCCCAGCTCACGTGGATGTGCCGCCGCGCCCCCCCAGCTCACGTGGATGTGCCGCCGCGCCCCCCCAGCTCACGTGGATGTGCCGCCGCGCCCCCCCCAGCTCACGTGGATGTGCCGCCGCGCCCCCCCAGCTCACGTGGATGTGCCGCCGCGCCCCCCCCAGCTCACGTGGATGTGCCGCCGCGCCCCCCCCAGCTCAGGTGGATGTGCCCCCCCCCCAGCCGGTAAAGTCTTAGCGGCTGGGGGCCTTCCAACGAGCGCAATCACGTTGGACTCTCATGTCCCCTACCGGCGTCGCTCAGGGAAGTATGAACGCGGAGAGCTCCCAGGTGCCTGTCCGAATGCCGATAGAGCATTCGGACAGCCGCCCCAGCACCTCAGATGCAGGCTCAATGCCTGCTTCCGGTATCGGGGGTACTGCACGAGTACTTGGTACTCGTGCAGTACCCTGTATCGGCACCGATACTAGTATCGGTGCAACCCTAAAAAAAAAAAAAAAGGCTGTTATTCTAACTTAATGAGCATGACCGGGTGATCTCCAACCTTGTCCTCTTCAAAACTCTGACCTTTTAACGAGAGCATCACTGACCTGTCAACTGGTCCTTTTTGTGGCAGGGCTGTAATGCAGTGGAAATGTTTTTTTTTTGGGGGGGGGGGTAGTAGAGAGAGTACAAAGTGGGACATTGCAATTCATCTGATCACTCTTCATAACATTCTGGAGTATATGCAAATTGCCATCATAAAAACGGAGACGGCAGACTTTGAAATTTTTTATTTTAAACTTTTGGCTATGGCTGTACAGGTAGATGTGCAGATACACTTGCACTGGTTCACACACCTATATATGTACAATCACACTCCTGGATCCATTTCTTTATTTGAAACGTGTGAATCTAATGCATGGTGCTGGGACTGAAGGGGTTAACATCCACTCTGCAGTTACCATGTGTACCCAAGACACTGATGGTCACAGTGTTGATGTAGGATCATGCGTGGGGCATTTGTAATAAAATGCAACAATGGGCAACAATGTATCCTGATGTTCACAGCATGGGGCTATATTCCTGGGAGGCTGGTGTGTTAAGAAATGATCTCCGTACTATGAATGTCCACTGCTCCTGCAGAAACTTTGTAAAAGTGACTAGGGATGCACCGATACTTTTCAAGTACTCACCGATACTTTAATGTCACGTGACCACTTTTCAATAAGAACAGACCTCCTATAAAATGCCCCCCCCCCCCGCTCATATATAAAATATATATATTGCCACCAGCTCACATATAGATTGTCCTGTGAGCTCCGAGATCATGGCTGGTGGATCCCAGGCGATCTGGCAGACGCTCTAAGGAAGAAGAGCACTCGCAGGGGTCTGGTAGAGTGCCGTTCGAGCAGTGCCCCATGGACGCCAGCCCAGCGCTGACTTCCAGTATCAGAGGCATCTGCACAAGTATCGTTGCATCCCTAAAAGTGATGTCTTGGGGTGTGCTGTCTGTTCAGAGGTCTCATATCCCGCTCCTAGCATTCATTGCTGCTGTATTGTCAGTGGGGTTTGCTTATTAACCCCTGGGTGTAATTATTTTCCCATTACGGAGGCAAATACTTTGAGTATCAGCCAATATATTGTGGTTTGTAACTTTTGTTTTTCTTCTAGAAGGCATTGCAAAGAAGCTGAACTTCTGAAATGCAGACACGACCGGATCACCCTTTAAAACTGCTGCTATGGAATTCACCATTTTTTGTTTTGGTGGGGGGGACTCCTCCTAGAGCTTGTAATATAGTGTGTATATATCATCATTCTTATGAAATGATTTAAAGAAAATAGGAATTTCAGTATTTGTAAAAATCTTTTAATAAAATGGACGACTTGTTTCAAAAACTTCAGTTTTATATATATTTTTTCTGGTGTGGATAGAGCCATTTAACATGCTTATACTCACAATTCTAGACGGAGGCTTCAGTCACTGTATTAAAGGGACAATCTAGGTTAAAAGGGTAGGGAGTGGATGAGGAGTAAATGTGAATGCCTCCGCTTTTAACCCTTTAAGAGGCCATGCCTGCTTTCTAGCACAGTGCTGGCACGCTAATCCTCTGGATGAGACCTGCTGCTGGCTTCCTGAAAGCCTGAGCAGGTCATGTGATCACTCCTGCATCCAGCCAATCCAGCAGCTGGGAAGGAGGTGGTGGGACCCGAATTGGCTTCTGCGTTCTGGTTCCGATGCCTGAAACTCGGATGAGCTCTTATCTGAGGTTCAAGGAGCAGCGAAGCCCCAGCACTCAGAGGCTGAATCAACCCATCAAGATCCCTCACAGAATGGAAGAGGATGCTCGTGGCACCGTGACCACTCCAGAGTGTCCACTTTTTTAAAGTTTATTGATTCTGAATAAAATGCTGGCTGTAAATATATATATTATATATATATATATATTATTTATTTTTGTCCTCGACCTTTCCAGTTCTTCAAAAATAAGGACAATCCAGAATTCTGTGCCTAGAGGCTCCAGAGATGTAAATCCAGCCATGATTGTTCACTGCGAATATAATGAATTAACCAGACAAAACCCTTTTCATGTGATGACTGCGCTGCCGGCGTATCGATGACGTGGGACAGGACACAAGCGTTCCTTCACTTGTTCTTGGATTAGTCAGGCTGGTCGTGCATTGTTGGCCGCGTCTTCAAAAAAGCCTTTTGTTTACGAACATCATACTGTGAAATGTGATTTACACAGGAAATGGGCCGTGACTGTTAAGTCACTTGTCTTCCTACACAACTGTTACAACTCTGGGGCGTCCAGGAGAAAATGGCCGGGAATAGTTTGGTATGGATACAGTGGTTCCCAACCGTGGTCCTCAGTACCCCCAACAGGTCAGGTTTTCCAGATAATCTATAAAGGGGTGCAATGGCGCGATATGGTAAATTCCTATTAAATTTAAGTGGTATAATCAAACCGCAAGGCAAACCTGCAGAAAATAAATGCGTAGATGTGATGCTGTCCAAAATGGATATAACAAAGGTAAAAGCACAACCAAAATATGTGCCATACAGGGATTATGCAGAAGACAGGCCAGGTTTTCCAGATAGCTGAAGCACAGCACAGGTGATTTGATTTGCTGCTCAGTGATTGCAGGATTGAAGTCTGGATTTCCCCGTGGCAATCCTTAAAACCTGGCCTGTTAGGGGGACTTGAGGACCGCGGTTGGGAACCACTGCAGTGGGACATCAGCTGGATTCGTCATTAACTTTAAGGGGCACTGGTAATTAAAACGGCAACTTTTCTGATTACAGAAAACTTTAGCGCATTTTTATATGCAGATTGCAATTTTTTTTTTTATTTTTATTGAATGTGTACTGCTATTCCCATATACTTGGGGCACAGCAACCTTGGCCTGGCAGATGTTTTAGAACTACGTCGTCCTGTGATGCTCACCTACTCGTTAGTTTGACTTGGCCTCATGGGAAATGTAGTTAAAACATCTGGAGGACTAAAGTTGATGACCCCTCTAATCTGTGTTGAAACTGACAAATGCCACCATGTCACAATCGTAAACCCCAAAGAGTGACACAAGTCACACTGAAGTTTCCGTTGCTCTTCTGATTCTAGGATCGTGAAATGCCAGAGTTTGTCGGCAAACCATCGGTGCTTTGTGAATAAGCCTTTCACACGGCCACCTTTCTTAAACCTTATTCAGTATTTAATGACCTTTGTACTTGGAACAAATGATGTTAGTTACTTCTGTTGAAACTGTCGCCACAGGCTCCTGTACTACAAAACATTCCTGCCATTGTAGTTTATACCAAAGTTGGCTGATGTGGGTGGGTTTCCACTGTATCTTCCCTTGGTGATTCAGTCGGCGTTGGCTTGCTTCGATCGTTCTATGATGACTGCCACTTTAACATGCCTGAAGTACATGCACCAAGGTTGCAAACAATGGTAGAATTGTGCTGTTAACTGTAGCAATGTTTTTCTTTTACAGTTTGAACGTCCGCAGTTAGTATCTCCCTTTACTAATATACAGTCAGGTCCAGTAATATTGGGAGATCGACACAATTCTAACATCTTTTGGCTCTATACACAACCACAATGGAGTTGGAATGAAACAAACACAATGTGCTTTAACTGCAGACTGTCAGCTTTAATTTGAGGGTATGTACATCCAACTCAGGTGAACGTGGTAGGACTTACAGCAGTTTGCAGATGTGCCTCCCACTTGTTAAGGGACCAAAGGTAATGGGACAGAATAATAATCATAAATCAAACTTTCCCTTCTTAATACTTGGTTGCAAATCCTCTGCAGTCATAGACCTCACCAGACGCCGAGTTTCATCCCTGGTGATGCTCTGCCAGGCCTCTACTGCAACTGTCTTCAGTTCCTGCTTGTTCTTGGGGCATTTTCCCTAGTTTTGTCTTCAAGTGAAATGCATGCTCAATGGGATTCAGGTCAGGTGATTGACTTGGCCATTGCATAACATTCCACTTCTGTCCTTTCAAAAACTCTTTGGTTGCTTTTGCAGTATGCTTTGGGTCATTGTCCATCTGCACTGTGAAGCGCCGTCCAATGAGTTCTGCAGCATTTGGCTGAATGTGAGCAGATAATATTGCCCGAAACACTTCAGAATTCATCCTGCTGCTTTTGTCAGCAGTCACATCATCAATAAATACAAGAGAACCAGTTCCATTGGCAGCCATACATGCCCACGCCATGACACTACCACCACAATGCTTCACTGATGAGGTGGTATGCTTAGAATCATGAGCAGTTCCTTTCCTTCTCCATACTCTTCTCTTCCCATCACTCTGGTACAAGTTGATCTTGGTCTCATCTGTCCATAGGATCTTGTTCCAGAACTGTGAAGACTTTGTTAAGTGTTGTTTGGCAAACTCTAATTTGGCCTTCCTGTTTTTGAGGCTCACCAATGGTTTACATCTTGCGGTATTCACTCTGGTGAAGTCTTCTCTTGATTGTTGACTTTGACACACATACACCTACCTCCTGGAGAGTGTTCTTGATCTGGCCAACTGTTGTGAAGGGTGTTTTCTTCACTAGGGAAAGAAATTCTTCGGTCATCCACCACAGTTGTTTTCTGTGGTCTCCCGGGTCTTTTGGTGTTGCTGAGCTCACCGGTGCGTTCCTTCTTTTTGAGAATGTTCCAAACAGTTTTGGCCACGGCTAATATTCTTGCTATCTCTCGGATGGGTTTGTTTTTCTTCAGCCTAATGATGGCTTGCTTCACTGATAGTGACAGGTCTTTGGATCCCATCTTGAGAGTTGACAGCAACAGATTCCAAATGCAAATAGCACACTTGAACTGAACTCTGGGCCTTTTATCTGCACATTGTAATTGGGGTAATGAGGGAATATCACACACCTGGCCATGGAACAGCTGAGAAGCCAATTGTCCCATAACAAGTGGGAGGCACAGCAGTTTGCAGATGTGCCTCCCACTTGTTAAGTCCTACACTGTTCACCTGAGTTGGATGTACATACCCTCAAATTAAAGCTGACAGTCTGCAGTTAAAGCACACTGTGTTTGTTTCATTCCAACTCCATTGTGGTGGTGTATAGAGCCAAAGATGTTAGAATTGTGTCGATGTCCCAATATTTATGGACCTGACTGTTTGTATAAACGTCACACAAACACACGTACTCTGTTGGAGCTCATTTTGCTTTGATTACCGCACACATTAGCCGTGGCAACATTTCGATAAGCTTAAGCAATGTCAACGTTTTACGTCGCAATGCAATCCTCACCAAGAGCTTGGAGTCACAGCGCTGCGTAAAGTCTTCTCCAGCACATAACCCCATTGAGAATCTTTTGGGATAAAGGTCTGGACTGTGGTGGCCAATCCATGTGTGAAACTGATGTATCCTGCTCCCTGAACTACTCTTGCACAATTTGAATCCTGGCATTACGAGCGTGGAAAACGTCCACTGATGGGGAAAACCTGCTCATTCAGTATATTCCTGAAGTCACATTGTTACCGGAATCCACTCCGTTCGAACGGGAGAAAGGTCGGTGGGGGTCAATGACAGGCTGGACATGAGTCAATTGCAGGAAAAGTGTTCTTTATTATGTCACTCAAGCTGGAATGTATCGCAAAGCTTGAGTGAGGTCTTCAAGACAGCGATACATATCTGTCCTCCCCTGGGCAAATGTGCCTTCCCCTAGTTCTGACACAAAGACATTCCACAATTTGCCATTTTCTTATACAATTAGATGATTTAGAAGCTAGCTAGATCCTGTCACTATCATCCCCCAGAGGGCCTGTTCCTGTAGGACTGATAAGAATCCAGCTGGCCTCAGGGAATCCTTTGTTCTCGTCCTACCCCAGTCTGGGACTTCTTTGGCCTTGTGGAACTAAATCTGTATCTTTTTGGCACCTCTGTTTATTCAGGCTAGATTCCTCTTCTAATTGCTACACAAAAACTATCTGGAATGCAAGCATCTATGTAAACTCTTCTAAAAGCGGTTAACCACTTCAATGCTGAGGACGCGCTGAGCGCGTCCTCAGCATTCCCGCTGGTGTGCGGAGGACGCGCTGAGCGCGTCCTTCCATTGGGGTCAGCGTTCGGCCAGGTTCCGGCCGATCGCTGGCCCCCCCGGTGCGGGCTGACATCCTCGATGTCAGCCCGGCATCCGGGACCACAGCCGCCGGAATTAGGTGTCATCGCGGCTGCGCGATGACACCTAATTCAGGCGCCCCCCCCCCCCGCATGTGCGGAGGAGGCGCCTGAAAGGGAGGGGGAGGTCCTTCGGACCTCTCTCCCTCCCGATCGGAGGCTCTGCGGGGGTTAACCCAGGCATCATTTGGAAGGGCACAGCCTGCCCTTCCAAATGGTGCCTGGCATTAACCCCTGGGGAGCTGGATCGCAAATCGGCGCTGAAAAGCGCCGGTTCGTGAAATTTTCCCGGAGCTGGCCGACATCTTGGATGTCGGCCAAGCCTCCGGGAACTCCCCCTGAGGACTGGCGTCATCGTGCGTAGCACGATGACGCCAGTCCTGGACTTAACCCCTAACTGCCACCAACGGTGGAGATAGGGAGTTCCAATGAACTCCCTAGCTCCACCGTTGGTGGCAGTTTGGGGTTAAAGTTTGGTATGGTTGGATCGGCCAAACACTACTGTGAAAAATGTCAAAAAAAAAAAAATTTTTTTTTTTGTTTGTTAATGCAGCAATATTGTTCCCATTTCAATTATAATGTGAACAATGATGCTGCACTAACGATTTTTGTATGTGGTGTGTTTGTTAAAAATAGTGTAATTATATTACATACATATAATAATGACATATTATGAATCTACCGAGTCTGACAGAAAGAACAATATATAATATGTCTGGGTCATATACTAAAATAAGCCTTCAAAACACGTTTAAACATGATGAGCAAAACCGGTAAAAATGACCTCAGCACAGAGGTGTGAAAAGCCTCAGCAGCGAAAGGGTTAATATTCTCTATGTACAATGACTAGGGCCATGGCTCTATACAAAATGAATGCCAATATACAAGATGGCGGCTAATTTCTGAGCCAGTCCTGTCTCAACATGACTTCTTTTTTTGGGGGGGGGGGGCACATAACGTTGCTGAGCCTAGACCTGCCTGATTTGAAGCAACACTAGATCGTAACAGGCTTGTCCGCAGGTGGTGACACTTTTACTTTGGCCAGGCAGTGTATAACACACGCACACTCTGGGTTATTCAGAAAGAGTTGAAAACCAGGAGAATAACTGGAGGTGAAAATTCTAGGTCAAAATAGATGATTTGAAAAGTGAGATAAATGGGAGATTTTTTTCTGGTTTGGCTATTTTGACGTAGAATTTTCACTTCTGCAGTCATTCTCCTGGTTTTCATCTCTCTGAATAACCCCCATTGTCTTTGAAAATTAAGGTAAACCAGATAACTTTAAATTTTAGGGGGGGGGGGGTTGTTTGTGTTTGTGTGTAATATATATATATATATATTACACACACAAAATCAGGGTTATTCAAAGAGATCCGAATTGCTGGCGAAAGGTAACCGAACTGTGAAATTCAGCGTACGGTTACCTTTCCTGGCCATTCGGCTATTCCGAGAGCAGGCAGTTTGCCATACGTTGCCTGTTCGAGGGCAGTGAAATCCCCATAGAGAAGCAATGCTTCGGCTATTCAGAGAACACAAACCAGCAGTGAAAAGTTGCCGAAATGCCCTGTCATTCGGTGGTTTTATTCGACAGGTTTATTCAGGAGAATCCCATAGGATTCAATGTTAAAAATATTCCCGTTTTCTTAATTCAATATCAAATAAACCGTTCATTATAATATTCTGCAGTAAAGAGTCTCTATTTTTAGATTTTGTTTAGGATCTTTTAGGCATTTTTCGGAATTTTTTTTAATCGTTTTCTGTAACGGCCCTTATTAGATCCAATGAATGATAATAAAATGTAAATTTCAGACATTTTCGTTCTGTAGTTTCTTTTGCAAACAGCGTTTCACTTTTCAAACATTCAAGCGTACTTTTTTTTTCCCTCCCTCCATTCGTTTGCGGTGTCGGGTTTTTCCGGCGGCTGCACTGCGCTCTGATTGGCTCCTGCTTGGGTTTCTCCGGTGTGTTTGGCGGGGTTAATCCAGATGTTTTTGCAGGTTTCGGTGTGCATACGCTTGGGTTTTGCTGTGTGTTCGTCGGGTTTGCGTCGACTTTTTTCCCCTGCACTACAACGGCCCTTGGTGCTTGCTGAATACACCGCAGGGTCGCAGAAATGGGATCGCCAAATCGTACCGAATTGAAGAGAACGAAAAGTCACCCAACGTGCGGTGACTTTCTCTTTGAATAACCCTGTATGAATTGGTTGTTTTAGTTGAGCCTAAACTTGGCAATTCCTTTGCAGTTAACCATTTATAAATCACAGCAACAAACAATCCAGCTCAGCCCAGGCTCTTACTGAAAGCTGTGACGGAAACAAAGCCCCTTTTGTTCTAAAGTGATATGGGTAATTAATTACAGATACTTCCCAGCCAGGTATTATCCCTACCGAAACTTCATCTAGGAGTTCTGTGATCTTTTAACCTTTCCCACTTATAAAGGTTTAGACCCCCCCCCCCTCCCTCACTTTAGCAAATGACCCCTGACCTGGGCTTCCAGATGAGTGGGTAAGGGCCGAACACATAGCCTTAAATTGGATAACTTGGTGACTGTTCCCTGGTGATAATGGCATTGGCTGACCTTTTATTATTTAGCAGATTTAAAGAGAATCATGATGCAGTAGATACATATATTTTGTGGAACAACTGAACGCAGCGAGTATAAGGGCCTGCAGCTGCTGACTCTGCTCATTCCTCTGGTGAAGACCCTTTAGGGGTTTATTTTGGTGCAGCCCCTCGATACTATATTAAAGAATAGAGTTCCATTTATTTTGCCCTTATACAGTTGGGCAGATGATGCTGACAGCCTGTGCCCAATTATTTATTTTATGTTTTGTGATATTTAGGTAATTTTACTCGCCTTTTCCTCCCTGGCTGCGCCCAGCTCCTCGTCTTCAGCTCATGGACTCCCAAACCTGGAAGTTCTTGCAGCTATCGAACGCAATTTGTGGAGTGTAGGAACCGCAGATTGCGCAGCACTATGGACCTGCGCAAGTTCTATAGCGCAGACGCAAAGTGATGGATCTTTATGGTCTCTGCATCTTGACATTACTGGTGACCAGCAGCCAGGAAATTCAAGCAATTTATCCACTCGCTTGTAATCTCCCAGAATATAGACTTCTATGACCTGGTATGGGGAAGATACGCTGTTTGGGGGGTCCTTGGGTCTCACAAATACATGGAATAGAAAGATATTGCAGAATAATAGTGTAATACAGTACAATTGGTAGAGATTTAGTAAATACAGGTAGTATCTCACTCACAACTAAAGAGCCCAAACACTGGCTCTGAGTGGGTCCGCACGTTCGGGTTGTTTGCCTTCTATATTCTCAGGTGACCCTCACCTTGTTTTAGAGTGTCTCATCTGTCAATATTCAATAGAAAGTGGAGAAAGGAGCACTCCTTGCGCAGATCAATTTAAACTGGTAAGTAAGCACTATCCAGATTACCTACTTACATTTGGTGGAGCCATCTGGCTCTAGGAACAGGGCCCATGGGTTTTTTGGATAGGGAAACCCAAATGAAACCTGCTATGGATCCAGAAGTAACAACTTGGAATATAAACTAAAATTTATTTAAAAGAAAATAAAATGAGCCAGAACGCGTTTCGCCGCATAAAGGAGCGGCTTCATCAGCTGGTACCTAGCTGGTGTGTAATATGAGATAACAACTGATTTTAATTTTATCTGTATTTATGCACCATCGAGTTGTATTATTATAGCTTTCACATGTTCGTGCGATCCAAGGACCTCATACAGCATATATTGCACCAACCAGGTTATATATATTTTTAGATTGAATGCAGTGATCGCATCCGTGCAGTTTAACGCCCGTCGTAGCATAGAATCATGATCAATAGAGACCCGCACTAAGTGCGTGCGCACCGAACTGCGCACGCACAACGCACGTGGCAAACAGACGCAAGTTAGGCAAGAACGTAAAACCGCTAACACGGACACGGAGAGTGCGCCACGTCCGTCACATCCGTGTAGCGTTCTGTGTGCGTGATGAGACGTCAGACGCAGCACATTTGCGACGTCCAGCACCTTGACGCACAAAATGCCTTTTCATATTAATTTTGTTTCCCATATTTCCGTTTTTTTCTACACCCGTCATAAAAAACGGACTGTGTGGTGTCTACAGTATCTTCCGTCAGAACATCTGTCCATTGAGCACGCACGCAGAGTGCGCTCAGACTGCGTTCGTCTGACCCTAGCCTTAGTCACCAAATACACCCCAGCCCGCCAAGATCCAACAATGACCTGCTCCTGGCTTCCTCCATCATTACCGCTTCACATGCCAGATTGCAGGACTTTTCTCGTGCTGCGCCGATCCTATGGAACGCGCTTCCTCACAATATCAGACTGTCCCCAAATCTGGCTACATTTAAACGCTCCCTAAAGACCCTTCTGTTTAGGGATGCCGACCACCTAACCAAGACATCTGACTGACCCAAAAACGCTCCCTCACCTCTCTATGCATCACTGCAGCCCCTCTCCTGTTTCTAATCCCCTCACCCATCAAGATTGTAAATTCCCATGGGAATAGGGCCCTCATGTCCTCTTATCTGCTGCCAGGAATACTGACCTTTCTCCTTTATGTAGGGATGCACCAATATCATTTTTTTAAGACCGAGTATAGTACCGATACTTTTTAAAAGTACTCACCGTACCGATACTTTTATTTAATGTCATGTGACCGCTTTCCAATAAGAACAGATCTCACATAAAATGCCCCCAGCTCACATATTGCCCCAAGCTCACACATTGTCCCCAGCTCTCAGTACCCCCAGCTCATAGTGCCCCAGCTCATATTGCCCCCAGCTCTCTCATACATTGCCACCCAGCTCACCCACCGGCGCCGCAAGGCTCCTCTGGCGTCTTCTTTCTTCGAGCGGCCGCCGGCAGAGGTTGTATCCCGGCCGCTCGTTGGGAACCACGCGCACAGCCGCAATCTTGCGAGATCACCGGGGAGCCTGGCAGCGCCAACGAAAGCGGCTGGCAAGCCAGCCCAGCGCTGGCTTCCGGTATCGGTTTAGGTATCGGGGGCCCCTGCACGAATACCAAGTACTCGTGCATGTCCCAGTAACGGCACCGATACTAGTATCGGTATCGGTGCATCCCTACCTTTATGTATTTTAGAATTGTCTTGTCTTTACCCATTGCACCTTTGTACAGCACTGCGGAATGTGTTGGTGCTTAATAAATAATAACACACTCACAACGGCATTGGCTGAGCCCACCTGTACCCTCACACAGGGATTGGTTTCCTGCTGGCTGTGTCTACCCTCACTTTCTTTCAGGGATATTCAGAGAAAGGTGAAACTCTGGAGAACTTTTGGAGAAGTGAAAATTCTAGGTCAAAATAGCTGATTTGGAAAGTGAGATAAATGGGAGAATTTTTCTGGTTTGGCTATTTTAACCTAGAATTTTCACTTCTCCAAAAGTTCTCCAGAGTTTCACCTTTCTCTGAATAACCCTGTGTGTGTCAAATTCGAATGCAGAAAGTAACAGATCTCGGAGGGACAGAATTCGACACAACACCGGTGTATCCTTCCTCACCCCAGGATTGGCGGTGTCCTGGCTGACTCCTTACTTCGGGAATAGGGATCCGCCTGCTCTGATGACGTCAGCGGAAGTCGCGTCCCTGTGCAGTGTGTTGGGAAAGCTGGAGCTGCCCCGGCTGGCACTGAGCCTTGGGCTTCCCCCGCTGTGTGTCACAGGAGGAAGCAGCCTGTGTGTTACCCTGAGCGGAGCTGAACGGCAAACTTTACCGGGACCGGGAGAGCAGCATCGTCATCCCGTGGTCCCCTGCACCGAGCGGACACAGAGAGCCCCAGACACTGTCTCGTCTCCTCCGGGGGCCCCTGATACAGAACCTCTTCTGCTATCCTATTGTCTGCCTGGATAATGTCTGTCGGGTGCTGCTGCAGGCAGGTAAGGACCTGTGCCCAGGGCTCAGACTGAGAGGGACTGGCTCGTGGGCATTGTTACCAGGGACTGGCAGGTGGGCATTACCAACAGGGACTGGTACGCAGGGGGCATTGTTACCAGGGACTGGCACGTGGGGGCATTGTTACCAGGGACTGGCACGCGGGGGCTGTGCCACTGCAGACTGGCACGCGGCATTGTTGAAAGGGCCTGGCACGCAGGGGCATTGCTGCCGGGGACTGTCACGGAGGGGTCATTGCCGCCAGGGACTGTCACGGAGGGGGTCATTGCCGCTAGGGACTGTCACGGAGGGGGTCATTGCCGCCAGGGACTGTCACGGAGGGGGTCATTGCCGCCAGGGACTGTCACGGAGGGGGTCATTGCCGCCAGGGACTGTCACGGAGGGGGTCATTGCCGCCAGGGACTGTCACGGAGGGGGTCATTGCCGCCAGGGACTGTCACGGAGGGGGTCATTGCCGCCAGGGACTGTCACGGAGGGGTCATTGCCGCCAGGGACTGTCACGGAGGGGTCATTGCCGCCGGGGACTGTCACGGAGGGGGTCATTGCCTCCGGGGACTGTCACGGAGGGGGTCATTGCCTCCGGGGACTGTCACGGAGGGGGTCATTGCCGCCAGGACTGTCACGGAGGGGGTCATTGCCTCCGGGGACTGTCACGGAGGGGGTCATTGCCTCCGGGGACTGTCACGGAGGGGGTCATTGCCGCCAGGGACTGTCACGGAGGGGGTCATTGCCGCCGGGGACTGTCACGGAGGGGGTCATTGCCGCCGGGGACTGTCACGGAGGGGTCATTGCCGCCGGGGACTGTCACGGAGGGGGTCATTGCCGCCGGGGACTGTCACGGAGGGGGTCATTGCCGCCGGGGACTGTCACGGAGGGGGTCATTGCCGCCGGGGACTGTCACGGAGGGGGTCATTGCCGCCGGGGACTGTCACGGAGGGGGTCATTGCCGCCGGGGACTGTCACGGAGGGGGTCATTGCCGCCGGGGACTGTCACGCGGCTTGTGGATTTCGCAGTTGATTGTACAACTCTTTCTGAGTCTGTGCCCTACCCATCTGAGAGCGGTGAGATTTAATCATCCAGCTGAGTTACCTGTGAGACCTGCAATGGGCTGGGGGTATTTTATTCTCATCGCACAGTTCGGTAATTATATCCAGCCAATCACTGGCCAGTAAAGAGATTTAGTGAATATACTGTATTTTGATGATTATTTTCTCCCTTGAGCAATATTCAGTATTCTGAAACCACAAAGTATCCGATGTCTGTCTGTCACAGGGTGGCATCTTCCCTCGTTACCCAGAGGAGATCTATTCCCAGACAGGAATCCCCATTGTGGTGGTTACTGGTTTTTAATTAAAAAGTAAATGTTTTGTCCGCACTATTAAATGGGTAAGAAGCGATTACAATACAGATACTGCAAGTTAGTATGAAGGGCTGTGACGAGGTCTGTGGGGTCACTTATTTTTTGGGTCACTGCATGCGTCGAGACCCATCTGAATCCAAATCTAACTTCATGGACTGCAGTTTTACCAATCCTGGTCCTCTTGCCTTGGACCCAACCAGTAAATGCTGAGCTGCCTTTTAATTTTATTATTCCTGCTAATAAATGTGGCCAGAGATATCCAAACTCTCAGCCAGATGCATCTTTTTATATTCATTTATAAATAAAGCTGTTTTGAAAAGAAATCCCCAGGTTTTTAGCTGATCAGCAGCTCTGGGTTTTCTCCCCAAGGGTATTTACATTTTGATGAGAGGTATAGATGATGCGCTCATTGTTATGAATACACAGAAGAAATTGCTCATCGATTTACTCATGCCTTTCTCTTTTCTTTGCTACAATTTGGGTCACTTGGATCCATGATTCCTTTGACATCTGCTTTTGCTGTTGTGTAGACCCGGCACTTGAACTACATCTCCCATGATGCATTCATTCAGTCTGATAAAGACCCCATAGAGGTCAGAAACCTATGAACATCTGCCTTTTGGCCAGTCCTAGTTCAGGGGTCAGCATACTTGGCTCCCTGATGTTTTGGGAACTACATTTCCCTTGTGGCTCAGTCAGCCTAATGGGTGACTGAGCATCATGGGAGATGTAGTTGCCAAAACATCAGGGAGCCAAGTTTGCTGACCCCTGTCCTAGTTGAACGAAAAGGACACGGAGTGACCTAGTCGTCGTCTGTTAATGTAGCGGTTTCTGGGGAAGATGCTGTCTTTTCCTTCTTCACATTTTTTCGCATATTGTGCCCAAGAAAGAGGTAAATTTATTATGATACCAGCTGATTTATAAATGGGTAGATTTTGGGCGGCTGAACCTCTGGAAGGAGGCAAATCTGATCTGTTTTATGCCCTTTTGGGCTTTACATGCACAGATTGACAAATCCAGGGTCCAGGATGCAACAGTTTCCCAGACGTTTACCTTTGGCTTCTATCTGATTGTACCCAAATCTACACGGAACACTCGCCTGGCTCCTATGTTTGCCTGGCTCCTATGTTTGCCTGGCTCCTATGTTTGCCTTGCTCCTATGTTTGCCTTGCTCCTATGTTTGCCTGGCTCCTATGTTTGCCTGGCTCCTATGTTTGCCTGGCTCCTATGTTTGCGTTAATCTTGGCAAATCCCATTTTCACTAGATCATTTGTAGGTGTATTTTTTTTTGCCTAATCTGTTTACTGACACTTTGACAGGTATGATGTGTGTCTGTCTCATAGGATTATAATCTCCACAAAACAATGTGACCACTTCAGGGATTTATTCATGGTTTAAAACATCAAATCTTTATTCTGGGCTTTAAAAAAATGCCAACGTTTTGGCTCTATCTATGGAGTCTTCATCCTGTCTTGACGATGGCTTCACAGGTTTATCTGAACATTTTATAAATATCTATCATCAGAAATAAATTACACCAGGATTTTTATTAATTACAAGTATCCCAGGACAGGGCAGCAAAATGACATATTGTAATATTAAATATTGCTATAAATCAGGGGTCAGCAACCCTGGCCCTCCAATTGCTTTGGAACTACATTTCCCTTGAGGCTCTGCAAACCTAATGAGCCGAACATCACGGGAAATGTAGTTTCAAAACATCTGGAGGGCTGTATTTGCCGACAGCTGTCCTATAGCATTGATGTTGAACCTCGGCATCCCAGATGGTTTGAAACTACATGTTCCATGTTACCTAGCCAGCCTTAATGCTGTCGGAGCATCCTGGGACATGTAGTTTCAAAATATCCGAGATGCCAAAGTTCGCTATCACTGTCCTAGAGTAAAAAAAGGAAGACATTGTTGGTTGAAAAGCCCTCACTATTAGCGCTCGCTTGTTTTATGTGTATTTTAGGTCTGGGTGTTTTTTTTTGTTTTTTTTTCTTTTTCTTTTCCAGACCAATTCTTTTATTTTGATTTATAATTCTACACGTTGAATTTCCTCCAATGAATGGGGAGCTGTGTGATGTGTCCCCTCTATGCTTATATTAGAATTTATCGAATGAAACGTGTCATTTTGTGGCTCTCCACGACTAATATTGGAAGCTGTCATTAAATGTAATGCGCTGTGCTTGGTCTGGAGGCTCGTAGCACAAATGGGATTTGTTCAGCAAGTCTTAATCCCTTTTTACAGTCAGTGATCATAGGGTTAATAATACAGTCTATTACTGCTCACCTGATGCGTGATCTCACTTAGGCTAGGGTCGGACAAACGCGTTTTTCGCATCATCCGTAAAAAAAGTGCGTCCGAACGCATGGACGCACTTTTTCATGGAAGACGCGATAGTGGTCATACGATGCGCAATTTTATGGCCGTGATTTTTTACGGATCCAATCCAGGAAACTTGGGGTGTCTGGACGTTATTTTGGCCGGACATGCACAGCCTCTGTCTCCTAATCACACACACACGCCGCTATGCGGACGCAGCGCACTCTGTACGTCAGTACCAGCGGTTCGACGTTCTTGCAAAAATGCGTTAGTTTGCCGCTTGTGTTGGACGTCATTTGCTGCTACCACGGCCGTAATTAAGTGCGGCTAAACGTGCGTTCGCACTGCGTTCGTCTGACCCCAGCCTTAATTCGGAGCTTTTGAGATAGCCATGAATGAGGTTACTTTTTTCTCCTTGGTTATTATACTATAGAACAGGACTTTGAGGCGTATTTGCCCTTAGAAGAAGTTCAGGTTCAAATGTCTGTTTCTAGGCACGAACACAAGATTTCTATACAGATTTGAAGCGATTTTAGGCCGGGGTCAGACAAGCGTCATTGGAGAGCGGAAGGAACATCCGTGAGAGTGGACGTTCCTTCCACTCGACGCCCGTCTGGCCGCCTCGCTGCATCAACAGTAAACGGCGGCGTTTAGGCTGGGTTCACACCTGGGCGTAGCGCTGCGTCGCGCAATGTGCGCGTTTTTTACGCGTGTTCGCGCATACAAAAAACCATGCGAACGCGCGTTGCAGCGCGTTCGCGGCTATGATATGGCCGCGATCGCGCTGCTGTATGCCCGAAAAGAAGCTCCCGAACTTCTTTTTGGGTCGGCCGTTTTAAAGCGCGTTCCTGCGCGCTCTAAAACGCTTAGGTCTGAATGGGGCCCATAGCAAAGCATGGGATTTCCTCGTTCATGCGTTTTTAAAGCGTGCACGAACGCGCGTTAAAACGGCTAGGTGTGAACGGGGCCTTATTGAATAACCCTCATAGTTTATGGCTGTTTCCAGTCTTGATTATGTCTTGTTAAGAGATAAGTAATAAGACCTAATAAAAGTAAACGGCAGCTTGTGATTATGGAGCGGAGAAGATTGCGTGTCATTATCTGAGATTGATGGATAATACTCAACGGGCAGTGGTTTCACTGTGCACATACAAGAGGTTTTTTTTAATGGCTCCTCTTTACGTAGTAAAACCGCCAGCATGTCTCTGAAAGACATTACTGTGGAGTAATTTCAATGGAGATTTATTGTTTGCCTCTTAAGCAATCCATCAAAATCGCGTAGGCATAGCTTAAAGTCTAGAGATTGGCTGAGACCGTTACAGACAGTTTCTGTCTTTGAGAAACTGTAAACCAGGTACTTTGCAAGAGTCAAGCGTTTTTTTTTTTTTTGAGAAAGTATTTTAGCAGGAAGGATACATTGAGATTTCTCTCGTTTTCAAGTATGTCCTGGGTGGCGAGTATGTACCGTTAGGTGTCTTGCCCAAGGACACTTACTGGAGAGGTGCTCTTGCTGGGATCGAACCTGTGTCTTCACGGGAACCTCTACTCCACCCAGCTGGTGTGTTCAATCATTGATTGGCTGAAACATTCTGGGTCCTAACAACAGTCCCAGTAGATCAGGAGCTGTGACATAGAGTGATTCTGAGACTGACAACAAGCCTAGGCATCTCTACAGGGGAGCAAGGGGGGCAATTGCCCCCCCCTAGGTTATACCTTGCCCCCCCATGTGCCAACCCACCAAAAATCCGCATCCAGCTCCCCCACATATTCTGACCACTGTATCTCTGTCCCTGTGCGACGTATATGGACGATCTAGATGTCATTGGAAAGGGCAGATTCTGGCCTTTCCAATGACATCCAACAGGACGATATTCAATGTAAAATAAAATCATACAAACGTGTACGTAGACAAATACATTTTCACAGGGTTGAAATGGCTCAGCAGTGAAGGGGTTAACATTTAGACTCTGTTACACTGTGTATTACTTTTTTTTTGCCTTGGTTTAGTTATGTTTTAAGGGTTAATGGGCAGGCTTCATCCCTCACAGTATACCTTTTATTTTTTTCCTTGCTGTATGGCATTTTAGGGGTTAATAGTTAGCTACATGCCAGACTGTTTATTATTTTTATTGTATTTCCCTGGGTTTATGGAAGTTAGAATTTTAAGGGTCTAATCATCTTTTTCTTTTCGTTACATTTTGGGGAATTCATTTTGCTATAAATATTGTGAATTCCCTATTTAGCGAATGGTCACTGTAATTTGTTAAGGGTCGCTGAAGCAGTTCTCGGACATCGGAGAAAACTGCCAAATTGCAGCGAATAAAATATTGAATTTAAGTATTAGGTTAGTACAATAAAAAGGTATCATTGCATCACTTGACTCTGGGGTTTTGGAATCTTATTTATATATACTTATTTAGGGCACTATCACCTGAGGTGAGCTAACCCTAGCGTTGGCATTTTTTACGTTAGCGCCAGATTAATTCAGATCGTTTGCATCCTGCTTCACAAACGGGAAAAATCACTTAGTGCGTCGCTATTAGCGATTTGTACCGCACGCTTACTGTACTTTCCACATCTTATACTTAACATGGGGAGCGCTAGAGCTCTTTAGCCTTTTGCAACTAACAAATAACTTTGTGCCTGCGCCAATTTTTTTGAGGGACGCTACTGCAAAATTTTACCTACTGCTAAACTCTGGTGCTAACTACAAAAAAACAGGTCCTCACCCAAAATTAACAGGCAATGAAAGGAATGCAGCACAGGTGTTCTCTTGGCCCCATACACCATAGTAATGGATCTGGTCAGCAAGGTCATTGCAGTAGGCTCTATTATAAATGTATCCTTTATCCACATATTTCCTAATTCTAATATATTGTCTAATTTTAAACATTTTATGGTGGGGGTTATTCATAGTATGTAAGCGGTTGATTATTAGGGTGACCGCTTGGACCATGTTTAAAGGGACACAAGTCTTGCCCTATTTATATGCTGTAGCAGGGAAGTTATTGTGGCTCACCTGGCCTTCCTTTTGGATCTATTAAATGCATTGTAATGATTCTACGTGCTGTTGGGTGGTATTTATCATGCAATGCCCATCAGCCTTAATTAATATATGTGTGCATCAAACCATAGATAATACGTTCACCTTGGAGGATTTTAATATTGCAGGGTGTGAGGGCTCTTCACTGGATGTGTTCATACTTATATAAGCTTGTGAGGGCAGAGAATAGGTATGTCCCGGCACTCTGCACTTGACAAAAACCCTTCTATTCTGTACATAACCACATTAGCGCTGGGTCTCAGCCCGGGTTTTAGGGTTTCCATAGCGTGCGCTAATTGACCTTGTACATGGACAAGTGTTCTGTTAGTAGGTCATCAGTTTTAGCGACTTGTGCTAACTTCTTCCTTTAGCGACGGTGTTTTAGCAGCTCACACCAGCCGATAGGGCCCTTCATTTTTTCCAGTGGTATGATTTAGTGACGAAAATTATTAGCGCCCAGTTTTGACTGTGGTATCTTTATGTGCCCCCCATAAATATTGTACCTAGAGTCGTCACTGACAACAAGTGAGAAATGGGGCAAATCAGATCCCTCGGAAGGGCTACAAGAATGAGGCAATTTAGGATTGGCAGAGAAATTCGTAGCCATTCTCTGGGGGGAGATACAGACCACATCCTTCATGTGAGAGAGATTTCACGTTTTATTTTGTCGTTCCTCCTGATCTTGCCTTATGTAGCTTCAAAAGGTCAAAACACACCAAAGGCAATTTTCCCACACCCCCTCTCCATCTTTCTGGTCCTATGACCGAATAATACTGTCATTGTAATGTATCAGTGTTATGTAAACAGGACGTTTCTGTGCAGAGACAGTATCAGCATGGATCACATCTTGGTGGCAGCAATGAAGAGCTGTAACGGGTAAGGGCCATGTCAGACGAGCGCACGCTTGTACTGACGTGACTCCCGGCGTCTGTTGCAGCGTTGTGACACTTCGACGGGGCCGGCCACATGCTGTAGCGCGTGCACGAATTGCACGCGCTACAGCAGGCATACTGCGTCCATTCAGAAAGCATCCTCATCGGAGCGCTACGATGTGCGTTCAATCGGGCTGCAAAGCTTGATCCTCCATAGGAGGATCGAGCCTTGCAGTGCTGGCGCGCTAACTAGGCTCAGCGAAGTGGCCAGACGGGCGTCAGAGTGGAAGGAACGTCCACTTTCAAGGATGTTTGTTCTGCTTTTAAAAACGCTCATCTGACACTGGCCTTAAAGTGCATGTTGTGACTGGGTGCACTTCGGCTGCAATATCTTGTCAGTGGATGGATATATTGCAATTTCTTAAAGATCAATGCAATATGCCATCACTTGATGACATATCCCAGCCTAGTGCCAGTGTCAGGACCCTCCATGTTTCCTATGTGGCCAGTGCTTGCCATGGACTATTGACCCTCAGCACGCTGACCATCAATCAGGTGGAGTGTTCTACTGTTGGCCGGCTCTCTGCTCAGAGCGTCTCCTCTCCCTCTAGCATTCCAGTAAAGCTTTAATAGAGAATTACTCACATTTTTCCAGATACGATTTAGCAAAAAAAGCACTAGAGCAAATATCTAGAGAAATTCTATTAAATGATCCCAACCTCTAGTGCAGTGTTTCCCAAACCTCTCCTCCGGACCCCCTAACAGGACAGATTTTACAGATCACCTTGGGGAAATACAAACTGAATCCTGCAATCACTGAGCAGCAAATCATATCACCTGTGCTTCAGATATCCTGCAAACCTGGCCTATCAGCGGGTACTGAGGACCAGGTTTGCTTTAAGACTCTTTTTTTTAAATTCTACTCATTAATGCTCATTTTGGTGCATGGTTACACTGGGACAGTCACCATAGAAACAAAAGGAATTCCCTCATAGTTTGCTCCGTGTTTAGAACATTGCGCTTTACAAGGCTCCTCATTGTGCCGATATAAAAAGCTGTTTGTTCACCTCTCCTAATGAAGGGTTGGCTCCTCGGGGTTGCTGGATGGCATTCCTCACATCTACATGCTAAACATTGTGAACGCAACCGGCCGCCATGGTTACCTTTTATTGTTCTAATGTATTTTTATTATGCTCGCACAATGTCTCCTCAGTGGAAATTGCAGTTTTTATTTTGTTTGTTTCCTCTCCGCACATTTGGAGTGGCACTCTATACTTTTTCTACTGAGTACAGAAAGAAAATGAATGCAGTGTTTTACTTTTGGGGCTTATCCACTAAGTGCTGACATTGCAAAAAAATTCCTAAAATTGCACTGCCGAGAAACGCCAGCGCTCCTCCAAACCATAATCCAAAGAGCAAACTGAGAAGCTTCTCCTTATGCTGTTTGGATTATAGTTTTGAGACGAGCCAACGTTTCTCAGCCCTCAATACAGGAGATTTTAGCCGTTTTATACTTTTTTCAGCAGCGGCGCTAAGTGCATAACCCTGTTTTGCATACAAGTAGGATTTTTTCCATTGTGGTGGTTATCAATCGGTTCCATACAAAGCTACATCACGTAATATCTGTAAATTAGGGAAAGATACTGTAAATATCCAATTTGTTTTCACTGGTTTCCTCCATTTTTCTTGGCTTCACATTAATTATACATTTTTCACGCCTTTTTGCTTGGTTTGAAAACCGTGTACCTTTTTAAAAATACTTTGCATTGCACGGTGTATGCGGGTACGCCCCGATTCATGCTGAAGCACTCAGGATGCTCAGGTCTCTATGTATGAAACTAGTGACTCACTACAAGACTATTCTCTGTCAGAGTCCGTGGACTCCTCGACACTCACTGTAGTTGACAGCGTCTGAAAAAGTGAACCTGTCGTCGATAAGTTACAACTACAAGCACATTCTGTAGCGCTTTACAATGGGTAGGACAAAATAAACCAAGTTGGACATATATAGAGGACCCTGCTCAAGAGCCTACAGTTACAAGTATTTATATAGCGCCAACAAATTCCTTAGCGCTGTACAGTCACTCATTTTTACCCTGAACCAACAGCAAGCAGAAAGTCACTTTTCACTACCATTTTTCTCTCTGCTGTCCCATCGACCCAGCCCCTTATTATATGGCCTCCTTTTTTTCACACCCCCCCCCCCCCCGCGGTTTTAAAGTGTGGCTCGGGTTAACGTTCAATGCTGAAAGCGGTAACCTGGAGCCACACTCCGAGCTGGATACATACCTGTACCTGCGCTCCCTCGCTGTCACCTCCGGACGAGGTAAACTGCCCTCTCCCCCTCCAGTATCTTTACTCACTTGGTCCTCACTGTGTGATTTTGGCCATATAATGGAGTCTATGGGTCAGGCAGCCGACTCACATCTTTGTATTGTGTGGGATGAATTCAATATCACCAGGGGGTAGAATAGAAGTATTTTAAGCTCCCTGTTTTATCTCATTGAGCTGTTATCTCTTATCTCAGGTAGCCTAGGCCACACAATACACCCCCTGCTGCCTTATCGAAACATACAGGGTTATTCAGAGAGCTTGAAAAGCAGGAGAATGACTGGAAAATGAAAAATTCTAGGTCAAAATAGCCAAACCAGAAAAATTCTCCCTTTCATCTCACTTTCCAAATCGGCTATTTTGACCTAGAATCCTGCTTTTCACGGTCTCTGAATAACCCTGATAATCTAATCATTCCCCTCTCCACCTAATTAAATGATTAAATAAACAAGAGCCACAAAGCTTTTGGGAAATGTTGCACCATGGGAAAAATCCAGAAATTGGAACCCAGACATAAAAATACCTAACTTTTTTTTATTTTTCCTTTCAAGTGAAATTACTTCAAAGAAAACAAACAGCAGCGTGTGTAACATAATGTGTTTTTATTTGCAATGCACAAGTAATCTAGTTGCAGCTTTTGTGTTTCGAGTTATGGCACACATTCACTCTAGAATTTTCTATGCAGTTTCTTACCGATAATTTTTTGTTTAGTGTTTAGAGAAGGTTTAAACCCTTGCTGCCGCGGGACATGCTATGCCGTCCTCGCGGCGGGAGGGCTTTGAAGACGCAGGGCGTACATGTACGCCCCGCTGTCTTTGATGGGCCGCCTAGACCCCTCCCTGAACTCAGGCCGCCCCCCCTACACGTGTCGGCTGTGGGGCAGACCGGGCCGAAATCCGTGTGTTCACACTTCTCAGGACATTTCCCGATTGAGGTTCCTGCCTGGCTGTAACGGGGCTCCCCATCCAAACTGTTGGCAAGGATGAAGTCTTCAACTTTTTTGGTGATTTGTTGATTTTTATCTTGTTGCTGATATTAACTGGAATTCATTATCGAAGCATGACGCATGTGCTTTCCTATAGTGATGTTTTGAGTTTTTGCCTAGACTAATGTATTGAGATTATATAAACTCCAAAGGAAGAGGCGCACACTGAAAGCTTGATTATAAAAAGTACTGTTTTTCCCCCCCCCATCTTAATTAAAAAAAAAAAAAGACAAGTCGACGTTTCAGTCCCGAAGAGCACTGAAACGTCGACTTGTCTTTTTTTCACTTAAGTACACAAATTGTTATTCTATCTTTTTATAAGCAAGCCTTCCTGCGCCTCTTCCTTTTTGGAGTTTGTATCTTCAATGTATTGGCTGCACTGGAGCAGGTAAACGTTGCCTTACTATATAGAGCACCGTGCTCATACATATATATATATATATGTATATATGTTATGCTAACCCAGGGCTTGACAAATTTGCTTTGAATCCTTTTTTTTTTTTTTTTTTTGTGAAAGTATTTTACCAGGAAGGATACATTGAGATTTCTCTCTCTTTCAAGTATGTCCTGGGTGGGGAGTATGTACCGTTAGGTGACTTGCCCAAGGACACTTACTGGAGAGGTGCTCTTGCCAGGATCGAACCCATGTCTCCACAGGCTCTCTCCATGCAGAGCAGTGATGTTACCTCTACTCCACCCAGCCGGCACTATTTATTTCTGACTTTGTTACCTGGTACTTTTTGCTGTTAGGTATTTTTTGTGCATGTGGCTACTTTTTTGAGCCTAGAAGTGTAGACCGTTGCTTCTAATATCAGTTTGGCAGCTCTGTGTGTGTGTATATATATATATATATATATATATTCAATTATTTGTGTTTTTGTTTTATTTATTTTCTTTGCTCTGTTGTCATTGGACACCCTATTTACCCACTGCGCTCACACACACCAGACCTCATATATAAATTCATACACCAGGGCTAGATATATTTACATTAAATGCAGGAGACAGGAAGAAAACATTGAAGCCAACTAGATGTTCTTAGATGCCAAAGACTGCTTTTAGATTGGTGTAAAATAAACTGGAAATTTAGGAGCCAGGAGTAAAATTGTAGGAGCCAGTGGCTACCAGGCCCCTGGCTTTGTCAAGCCCTGTGCTTAACCAACTGTGAATACAGCTTAGCCTTTACTTTTAAACTAAGTAGCTTCATGTCCTGACGTTTAGGCAATACAGCCGCTCAATGTTAATGAAGTTCGTCTCTCCTCCTGCTGCTTCATGTTTTAATGCTGATTTTATTCGTAGATGTAATAAGAATGAAAAACCCGAAACAGCACTGTCCAGAGGTGGCTTTGACCAGTTGCATAAACCTGATCGTATTGTATGGCATAGCATTGATTGAAGGGTTCTCTGTGAAAACAGACCCAGGATAAAAACCGTGAGACAGAAGTAATTTGCATGTCTTACCCAGAGTTCCTTGCTGCATATGGGGAACGTAGCACAGGAGCTCTGGGACGCAGTTCTTTGAATTGCTGTGATGTGCAAATGGCTTCTGCAATAATAAACCTTGGGCACCATTACATTCTTGGGGCTAACGTAAGTGCTCCCCTGAGTGTGTGTTAACATTAGCCGTGGTGGCCCTAGTGCGGGCCAACCATATTACAATCCAAGCGCTAACGGGTTAAAAAACCCATTAGCGATTGGGATCTTGTGCTTTTCAGTGGCGAGGTTGCTGTACTCTGCGCTCCCTATGCTTAACATGGGGAGCGCAAAGAGTTAATTAGCATTAGTATTACAATGTACTAACGCTAATTACTGTCCGGCTGCGGCTACAGGAAAGTTAACTACTGCCTGGACTTGGTGCTAACGGATTCCGCTGCTGCAGAATCCATCAGCACCAGCACAACCCCCCCCCCCCTCCATAAATCCACATACTCACCTCCAATCCCCCGACGAGGTCTGCAGCTCCAACCGTCTGCTCTGTCCGTCGAGAGCAAGGAGAGACTGTGGGAAAAGTCCTCCAGTCTCCCCCTACGGATCACTACGCCAACCTGCCGGATCTCACGAGGTGAGATCCGGCAGGTCATGTGACCGGCGCAGTCTTCCTCTATGGAGTCCTATGGACTCCATGGAGGAGATGCGTGTGGCGGCGCCTAGCACTGCTACGCGCATCCCGGGGCTTAGCGCCTGATAACGATGCAGGCAGCTTTTTTAGCGCCTGCATCGTAATATCGCACTAAAACGGGGACGCAAAAGAGAAACCTGCATGTTTTTTCTCTCTAGCGTCCCCGTTTTAGCGCGATGACTGTAATGGTGCCCCTTTTTGGTTATTGCGTGGGGCTTTTTATCTCCTAAGTGTGTGTGTATATATATAAGTGCTTGGTACATGGTGTATTTGTCACCCTGAAGAAAGTTCCATTGGGAACTGAAACATTGATGTTTTTCCAAATAAATACTTTTTTTATTTTCATCTAAGCCAGTCTCCGTGTGCGTCAGGGTGTGCGCAGGCTGTGCAGTGGGTAAATTTGATGTCTGGCCGTACATTTCAATATTCACATAAACAGGACAGGCTTAAAGCAAAAATCTTAAATTATTTATTGAAAAGAGGTCATATGACTTTAAATAAAAGTATCAGTACTCGGTATCGTTGAGAACCTGAAAAAAAGTATTGGTACTCGTACTCGGTTTTAATTTTTTTTTACCAGTGCATCTTTAATAACTATATATTGTGGTAGAAGATGGTCCTATCCTCCACAATGCTTGGTGCAAGACCTTCGTATGGTTTTCTCCATGTATCTAACAGTATGCCTGTATATGGGCCAGAACGAGAAACCAGGGCAGAAAATAAAGGTCACCCGTATACTTTTTACTATTTTAGATTTCATATACGATAACCGTGTTCTACGTTTCAGTGTTATAACCTGTTTATCCCTTGACTTTCTATCTCACTCTTACATGATTTGTGTATATATGTTTGCATCTGACAGATTTATAAAGTGTATGGGAACATACATGGTGCATTCTGTAAGAATTCAGACCCCTTTAATATATGTATTTTATGTGTTGTAGCCTAATGTTAAATTTTTAAATTTTTTTTTTTAACCCTTTATAAGGTTGTATCATTCATAAATATCCTAAGTGTTGTTACAACCAGTCAGAGACTGTATGTGTTCCCTCCCTGGTGTAAACTTAAAGGGACACTCTAGGCAACATGACCACCTAAGCTATTTTAGGTGGTCATGATGCCCAGAGTATGCCGCCCTCTGTCTCCCCTCCCTCCGCTCAGCGGTTCAGCTGTAAATGCTGAAAACAGCTGAGAGAGGCGGAGAACTTTACTCCGCCCTCCCAGCTGTCAGTCAGCAGAGCGGGATTCATATTTCCCGCTTCTGCCGACTGAAAGCGCGATGACGTCTCCAACTCACCGCAGAAGCTGGCGGCTCCCTCTGAGGGTTAGTGTTGCGCGCATTCTCTTGCGCGCAACACTAATCCTCAGAGGGAGCCGGGAGGAAGCCTGCCGATTGGCTGGCTTATGTGAGAGGTGCGCATGCACGCTTCTCACGTAAACCAGAAGCCAAGAAGCAAGAAGAAGGACGGGAGCGGAAGAGGAGGGAGGTGAGTATAAAAAATAAAGAAACCGCGTTGGAAACAAGAGGATTTTAGGGTAAGTATTACAGTTAAAAACACAAAAATAACTATTTATTAAGGGAATAGGGATAGGTTAGGATTAAAAAACGGGGGGGGGGTGACTTTTTGTTAGCGTGTCCCTTTAACAAGAGCTATTGTATACTTCCCAGCCAGTAACCCCTTCACGATGGATGGGCGTCGCCCATCAGGCAGGGGTTAATGCTGACAAGGCGTACTGGTACCCCACACTGACAGGTGTCGCCGCGGGCCTCTAATTTGGCCTGCCCAGCCGACGTGCGTCATTGGCTGCAGGAGAATGGCCGGAGTTCAGGCCACCCCACTGCAGCCAATGACATGTGTCTGCGGCGGGGCCATAGCGGCCCATTGAAGACAGAGGGGCGTATATGTACACCCTGCATCTTCAATGCCTTCCCGCCGCAAAGACGGGCATAGCACATCCCACGACGGCAAGGAGTTAAAGTCAATGGAGTTGCTAAATTTACCCCAGGGTCGGATTAGAGCCCCAGATGTCTTCCGGAAACGGGACAACACACCATAAAATATGTTCTTGTCATGGCAGCACGCTCAGTGGCCGTACATGCAAAGGGAAAGAATCTCCTTTTTCTTATTTTTGGCTGTCTGCAAACCCAGAATAAACTTGGTAACATGGTAATGGATGCGGCTTGTCTGTGGTTATATTAGGCATTGCATTCCATCATCCCTCCATCATCTGCTGGATATGGTTAGGCGCGCTTGACAGGAACCCTTCCAGAATCCCCATGGATGGCTTTGATCTCACAGATTTTCTGGAATTAATAGTTTGTAATCGTTTCCTTCCTGCGATTTCAGTGTTACCCACGGTTGCCATCTAGTAACTGTCAGGCCGATCTACATTTCCCTGAGCCAAGTTTCGAAACTTCTCTTTTGTTTACCATTTACTCAGGAAATGTAGATTATTCATATCATTTTCTTTTATAGTTCTTCTTAAAAGTCAGAGTCTCGCAAAATTTTAGGCTTAAATTACTGGTCGACAAAAAAATAAATGTAATTTTTATTTCTGGGTTGTTGATTGTACTTTTTTGTTTAATTTTTTTGTATAGAAAGTGTTACATGAAGATCATATGTGCACATACAGTTATAGTCACACCGATGTTCACTTTGTTGTAATTTTCTTGAATTCCAATCTTTTTCCATAGTTACATTTCTGCACACCTTTGTACCTATTATCATAAAGTTATTTTTCAGGTGTTGTCACTTGGTTTGGTAGCCTAGATTTAGTATCCAGACTTTCTGTGCCCTTTTGGGCTTCCTATACTTTATGGCAAATATGTAATACAGCACTTCCAGGGATGTTTTGTGCCTCAAATGCAATCAATCTTTGGAAACTGAGTGAAAAGTCGTGGAAAATGCATCCAAATATGATAGCCCAGTTAAGTGATGTGTTTTTTTAAAAAAAAAAAAAAAATTAGAATTTTTTTTTATCATAACATCTATTTAAAACATGTGATTTGAGGATAACAAATATAGGGCAAAATAGAAATATCGCACAGAGATTGTTGTTCTGAGATATTTGCTAAGGTGAGGGGAATGATTTATGATGGCAGGTATATTCCCTCCTATGTTTTTAAGAGCAGATAAGGTTGTTTGACCCCCAAGAGGGCAATATGTGTTTTAAATTGTTCCTTGTTGCAAAATTTCTCCCACCTGCTAATTATCAAGCCCTAAAGGTTTCCTGGGTGGACGGAAGCAGAGAGAAGGAAGTGCGAGAAACACAGAGCAAGGTAAAGCTCTGATGCTGACAGCGTGAAGGAAAAAGTTGGCAAAGGTTTAGTTTTTGGTAGTATTCCAAAAAGATAGAGAGGGGCATATTTATGTTAGTTAGCAGTGGCGTAGAAACCGGGGGGGAGGGGGTGCGGCATCCCCTGGTGCAGGGCTGAGGGGGGCCCCCAGTTATTATGTCACTGTCTGCAGGTGTCCCTCCACCGGCCGCTGTCACTGCTGGGATCCAACATGCTGTGTGCTTGCTCTGGGCACAGTGTGATCATGAAAGACTTCGACTCGCGGTGGCTCAAGCTGTCCGTCCAATAGAGAGGGGAGCGGGGATACCCCGCCCCTTCAGCATGGACAGCCACCGTGCGGCGCACGCTAGAATGGCCCAGAAATTAAGTGAGTATACAGTCTCTTGATCTCTCGAACTCCTGCGAGATTGCGGCTGGGGGCTTTCCAACAAGCGGACACGCGAAGACTTTGCCGGCGGCGCTCGTGGAAGGTAACTACGCTGTGAGTTGCAGGGGCCTGTCCGAATGCCAATAGAGCATTCGGACAGCCGCCCCACGTCTGGTCTGGGGTCTGAAAGTGTGTGTGTATGTGTATATTATATTACACATACACACACACACACTGAGGTCTAAAATGGGTCAATGTGTGTGTATGTGTATACAGGGGTGTGGGAATCCTATCGCCCGACGCCCGGGACATGAAGATCCGGGCGCCGGACAAGTACTTTTTTTTTCAGATGCAGTCCGTCGGGCAAGAAGCCCGCCGGACTGCAGGTGTGTGTCCAACCGCGAGGGCGTGGCGCCCTTCGCACCCAGCCGCTGTGCTTAGTTCATGCGGTGCCTGATCGGTGGCTGCATGTTGGCGTGTTGCTCATGTCGCTGATCCCTGCCTGTATCCTGAGCCTCGCACCCTCCCGAGGTAAGCCACTCAGTCCCGGGGGGCTGGGCTGCCATTCCCCACCTCGGTGTCCCCGCTACTCCTTCTTTAAAGTGTGAGCATGGCTCCGCCTTGCCTGTCCGAGGACCCCTCCCGGAGCCTGGCTCCTCCTCTCCCTCTCCTCCGCCCTCGGGATGCAGATGCCCGTGGGCTGCCGGCTTTTCGCCCTGTCCATGTCTCTACTTGAGCTGCGCTCGAAGCTGAGGGGGAGCACAGGGAGGCTCACACGGGACCCCAGCCACGAGGCGAGTGACTTCTTGCAGCCCTGGAAGACTCCGCCGCACCTCTCCAATCTGCAGCCACTCGACAGACGCCAGGTGCGTGTCTTTGTACCCTGACCCTACTCCTGACTACTACTCCCAGCATGCTCTGCCTGACCCTACTCCCGGCACTACTACTCCCAGCATGCTCTGCCTGACCCTACTCCCGGCACTGCTACTCCCAGCATGCTCTGCCCGAGCCACTAACCATGCACTACTACTCCCAGCATGCTCTGCCCGAGCCATTAACCATGCACAGTGCACTGTTGGTGGCTCGGGCAGAGCATGCTGGGAGTAGTAGTGCATGGTTAGTGGCTCGGCAGAGCATGCTGGGAGTAGCCGTACATGATGCACTACTACTCCCAGCATGCTGTGCCCGATCCACTAACCATGCTCTGCCCAAGCACCACAACCATGCACTGTGCATGGTTAGTGGCTCGGGCAGAGCATGCTGGGAGTAGCAGTGCATCATGCACTCCTACTCCCAGCATGCTCTAACCGAGCCACTAACCATGCACTGCTACTCCTAGCACGGCTGCAATGTATATGTGTGTGTAATTATATTATAAATACATATACATACACACACTGAGGGCTGGTGTGTGTGCGTATACATGCATACTGAGTTTTGAAATGTGTGTGTATGTACACACACACACACACACACACACACACTCTCTTCAAACCTCTTATATACACACACACAACAAAATAGTGTTTAAATAGAGGTCTTTATTCATAACAGCCTAGAGAGGCAGCGTCACATCTGACGCTGCCTCTCTAGGCTATAATGAATAAAGATCTCCGAGGGACAAGTAGATTGGGCCACCACTTAGTCCGTTGGACAAGTAGATGTTTTTAAAATTTCCACACACACACACGTCTAAAATGGGCCAGTGTGTGTGTGTGTAATATATATATACACACTCTGAGGGCATGTGTGTATACACACTGTGCTCTGGTGTCTTGTAGGTATACATGTATCTGATGCATGTGGGGTATATTCTATATAAATAATATACCCCACAGGCATCAGATACATGTATACCCAACAGGCACCAGACCAGTATGTGTGTGGTCAGGGTGTGTGCAGGCAGTGGGTAAATGCTGTGTATAGCCATACATTGCAATATTTTTAAACAGGACAGGCTTTCAGCAAAATCCTAAATTATTTATTGAAAAGCGGCACATGACATTAAATAAAAGTATCGGTACTCGTACTCGGTCCTAAAAAAAAAGGGTATTGTGCATCCCTATTTATAGTCCATATAATATCCGCCTCCTGATGGAACATTGCCGAGAAAATGAAGGTACTACATATTCACTTTAAATTGCCTGAGAAACGGGCTGTGACAGAATGCCTCACTAGTGACACATGCTTAAAATAACTTGTAACAGGTAGCAAAAGACACACGATTGTTTCAGCGCCTTGCCACTGTGATCTGTGTCAAACTTCCACCATGCAAGACTGCGGTACCACACTTGTATCGTTTGAGGCCTCTTGCCCTGGAAACTGGTTCTGCCCCGGGCATCCAGATACTGTGGCATAATGGTATTCTGAATGTTCTCTGGGCTGTGAATCCTTGCACTTCTGTAAAAATCCGTTCATTATTTATATTCAGCAAACAGATCATTCAATCGGTTCCATTCCTCCAGTTTGTGGCGTTCCTCAGACTGCACAGCAAAAAGACCAATGTAGAAGGCAAATTGCATCTCCAGCAAATATTTAGCTAACCCTCTGTCTTGCCAAATATTGGCTTATTTAAACCATTCCCTTTGTATGAGGCTCCGTGTCCAGGTTCGTGCCAAGTATACAGTCTTCCCAACCTGGGAATTATTACATGTTTTATTCTAACCTCATTCTAATGTTCCGCAATATTTGGCTCCTTGAGCTGTAAGAGTTCCTATTTCTATTCTACAGGAATTTTTTAGATTATTCATTAAGGGGTGAAATTGGTGGAGAATTCTGAGGGATTTGCAAGTTCTTAATAATTCTATTGAATTGTTACATAAACAATTCTCCTCCTCTGGGTGGCGCGCTGGCCTCTCCTCCTCCTCCGGGTGGCGCGCTGGCCTCTCCTCCTCCCCCCGGGTGGCGCGCTGGCCTCTCCTCCTCCCCCCGGGTGGCGCGCTGGCCTCTCCTCCTCCCCCCGGGTGGCGCGCTGGCCTCTCCTCCTCCCCCCGGGTGGCGCGCTGGCCTCTCCTCCTCCCCCCGGGTGGCGCGCTGGCCTCTCCTCCTCCCCCCGGGTGGCTGCGTGCTGCCTTCTCCCCCGTGGTGGCGCGCTGGCTCTCCTCCTTCCCCCGTGGCGCGCTGGCCTCTCCTCCTTTCCCCCTTGTTGGCGCTCTGGCCTCTCCTCCTCCTTCCCCCGGGTGGCACGCTGGCCTCTCCTCCTCCTTCCCCCGGTGGCGCGCTGGCCTCTCCTCCTCCCCCCCGTGGTGGCGCGCTGGCCTCTCCTCCTCCCCCCCGGTGGCGCGCTGGCCTATCCTCCTCCCCCCTGGTGGCGCCTGTGGCTGCCTCTCTCCGCTGTGGCGCCGTGGCTGGCCTCTCCTCCTCCTCCCTCTCCTGGGTGGCGCCGTGGCTGGCCTCTCCTCCTCCTTCCTCCCGGGTGCGCCGTGGCTGGCCTCTCCTCCTCCTCCTCCTCCTCCTCCCGGGTGGCGCCGTGCTGGCCTTCCTCCTCCTCCTCCCGTGTGGCGCCGTGGCTGCCTCTTCCTCCTCCTCTCCCGGTGGCGCCGTGGCTGGCCTCTCCTCCTCCTCCTCCCGTGGTGGCGCCGTGGCTGGCCTCTCCTCCTCCTCCCGTGGTGGCGCCGTGGCTGGCCTCTCCTCCTCCTCCCGGGTGGCGCCGTGGCTGGCCTCTCCTCTTCCTCCCGGGTGGCGCCGTGGCTGGCCTCTCTCCTCCTCCTCCCGGTGGCGCCGTGCTGGCTCTCTTCCTCCTCCTCCTCCTCTTTTTCTCCTCTCCCGGTGGCGCCGTGGCTGGCTCTCCTCTCCTCCTCCTCCTCCCGGGTGGCGCCGTGGCTGTCCTCTCCTCCTCCTCCTCCTCCCGGGTGGCACCGTGGCTGGCCTCTCCTCCTCTCCTTCCTCCCGGGTGGCGCCGTGGCTGGCCTCTCCTCCTCCTCTCCGCGGTGGCGCCGTGGCTGGCCTCTCCTCCTCCTCCTCCCGTGGTGGCGCCGTGGCTGGCCTCTCTCCTCCTCCTCTCCGGGTGGCGCCGTGGCTGGCCTCTCCTCCTCCTCCTCCCGGGTGGCGCCGTGGCTGGCCTCTCCTCCTCCTCTCCCGGGTGGCGCCGTGGCTGGCCTCTCCTCCTCCTCCTCCCGGGTGGCGCCGTGGCTGGCCTTCCTCCTCCTCCTCCTCCGGGTGGCGCCGTGGCTGGCCTCTCCTCCTCCTCCTCCCGGGTGGCGCCGTGGCTGGCCTCTCCTCCTCCTCCTCCCGGGTGGCGCCGTGGCTGGCCTCTCCTCCTCCTCCTCCCGGGTGGCGCCGTGGCTGGCCTCTCCTCCTCCTCCTCCGGGTGGCGCCGTGGCCTCTCCTCCTCCTCCTCCGGGTGGCGCCGTGGCTGGCCTCTCCTCCTCCTCCTCCTCCTCCCGGGTGGCGCCGTGACTGGCCTCTCCTCCACTCCTCCCGGGTGGCGCCGTGGCTGGCCTCTCCTCCTCCTCCTCCCGGGTGGCGCCGTGGCTGGCCTCTCCTCCTCCGCCTCGTGGCTGGCCTCTCCTCCTCCTCCTCCCGGGTGGCGCCGTGGCTGGCCTCTCCTCCTCCTCCTCCTCCTCCCGGGTGGCGCCGTGACTGGCCTCTCCTCCACCTCCTCCCGGGTGGCGCCGTGGCTGGCCTCTCCTCCTCCTCCTCCCGGGTGGCGCCGTGGCTGGCCTCTCCTCCTCCTCCTCCCGGGTGGCGCCGTGGCTGGCCGCTCCTCATTTGCCAGTAAGAAAAATTAGGAGCCAGCAATATATTTTTAGGAGCCAGGCAATGGGGGTTTATTTTTTATTTTTTTTTTGTAGATTTGTGTAGAATTAAGAAGTTTTAGGAATGTGTCGAAAGCTAGGATATATAATAACATATGTGTGAAATGTTATTGCAGGGCTCCCATCCTATACCTTGTCTCCAGTTTTACCATTTACACACAGACGTAAGCATGGAAGGACAGGAAATTGAAACTGTTACAACTCAAAAATTAAAAATTGCCCCCCCCCGTGTGTGTGTGTGTGTACCTACTGATACATGATCACATTATGATTGTGTATACAACATGTAGATAATTACACAGTTGTAAATCTAAGACATAAGTATATTCGGTCTGCGAGCCCCCATGCTGAGCATTTTGTCAGATTTCCATTCTCTGGTATTATTCACATGCCCCTTCCTACAGCTGTTTCCCAGATGTTCTCCCGGCACTCACAGATGCGCACCCTCCCGCCTCAAAATCATGCCTTTTCCTTACTTTCAACATTAAATCCTGCAGTATAATGTAAATTCTTCTTGCCGTAGACACATATTTGTAACGTTATGAACAGAAATAGAAGATCCGTGTCTGTTCATGTCAAGACAGTGTATAGAGTCCATAGAGAAAAGGAAAACTGTGTGCTGTGATGTTACACATTCGCTCACTGCAGAGGATTGTAACTACTTGCTTAAACTACAAGGCAAACGAAAAATCTCCCCATACCTACATGCTGGAGCGGAAATTCTAGTCTCATGCCCCACATTTACACCCAGTGAAATGTTAGCTCTTTGGGCACCTAGTGCTTCCCATTCTGTGGAGAAAGGGCTGAGGTCGTCACTCAATGCTGAAATAGTTACCTTTTCTTGGTGTGAGTCTGTGATGTAGAACAATCTTTAAAATGTGAGAATATGAAGCAATATCCTTTTATACGATTAGTGTACAAAAATTCATTTACATCCTCATTGTGTGTACCAATACATATTAAACCCCAATGAGTAGCGTGTTGCTGCTCTGCCAACGACATCGTATGGTGAATCAGGACCCTCATGTGCGTTGGATGCTCGTATGGATCTGGTCCAGACTCTTCTAATGGTAATGTTCCTCGGTTGATTCCTAAACTGAAACAAAACAAAAATTGAGCTATACAACTATAGCTGATTACACATACTGCAAGGCCCCGTTGTTCCCCTTCTACTGTGCAATACTTGTCCATCAAGTTGCTTTCTTCTCTGACCTGAAACGTCTAAAGCTGTCTTCAAGGTGTGAATTATAAGCCCCTATTTAATACTTAAATTTCAGCAGTTGCCGGCTTGTGATCAGATAGATTTGATATTGAACACTTTCACTTCAATGAGGAAAATGGGGCAGCGTCAGGGTGGGGATGAAAAGAATGGGGGCAGAGGCTGGGTGATCATGAAAAGAATGGGGGCAGAGGCTGGGTGATCATGAAAAGAATGGGGGCAGAGGCTGGGTGATCATGAAAAGAATGGGGGCAGAGGCTGGGTGATCATGAAAAGAATGGGGCAGAGGCCACCAGAATCTTAAGCCCCATGGCCATGAAACCATAATACTACTCTACTCCTGTGGATGAGGCTTGTCTTGTGTTTCATTGTGACAGCCTTCCGTTCATATTCTATCCAGCCTCTAGTGTTTGTTTGTTTTCTTGGAAAACGTGAAAGAAAACCAGGCGTCAGTGTGTTTAAGCCGCCATGTGTGCACATTTGGTGAATCTATTGTAGATACCTTCTTCCCATGAAATGTATATGCTTCCACCCTTGTCTTAAAGCAGAGGTCAGCAACCTTGGCCCACCAGATGTTTTGGAACTACATTTTCCATGACGCTCAGCCACTCATTAGTTTGACTGAGCATCATGGTAGATGTAGTTTCAAAACATCTGGATGGCAAAGGTTGTGCACCCCTGTCCTAAAGGCTAAACCCGGAGACAATATTCCAAGGTTGGTGCTAACTTAACCAGTGCTGTTGTAAACCCAGAGCCATTAGAGGCTTTAGAGCTGTTATGTTTACAACTGCTCTGGTTAAGTTACCACCAACCTTGGAATAATGCTTGAGTGTTTCTCATTAGAGAAGCCATATACCAACAAATAATACATTGTGAACACCTTTCTGTGGTTACGAGTTGGTTGTTAGATGTGTTTTGTTCTCCTGCTGCCATATTCTGCAATGCTGGAGCAACTATGATGTGTTGGCGTTCCTGGCCAAATATGGCCCCATGCTGCCTTCGGTTCAGTTTCCCTTTTGTTTTCCTTTTCTAGATCATAAACTTTCAGATTAAGACTGGGGTCAGGCGAACGTGCGTTCAGCCGCACTTTATTACGACCGTAGTAGCAGCAAATGACGGCCAATATGCGAAGTACGGTCGTGCAACGCAAGCGGCAAACGAACGTTTTTTTTTCGAGAACGTCGAACTGCTAGTACTGACGCACAGAGTGCGCTGCGTTGGCATAGCGGCATGTGTGCGTGATTAGGAGACGTCAGACGCTGCACCATGTCCAGCCAACATCACGTCCAGAGACACAAACTTTGGTTACTCAGATTTCTCTTTTTTTTTTTTCTAGCTCCGCCAAAAATCACGGCTGTAATTGCGCACCGTATGACCGCTATCGCGTCTTCCGTGAAAAAGTGCATCCGGACGCCTGGATGCACTTTTTGACAGTAGACGTGAAAAATGCGTTCGTCTGACCCTAGTGTCTGACCCTAGAAATAGTGTTACTCCAAGCCTCTCCATATTTTACTCAATGCACCCAGTGCTGTGGCGCTGTACAATATACAAGGTGATGTTCATCGTTGAAGTCACTTAAGGACCAATGATGTTCCGTTTGTCATAAATGCATTGACTTTAAAGACCCCTGGTCCTTAAGGGGTTAAGTTTCAAAAATGAATGTTCTTGCCCTGATGGCACATGTGATTGCGGACCTCATGGACTGCAATGTGTATTTGACAGCCAGAAAGCGGGCCATGATCTAGACAAGGAACCTAAAGAAGAAATCATGAATGATTTTACAATGTCGGTTTCTTTCTGCTTTTTGACAAAATGTTGATTTCCAAGAATTTGTAACATTTATGAGATAAACACCTCTGATTTGACAAGAGGCTCTTTTTTATTTCTGCAAGGGTTCGCAACACGACATCCCAACAGGTGCGAAACCATAAAAATTAACCGAAACGTATAAATGTCTGCAAGCAAGTGTTTCTTAAACAACACAAACCATATTTCCAACCACAAGCTTTTTTGTTTGTTTTTTTCATACTGTATTTTTGTTTCATTTTCGCTGACTTTCCTCTCTAAAGCAGGTGTGGGCAACTATGGCCCTCCAGATGTTTTGAAACTACATTTCCCGTGATGCTCGGCTGCTCATTAGGTTTGCAGAGCCTCAAGGGAAATGTAGTTCCAAAGCATTTGGAGGGTCAGGGCTGCTGAGCCCTGACTTATAGGAATATTTAATATTACAATATGTCATTTTGCTGCCATGTCCTGGGATACTTGTAATTAATAGAAATCCTGGTGTGATTTGTTTCAGATATTTTATAAAACGTCTATCAAAAATAAATTACGACCCTCCATTTCCCTTGGGGCTCTGCAAACCTAATGAGCAGCCGAGCATCACGGGAAATGTAGTTTCAAAGCATCTGGAGGGCCGTAGTTGCCCACGCCTGCTCTAAAGACTACAAAGTAGATGGAGATGCTGCAGAGAACCTCTACAAAATCGAAGCATCGAATTGCCAAGATAACGTACTTTTGCACCCTCCCTCTCGCCTAAATTTTCCAAATAACTTTAATTGCACCTGATATTCCGAGTGGACAGATCATTGATCGTAAGTACAAGTTAGTAATTGTTGACATTCAGAAGCAAAAGACAATAATAAATTATAATGTGTGAAAATCCTGTGACTTTATGTAAATAGAAATGTTCCTTTTTTATGAATTCTCTAATCTGAAGATTTTACTAAACCGCATAATGAATTCACCTCCCTGGCGGTATTCCCGAGTGTGGCTCGGGGTTAAATTTTAAATGCTGAAAGCAGTAACCCTGAGCCACACTCGGGCTGGATACTTACCTTTACCTGTGCTCCCTCCCTACCATCCGCAATTGCCTTCTCCTCCTCCGTCCGATCGCGGCTTCCTGGTTCCCTTCTAACATCATGCCCTGCCAGAATGCTAGAACAAAATTTTTGAAAAAATAAATAAATGTGAATTTTCATTCATCCACATTGTGTATTCCGCCGTCTCCGTGCCTGTTGTTTTGCAGCAGTAACGTTTGAGCATTTGGTTACAATGAGGTGCCAGCTGGCCCTTGTAGCTTCTTTACAGTAATACAGTGTGACGAGATGGAGATTTCAGAGCATTTTGTAATCTTCACAGAGAACACGCAAATTTTGAATAACAAAGTAAAAAAATTAATTTTTATAAGAAAGTTTCCTTTTTCATTGTCTTATAATGAAAACCAAACTGAATACAGTTTTGCTAGTGAAAGGGTTAAATGTTTTTGGAGATTTCTCCGTTTCAAAGGCTATAACAAACACAATCAAGGTTATTCAAAGAGAATCGAAAAGTCACCGCACGTTCGGTGACTTTTCGTTCTCTTCAATTCGGTGCAATTTGGCAACCCCATTTTGGCGACCCTGCGGTGTATTCAGCAAGCACCATAGAGCCGTCGTAGTGCAGGGAAAAGCCGCCGCAAACCTGATGAACACTCACCGCAAAACCCAGCGAAGGAACACCGAAACCCGCAAATACATCTGGATTAACCCCGCCGAACACGCCGGAGAAACCTGAGCAGGAGCTCATCGCGTCACAGAGCAGCCGCCGGAAAAACCCAACACCGCAGACGAATGGAGTGAGAGGAAAAAAAAAACGTACGCTTGAATGTTTGAAAAGTGAAACGCTGTTTGCAAAGAAACTACAGAACGAAAATGTCTGAAATTTACATATAAGATCCAATGAATGATAATAAAAAAGGCTATTTAAAAAAATCTAAAAATAAAGAAACTTTTTGCTGCAGAATATTATAATCAACGGTTTATTCGATATTGAATTAAAACGGGAATATTTTTAACATTGAAGCCTATGGGATTCTCCTGAATAAACCTGTTGAAAGAAACCACCGAACAGCAGGGCAATTCGGCAACTTTTCTCAGCTGGTTTTTGTTCTCTGAATAGACGAAGCATTGCTTCTCTATGGGGGATTTCACTGCCCTCGAACAGGCACCGTATGTGCAGGCAATTCGCCAACATTTGGCGAACTGCCTGCTCTCTGAATAGCCGAATGGCCAGGAAAGGTAACCGTACGCTGAATTTCACTGTTCGGTTACCTTTCGGCCACAATTGCGGATCTCTTTGAATGCTTGTGGTAGCGTATTTCTGTCTCCCTTTGCTGATGGCTGGAGGAGACGTCCCGTCTAAGCAAGTGTTTCTAATAACAGACGTTTGTATGTGGTTGACTTGTACCGGGGCTGAAATATCTGTGCTGTCTGTATTTCATTGGATCATATGTGTATATGTTTACCACATGGGAGAGCATGTGTTTTTCTGGGAGATTGCCAGATTGCTTGTGCTGCACTTCTTGTTACTCAAACAGTTAAAGCGTGGGGTTTGCAATTGCGTATATAATGCTGTTTCCCCCACAATGTGCAAACTGTTCAGCAGCGGACGCCAGTAGAATTAATTAATTGTGAACAATGCGTTTTTGTTTGTAAACATGCAAAACTGTTGCGGAGTCTTCGTGAGTTGAGGTCTCAAGTAACCAACATTCTACCCATATATTCTAGAAGTCCTAACTAAAGTATGTTTGTGGATGTTGGTCCATTATTATGTAATGCGTGTATTATTAATGTAATCACTTATGGGCCACATGATTGTCTAGACTAGTGGTTCCCAACCGCGGTCCTCAAGTACCCATAACAGGTCAGGTTTGCAGATATCTGAAGCACAGCACAGGTGATAGGATTTTCTGCTCAGTGATTGCAGGATTTATTCTGCATTTCCCCAAGGTAAACCTTAAAACCTGGCCTGTTTGGGTTCCTCAGGACAAGGTTGGGAACCACTGGTTTATGCCTACATGCAGTGCAGTACATGAACGCACAGCGAACACATACAACATCACGCACAGATATTCCCATTCTGAGCTGCAGAATGCTTAAAAATAATGTTTTGGGGTTTTTTGATGTTCTTACCAGTCTTTATTTTTTTTCATGTAATGTGATTTTAAAATATTAAACATAAAAAGCATAGTTTGTCCTAATATATAGCGGAGGTGTCAAACCCCACCCTCCGATATTGCCGAACTACACCTCCCATGATTCTCAGGCAATATATTGCATTCAAAGATTCATGGAAATTGTGGCCTATATTGATAATAGGTGTGGATGCACAAAATAAGAAAGTGGAAAATCTAAGGCGAACATTTAAAGGAGGAAAGAAATGGCAAAAGTTGCCTCTGGTCCTAATGCACGGCTACGCTTAAAAAAGCCCCTGTCCTTAAGGGATGGGTAATTTGTATATAACGGTAACATGTTGTAGTCGCATAAGGATGTGGCAGGATGCCCAGAATATAGAGTATATAACAGGAAAGGTGTAACCTTTAAATGGTCAGAAATAGTACTATTTTGGAGTATTGTATGGATAGTAAGAAATGAATCGAACTATATCTTTTGTTTTCATAACAAGCTTGCTTATAGACTCATAAAAAAATTAAAGAGACACTCAATTGAAAAATAGTTCCCATAGTTTGCTCTTAAATAATAATAATTTTGTGGCTCATCACCTGGTGTGACAGAATTACCGGTGAGTGAAGCTCCGTCTAGAGTTCAGGTTCTGTAAATCATCACATCATATTCCATTTAATGGATGTTACGCAATTTTTATGTCAATTTATCCCCCTCTGCCCCGAAGGCAGTCGGTCCGCTATCACTAGTCACATGGCCAGCCTTTTGGGAGTCTGATGCTAATGCTTTCAAAATTACGGTAGGAAGATGAGATCATTTAAAGGGGACTTAGTGATGCGTCTCGATGGTTGTGGATTGAGCGGCATCTGATCAGCCCTGTGTGTACTGGTTATGCACACGATCAGTGGGACGGCAGCACACGGCTTCTCAGATGCAAGCAAGCCACAAAAGCAAAGGGGAGACCAAGGAGTGGATATAAGGACGGGGTCAGACAAGCGCACATATATGTGCACCCATACTACTGACGTGACTCCTGGCGTCAATTGCAGCGTTGTGACACTTCGGTGGGGCCGGCCACACGCTGTAGCATGCGCACAAATTGCCAGTGCTACAGCGGACGTGCTGAAAACCTCCCCATCAAAGTGCTCCAACATGGCTTCAACGGGGCTGCAAAGCGCGATCCTCCATAGGAGGATTGAGCCTTGCAGTGCTGAGTGCACTCACTGCGCTCAGCGAGGAGGTGGCCAGACGGGTGTCAGAGTGGAAGGAACGTCCAAATCAGACTGAGGCTCAGAACCAAGGCTGCTTCATTTTGGTTCTGAGCCTCAGTCTGATTTGTTCCAAGCCTTCATCTAGATCCTTATTACATTCCTTGCAGTTCTGTACCCGTGGTCTGTTCAATAGACCAACGGGGATCTCTTCAGACCCTGAGGTTTTCCATCTTTCCTTAAAAACACTTGTCTGACCCCGGCCTAATACATTCTTCACGCAAAAACGCACGCAGAACGCGTACATTTTTGCGCGCAGCGTTAAACAACGATGGTATTACAATCCTTGCTCATTTTTTCATCAGTCAGAAAATAACGCACGCAGAGACGCACGTGCAGCAACGTTGCGCAGAAATCAGTGTGCGGACTGTTTTTTCCACGCGATTCAGCCAATCAGAATTAAGAACCTTTATTGTCTCACGTTAAGTTCTTGCGCCTGTCAAAGTCAATCTGCCCATATATGCTGCATCTTTAAAAAAACATGCACAACTTCTCAATTTTATTGTTTGGGTATGCGTAAAACTATACTATGCTGTATTTTTTTTTTGTTGTTGGGCTGGTGTATTTGGGTTCGGCCAGGACGTTCAGATTTGGCTTTAACACCAGCTTTTCAAAGACGTTAAAATTATGCGCGCAAACGCTGTGCGTTAAATTTTGCGCATAGATTGTAATACTGTGAGCGGAGCAGGCCAGAAATTAGCCGCCATCTTGTTCCCTAGCAGCCATCATGCTCAGGCCTATGGTTCATTAAAATGTAAAATAGCTAATACTAACTGACTTAGAGTTTGCATAGATTTCAGGCATTCCAGAGACTTCCCGGCAGAGCAATTAAATAGAGAATGTGGCCAGAGTAAACCGAAGGTGCCAAATAGATGATTTAGATACACCAAGGCCAGAGGAGTCACAGCCAAGAACAAAGGCCCTCATTAAACCAGCTGCACCCTTATCAGTATGTGAGGAGAACAGGCCTCTCGGAGTATGATAGTGACAGGATCTGGCTGAATGCTAAATTATCCAAGTGTCATAATGTATATGGGAACTGCCAATTCTGGAATGTCTTTATGTCCGAGATGAGGGGATGGCACATTTGCCCTGGGGAGGGCAAATCGCCCATGGGAGGGTTATTGAGATATGCCATTTTTGCTAATCGAAGTATAAGAATTGTAACGCAAACTAGTTTTCAACCGCCTCTCCCTCTTCCTGTCCTCCAATTCCCTACTCGACCCACTGCAATCAGGTTTCTGTCCCCTACACTCAACTGAAACTGCCCTCACCAAAGTCACCAACGACCTCCTAACGGCTAAAAAACACGGACACTATTCTATCCTCATCCTGCTTGACCTCTCGGCTGCTTTTGTCACTGTTGACCACCCCCTCCTTCTGCAGACCCTCAGCTCTCTTGGTCTCTGTGACACTGCACTCGCTTGGGTTGACTCCTATTTATACAACAGGTCCTTCTCTGTGTCCTTTGCTGGTAACTCCTCCTCTTCATTGTCTCTATCTGTTGGTGTACCTCAAGGCTCTGTCCTTGGTCCTCTGCTCTTTTCCATCTACACCTCCTCCCTGGGCAAAATCATTAATAGCGTTGGCTTCAATTACCACCTCTGTGCTGATGACACTCATTTCTACCTTTTCTACCCCTGATCTCTCTCCCCCTGTCCTTTCCAAAGTCAGTGACTGTTTATCTGGCATCTCCTTCTGGATGGCCTCCCACCACCTAAAGATCAACATGTCAAAGACTGAGCTCCTACTAATTCCTCCCTCTAATGCCTCTCCACCTCCTATCTCCCCATCAAACCAGGTTCGCTGTCTTGGAGTTACACTTGACTCTGCTCTGCTCTTCATCCCCCACATCCAGTCTCTTTCCTTCTCCTGTCGATACCAACTATGTAATATTTCCAGAATTCGGCCATTTCTTACCGCTGTCCCTACAAAACAACTAATCCATGCCCTGGTAATCTCCCGATTTGACTATTGCAATAATCTCTTATCTGGCCTCCCTCTCTCCTGCCTCTCCCCCCTACAATCCATCCTGAACGCCTCCGCCAGGCTAATCCACCTCACCCGCCGCTCTGTCTCTGCCGCTCCCCTCTGCGAGTCCCTTCACTGGCTCCCCATCCACTGCAGAATTAAATTTAAAAATCCTTACCCTTACCTACAAAACCCTCACTAACTCAGCTCCCCACTACCTTTCCTCACTAATCACCAAATACACCCCAGCCCGCTCCCTAAGGTCAAACAGTGACCTGCGCCTAGCGTCTCCCCGCATCACCTCTTCCCATGATAGACTGCAGGACTTCTCACGCGCAGCCCCCATTCTCTGGAACGCTCTCCCTCGTAAGGTCAGACTTTCCCCTAATTTCTCTTCCTTCAAACGCTTCCTTAAAACGTTCCTATTTAGAGAAGCCTACCACCCAACTCACTGACACAACCATCAATCACTCTCTCCTTGCAGTCCTCTCCTCCTGTTTCCAACCCCAACCCTTCTAGATTGTGAGTTCCTACGGGAATAGGGCCCTCATCTCCTCCTGTACTGTTTGTCAAATGTTGTTCAATGTATTGTAACCCTGTCTATACTGTGCCTATTGTACAGCGCTGCGGAATATGCCAGCACTTTATAAACAAAGAATAATAATAATAATGTTGAGCGCTCACTCAAACTGCGATTCAATCCTGTTTGAGTCTGACGTCAATAAAGAATGCTTTTCCTGCCATTGACTCGTGTCCGGCTTGTCATTGTCCGCACCGTGCCGACCTTTCTCCCGACAGAATTGAGTTGATTCCGGTAACCTTTCCATCCGCGTACCAGCGCACAATGTTAAGTATAGGATGCGCGCAGAACAGTACGCTCGCGCAGCGTTCGTGCAGGTTCACCCGTGGTAGACGTTAACACGCATTTTTTGCGCAGACATTGTAATACGACGTTCAGCGCAAAGGGTTTTGCCCCTTGCGCTAATGCGTTTTTGCGCACGCATTTAAATTTGCGTAAAGAATGTAATAGAGCCCTAGATGGGGTTTCGGGACAGAAGGTGTAAATAATGAACCACTCTGGTTTTGTTTCTCTCCCACCTTCATCCCTGCCATAGAGCTGGTTTCAGCAACTTTGCCCCGTCATATGTTTTGAAACTACATCTCCTCAGATGCTCAGCTACTAATTCAGTTGTCTGAACCTCATGAGAAATGTATTTCCAAAACACATGAATGGCCAAGGCTGCTGACCCCTGACCCGGCACATACTTTTAACTTTTCTTTCTTTCTTCATAATGTCATTATGGCCTTTATTTAGGAGCAACATCAGAATCACTGATACTGGTTTGTGATGTCGGATCTTCATGATATACTTGACACATTGTTTTTAAGATCTTGCATTTTATTACTTTGTATTTCTGTAACAATTTGATGTTCTTGAACCCAGGACATACTTGAAAACGAGAGAAATCTCAATGTATCCTTCCTGGTAAAATCCTTTGCAAATAAATAAACATTCAAGGCTCTGGTAGCCTCAGTCTCCTAGATTTTTCATACATCAGAGGCCTGTTCAGTTTCTCAGCAGCTGCTGAATTGTTCCATTGCAGCAGTTCAGTTTGTTGCAGCAGTCTCACTGAATGCTTTGGCTTTGCGAATATTGAAGCCAAAGGGCAGAGGATTGCTTAACCTCCCTGGCGGTCCAATTCTGACACATTTTATATGTCAGAATCGGTACAATTAATCTGGCCCCCTAGCGGTATTAGTGTGACTTGGGGTTAGCTTTCAATGCTGAAAGCGGTATCCCTGAGCCACACTCGGGCCGATACTTACATGTCCTGCGCTCCCTCGCTGTCCCCGCAGTCACACTGCAGCCGATCGCGATGTCACACTTCCTGGTTCACTCCTCGGGAGAAGAGATCCAGGCAGTGTGACTTTGCGAGCGGCTGGAGGAGACTGCGGGTATCAGCGAGGGAGCGCAGGACATGTAAGTATCCAGCCCTAGTGTGGCTCGGGGATACCGCTTTCTGTACAAAAAGTTAACCCCGAGCCGCACTCGGGAAAACTGTCAAGGGGGTTAATGAAAGGTGCGGTTTCTGAAATAGCCACTGCTCTGCATTTTATTAGCACTTTAGTGTTAATGTTTACCATGTGACAATAAATATTTGGTGTTTTGCTCCACCAAAACGTCAAACTGAACATTTCCTTATTGGATTATTTGCTCCGTGGAGGCGGCCATCTTTCCCACCTCACACTCAGCTACTCTGCAGCACCTCTCAACTTAGCTGCAAGTGCTAAGTTAGCAGTGCTGAGCGCTGAACTGCAGCACAGCGTTCAGTGCCAAGTTGTTAACTTGGCACTTGCAGCGGCTGAGAAACTGAACTTGCCTCTGGCTCCTAAATGTCTGGATTACTCCAGACTAAACACCATTGATAATGTTGCCCAGCTATTACTGATGTGTAGTTGGTTCCTGAATGTTCTTTTGGGCCCCTAGGTTTGATAAGTGTTTATCAAGCTTTGCGGATTCCTTATTGAAAAGCCTCAAAGCTGGCTGATATCCAAAGCTCTCAAGGATACATCTGAGTATGTGGACACAATTCATGGACGCTGCAATCCTTATCGGCATGTTTTTTCATGATTCTCGACTAAAATCCTTCAGGCCGGCTGAGTGTTACGGAAAATCTGCACGAACATCTGCAACGCTTAGAAATGACTCCCCTGATACATGCACAGGAAGCTCAGGGTCTGCCTTTTTTTTCTTCTTAGTCAAAAGCTTTTTCTAAAAAGAAAAAAAAACAATAAGTTTTTAGGTATCCTCCTTTAATATTATGACAATGAATGTCCATTACCTCAATCCTTCCCGAAAACGGCGCGTTCATAAAATGCCGCCGTGCTTCCTCTGAGATCATCTAATGGATACTACGCAACGATTTGTTTTCCAGTTCTACCTTTTTAGAAAGTTAAAAATTCAATTGTACAAACACAAGCTGGCTTATCTCTTCTGTCATCGTAAATGGACATATTTGTCTTTATCTTTTTTCTCTATCTATCCAGTGGTAATCCAGCACTCAAGGGTGCAACGCCAAGCTATATGTAGACAATATCAAATAGCGCCACTCCTGGGACGTCTTCAAATATTCTGTTTATTGCTTAATACAAAGTGATCAATGTTTCAGCTTGCTCACCGCAAGCTTTCCTCAGGTATATTATATACACCCCCCCATATAAACCTCAAGAAAACATGAATCTAACAATAAATCGGGGTTAAAAAAAACACTTCAGAGAGCACTTGGTAACAAAAATGTGTGTGGTATGTGTAACTCTCTCAAATATGCGTTATATGTTTATGTCCTCTGAGAATTTACTAGTTCCTTTGTCTTTAAATAATACTTTAAAGGGCTTGTTTTAATATTAGGAGACAAATTCACATTATTAACAGGCAATATTGTTTAATATGGATCTGTGTATTATCAATACACACTTTGAGACAGGAATGGACCGGAAATTAGCCGCCATCTTGTATATTGGCATTCATTTTGTATAGAGCCATGGTCCTAGTCATTGTACATAGAGAATATTAACCGCTTTTAGAGGAGTTTACATAGATGCTTGCATTCCAGATAGTTTTTGTGTAGCAATTAGAAGAGGAATCTGGCCTGAATAAACAGAGGTGCCAAAAAGATACTGATTTAGTTCCACAAGGCCAAAGAAGTCCCAGACTGGGGTAGGACGAGAACAAAGGATTCCCTGAGGCCAGCTGGATTCTTATCAGTCCTAGCAGGAACAGGCCCTCTGGGGGATGATAGTGACAGGATCTAGCTAGCTTCTAAATCATCTAACTGTCCTAATTGTATAAGAAAATGGCAAATTGTGGAATGTCTTTGTGTCAGAACTAGGGGAAGGCACAGTTGCCCAGGGGAGGACACCTGGGATGTATCTTTTTACCAATCAATGTATAAGAAATGTATCTCTGTCTTGAAGACCTCACTCGAGTTGAGTCTGACGTCATAATAAAGAACGCTTTTCCTGCCACCGACTCATGTCCGACCTGTCATTGACACCACCGTGCCGACCTTTCTCGCGATAGAACAAAAGTGGATTCCGGTAACAACTTAAGTTATGGTGGAGGGCAAAAAGTGAGATTAAAAGCCTCCGAATAGCAAACAATAAATGTTATAATTGTAGAAGACATGTATGCATTCAGAGAATTGTTTACAGAGCTCGTGTGCTACATTCCAAACATGCGCAAGGAACTCTGGGTAGGACATGCAAATAAAGTCTCCAATTTCCCACTTTTTTGCATCCTGGGTCTTTTTTAACCCATAACCCTCCTTGCCAGTACAATGCCATACTAGACGGCTTTTTAGCAAAGGTCAGGTTATGCAACGAGTCACAGCCACTCCTGGACAGCTGTTTCAAACTTATGACTCGTTGCTGTTTGATGTTTTACCCCAAGGGAAAATCAATACACACTTAAGTTATGGTGTCAGGTTATGCAACAATGTGGAGGCTTTTAGGCTCGTGTCAGAGGAGCGCACTGATCACGTCCGTGTTGCCGCACATTTGTACGTCTGTTGTAGCATACAATTATGATCAATAGAGTCCACATGCGAAGTATGTCCGCACAACGGACGCAAGGCAGGCAAAAACGTAAATCCGCTAGAATGGGCGCACAGAGTGCGCCACGTTCGCAACGTCCACATAGCTTTGTGTGTGAGTGATGAACGAGGTCAGACGGACTGTATTTATACGTCCAGCATTTTTGACGGACAAAATGGTTCTTCATTTAGTTTATTTTCCCTCCTACATCCGTCAAAAATAACATCAGTCAGAATAACGGACTGTGTGGCCACTACCGCGTCTTCCGTCAGAAAGTACGTCCGTACTGCACGGACGCGTAGTCCGTACAAAATTCGCTCGTCTGACACCAGCCTAAATCTCCCCTTTTTCCCTCCACCATAACTTGTGTATTGATTTGCCCTCCAGGTAAAGCATCAAACAGCAACGAGTCACGGCCTATCTCCTGCTGATGAGGGCATAATAAGCCTGAAACAGCTGTCCAAAAGTGTCTGTGACTCTTTGCATAACCTGACCTTTGCTATAAAGCCGTCTAGTATGGCATTGCACTGGCAAGGAGGGTTCTGTGTTAAAACAGACCCAGGATGCAAAAAAGTGAGAAATTTGAGACTTAATTTGCATGTCCTACCAAGAGTTCCTTGCTACACATGAGCTCTGTGAAGCAGTTATCTGAGTTGCTGGGATGTCTAAATGTCTTCTGCAATTATAAACTTTATTATTGTAATCCAAACACTTAGCCAGGATGAACTGTAGGAGCAAACTGGTACCTGACTCCTGGATTAGCCTAGCCCTGCTCCAGAGGCTGAAACGCCACAGACGGCTTACAATATGGTTTAAAAGCAGAAAGTATTTGTTGTATAATGTTCAACTTTGATTTTTATATTTTTCTTTTCTGGGTTTAAGATTTCATGTTGTAGAATGCTCTTTGATGTCTGAGAGAGGTCCGTCCTTGATGTATGCCTCATTATCTTGCAGGTGGCCTGTTGCTGTGGAACGGCAGCATGCGCGCTGTGCTGCTCCTGCTGCCCACGGATCAAGCAGTCTACCAGCACTCGGATCATGTACGCCATATTCTTCATTCTGGTGACCATAATCTGCGCCACCATGATGTCTCCAACGGTGGCGCAATTAATGAAGGACAATGTAAGTTCCAATGTCGCCCAAGTATGTGTTACACCAGCGATGCCAGCTTCTATGCAAACCGTTACCTATGTGTCTGGCACCGATGTGTCAAACCAAAAATAACATATTTTTCTTTTCATTTTGTGATGTCATTAGGCATTGTATTTCGTTTGTGTGTTTTGTTTTTATTTTATTTACAATTACACCTGTCCAGGGACTCAATGAATTCTGACTACATTTCTGGCAATATTATCCGGATAGTAAGGACCTCGCTGTGAAGTGAAGATGAACCAAAAGGGTTGTCAACACTAAACCTCTCTTGTATTAAACTTTATTATTATTCTAGTCTATGGAACCTGATTGTGGAATATATTGCAGTTCCATCTCTCAGATGGCACAAATGGAACCACTGCCTAAGCCCATAGTATCTTAACGTGCCCCTGTCATGCCCAGCATACGTTGGACTCACTTTTTCGCTATCACATAGTTAGTAATTTCTTTGACAGAAGTTTCCCTGTCACTGATTCCCAGTGAGTGAGTGACGGATGTAAACGCTCCCCACGTACACATGCAGGGTTTATTCACAGAGAATCGAAAAGTCACTGCACGTTCGGTGATTTTTCGTTCTCTTCAATTCGGTGTGATTTGGCGATCCCATTTCGGTGAAACTGTGGTGTATTCAACAAGCACCACAGGGCCGTCGTAGTGCAGGGAAAAGCTGCCGCAAACCTGCCGAACACTCCCCACAAAACCCGACGAACACACACCGAAACCTGCAAAAACATCTGGATTAACCCCGCCGAACACGCCGGAGAAACCCGAGCAGCCGCCGGAAAAAGCCGACACCGCAGACGAATGGACTGAAAACCCCCCCCAAAAAAACAGCACACTTGAATGTTTGTTTGAAAAGTGAAACGCTGTTTGCAAAGAAACTACAGAACGAAAATGTCTGGCATTTACATATAAGATCCAATGAATGATAATAAAAAGGGCTTATACAGAAAAAAGAAAAAACGATTTAAAAAAAAACTGGAAAAAGTTTGCAAAAAAATCCCGAAAAATGCCTAAAAGATCCTAAAAAAAATCTATAAATAAAGAGACTCTTTACTGCAGAATATTATAATCAACAGTTTATTAGATATTGGATTAAAACGGGAATATTTTTAACATTTGAAGCCTATGAGATTCGCCTGAATAAACCTGTCGCATGAAACCACCAAACAGCAGGGAAATTCGGTAACTTTTCACTGCTGGTTTTTATTCTCTGAATAGAGGAACCATTGCTTCTCTATGGGGATTTCACTGCCCTCGAACAGGCACCGTATATGCAGGCAATTCGCCAAGATTTGGCGAACTGCCTGCTCTCTGAATAGCCGAATGGCCAGGAAAGGTAACCGTACGCTGAATTTCACTGTATGGTTACCTTTCGGCCACAATTGCGGATCTCTTTGAATAACCCTGATAATGTACTAGGCGCTGTTATCATTGACAGCTCGGAGGCTCCGACAAAGAATCTGAGGCTTCACCTTCAATCCATATTCCTTCTCCTTGTCTGTTCATTTTTAATGCATGCCCTTTGCTCCCCAACAACTATTTATGGTTACTCTTAAAAGTTTGTTATAGTTTTTATAGTCTTAGGTAGCAATTAAAGATAATTAGTTTACCCTGCCTTACCTTCTCCTCGCTGCGCTCACTTTCTTTATCTGGGTCAAGTGGAAAGCCAGTAGAGCCATACACGGCACGTCCGACGTGACATCACGTTCATTTAAAAGGTAATGAAAGCTGATCACCTGTAAGCCATCTGTCATGTCTGGCCTTCAACATCTTTCATTGCAGTGCAGGAAATTCCATTTATCTGATACATTGCTGAAACAAACAGGAGATAGAGATACCGAGTAGTATTGTTTTTATGTAAAATATCTGATCTGTTCAGTTTTTCTTTGGTTTTTTCGGCCTTCCCTTTCTAACTTGAGACAGATATTCCTCCGCCCTTCGCTGCCTCCTGATTTCTCCCATACCCGAGTCCTCCCTCACACTCATTATGGAGGTGTAATTATAGAGAGCTTTATTGTTCCCAGGCCTGGATGGAAGGTGGCTGAAATTGGCCAATAAATCTAGGAAATTGTAATGAACCAACGCACTTTTTGATGACTTCCAATAAAGACGAGGTTTTTTTTCCGCTTCTGATCACTACATATACCCACATGCTGAGTATCAAACAATCTTTGTTAAAGGTTTATATTGAATATTGTTATTTTGCTGACCATGCTGAATTGCCCAAGGCTGTTCGCCATCTGCGTGGTTATCCGTAAAATGTTTAACAAGAAGGACCTCTTGAAGGCCATGAGACGAGGCCTCCCGTCCCGCCGCTCCGCTCGTTAGTAAATTCTTGGCACGATTTTATTGTTCTGTCTAATACACAATTTCTGCCTTTTAAAAATAAATCTCTATGTAACGTATTTTTCTCTAGATAACACCTGTATAATGAGAGAGGATAAAGCGAGTGTTTTCTGGCTAGTTTGTGTGTGTGTTAACCCTTTCTGAGCACTTGTAACCGCTCTGTAATATCTCTAGTCACAAAATTGCTGGCCAGCTTTGATTTGAGTATCTGAAATGTACTTTGCATTCCTGATGAAGCATTGGAGCTGTATTGGCTTTTTCAGAAACAAGCGCTTCGTGTTGAAAAAGAAAAAAACCTAGTATTGATTTGGAACATGGGATGTGTGGCTAACACTTACAATGTAGGAAAAAGCAGCCGTTTAGTTTATAGTAGGGATAGACCGCTATCGGTTTTGCCGATTTGTTGCTGACCGGTATTCAGCAAATTCTTGATATTGGTATCGACTTTTTATATGCAGATATTGCCGTAATTGGACAAGTTGGTTCACTGTAGCCGCAACGCGTGAGGTCCCACAGAACGTTGCCGCTTTGGGGCTTCTCCCACAGCAGGTTGTCTTGCTGTAAGGTTTCCCCTGTTCACTAACAGTTTTGCACACGAGCGTGATGACAACATAAATTGGGCTTCTCTCCCATCCCTGAGCTCCAGCGGTGACCGTCCAACGGCTGTCGCAGGCTGCTCGGCCGTCGTCCAGGGGCTCGTCTGAGCCTGGACGACGGCCAAACAGCCTGCGACAGCCGTTGGACGGTCCTCCGACTGTAGGCTGCTGCCGAAGTACACATACTCACCTACATCGGCCCGGAGCTCCTCCAGCGATGGCAATCATACATCCAGTGCCCGCTGTGTCGGTCGCCGGTATGTCGTCACGGAAGCCTTTGACCCTGGGCACTGGATGCTGTATTGCCATCGCTGGAGGAGCTCCAGACCGATGTAGGTGAGTATGTGTGCAACCGGTGGAGGACTCGACTTAATGAGTATGACACCCCGCCCCCCAATGCTCGGCTGGCATCCAGGCTCAGGCGAGCCCCCGGCTTGGCCTGGGCCTAGAGGCCCAGCCGATCTGGGGACTTGGCTTAGCCTGGAGGGTGGCCGAGCAGGCAACTCGGCCGGCCTCCAAGCTCAGGCGAGCCCCAGGCTCGGCTGGGCCTCTAGGCCCAGGCCAAGCCGTGGGCTCGCCTGAGCTTGGAAGACGGCCGGGCAGGCAGCTCGGCCAGCCTCCATGCTCAGGTGAGCCCCTGGCTCGGCTGAGCCTCTAGGCCCAGGCCAACCCGGGGGCTCGCCTGAGCCTGGAGGCCGGCCGAGCAAGCAGCTCGGCAGGCTTCCAGACTCAGGCGAGTCCCCCAGCTCGGCCGGGAAATGGAAATTTTTGGGGGGTTTTTTTTGGGTTTTTTTCAGCTGAATTTCCATTTCAGCTGAAACCGAAAACATCATTTTCGGCTGATAGTTTTCGGTCCCTAATATTCAGTTTGAGGTTTTGGTGGGAAAAAACACCAAATATTTTTTGGAAAATGGTAAACATTTACACTAAAGTGGTAATAAAATGGACAAAAGTGGATATTGCAGAAACGGCACCTTTCACTATGCAGTCCTCCGCCCTTTCACTACCATATTCACAGCCAAAGCGTTCAGTGAGATGGCTGCAGCAAACTGAACTACTGCACTGAAGCTATTCAGCAGCTGCTGAGGAAGTGAACCCGCATGTAGTTCCAAAACATTTGGAGGGCCAAAGCTGCCAACTCCATACATACAGTCATATGAGGGATCATTGCAAAAGCCAGTCTGGACACAGCCATATTTTAAAAATAAAAGCTTAGGAAATATTTTTATTTTTTTATTGAATAAATTAAATGGACACTGTTTTTAAAATATTATTAAACACATTCAGTTAATGGCACAATGTCAGATTTGTGTTGTTTTTCCACAACTTTAAATTTACAGAATATCGGCACCAATAATCTGTATCGACCCTGAAAAATATCGGTCTATCCCTAGCTTTATAGATTGTTAGAGACAGCTGGAGAAATTAGACTCCAAATCAGGGCTGTAAAACTCACAGCCCTCTGGTGTTGATGCCAACATTTTCCACAATTCCTTCATTGCAATAAATGGCATGGGAGTTATGGGAATTGTAGTTCAGAAACACCGGGGGGGGGGGGACAGAGTTTGACAGCCCCCCAAAAAAGAGAAAGCATTTTACCGTTTTTGGGGAAAGTCACAGATGTTGTGATCTAGCCTTTGCTGCTCTAAAATAAACACCCCAAGAACATTAAAAATCAATCAAAAAGGATAAAAGACCTTTAAAGTGTTTGACTATGCTAATTTGTAGCAAAGAGAAGGTGACATCCCATAGTGTAGCTTTGTAATATTTTTTAGGGATGCACCGAAATTCCGGCCACCAAAAATTATCGGACGAAAATGGTGTTTTCGGTTTCAGTTGAAATGGAAATTCAGCCAAAAAGAAAATGGCCAAAAATTTCCATTTCAAAATTGGGCCTAGAGGCCCAGCCGAGCCGGGGGCTCACCTAAGCATGGGGGCCAGCTAAGCTGCCTGCTCGGCCGTCTTCCAAGCTCAGGCGAGCCCCCGGCCTGGCCGGAGGGCCAACCGAGCAGGGGGCTCGCCTGAGTCTGAAGGCCGGCCGAGCACGGGGCTCGGGTGGGCCTCCAGTCCCAGGTGACGGATTTTGTTGGGGGGGGGGGGGTGGGGGTGGAGAGCACATACTCACCTACATCGGCCTAGAGTCCTCCACTGGTTGCACATACTCGCCTACATCGGCCCTGAGCTCCTCCAGCGATGGCAGTTCTGCATCCAGTGTCCTCTCTCCGTTGGTTCTCTATCCCTGCGGGGTGCATGGAGATTGATAAAACAGCAGGCTTCGATTCTCCACAGGGGACACACTAATCGGTCTTTGAAAACGTGTTAAAATTGGGTTTCGATTTCGATATGCTAATGAGTGCTTTTCAATGGATTACAATGCAATATAGAGATGACTTGGCTTTGGCTGTGAAGGGGTTAACATATGTCTGTGCCATGTGTGAAAATCAAGTTCTATCATCATCAAGGGCATCCCTTGGTAAATTATGGATACAAACCAGCGGGCAGCTAGTAGGAAAATGTCTGACGCATCAGCCGCTAGAATAAATAAAAAAATAAGCAGACTTTTTGCATGTATGTTTAATAGCGGTCTTAATGTTTGACACCGCCTGCCATCTGATGTGATTTTTCATGGCAGTGACATCCTATGGTTACTTTTATTACTCTACCATATGCCCATTCTGTGCGTGGAATTCCCATTTTAACGCAATCTCCTTCGGCTATCATGGAGAAGGTGTGGCAGTGGAACTGTTGGAGTGATGAAACCATACTCCTTTGGAAGGATGAGAAAAGATGCAGACGAAAATAAAGATGCTGTACTTTGTAGGCATAAGGCGTGTGCACCGTGCCGCCGCATTCCACTCTATGCACAATGCCTCGGCAGCCCATTTTGGTAGTGATCGCGCCTCTAAATAAAGAAATCCAGGTTTAGAATCGGCTTTATTGAATATCTCGGGGTGATGGGGACTGTGCTCCAGATTGTCCTGGCCTGACCTATCTTGTGTTTTACAGCAAAGTGATAAAATCAACAGCTCTTAACACTGAGAGATGGAAAAATCTGATGCTCATTCAATGAACTGCTCCTGGAATAGTCTGCTTTATCCTTACATGAACCAAAATATGAGCAGCTGCCCTCTCTAACCAGCATTTAACTGGTGTATCCTATCCATTTCGTAATTTTTTTTTTCTTTCTTCCTCTTCTTTCTTTTCCTTTTCTTTTTTTTTTCCGTTTTTCTCTTTTTTGCTTTCTTGCACTTTCTTTTTCTTTCTTTTTCTCCCTCTTCCTCTCTCTCTCCCCCTCTCGCTCTTCTCTCTCTCCCCCTCTCGCTCTTCTCTCTCCTCTCTCTCTCTTTCTCTCCCTCTCCCTCGCTTTGTCTTTTCTTTCTTTCTTTGTATGTATGAAAGCAAATCCAGGATGCAAAAAAAGTGAGACAGAGGTCATTTGCATGTCTTACCCAGAGTTCCTTGCTGCATATGGGGAATGTAGCACAGGAGCTGTGGGATGCAGTTCTTTGAATTGCTGTGATATGTAAATGGCTTCTGCAATAATAAACCATATATATATATATATTTCTATCCACCATATGTAGGATGCACTCCAAGGGCTTCATTGAAATTCTAAAACTTTATTTAAAAAATGGCCAATTTTGACTTTTGATAAAGACCAAATTGAGGATTAAAATGTGTGGTGTACGTGTAATTTGTCTGGACTACAGCACCAAGACATGTTCTTATGCTAAAGATTTCATGTGGTGAGTGACGCATGTGTACAATTAATATACATAAGAGAGACAAGTAGGAGAGGCTCCACTTACCTCAGCATTAATATATGGCTGCTACAGAGACTTAAATACATAATGTCATATACAGTGCACTCAGATACATACACCCAAAGAGAAAATCCAGCAGTCACCCTTATCCTCAACGTGGCAACAGATCAAACAAAACAAAAATTCATCCAGTAAATATGAAGGCGCTGACGGTATATAATAAAAGCAGAATCTTTCATATTGTAATATTTAACATCTAATCACCATTTTATCTCCTGCGGAGCCTTTATCGGTAACCTTGATAAAGACACAACACCAGCTGAAACGTCTGCCGATATGTTTAGATTTAAATATTCCCAAATGAAAATTATTCTTTTATTATAGTAGCGATTCAGTGCATACATTTTTCTGTGTGTCTGTGACCCCCCCCATCCTACGACAGGGCTTTATTCGGGGATTGCAACTCCAGTCCTTATTATTGTACATTTGCAGTATCCAAATCCAGTCAGCTTAGCATATACCCTGTAAGTAGCGACCGCAATTTAGTACTTTATCTAACGGGTGATCCCAGACACCCTACTTACACCCCATGAGTGAGAGATCGGGCCGACACGGGGCCCTTTCCATTTGTGAGTCTTTTGCTCAGGGCAGCCCTGCTCAGGATCTGCTAATTACAAATTGCTAATTCATCCATTTCATTTGACAAAGTGGCTTAATGTAATTTTAGAAAGTAATTAGATTCACTCAAATCTTCCGCCATCCACTGAAATGTAATTTTGTATTTTTTTTTTCTTCTGGGTTTCCCATAATCCAGATATGAATATTATGCATCCTCATACATTTTACTCAGCAAACTGGCAGCTTAGAGGGGCTCTCTACAAAAAAATCCCCCCTTCCCCCCCTTTTTTTTTGCCCTTAAATATTTGAGGTTGCTGACAGCATCTGCCCAATTATTTTTTCTATTTTTATTTTTATTTTAGCTATAAATACTCAATCCTTTTTTTTGTCTTTTTTTTTCCTCTTTTTTTTCCCCCCCAGGAGTGCGCTGCTTGTCTCCTCCGGGTCAGGGCTTCTGAAATGCCGAAGTCCCAGCAGCTTTTTTACACAATTTGTGTTGCATACGATATGTAAATTGTGCAATGCTTGGAACTTGCGTAGTTCTGTACTCATGTACCATAGCACCTGCACAGAAAGATGGTGCACGTGAAGAACCAATCCTTTGGCTGCCTTCTCTTAGGACTCTTGCTAATGCGAGCAGTCTGGGAGAGGATTATGCAGAGCGTGCTGACATTATCGATGACCAATTTGGTGACGGGTGGTAATTCTAAATCCTGGCTGCCTAATTATGTGTGTGTCGGCGAAGAAAACTCCTCCACTTCACACAGCATTTTGTGCTAAAATGAGACCGGGGGGGGGGGCACTCCACACTGACTGACCAATTAAAAATCTAAAGTGGTCAGGGTATGTAGTGTCCCTGTAATGTGGCAAAAATCTATAGAGCACCGAGAGGATTTGGTGAAAGAATGGCAGGGTATACCCCCCCCCCTCTTTAGTTTCCTTATTCAGTACATTACTATCTGTCATACCGTTCTCATTTTTATGTTCACTTTTTCCCTGCAGTCTGCTTTTACCGAAAAAGATTTATTTTCCACCCTCCGTCTCAGTTCCCAAGTCTCTCTAACACGATGACTAGAGGGACAGCATTCAACACTTCTTACTCTCGACAAGAGCCGGTGCTTAATTGTGCTGTAGCAAAATAGACATTATCAAGGCCATTGAGGTGTGAGTGTTCACGAATGGCTTGGTTGAAGCCAAGTTAATGTAATACTATTGTTACAGCCCCGTTAGAGCTGACCCTGAGCAAGTCTATCAGTTGCAGATGGAAAACTGCCAATTTCCAAGATTATCTCATTTCAAATCATAAAAATTTGCAGGGTTTACCCTTTGCATTAATTGGGCCAACACCAATTAATCGGATTCAGGCAAGGGAAAACAAGCTGAGTGAACAATGAACAGCCTCCTATCTAATCCATTAAAGGGAATTTACTCATTGGCAGATTCTTTTCCTGGAATATCCTATAAACGATGGATACATTGTATCTTAAAATCCAATTCAATATCCCATCCCTTGATGTCATAATCCACAATTTACCTTGGTCATACACCTTGTGCCCAAACCTCAGGTTGTGGATGATGTCGAATGACGCAATAGGGTACCTATTGCACCATTATAATTTGTCTCATCTTTTGCCATTAACCTACATCGATATCGATGCACTGGCTTGTTAGGAAACATGTCAACAGCCAATGAGTAGGGAAATCTTCTGAAGGGAAACTCTCCCGCTCTGTACTACCAGTGTACTACCAGCATCGGGAGGGAAATTCACACAGTTTTGTTGCACATGTGCTAGCCAAATTGATGCCACTTTTATAGAATTTGATTCCCATCAAGCGAGTTGAAGTTGAGCTTTGACAAGTTCACTTTAACTTGGTGGCAACTTTCATTCTATTGACCATTTTATTTATCATGGATGATGACATATTGCATGTTTATATCTATTACATTCAAATTGCTCAATAACTTGACCCCCTCCTCCCTTACATGTCTTCGTTGCTTCGCAAGCACTTCCCGTCTTGACAACTCCGGTCGGCGAGCAACCTCCGCCTGTTATCTGTCTACACTCGCGCTGCCAACTCTCCCCTTCAAGACTTCTCAAGGGCAGCTCTGGTCCTGTGGAATGACTTACCTCTCCCTATAAAACTCTCCCCTGATCTTCAGGCCTTCAAGAAATCCGTCAAAACCCATCTCTTCAGATTAGCGTACCACATCACTGATGCAACTCACCCCTCTGCTCACCTACTCTCACGTCATGATTGAAGCCGTTTCCATTTCCCCCACCATTCCCAAACCGTTGGCACTAATGATCCTGACATCTAGTAAAACTCCCCTTGTCTTCCTCCACTCCAATCCCCCTAGACCAGTGGTTCCCAACCGCGTTCCTCAGGTACCCCCTAACAGGCCAGGTTTGCAGATAGCTGAAGCACAGCACAGGTGATCTGATTTGCTGTTCAGTGATTGCAGGATTCAGTCTGCATTTCCCCAAGGTGATCCTTAAAACCTGGCCTGTTGAGGACTGCGGTTGGGAGCCACTGCTCTAGACTGTAAGCTCCTATGAGCAGGGCCCTCTACACATCTTGTTTCCATCCTATTTCCGTTTATCGGCAGCTCACTCCCTTTGGTTATTGTAAAGCGCTGTTGAAACTGTTGGCGCTATATAAATGATGATGATAATAATAATTTTGTATATAAAATATATTGAATTTCATATCCAAACAACTCCCTCCCATCACTCCCATCTTTTATTCCAGCTCTTTCTGATCCAGTTATTCTGTGTAATACTGTTTATTATGGCAGGTTCTTGGTAAGAGAATTTGAAGGGGTCGTTGCTCTGATAACAGTGAACTTACTCCGTGACTGCGGAACGCAGCTGTTTCTTATTAAACCCGGCCTAGGGACTCTTCCTCCTTTCTTGGAGTTCATATGGTCATGACGTTAAATTTACATTTTTCCATCCTCCCTTCCAAGAAAACTGTCCTCTCAGCAGTCTTCTGATTTTACTGAAAACAAAGCAAACGCGATCAGAAATGCAATTTCATGCCATGTGCAAGAATACTTTGTTCCACTCTTTAGGAAATCGGAACAATTGGATCTCTGTATTATCTGAAATCTTCTTTTGATTTATACATATATTGGAAGCAGCATATGACAGATTTCTAAGAAAACTATATAGAAGTCGAGCAGCCAAGGAAACCTTTAATATACATTTTTAAAGAATAATCCTGAAATTTAAAAGCTGGAGGTAAATTCTAGGAGCTGTTGGCTTTGCGGATATCATTTTTATATAGCCGTTACAGATTATTAGCAGCCTTTCTGGCCGATATTCTGTACGTTAAAAATTGAGAAAAAACACACAAATCTGACATTATACCGTTAACCGAATGTATTCAATAAAATGAAAACTTGCGCTACGTCCATTTCATTTATTCACGTTAATATCGACGTGGCCATGTCCAGACTCTGCATTTTGCAATGATAACTCTTATGACCCTGTAGGTTAAGGGGTCAGCAACCTTGGCCCTCCAGAACTAGATCTCCCATGATGCTCTGCTACTCGTGAAGTTGGTAGAGTCTCACCGGAAATTTATTTCCAAAACATCTGCAGGACCAAGGTTGCTGCCCTCTGTTGTAGGACATATGGCGTCAGAGACACAGAGGTCCAAAAGACCCCAGCATATCTGTATAGAGCATTTTCAACCAGATGGGAGGGAAGCCCCATTTCTGTTATTACGGTCATACACAATACCCTCGGTGGGCAGGAGAAGCTCTACAGTGACTGCTAACATCCAGGATGTCAACCTGCTGTAGGAAAAGCCCCGGATCAGCAACGAGCTGCGGGTCTTCATCTGTCGCGGCTGCAGTGAGCTGCCTTAGCCAATTATCGGCCAATAAAAGGCCAATACTGATTATCGGTAATTTGCCAAATATCGGCTCCTTATAATCTGTCTCTCCCTACTGTAGACTACCTGGCTTTGTCCTGCCTTCTCAGTCTTGAAGAGCTAGTGTGACAGCAGTCCTAAGAAACCTACTAGAAGTCCCTGGAGGCAAGAGAGGGAACAGAATTTCCCATAGTTTGTTATCGGCAGAATTGCAAATGGTTTTATCAAAAGACACCCATGTTGGTGATTATAAGCTGCTTCTTCATTTCTGTCCCGTTTCATGGTGAACAAGGCAATTATGCATTGAAAAGGGGGTTGCTATTCTGAAACTCTTCCGCAGAATAAAAGGGTTACATTGAAGCCAACAGCACCACTTTTTATCTGATATAGTGTGTGTGTGTTTGTGTGTATATGAAACAATCACAATCTCAGTTGGGGATCACCGTAAGAAGACAATACAGCAACTGCAAAAATAACCATTGTTTCAACTACTGTGAACGATGGCCATCCAATGAAGCAAGACTCCATAACTGCCCCCCAAGTTTCCTCAAAGCTGAACAATGGTGTCACCATCATTCTTCTATAGCATACGTCAGCTGCACTATTCTCTAGTTACCATTGTTTGCAACAATGGTAAAGATACGATGGCAATTTTTAACGTGGTGATCTTCATTGAACCCTGAGCGAAACAACTGAACAACTTCCACTCAACTGTGACAACTGCATGAATAACTCTGGCAGAAACTCCCAGGGAACTTTCCTAGACGGTGAATTCATCGTAGTTGATGCACCATAGGTAACCAAATTTAATTCACAATGATAGAGTAACACAACAGTGGTTATTGAACTGACCTTTATGTGTTTTAAAGCAAAAATTTAGAAACGCACCTTTTTTCAATCTCCTTTTCTTCCTAGTAACTTGTGCTTTCATGGTTGGCTTTTAATTCTCCACCACTGCATGTTTTCAGAACCAGTGGATAGGACACTCCTGTCCTTTGTTTTACCTCTGCGTATAAACTGACACTTGTTGATCTGATATCTGTCCTTCTCTGTAACAGATTCCGTATTATAAAGATTTCTGTGAACATATTCAAGCTGGCAAATCCTGCGAGAAGCTTGTCGGGTGGTCTGCCGTCTATAAGGTCTGTTTTGGTATGGCCAGCTTCTTCTTCTTACTCGCCGTCTTCACCATCAACATTAAAAACAGCCGTTGCTGCCGGGCCTACGTCCACAATGGGTGAGAGAAAATCATACCATATGCAAAGAGTATATTTCAATATGGACTAGTCATTTGAGGGGTTATTCAAAGAGCAGCAAGTTGGACACGAAATTGCACCGAACAGGGAATTTCCCCATACGTGCAATTTCATGTCCATTCGGCTATTCAAAAAGCTGACCATTCACCAAATATTGGCGAATTGCCAGTGAAATCCCATGACCTTCGGCAGCAGTGAAATCCCCATAGTGACGCAATGGTTAATCTATTCAGAGAACACCGAACAGCAGAGAAATGTCAGTGAAATGCCCTGATTTTCGGTGGATTCATTCGACCGGTTTAAACCGACGAATTCCATAGGTTTCAATGCTAAAAATTTTTCCATGTTTTTCTTAAATATTTATTCAACCGTTCATTCTTTTCGTTTGCAGCAAAAAGTCTCTTTATTTTTAAGGAATTTTTTTGGCACTTTTTGGGATTGTTTTGGCCAAATTTTTTTTTTTTTCTCCTTTTTTATGTTTTTTTTTTTTTCTTTTCTATAACACACCTTTTTATTATTATTCATAGGACCTCCTATATTATTTCCATACATTTTCATGCAGTACATTTTTTTTGAAAACTCCTTTTAAAAGTTGCGGTGTCTGTGTGTTTTTTTGTTTTGTTTCTTTATCCCTGTTCGGCAGCTGGTCGACTTTTTTCGTATCGAATCGGCAGATGCATTCAGTGTTATTTCGCGGGTTATGTGATCAGTTTTGCGGCAGTTTAAATATGCGTTCGGTGGGTCAGCGAATTTAACTCAGAAGTGCGGCGATGTCGGTGACATTTCGTTGCTCTCTGAATAACCCCTTTAATGTTAAAACAAGTTTCTTTCAAATTTTACTACAGAATATATATCAATCCTGAGGAATACTTTTTTGTGTTTTCGTTTTAGCTTCTGGTTTTTCAAATTCTTGATCCTGATAGCGATGTGCGCCGGAGCGTTCTTCATTCCTGATCAAGAAACCTTTCTGAATGGTAATGTTTGTTTTGGTGTTGTATTTTAATTGGTTAAAGTTGAGCTGACGATTGGCTGGCGTGTGAAGCAGCTGGTGCGTTTCAATATAACCTCTGTAAAAAGGTCACCGCAGTCTAAATATAATTCCCTGTGCAATCGGGAAACCTCCATTTATTTTCTTTGAAACCACCTTCTGAATATTGACACGGGATGGCTTTTTTTTAAAAAAAATGAGTAAACGGTAAAACACTGCGCCAATCCAATGCTGTCAACACCTAAAACAAGTAAAAAATGCCATGTTAAATAAAAATAACAAAGAAACCTGACAACCTTGTAGTTCTTTTAAAACTGCTAATAAGGATCTTTAGTCTTATATTTATATGTGAAATTACAGGTTTACATTTATGGCATAAATTGTTCTTAGAAGGGGAACTTGAGGGGGTCTAAGGCCGGGTGCACACTAGCGTTTTCCTCTGCGCACTAGCACGCGGTGTGACGCTCTTTATGACGTGCGTTGTAGCATATAATTACGCGGATAGAGAAGAACACACGTAGTACGCGCGCAACGCATAACGCGCGCTGAAGACGTCCGTCATAGAAACACCAAGGCTTTTGCGCTAGGATTGACGTCACGATTGGCTGCGTGCTGAATGTCAAAAGCCCAGCTTTTTTTAAATTTTATTATTAAACTCAAATTCAGTTTTTACGACGTGTGTCAAAATTAACGCATCATCTGGTATCTACCAATCTCTTCCGTCATAAAGTGCGTCCTTTTTAACTCACGCTAGTGCACAGAAGAAAATGCTAGTGTGCACCCGGCCTGAGTTGTTACCTTTTTCAAACAGGTCTGGGTTGGTTTAGGAGGATTGTTTTTGTGTTTTTTTGGTTCACTTTACGTTTATATTAAATTTACTTCATAAATTATTGATCTTGATGGAGCCAGGTAAAATGCTTGGCATGCTTCTCTCACCGTCCTTTCTCTGGCTGCAAAAGTGATTCATATGAAATGGCTTTCTAAATTCCGATGCCACCAGATGCCTTCAGAAGTCACTTAAGTGAAATAAGTCCTCCTGCGTGCAATCCCAGATGAATAAAACCATTCCAGATGGCGCTACAATGTGGAAACATCCATGCTGGGTTAAATAATTGTATTGCTTGGGATCAATAATAACAGAATATTGATATTTAGCATTGGTAATGTGCCTGGTTGGTTCTTGAAGCTCCGATTCTCCGTCACCAGATCAATAAAGGTAAAAGGCTGAGCTGGATGGCCAGTCTTAAGCAGGTTTTTTTTTTTAACTGCTTCTAACGCTGAGGTTCCAAACCTATAATACAGAAAATAAAGCAGATGTGCTGGGTGACCGTGGGTTCGTTGGTGTAACCCTATTATACCATAAATGAAGGGAATTTATATACAAACCTTTGCACTTCTGTTTCATGTTCGGTTTCCTCCTTCACCAGAATCCGTAAAATAGATTGCTCTTCAAAACCATATTTCCATTGCTGTTGTAGGTGTAAGTACAGAGCTAAATGCTTGCTACTGGCTAGTCAGGACCCTCGCGCGGTGATTGTCTACTCTGTGGTTAATGTTGCCATTCGGAAGAGCTTGAGTGATTATTGTGGTTTTATTTTAGACTGAATTTTTTTTTTTGTCACACTGATGGTTAGTGGTAACGTCTCTGCTGACCAGTAATCACAAGTTCTGTTTCCGCTCATGTCTCTGATGCGGTGAGAATGTTTGTGTTCTCAAAATCGGCCCCTCCCCCCTTCATTATTTTTAATACTATTCACGCCAGCGAGTTGGCTTTCTAAGGTCGCAGTTTGATTTTGTAAAAACCCTGTACGTGATCTTCCAGGACGCAACATCGGAATCTTCTGACGTGTTGGTGTGATTTTTACATTGCCATGACAGCAAAACCCTCAAGTTCTCAGAAGGGATATGCAAAAAACCACTTGCAGGGTGTACCAAGATAGTTGTGGCAAGCAATCTATTGAATATAGAAAAAAGGCTCTTGTCACTGTTGGTGACGGGGGGGGGGGGGGGCGGGTAACCCCAATTTAACAATTGAAAAAGAGAGTGGGGATAGCCAAAGAATAAAATAAAACTTGGCTTTTAATTAGAAATGCAGTATAAGAATGCTTTCAAAGCTGTATTGCAATAGGCAGACAGACAGAGTTGCAGTGCTTATACCTAGGACAAACATAATGTATACATGTCTCAGCGGAGGCGAGAACATAAGTAAAAGCAGGCCACTACAAAAAAGAGGCCATAAAGCAAGTTTGGGAGTATGCTAGATTGGAAATACTAGCACAATACTGGACCTTCCCTGGAAACTGATATAGGGAATAAAAGACCGTGTGGAAACATTGCAAGTATCAAATATAATGAATGGAAACCGGCCTTGGAGGGTCTGTGGGTATAGGAAGGCATGAGAAAACACACAAGCTCCTGATGAAACTGCCGATAATACGGCGGAGAAACGCACGTTGAGCAATGGGTTGTCAATTGACAATGCCTTATTCATTATTGGTCTATCGACAAAATATTTATTTTTCGATACAATAATTGATTGCGCCTGGAGGGCTACTGCTATTGATGTATGGTTTGGAGCAGGCATAGGTTTTGGCTTGTACTGGTTGTGTCTGCACGTATCGTCATTTTTGTTGAATAGACCGGCAGTATATATATTGATTATAGGATTAGTACACGGGTCCCAATACATGGAGACCTGAAGGGAATACTATCAAATAATATATACATGCCGAGTGGTCTGATTACGGCTGGCAAAATGATCTAATTGAGATTGATTCAACTGCAGACAAATAACAATAGGTTATAGAACGAGTGACACAATACCAGTTTATGGATGTACTAAAAAGTCAAATTGCCGAAAACCAACAATTGTTGTCTAGTGGATGTTTTTATAAAAATAGGAGTACAATGAGCGGGTTTTAACCAGATATAATAAAAGTTCTATTTTATCTTGAAAGAAAATAAGAGGGATTTTTCCTCTCTAGAGGATTCGTACTTTGGGAATATTTGTTCTCTGAGATGGCGTGGTGTAAATGATGCATATATAAATAATTTTTTAATATTTGGGTTTTTTAATTAGTTTACCAAAACCCCAGAGATATTTTGTTTCCTCCTTTTGCTTTTCAGTGTGTCGGTACGTGGCCGCAGTCTGTGCTTTTCTTTTCTTGCTAATACAGCTGAGGCTGCTGGTGGAGTTTGCTCACAAATGGAACAAAAACTGGTACGTACTCAAAAGCCTGTTTTCATCTTGATGGTGAGCGTTGACTAGAATATACTTTTAACCCCAATCTCTCATCTGAAACACAACATAAAATAAATGCAAACACTTGTTTTCACGCTTTGATGTAGAACCCTTTAAACGCAATCCAACAGAATGTGTCGTTTCTTTTGTTGCCAGTGCAGAGAAGATTGTAATGTTGTGTCTTTATTTTGTGTTGTACAGGACATCTGCAAAGGTCCGCAAGACTTTATGGAGTGGGGCCCTGGCGATCGTCACCCTCGTGTTGTACTCTCTGGCAGTGGGCGCGCTGACTTTGTTGGCCTTTTTCTATACGCACCCTGAGGGCTGCCTGCTCAACAAGATCCTACTCGGTGTCAACGGAAGTCTCTGCTTACTTGTAACCCTGGTTGCATTTTCCCCTTGCGTGCAAAAGCGTAAGTAACATTACATTGCATGCTAATTAGTGGAGCTGCTCTTCTGGGTGGTTTCCCCGACTCCAACTTGATATCAAATATTAACATAAATCTGAAATAAAGACAAATATTCACAACCTATTATGGGTATTTTTCAATAAACTAATTTAGACAAAAAGCAAAGTATGTATGCAGAATTAAATTCAAAATCCTTACCCTGACCTACAAAGCTCTCACTAACTCAGCTCCCCACTACCTGTCCTCACTAATCACCAAATACACCCCAGCCCGCTCCCTAAGGTCAAACAGTGACCTACGCCTAGCTTCCCCCTCCATCACCTCTTCCCATGATAGACTGCAGGATTTTTCTCGCACAGCCCCCATCCTCTGGAACGCTCTCCCTCGTACTGTCAGACTTTCCCCTAGTTTTCCTTTCTTCAAACGCTCCCTTAAGACTTTCCTATTCAGGGAAGCCTACCACCCGACTCACTGACGCAACCAGCCCATCCCGCTCACCTTGCAGCCCATCCCTCTCACCTTGCGGCCCATCCCTCTCACCTTTTTTTTTTTTATTTTATTTAAGATTTTTATTTTCTGAAAGAAAAGATCACAGACTGACCAGCATAGTTGGCCTCGCAGGGCCAAATGTTATGCTCTCATAAGAAACACAGATAACATAAAAAGGGGGGGGGGTCTCATGAAATATCCGCAAAATGTCGAGAAAGGGGGGGGGGTTATAACAAAAGTCGTCAGAAAAACATTTCGGAAAAAATAAAACCAAAAAGTCTCAAATCTATCCCCAGCCGGGGAATAACAGCGGGAAAAAGGAAATAAAATGGTAGTCAAAGCGTCTCTGAATCAAAAAGGGGGGGGGAGTGGGGGGAACTCGCAGATATGTCCTCGTATAATATCGCAGTAAAAAAAAAAAAGAAAAAGAAAAGAGAAAATCAGAACACAGAAAAGAGTGTGCCATGGATCTCTTCATCATCCCGTGTCTCGAAATGGTAGCATTCGTGAGGCAGGTAGTGCCCCGCATGCGCGATCGGGGCCTCCAACTTCAGCGGACCCGCAACCACAAAGCCGACCCCCAAGTCTCATCCAGACCCGAGCTTCTCCATGCCCTCCTCCGTCAGATGCTTGGGTTATAGCCGCACGCGTTGTTGGGGAGTACCTTGGTGCCATTCTAACGGCCAGCGGAAGGGGGTCAGTCTCCTTAGGTTCACGGCAGGGGATCAACATCACCGGGTCCGGCGGGACCGGTACCACCTGGACTATGCGAGGCTCCAGCTTGCCGCCTTCAGACAGCTCCGGGGTCGGTGCCCCAGTCAGGTCACCGGTCCCAACGCACTCCTCCAGAACATCAGCCATGTCCCAGTCGGGTTCTGCGGGGCACAAGGTCGCGTCATCTCCTAGAACATCCACCTCCTGGTTCTCTGCCTCCCGGCAGCCACGTAGTGCAGCCATCACCCGGCGCCAGACACCGCGGGTGAGGGGATCGTCATCATCCCCCTCCGTCAGTATCTTCAGGCAGGCCTCGAGGCCTGAAACAAAAGCCCCCTCTCCTCCAGCGGGGGGGAGGGGATCCACCCCGCTGTCGACCCGCAGCTCCATCTACCTCATCCGCAGAAATGACATCTAGAGCGACTGGGGGACGTGGGCCCACCATCCCCACAGTCAGCAGCTCGGATTCCGGGGCGAAGCATTGAGTCCTGCAGATCTAGGAGGGGTGAAGAGCCAAATGGTAGGCCGCAAGATGTCCGCCAGCACCGAGTCCGGGCCACACACCAGCAGCCGCCAGGGTAGTCTCTGTTCCGGAGGGGGGACTGAGCGGGCTCCGGACAGTAAAGGACCGGCAGCCAGCCACTCAGGTACCCCTAATCCAAAATTTGTAGCAGGTAAAGTCAGCTATAGGGCCCTTAGAGGAGAAGTCGTGTGGAGCTCCACCATTACACGTCCGTCTCCACGAGCGGCCGGCCACGCCCCCCTTCATCCCTCTCACCTTGCAGCTCATCCCTCTCACCTTGCAGCCCATCCCTCTCACCTTGCAGTCCTCTCCTTCTGTTTCTACCCCCAACCCTTCTAGACTGTGAGTTCCCACAGGAATAGGGCCTTTGTTTCCTCCTGTACCAGTTTGTCAATTGCTGTTCAATGTATTGTTACCCGGTCTATATTGTGCCCATTGTACAGCACTGCGGAATATGCTGGTGCTTTATAAATAAAGAAGAATAATAAATAATATGTTATTTACGCCACGTGACTTTTAACGTTTATTGTAATTTAGAGACTCCTTGGGGTGGAGTTTTATTGTTTTGCAGCTCTTTTTTATTCACCCGCACACAAAATATATAGGAGCTGTAAAAGGACATTTGATATCTGCTGCCCTAGTTGTCCTATGCAAGAATACGGTTCTCCTGGGAAATTGATGAGTATGATGAGCATTGTACAATAAAGGTGTTCCACATATCTTTGGTCTCGATGCTCCATGAAGATGAGATTGGTTATAGTTCGGTGCTTCAGATCGCATTTTGAAACCGTATCGATATATATTATGTATTATTCTGTGAAAAGGAATGAGGAAGCATTGTGAGATTTTAGTTTATACGGTCTAGGTAGGGGTCAGCATTTATCAACCTTTGATAGGTTTGAACTTGCTTCCAGTCATGTGAAATTTCCTCACGTCAAGTGCACAGAGCATCAGTTATCCTCAGCAACCGCTCATTCTGACCGAGCCTGTATCGCATCTTGAGATAGCAGCTCGGATCTTTGGGTGCCACACTCTCCTGTCCAAAGTAACATGAGAAGGCAACATGTTCTCCACCTGACTCTGGAAATCTAAGCATTCGAGGAGGATTTGTCCATTTCTACTTCGCTTACCAAGTGACCTCTCCTATGTAACCTGTCTAGGAGCTGAGTCGGGCTTGGGGTGACCTTCTAGTTGATAAGTGCCTGGATTTCTCATTCAGTCATCAAAATGCACAGGCTGAGCTGCATCTGTATCAAGATTGTCGACATAATGTACTTACAGTATGATGTTCTTCTTCACTTACTTGCATTTTATCTAATGTTTACTACTTTTGTTTGTTTTTTCTATTCAGAACAACCACAGTCCGGTTTGCTGCAATCTGCCATTATTAGCTGCTACGTCATGTATCTGACCTTCTCATCCTTGTCCAGCAAGCCCCCAGAAACTAGTATGTGTTGCTTCCTCTGTGTTTGTGTCTGACTGTGTAGATGTATATACCAGTAATCTAGAAAATCAAGCAATCTGTCACCTATCCATTCTACCATCCACTGTGGAACTATGGTCCCCACTGAAATGCATGTGGGACGAAGAACTTTACGCTTGCTCTTAAATTTCGGAAAATGTTCTGTATAAGAATATAGGTCTAACAAAATAGAAAAGTGGGCACCGGAGGCTAAAATGTAAGCTTTGTTACATCCGCTAATAAAAATATGTATAGATGTAGCCTAATGATACAGAGCTATGTAGTAACCACTGTAGAAAGAAGGAAGGTCCACTCGCCAGAAATAACAGACCAGGATTGCGGTTTCCCGTGCAGCAACACATTGAGAAGAGCAAGGCTGGGTATTCTGCATCCATCATCCTTTGGAAGCCTTTATTGGACCAGAATAGCAGAAAAAACTTGTCGGCTCTCTATCGGAGTCTTTCTCAAGAAAGGGTCCAGTGGAGAGAGGAAACATTGTTGCAGTTGTCCTACTATTGTTCAATAAACTTCCTATGGATGTAAGTGATAAGCTAATTAATCAATGAAGGATATCAACAGCAGGTCTGAGAAATCTGTAAGTATGGTTTATTGTGCATACAATGTGCACGGACTTCACATGCAGGGTCTGAAGTGATGCACAAACACACAAGCCTTTATACATTATCTTCTGCCATTGGCTTCTGTCTTTGAGCACATAGCCAAAAAAGGGTAGGGAGACCTATCTAACTGAGATAACGATATCTTGGCGTCCTGGTAGCCCCAAGTGTCGTGGGACGGGGGGAAGCGGGATGAAACTCTTATTGGCGAGGAGTGACTTTTAGTCTTGTGGTTGTCTGGTGGTTTCTTTGGCTGGGTGCGGTCTCAGAAAAATCATCACTTTATGCCAACTTATCTATGATTTTGTCAAAAGGAAGAATTTAGAACACACTGAATTCTTTAATTCAATATAATTAATTGCATGGGATGTACCGATACTTGTATCGGTGCCGATACTGGGATCTGCACGAGTACTTGGTAATATATATGTGAGCTGAGGCAATATATATATATATATATATATGTATATATATATGAGCTGGGGAGCATTTTATATGAGGTCTATTGGAAAGCGGAAGTATCGGTGCTCGTTCTTAAAGTGGTATCGGTGCATCCCTATTAATTGCCATATTAAACTTAATTTATTCAAACTGCTGCAAACATTATTTTCAAAAGATCTCAACTACAGCTAGGAGTGAATAACTATAATATTTTTTCATCTTACCTTTTCTACTTGTTCGAATTCTTCCACCTGTAAAGGTGTCCTATTTTACACTGCAGGAGGCACAGCCACATCAACACACATGGAAACCCCTTTGAGTATGGACTTACAGCAACTGAAACACACTGGAAAGCATTTGATTTAAAAGATATATAAAAATTATAACACCAGCACAGGATAGTATTCCGTGAAATACGTTGTCTTATCATAAGCAGAATGCCCGGCCTTCTTCTCTTCCATGTTCTACAGTTATATAAAATACTAAATGCTATCTCAAGTACAAAACGTTTACAGATAAATGGCATACGCCGCACAAAAACTGAGCGTGAAAGCATTACAAGCAATGTTATAGCACCCACTGTGCATTACACATCATGTAAGCAAACGACCGTACAGCAACCAAAGGGACACAAAAACCATTTGTCTGTATTCCAACCTTGGTGTAAACGTAACCACGCTGTATTCCAACCTTGGTGTACACGTAACCACGCTGTATTCCAACCTTGGTGTACACGTAACCACGCTGTATTCCAACCTTGGCGTAAACGTAACCACGCTGTATTCCGACCTTGGCGTAAACGTAACCACGCTGTATTCCGACCTTGGTGTAAACGTAACCACGCTGTATTCCGACCTTGGCGTAAACGTAACCACGCTGTATTCCAACCTTGGTGTAAACGTAACCACGCTGTATTCTGACCTTGGCGTAAACGTAACCACGCTGTATTCCGACCTTGGCGTAAACGTAACCACGCTGTATTCCAACCTTGGTGTAAACGTAACCACGCTGTATTCCGACCTTGGCGTAAACGTAACCACTCTGTATTCCGACCTTGGCGTAAACGTAACCACGCTGTATTCCGACCTTGGCGTAAACGTAACCACGCTGTATTCCGACCTTGGCGTAAACGTAACCACGCTGTATTCCGACCTTGGTGTAAACGTAACCACGCTGTATTCCGACCTTGGTGTAAACGTAACCACGCTGTATTCCAACCTTTGTGGAAATGTAACAACTCCATAGACCGCAACGGATCTGGGAAATTTACAACCGCTCTGGTTAAGTTTACAACAGAATTGGAATAGAGCCCGCTATATTTTCAGAAAAAGCTATGGGTCCTATTTAAGATTGGTGTAAATTTAACCAGAACGGTTGTAAACGTAATAACTCCATAGGCTATAATGGCTCTGGTAAGTTTACAACAGCTCTGGTTAAGTTAGCACTAAGCTTAGAATAGGGCCCTAAGAAGTTAAAAAGTTAGAGACAGACCTAAGGTACCCCATGATTTGGTACTATTGGATGCCTTTATCAAGGGTCTACATAAGACTTTATAAAACGCTTTGCTGGCTCCTGAAACGCATTGTTGACTTTGACATTCTATATAAATGTGTCCAGCCATGGTTTATGCAACATATATATGTAACAGTTATAGTCCGAAGTGCGGTTAATGTTAGGATTACCCAGGTAATCCTGACATTACCTAGGCATCATTAGCAAAAGTCTGAAGTGAAATGAAATTTCCTTGTGAAATGAAAGGCCTCAGGGTACTCCGGTTTTGTGCTGTGTTTCACCCGGGTAAAACACACATTACCCTAGTGTTGCTGGATAAAGTGTGATGTGCAACGAAACATCAGACTTTATCCGGGTAAACTGCAAAGTATCCAAACGCCTCTGGTTTCTCAGCTTTTCTTGGGTTTTCAGCAGGTTACTGTTGACTGAATTCCGAGGATTACCCGGATAAAGCTGCAAACTGTTATCTGACCGATAACAAAATGGTGTTTTTGGTTATTTTTAATGAAATTGTAACCACGGTCACAAACCACACTAAATAACCGTCATGTTACTCTGTGCATTAATTGTCTGAAGATAAAGATCTTATAAAAAGAGTAACCTGATGGTTATGTTTTATAAATGATATATAAGCACATATGACACATAATAAAGATCATGTAACTCTTTCACATTGATATAAGAAACATATCCTGTTACTCTGTATATTCATTATATCCGCAATACATTTTAATGTTTGCCTTTTGCCATTTTCATTGATAATATCCATAGATAATAGCAAAATTCACTGTTACACAAGCTGGTTGGATGCTCTGCAGATTACCCAGGTGAAGCTGTGGATAGTCCTCGGATTACCCGGGTGAAGCTTCAGACGTTTATCTGAACGATAACAAAATTTGGTTTTAACCACACGTGGTTGGATAGTCCTTAGATTACCCGGGTGAGGCTTCAGATTTGCACATTATCCGGGTAAAGTACTGATTTTTCAGCTCTTCCAGACTGTTACCCAAGGGCAGTTGGTTAGTCCTAAAATTACCCGGGTAAAGTCCGAAATTTAAATATTTTTTTTTTTTGCAGCTTTTCCAACAGATTTGGGTAATGTCAGGATTACCCAGGTAATTTTAGGATTATCCGCACTTCGGGCTTTAACCGTAACATATACACCAATATGTGTATATTTCCCTGTGTTTGTGTATGTATGTACACATATTTATACATATGCACGTGTGTGTGGTTTTATATTCAAATTGTCAGATCTATCATCAGGTGATAGCGGAAACGGAGAGAAACCATTTGAACTTCACTTTGTGTTGAATATGCCTACAGCGTTTCCACATGCAGAACCAGTAGTATTAAAGCCCTATATTGCAGATGTAATGCATAGCTATGATTATTACTTTGTCCAGGTACAGCATCTTCATTCTGACTGCCTCCTGGTGGACAGAGCTTTTTCATCGCATTTGTGACTTGGAGACATGCAAATAATGCTGAATAAAGACTGGATACAGTATAATTGCTCGGAATATCTTTTATATATTTTATAATGTGTCTTTGTCCTCTCTTTTTAGTGCTGGATGACACTGGGAAGAACATCACCATATGTGTTCCCAGCTTCAGTAAAGACATTAACCAGGACGGCCAACTTGTCTCCATATTGGGCGCGATCATTTTATTCGCCTGTATTTTGTATTCCTGGTAAGGGCAAGTCATTTCTTCAGAATGTTAGAACTGAATTGGCTGTACCATTATTATGGCGCTTCTTTCTCAACAAAAAAAAATATATATTATTTTACCAGGAAGGATACATTGAGATTTCTCTCATTTTCAAGTATGTCCTGGGTGGCGAGTGTGTACCGTTAGGGGTCTTGCCCAAGGACACTTACTGGAGAGGTGCTCTTGCCGGGATTTGAACCCGTGTCTCCACAGTCTCCGCATTATGACTGATAATTCCATCCAGCTCTCCATCCAAGAGAGCAGATTATCAGATAAGGAGTCGTAAATGCTTCAGTGGCCATGTTCCTGTAGTATCTGGCCTGCCCTAGTGGGATATTTAAGAATATCTTAATAACTGTCAGTTGGGCTTTGCTGTCCCCGTTACTCTGATATTGTTAATTAGCAGGACAAATGGTTTAATTTGAGTCCTAACATGACCCAGTTACCATATTCCTTCGTGCACTGCGCCAACTCCAAGAGTAGAGTCTATACTGTCTCTTGTATTTAAAAGTAGTAAGTGTTGCCTCTGTTCACTCGATTTCTCATGGTACACACTACTGCTCTAAACCAATGCTCCTGATGACGCTGATTAACAGAGAAATGCGTTGAGCTTGTAGCTATGACTTAATTCCTGCAAGGGTGAGCAGGACCACCGGATGTGTGGATAGGAGCCTAGCTCCCTGCCACACCACCAACAACTAGGGTCAGTCCCAGTGCATTGGAACAACCTGAGTGAAGTGCAGTGCCATCGTACCAAGATCTTATAGGACGTTACGTGATAGCGAACTGTCCTCGTACCGGAGCAAAAGCGTTCAAATAGGGAGAGCGCCCTAGTCAAATTGTGTCCCCCTGGATCAGTATATTGTTATACTGTATACCAATAGTGCTTAGTGATACAGTTAACACAATACTCTATACTCAATACAAGACCGACATCTCTTGGCTTCTACAGGCACACATATGCAGTAACAATGGTTGCGTACGTATCTCTGTGTGCCCTGGGGCTGGTATCTACTACCGCATGGTAGTCCTGTTGCCTTTATGTGTTATTCGTTTGTAGTTTTGTCTTGCACCTCATGTGTTGGTTACGTTATTCTGTGCTTGTGAAATTTTTGCCTTTTTTATTTTCCGTCTCTAGCACTTCTCTTTATGGTGTCTATACTCCACTCCTTTTTAGACTCTTGAATAAAGGTTATGTTTTAGCCCTGCGATACTGAGAAGTGCAATCTCTACATTTCATTGGTAGCACCTGGTGACAGACATGACCTATTAAACGTTGTCTCCTTGTTTCTGCAGCCTCACCTCAACCACACGGTCCAGCTCTGATGCTCTAATGGGCAGATACTCGCCTCCGGAAACCGAGGTAAATTCCATTCCTCATCCTTTATATTTGGAGTGTTTGAAGTGCTTAATGTTTTTGGCAGAGCTCAACCGGAACATGCATACTTCATAATGTGCTGCTGAAACGAGTTACTACAACAGATCAAGTACTCTTACATTTTCAGGTTATAATTCTTTGTTTAACCCCTTCACTACTTAGAGATGTTCAATAAAATCACTGGCAGGTCCACTCCCAGTGAATTTGTGGTAAATCACTGTGCATTACAATCACTGTCACAATGTATGTACTGTCTATATACATACATTTATGGAGACAGTGGGGGATCTTTTTGACAGAGCTCCTCCTGCTGGCCAAAAACCAATACCACAGGTATAATCATATTTCTGAGGCTCCATGTTTCCTTGAAGGGAAAAAAACAACCCCAAGCTATTCAAGCAGCTTCACAACCTGGGCTGCTATGTATAAGCTGGTGACGATTTAGAGGCGCATTCTGGAGCCCATTTGCGACTGAATTTCGTTTGCAGTAATTGAAGTTCCTTTGCATTGCTCCAGACACTGTATGCTCAATCATGGCCTTCTTGCAGGTGCTTTTGAAGATGGAATATACTCTATCACGATGGTGAATGGGTTAAATAATCCTTAGAGATTTTAACATGTATCAGGACAAATTTCTTACTGCATTTGCGAATATATAAAAATGAATCTATTGTTTTTACCTGACATACTCCATTTCCAGGTGGCTCGCTGCTGTTTCTGCTTTGCATCCAATGAAGAAGGTAAAGATTTTTTTCTTGTGTTGATTTTTTTTTTCTGTACGGGTTTTTAACATAATTTTTTTAATATATATATATATATTTTTTGCAGTGTAATTTGGGTAGTATTGATTTGTCAAACAGCTTCCATTTTCTGCACCCCCCTCCTCGTCCACTTCAAAAATGTGTTTTCCATACATCCCTTCCCAATCACTCTCGTCCTCCGTTTGTGCGTTCATTCCCTTACTCTACATTGTCAAATCAAGACGTTCTTCACCTCTTTCTTCTGCGTGCCAGCTAATTTTTGTCTATTTTTACCAAATTCTACAATGCTGCAGAATATGTTGGTGCTATACAAATAATTGTAATTAATTACCCCTGGCTCGTGCAGTCCATATCATTAACCTCATTAATTAATTCACCTCATTAACTAATTCACTCACAGAACATTTATTAGCTATGCTCTTATGCATAAGACGTTTCAACTCCTTTATGCGTATCTTGATACAGAGGAGACAAAAATCATATAAGCATAAGAAGAGATCTAAAAGGGCGACCGGCAGGGTTATTGCAAACTCTATGTGCTTTAAGTTAGAGTGTGTGTTCTTTACAGCATGTTCTATATACACACACTGCATAGGACACATTCTTGTTTTAATAAAATACATTAATACCATGTATTAACCCCTTCACTACCAAGTGATTTTCCAAAAAACAGTCAGAAACCAGTGTTTTTTTGGAAAATCATTTTTAATAAATCATAAAGTAAGAAATATTTGAGCTTTTACCCATTTTATTTCTTACTGTAAATGACCTATTTTTGGCCAGTAGGTGGCGCCATCTACTGCCAAATTGAGTTAGAGGTTTGAGCGGCTGGTCTATTTTTTTTTTTTCTCCCTGCATCGGCTGTTGAAAGCCCGATATTTCAGAGCATTCAGCAGCTGATTTTACAGTTTATATTCTGACTCTGATTGTTGTAATAGCGATTTATCCCTTGCAGAGACCTTTATGCCTGGCCTGTATAAACAGATACAATCACTGAGGACAATCCTTATCAGATAGCTGAACTCACCAAACACCTATTCCATCCACGAGTTGCTTTATTCCATACATCAGATTACAGCAGATCACAGGACACAGCAAATGAATGAAATGCAGTATTTATGCGGTCAAAAGATGATACTGTTCATAGCATGCAATGGAGAGACGTGTGCTTGCCTGTTACTGCAGCCATAACACAGGAAACTTACTGAGCAAGAAGGGAGGAGCCTCACACAACAGGAAGCGCATCATCATAAAGCGAGGGAACAGGGAAAACATGTACAATCCAGAAAGACCACCAGATGGCAGCATAAGGACTATCTATATAAATCCCCATATAAATCGATAAGAATATACCCGTGTAACAGCATAGTTTAGCTCTTTGGGCATTATGCCCACAGGACTAAAACTTTGGGGGCACCTTCTGCAGCCCAAAAGCAAACAAAATTTGTTTGCAGCAAATGAATTTCATTTGCTTTTGGGCTGCAGATCAGCATATCGGCAAACGGCACACTGACCACAGTCACCTCTCTCAAATACCTAGGTATGTGGTTAGACCCAAATCTATCTTTTGGCCCCCACATCGAAAAACTCTCGTCTAAACTTTACCCCAAACTAGGTGCCCTGTACAGAAACAAATCCTGCCTGAGCCCCGCGGTAAGAAAGCAGATTGTACAACAAATGCTTATGCCAGCCATTGAATACGGAGATGTAGTGTATGCAGCCGCCCCGTAAACACACCTCCAGAAACTTACTACATTGTAGAACTCATTCTGTCGCTTTGTGCTACAATGTAACTACATGACCCACCATTGTGACATGTTAAAAGAACTAAACTGGCCATCGCTGGACTCTAGACGCACCCTTCACCTTTCCAACCTGGTGTTTAAGAGCTTTTCTGGGAAGCTACCACCCTACCTGAATATGCTGCTTCCCCCGGCAGTTCCCTCATCCTATAACCTCAGATCCAGGACCAGCACCTTACTTGCAATACCGCAATACAAAAAGAAAATGGCTCGATCCTCATTTTCCTACAGAGCACCGCAAATATGGAATAACCTCCCAGACGCCGTCAAATCTTCCCCCAGTCTAAAGTCCCTTAAGACTACCCTATTAACATACCTCAATACGGAATGCACCTGTAAACATGTAACATAATGACTTCATTTCCTCCATATTTATTTTTCTGTTAATCTGTGTATTTGGTCTTGTGTTAATATCTTGCATTTTACTATTTTGTATTTCTGTAACCACTCAATGTTCTCGAATCCAGGACATACTTGAAAACGAGAGAAATCTCAATGTATCCTTCCTGGTAAAATCCTTTATAAATAAATAAATATCGAGAGATCTCTATCTGGGCACCAGATGCTGCCTTTTGAAGCCCGAGATATCTCAATATCGGTAGTGAAAGGGTTACAAACCACACTAAATGCTGCCCCCAACCTTGTCCAAATTTCTCGCAGGATTGTCAAACCCTACTTTTCATCATCATTGGTTTAAAATGCATTGCATGCTTCGTACAAATGCCCATATGTGTTCTTAATCTTATTCTTGTTATGGATTCTCTGACAGCTTTCACTTCTTCCTAGATGGATTGGATGAGCGAGTAGTAAAGAAGGGAGGGCAGCACGTGGCCTGCGATGAAGAGTACAACACCGTATACAGCTACTGGTACTTCCACTCGGTCTTTTTCCTGGGAACCTTTTACATGATGATGACGGTCACGAACTGGTTTCAGTAAGTAAGCGGCTGTTTGTTTTTATGAGATTATTTGAGTTTTATGAGGGGAAGAATAAGCGTAAATTAAGACTGTTTCTGATAAAGCTATACTGAATCATGCCAGGCTCCTATACTTGGCTCTTAAGACGTGAGAGGCAAACTTCAGGTGCATTTATTCAAATTTCCATAATCTTAACCATAATATAAGAAACCATGTCTGTCTGGGACTTGTTATGATCATCTGTTCTTCTTAAGATGATAAATCTATCTGGAAGCAGTTAACAATACAGGTTTAACCTCAAGCAGGTGCCATACATGGCAAATCAGTTTTAAAGGTGTGCGTGTTTTTGTTTGTTTGTGTGTGTGTGTGTGTGTTTGTGTGTGTGTGTGTGTGTGTGTTTTTCTATTTAATTTGTCGGCACTCCAGTACAGTTCAGCAAAAAAAAAAAGTAACTTTTATTTAATGCATTAAAACATAGCCTCTAGGGGACTTTCTTCAGGACAAATTCCTCCTCAAATTTCCCCAATAAATAATTTTGACATTATTATCCTGAAATAGTCAGGTAAACCTACAACCTTATTAGATAATCTTGTTAGGATGAAAATCTATTCTAGCTCTTCCTTTCATGATCACAGTCCTGCAGGGCTTCTACCCTTTATTGATGTCTGTCAGGACAAGCTGTTTCGGAGCACCTAAGCATGTTAGAATCTTGGGGCATATATTAAATTTGCCCCAGCTGAGCCCAGTTCAGACATGCTCAGTCGGTCAGAGTCAAATTAATCACTACAGCATCTTAAGCTTCACCAGGGAGAAAAAAAAACGTTTAACATGTAATTTTATTAAAACGTTGCATATTCTAATGAAGTAAAGTCAGAAATGACTACTCCTTTTTTTTTTTTTTTTTGTTCTACGTGTCACGGCCTCCTGTAGGTTTCTGCAATATTTCCTATTTTAGAGCATATTTTCCTTTTCTTGTCCACAGTTACAACTATGCAGAAATAGAAAAGCTTTTCACAGGCAGCTGGTCTCCTTTCTGGATAAAGATGGCCTCCTGCTGGGTGTGCATCCTGCTTTACCTCTGTACTCTATTATATCCGGTGTGCCGCAACAGTCGCAAGGGACTCGTGGTGTAAAAAACCTTCTGCGGAAAGATCCATTTCACCATCTGTTACATGTTACTAGACAGTCAGGCTGACTGTACTGTATGTGGTAAATCTATTGTAAATGTAGCAATTTTTATTGAATTTTTTTTTTTTTTCCCTGTGCTGGAATACTAGGATCTTCTTTAAAAAGCCATATTATGCAAATCACTCGGACCATCCTCAGCTCACCAGTATGCGCTTTTTCTGTGAACATTTACTTTGGGGAACAAAAATCTGTGAGAAAAGGTGTTTCATTCTTTTGTAGTGTCAGTAACATACATGCTCTGTACCCTTTGTACATGTTTATGTGATGCCTATTTTTAAGTCCATTTTTTATTTAAAACGTTGAATTCCTGCAGGGACTGTCACAGGATCAATACTCATATTTATTTTATACTAGTAAACTTTGGCGTGACGATGTTTACGGAGAATCTCAAGAGGGAGACCGTTTATTGCTGCTTCTACGTACAGTTTTATCACTACGGCACTGTTACGTGCGGTTAGGAGAAATTTACATCTCGACAATTTCCCTCTAACAACAAAAAAACTATCTCTATTTTCCATTTTTTTAGGTTTTCTCTTGCTACCCGTTACGTAGCGGATTTAAAAATGCATACAATCTTTAATCAACAAACTATAACTTCACTCACATTTTTTTTACCACTTGTGATCTTCTAGTGATGGGTTGATTTGGAGGATAATGCAACAGGTATTGAAGGAACAATTTACGCTAAAAAGTCGGAAGGGGCAAAAAAAAACACATTAATTAGGTGTACTCTAGGGTTGAGACAGAAGTGGGGGTAGAAAGGCAGGGGTTAAACATTAGCTCCCACCCATTTTAAATTCACAGTATGTTGGCATACTCCCCTTTATTCCAGCACTGGGCTTCCCCGGAGCTGCACCGGACATGCCATACAGTGGTTTCCTGTCAAGCGAGAGTTCAGTAATCGAATGGTTCTTGATGCCAAGCGCATTGAGTGTCATTGACTAGAATTAAGTCACACTTCAGTGACCTGAACCATGAAGCTAACAGCACAGAGACCTGCACCCAGACTCCCTCCTGTCACCATGGCCAATTAGCCAAGTTAATTTGGACAAGGCGGCTAGAGTGGTCCTTTTATGTTACCCGTAGAGATTATAAAATCCCTGTTTAGAGCAGGGATGTCCAAACTCAGGCCCCCCCAGACGTTCCTGAACTACAACTCCCAGAAATCTCTGACTACATTAGATGGATGGAGAAGCATGGGGGTTGTAGTTCAGGACCATCTGGGGGGCCAGAGTTTGGACATCCCTGGTTTAGAGCTATGAATGGTGTAATGCTTGCTCTTGACTGGACGCTTTCAGTCTGACCAAACCAAAGCAAACCACGCTCGGGGTCCTAAAGAGTGGAACAAAAGCCACCAGCAGATTACTGGACAAGTATGTGCAATTCTTGCACAAACCCAATCCCATACGAAGCACTATATGGGGCACAGATCCAGGTTTAATAGGACATTCACCTCCTCCTGACCACTTTATCATTGTTTTAAAGTGGTTAGGATGTGAGGAGTGCCATCCCCCAGCTCCCCCCGATCTGGTGAAATTATGGGGGAAGTGGAAGAGTTTCTTCCACCCCACTCAGCGCCACCAGCAGGCCAGAATATTTTGGTTTCCCAGGTGTTGGTCACCGGTGACGTCAGCATGCAGAGAATGTGCCAACATCACCTTCTCTGACACCACCTGCTGTAGCGACTGGTCTCAATGAGGCAGCAGCGGATCAGATCTCTGTGTCTCTTCTTCCCACCAGGCTGAAACTGTGACGGTATCTGGGAGGGAACACCGGCCGACGGGACATAGTTTGTGATATCTGCCAGGTCAGGGAATTGTATTCAGTATACTGGCTGCTTTCACTAAATGTTCCCGGAGTCTGGGCTGCCGGTGGTTTGTTGTGGAGAAGTGATAAGTATAGGTGAGGTGCCACGTGGTGCTTGACCCCCTGAGATACGGAGCTGGCTCCTAGAATCAGGATTGTCCGGTTTATCCAGTCTCAAAATGTAAAACTGTGAATTGATGCAGTTTTGTGTTTGACGCACAGGTGTTTCTTGGATCAGGTAGAGTATAGGCATTCCCTGACAATGTGGCTCTGGATGACCTTTTGGTCGAAACCAGATGGAGGTGCAATTAGAAAGGAAACCTACGTCTGTGCTTAGGTGACATACACCAGGGGTCAGCAACCTTGGCCCTCCATATATTCGGCACTACATTTCTTTTGCTTGGTCAGTCTAATGCGCGCCTGAGCACCATGGGAGATGTCGTTTCAAAGGTCCAAGGTTGCTGACCCCTGACTGAGGACCATTTATGAGACCCAAGCAGGAGCTTAGAGAGGAACAAGATACATGTTCTCTAAACTGTTGTCCGTTCATGGAAGATGATTGTCTTTGGAATCAGTGCGGCACATTGTTACACTGTGAAATCACTAAAGTGTTACATGTTACAGTGTGTATTATTTCTGCGCATGCCGGTATTTTAACCACCTCGATGACCAACATTTTATTGGTTTTTTTTTTTCTTTCTTAAAATTTGTCGTTCTGGGCCTTATGTCCCATCTCTGAGGCCAGTATATTCCACTCAGGGGTTATTGGCAGCTTTTACTGACACTGTGAATGGAACCGGGACACGTTTAAGCGCCTTCCTATGTGATCTTTTAGAAGCTGGATTGATAGGACATTAATGATCTCTTGAAAATTTCACAGAAACGTAGCAGCCAGAGAAAAGGGGGTACCAGCCGCGCTGTATGAAGAAAAAAGCACTTTATACAAGCAACGTTCGGCTGTTTGAACGCCCGTCATCAAGCTTGATAAAGCCTGTTCGTGCAGCTGAGCCGTTGCTTGTATAAATAAAGTGCTTTTTGTCTGGATTGTAGTGCCTGGTTCCCCTTGTCTTTCGCTGGTTCATGTGGCTGTCTATGGGATCCACAGAGCCCCTGGAATCCGGTGGTGTATTAATGCATCACATATGATGAGCTGTGTGGAGAAGGACTAACTTCAATTGAAATTTGCACAAACAGAATCAAAATTAAATAACTGCATGCTCTGCGGGCTACTGCACCCCATGTAACGCAACACCCCTATTTAAAGGGCCACTACCACCAAAAATGTTCTTATTGTGTTTATTTCACGTCGCTGATCTCTTACTTGTGCTTTGGTTTTCTCATGTAAGAAAATATTTTACTCTATATGTCACTGGGTGCATCCATTGTGTGATCTTTTTGTGTTGTAACCCCCCCCCCCCCCACACACTCCTTTTCATCACTTGCTCCTCACTGTGTGGCTTTGGCCATAGAATGGAGTCTATGGGTCAGGCCCTGACTCGCATCATTTTATTATGTGGGATGTATTTGAAGGACATCATCAGGGGCTAGATTAGAAGTCGTTCAAGCTCCCTGTTTTATCTCATTCAGCTGCCAGCTCTTATCTGGAGTAGCCTACAAACCACAATACACCCCGTGCAGCCTTATCTAAACATTCCCTCCTCCACTCCATTGACTGTTAAATACTGTAGAAGATAAACCATAGCTGTAAAGTAAAACTTTTGAACAGATTAAATGTTGCATCATGTGAAAAAATTTGCAAAGGGTGATAAAAAAAGTAACTTTAGTTTTCCTTTTTTCAATGTAATTTAATCTTCAAAGAAAAAGAAAAAAGCATGTGTTGTATAATGTGGTTTTATTTGTAATGCACAAGTAATCTAGGTACAGCTCATGTAAGTGGTAGCGTCCCTTTAAATGTCTGTCGCATAGAAGAAAAAGAACTATTTTACGGGATATTATATAATTTTTTTATAGGGATTTTCTTTTCTTTTGGGACTTATGATAGCATGCCTTTCAAAGCATTCATTAGTATCTTTAGTCATCGGCTTTATGCCTGGCAGTGATTTAGGATTTTCTGGTAAATACTACAAAAAAAGAATATATTACTGATGAATAGAAATTATTTCGAGAGCGAGAAAAAAAAAGAGTATTTAAAAAGATGCCCTATATAAAGATATCAGGGATATTTAACTGTTTTGGTCTTTATATTATTATATTATTTCTGTTTATATGAATTTATTATGACTCTTCAGATAAAGTAAAATTTATTAAAAAAAAACACATATATATGGTACAGTAATATAAGACGTATGGGCGTGTATGGCAAAGTTTGAGCGCGCATCTCAAAATTAAAATATGGTAGATGACGCAGGTGAAGCGGCAGTGTTATGCTGGGAATCATGTGGACATACTAATCCAAATGTGCTATTATCTGCCATGATGTCCTGTTTGTTTATATATGAAGTGTGGCTCGTGCTTTGTAGGTTTTGTCTTAAGAATCTAGAAGAACAAAAAAATTGTGTTTTTTACAATTTAATATTTTAGGGAAAAAAAATTAGATCTAACTCTACGAATATTACGGTCGTCTGGCGGCTCAGAATGATAGTCCCTCTCAATCCAAATAATATCAGCTTTTCTATTCCGTATTTAGAGTTTATTAAACTTGCCCTCTATAAATATTTGTAACATATTTATGCAGAGGTTTGCATAGAAAATATAAACAGATGGTGTCTCTTTATTAACTTACATGATACTTTTGTTCATGTTATTTTCATGAATGACACTACTCTCGGCTCCCATATCATTTTAAGTGTAAGTGTTCAAGATCGAATGGCCTTTAGAAAAAGGCAACGGGGACTCCTTGCATCGTCACCTTTGGACATAACTTATGGTGCTGGCGGTAACCCTTTGATGCACTTTTTTAACCAGGCAGGGTTAACTATTTTAATCCATCTGAAAGACTTTGATTCTCGAACGCCTGTGCTTGGAAATGTATTTCTACAAATAGCCAGAGTTTATATAGGTATGTATTTAAATCTAAAGCCTCAAGGTCTAAATAAAAGTATATCAATATTTTTGGAATGCTATTACGGCGCAGAGGACAACCGTATAGCTGCCGTTACACAGAGCTGCAGATCAGCGGGTGTCCGGGACCAACCAGTTTGCTTAGCGCGATGTCCAGAAGACGTGACCCTTTCCTTACATAGACAGATTTATAGGCTCACATAAGCAAACAAAAGGCAATGTTACATCTTGCAGGCTTTCTCAAGCCGCTTAACCCCTTCACTACAAAGTGATTTTCAAAAAAAACACTGCCAGGAACCAGTTGCTTTGGAAAATCATTTTAAATTGTACATTAAGAAAGATTTGTGAATATCCCCATGTATCCCTCACTGTAATAACCTGTTTGACAGGCGGAGTTACAGAGTTTTGGCCATCTACTGGCCAAAAGGAGTTACTGCAGCTGAGGGCTCGCTGCATGATCAGCTGGGGAAAAGTCAGAGACGTTACCCAGCTGGTATTAAAAGGTGGCATCATGTCCACAGTGATGAAACTTTGGGGGCAACTGCTGGAGCCCAAATGCTAAAGAATCTCCATTTGAACAGATGTCATTTGCAGTGACGCAGCACAGACCCGATGGTGGTAACACGATCTTGGCCTGATGTGTCGGCTGCTGATGATTATGTATACATGTTCACGATAGTGAAGGGGTTAAGAAAGGACTTTCTTTAAATAACTTTTTATATAAGGAAAGTGGAGTTGCTGGTATATTTCCTTTCTGTACAATAAAGCTGCTGTTAACAGACGCTTCTTATACAGTGATTACTGAGTTCATTAAACTGCCGAGAAGGGTAATGTTTATAGTATGGTAACACAATTTCTGTTTGGGAGATGTGATAAGTTAACCATAACACTGGGCCACTGGGGTGGGGGGGCGAGGGCATGTCTTGTGACATTAAACCCCCGTGCCTTTCAATTAGAAATACGATTAAAAAGATGCTATAGCACTACAGCTTACATACACCACATCTCCTCATTCCTGAGCGACGCTAGCCTTTTGTGAGGTTCTTTAAACTGTTACAGTGTGTATATATATATATATATTTCCAGAACAATTCAGCTTTTAACCCACTTCTATTCTAATAAACTGTGATTTTAATTGTGACAAAACCCAGTTACTGCTATATATGTCCGCGCTGTCCTTTTATTTCAGGGTTCAGCATCCTTGGCCCGCCAGGTGTTTTGCAACTACATCTTCCTTGAGCCTCTATCACTTAATAGCTTGGTTCAGCCTCAAGGGAAATGTAGTTCCGCAGCATCTGAGGGCTAAGGTTAGATGCCCCTGCTTAATTGTCTGGCAGATGCAGATAATACAGAAGACTAGTAGATGTTAATATATGTCTAGCGATACAAGTTGATGTACATGATATTTTGTATGGAAACAATGAGCCCTGCAACCTAACAGCACTATATTGGTTTTTCATTTGACATGTTTGCATTTATATATTATTCTTGGTGCTTAAGTTTTTTTCTATGTATGTAGCTTTATATATAAATCATATATAATGTGTGGGCTACTTAGAACTGGAGAGGGATGACTGTATATGGGATTTATTCCATTTTTGGGATCCTGCAGAAGTCGGTGAATATTTGAGATTTTTATTAACCTTTTTGGGGGATCCAGGCCCCCACAGTCTTACTCTAGTGATGTAGGAGAGTAACTGTGTCGGATGGCAGAGAGCAAGGGGTTAAACAACTGCTATACATAAGGATGACTAGCAAAGAACAGGAGGACGTGCCTCAAGCAATGTTTGGCTGTGTGCTCAGCCAGTTCCTGTAGAGGTCTAGGTGTTTGCTCGGCCACTTCCCAGTCTTGCTTGGTCATTTGCTAAATCTCTTTCCTAGAAGTAATTATTTTTGTGTCCTATTCCACCAGGCCGCCCGCTTGGTTCGTGTCATGCATCCATTCTTCTGTTAACGTGAGCGTTTGTTCTTTATAATTAAGAAAAAGGTTCCTTTCTAAGCACAAGGAGTTTGGGCTCGAAGGAACAATAACAGAACAAAGAGTCGAGATACCAAATTCCTCTAAACTTCCAGGTTCTAAAACTATAAACTGGATGTAGCGTTCGTCAATAAATTATTGGGGTGGATTAAATCCTCAGTACAATTAAATTCTGTTTTTACTGTAACATTTTTACAGCCCTTTTGATACATTTTTTAACAGTGTACAATAAACTTGGTTTTGAAAGTATCTGTTGTTGATTTGGCAGTTTGTTTCATGACTTGATAAATTGCAATCTGGGCGTCTGTCGTAGCACTTTTACGTCAAGGCCTAAATGTCGTCCGTTGCCACCTGCGTGGTGCATGGGTCTCGATTGATCACAAATCAATGCTACGACTGACATTAAACTGTGCGGCGACACGGACGTGATGACTGCGTTTGGCTGACGCAGGCCTTAGAGTCAGTACAAGATACAGATTGTGTTTATATGGATGTACTTGGGTTTTCTATGAGAAAGACTGAGTGCCAAAACATGTCAATTTATCTGTTCATTTACCTGGGATTTTAACTGTAGGTTTCTCCTTGGCTGATATATCTATGTATTTACCCAATATTGCTAAATGTTGTTGTTACACCAGTTGTATGTATTAAAGAGATACTGTTTTTTCCCCTTAAATAATTGGGCAGACGTTGCTGACAGCCTCTGCTCAATTATTAGTTTTTTTAATTTATTTTTGTTTATTGGGATTTTACTGTCCTTATGCCCCTCACTGCATGCAGCTCCTCCAGAGACTCCTGAACCTGGAGGTTCCTGAGGCTTTCCTACACAATTTGTGCTCCTACACAACATGCGTAGTGTAGGAACTGCAAATTGTGCAGCACTACGGGACTCTCATACTTTACATGCGCAAGTTCCATAGCATAGAATGATGGATCGAAGCTTCGTGCATGCAAAGATGCGATCCATTGGATCCTTCTCTGAGAACCCTTGCTTTCTGACATCACTAATGACCAGCAGCCGGGAAATTCAAAATCCTAGATGCTGGTGACACTGGGTGGGGTTAAGGGTGTGGTTAACTCCTCCCCTTCACCCCATGTTTCTGCCCAATCAGGGAGGGGTGAGAAGGGGGCACTCCTCATATCCTGACCACTTTAAAACAATAAAGTGGTCAGGATGAATAGAATGTCTCTTAAGTCTGGAAAGCGCTCTCACACTACACCCTTCGCTTTTTTTTTTCTTCTTCTTCTACCCTCACCAAGTGAGCCTGCAATGCTTATGGGATCCATTCCCTCACCCACAAACAGATTCATGTACATACACACAAAAATAAGGTTTGTGAGGGTCCTGCGATCAGGCGGCAGCAGCATTAGTGTCCTGCCCTATGGTGGGTCCCCTCTCAGGTCTCCTAAGGTTTTAGGTCGATGGTGCCATTACTGGCAAGACTATTCCATATGCACATCAGACCGATATCACCGAGAAAGGGTGACCAGAACTGAAAGGCTGAGGAAGTCCTCTCCTCCATGAGGTACAGCAATGCCTGACAATCGATTTGGCCTCGTTAGGACTCATCATGAGGGTATAGCTGACACCCCTCTAGGCACCTCGAGCTAAGGAACATTGTCTAGATTACCCTATATCAGGCCTCAAAATTTCCACTCGCCTGCTCGCATAAGGCGAGTGGAAATTACATGAGGGCGAGTGGGAATGCAGAGCCAGGCAGGGCAGAATAGGGGTTAGGTGGGGCAAGTAGGGGCGAGTAACTCTTAAGGCCTGGCTAGTAGCTTGGGACTTGAAATTTTGAGCCCTGCCATATATACTTATAGTTCAAAAACAAGGTTTGGGGGGATTATAAACAATTATATCATGTGGTTTTATAAATTTTATTCTTTTATCCATTTTTTTATTCACATACATTCATGTACAGTAGGTATAAAAAAAAATCAAACTTAGTTACATCAGGAAGAAAGAGGTGATTTACGTTTTTGTTTTATTAACAAAAACCAGATTTAAAAAAAAATCTGTTCTCTAAATTACTTTAAGATGAAAATTGCTGAGCTTGGAAGGCCTGGAAATCCTCTGGGATTGTATCTGGGGATGGAGGAAATGACAAAAAAAACATGATTAGAAAATTGTCATGTAAAAGGAATGTTGGGATTCATTTGAGGGCCGGAGCCCAATCTGCTACAATTAATATGTCCTATGATACATAATTGATGGAGAAGCAATTCAGTGTTAGAATAATGTGTGATAATGAAGGGTCATGACGTATGTCCTTTTTATGCAGTCGTTACATACTGTATCATACATTGGAAAAGTCGTAACTCTGCAGATCTCCTATAATGTCCAGAAAAAAAAAATTAGGGCCCTATTCCAAAGTTGGTGCCAACGTAACCAGAGTTGTTGTAGACTTACCAAATCGATTATAGTTTATGGAGTTAGGACGAATTTTGGATTATTTGCCTCTAAACTGTATATTCTAGGGGTTATTCAGAGAGCACCAAAATGTCTCCCGTTTGCCGCACTTCGAGTTAAATTCCGCATTCAACGCACGGTCCCCGAAGTGCGGTGAAACAACCCGCTGAACTCATCCGAAAAACCACCGATTCGAATCTAAACCGCTGAACGAATCGAAGAACTGCTGAATGCATCAGACGATCAGCTGAATTGATAAAAAAAAAAAGCCGTCGGAAAAAGCCAACATGCTGCCGACCAGGGGCAGAAAAAAAAAAGCAACTTTTAAAAGGAGGTTTGTAAAGAAAAAAATTAAAATACTGCTTGGAAATAATATATAAGGTCCTATGAATAATAAAAGGTCTGTTACAGAAAAAAAAATCCATGAATAAAACAAAAATCCTGAAAATTAAACTGTTGAATAAATATTTAAGAAAAACAGGAATTTTTTTCTCTTTTACCCATTGAAACCTATGGGATTCGCCTGCTTAAACCTGTCTGACGAACCATCAAACATCAGGGCATTTCACTGACATTTTGGTGCAGTTTGGTGTCTGAGTAGATTACTTCTCTATGGGGATTTCACTGGCCAATATTTGGCAAATTGCTGGCTTTTTAAAAGGCAGAATGGCCACGAAATTGCTAGGTACGGGGAAATTCCTTGTTCGGTGCAATTTCGTGGCCAGTTCGATGTCCTTTAACACTTTCAGGTCTATTAAAAAAAAGGTGAAACTCGGGAGAATGACGAGAAGTGAAAATTCTAGATCAGAATAGCCGAACCAGAAAAATTCTCCCAGTTATCTCACTTTCCAAACCGGCTATTTGGTCTAGATTGTTCTCTTCTCTTGCCAGTTCTCCTGGTTTTCACTTTTCTCTGAATAACCCTGATAGTGTTTACAAAATTGCGATAAAGAATGCTGTCCCATTTAATATTACATAATAAATTGTCCTTTTATTATAGACTAATTGCGATACGGTGTGCACCCATGGAACATTTATTGATTGAAAACCTAGGCTTAGAAGATTTTGCACAAAATTAGAACGTTTAAACCAGAAAGCTGCGTCTTTACAAATGACGGGAATGTCCATGGTAAGAAAGGTGAAGGTATAAAACCCAAAAGGAGAACTACAGCAGTTCACAGCACTCTCCACCAAATCGTGCTAATATATCAGAAACACAAACAAGAATGAACTGCAGTAAGAATCATACAACCTTAAAAAATGGTTGATAGCTTTGGTTTAACAGCCAGAAATTAGGTGGATTCCAGTGGCTAGAATTATAAATAAAATCTCATAGCATAACACTGTAAAACATTTAAGAATATAAGAACCAACAAGAAAGCCACTCACAAGATGCGTGGCACACGTAACAAAATAGTGTGCATATAAACATTTAAAACATTTTCGTCCATATAGTCACCGCCACCGGGATGCGTTTTGTCCTCGAAAAGGAGAATCCTGGCCAGGGTAGACTCCGAGAAAGCCAATATAATTGTCCAGTGAAGCACGAATTCTCACGGACCACCGAGTCGAACCGACCGGAAACTTGGGCTCCTCTGCAGACGATGGACAGCAAGCCGGCGGGAGGATGAAACAATCAATAAAGACACAGATCAGATGGACATGTTTCGTCCCTAGGACTTACTCATGAGCTCTTAAGTCCTAGGGACAAAACATGTCGAGGTGATCTGTGTCTTTATTGATTGTTTCATCCTCCCGCCGGCTTGCTGTCCATAGTCTGCAGAGGAGCCCAAGTTTCCGGTCGTTTCGACTCGGTGGTCCGTGAGAATTCGTGCTTCACTGGACAATTATATTGGCTTTCTCGGAGTCTACCCTGGCCAGGATTCTCCTTTTCGAGGACAAAACGCATCCCGGTGGCGGTGACTATATGGACGAAAATGTTTTAAATGTTTATATGCACACTATTTTGTTACGTGTGCCACGCATCTTGTGAGTGGCTTTCTTGTTGGTTCTTATAGCATAACACTGTAAAACATTTAATAATATGAGATTTTATTTATGATTCTAGCCACTGGAATCCATCGACCATTTTTTAAGGTTGTATGATTCTTACTGCAGTTCATTCTTGTTTGAATGTCCGTGGTAAGACGGCTAATTCTAGTCTTTTGGTCCTTCTCTGGGAAAGCCGGTACATTTGGTGTGTATGAAGGCATCCACCGTCCATAAAGGTGTAACACTCATGTAATTTATCTACAATATCTATTTGTACGAAACATTCCTGATTCTAACTCAACAAATTCTGTATAAACTCTAATTAAAAGGTTAAGGTTAGGTTAACTATATTCTCTCGGTAATACAGTGTTGCTTAATAACATCTCCAGACCCTGGAACAGTGTGCCTGTTAATCGAATGGAATGCTGGGATATATGGTTGGAGGATGCCATGTACCTTCATCGTCGCAACTGTCCATCGTTCTCAGCGGGCTCTCTTGTTTAGATGGAGGCATTGCGTTAGCCTTCCTCACAGAGACTGTCTGGCACTTTATCAGCAAGTAAACGCTTCTAGCTCACATTTAAAATCGTTTAAGAATCACTATAGACCTTACCATTACAGCGATATTTCAGGTTAGACCAGATGATGTTTTCCTGGGAGAAACAGAACACTCCAAGTCTTCCTCCTCGCATCGTGGTGTCCACCGTCACTCCTGAGTCGGCCACTAGTTCACTTCCTTCATAGAATCTGGCTCTGGTAAGAATAGACACAACGGTATAATTTACGTTCAGGGTTATTCAAAGAGCACCGAATTGTGGCCAAATGGTAACCGAACAGTGAAATTCAGCGTTCGGTTACCTTTCCTGGCCATTTGGCTATTCAGAGAGCAGGCAGTTCGCTAAATCTTGGCGAATTGCCTGCACAATCACATACGGTGCCTGTTCGTTGTCTGTTCGAGGGCAGTGAAATCCCCATAGAGAAGCAATGATTTGTCTATTCAGAGAACAAAAACCAGCAGTGAAAAGTTGCCGAATTGCCCTGCTGTTCGGTGGTTTCATTTGACAGGTTTATTCAGGCGATTCCCATAGGCTTCAATGATAAAAATATTCCCATTTTAATTCAATATCTAATAAACCGTTGATTATAATATTCTGCAGTAAAACGTCTATAGATTTTTTAGGATCTTATAGGCATTATTTCGGGATTTTTTTGAGAAAAGATTTTTCCTAACAGCCCTTTTTATTATCATTCATTGGATCTTATGTAAATTTCAGACATTTTCGCTCAGTAGTTTCTTTGCAAACAGCGTTGCACTTTTCAAACATTCAAGCGTACTGGTTTTGTTTTTTTTCACGCTATTCGTCTGCGGTGTCGGCTTTTTCCAGCGGCTGCTCTGCGCGGTGATAGGCGGCTGCTCGGGTTTCTTCGGCGGAGTTAATCCAGATGTCTGTTTCGGTGTGCGTTTGCCAGGTTTTGGGGTGGGTTTGCGGCGACTTTTCCCTGCACTACGACGGCCCTGTGAGGCTTGCTGAATACACCGCAGGGTCGCCGAAATGGGATCGCCAAATTGCACCGAATTTATTTATTTATAAAGCATTTTACCAGGAAGGATACATTGAGATTTCTCTCGTTTTCAAGTAATGTCCTGGGAATTGAAGAGAACGAAAAGTCACGGAACGTGCGGCGACGTTTCCATTCTCTTTGAATAACCCTGATGGTGTGTTACCAGGGTCTCACCAGACTCCTTACAGTACAAGAATTTAATTTGAGACAAAACAAGTAAATATCGCTCCACTCTCACATTTTAGTGGCACCACTTCCATTCCAAGTCGAGACGCTGTGACAAGTGTAAACGTACGGTATATTAGAATTTGAGGCACTTTGGTGACCTGACCTCTTTGCACTGTTTACTTCCACAACGTTTTCTTACTACACAAGCAAATCTATCCCTTCATACAACAGAGACTTAACTACGGTAGATGTTTTCTGAACTTTGTTACCAAGATCCTAATTTCGAGACCATGGGTTGAATGTGTGAGGATTTCATGCCTTGATGGCCTCTCTATGAATGATGGACAAGTATATACTCTGTCTGGAACTCATGATTTAGCTGCTTAGAACTAGCTGCAAGAGATCCAGGACCTGACGAGGGCCGACAGGTCATCTTGGACAATTAAATGCTGGCTTGCAGGTTTTGGTCTGTTTACTCTTACTGTGATTTTCAACACTGATGTTAATATGCTGTAATAGGGGGATCTCAAACTAAACTCCCACAGATGTGGATTGCCTACAAATCCCAGAATTCTTTGTATGCAATAAATAACCAGAGAATCATGGGAAGTGTATTTCAGAAACATCTGCGGGGCCAGAATTTGAGATCCTGCTATAATATGTCCTGATGATTTCCATATCCCTGGCTTCCCCCACCCTAGTAAAACTAACCCTGCTCCGTAATGTCACGAAAGATGAAGAATTTGAAGGGCAAACGTAAACCTACTGCCCAACTGTAGAAATGAGAATGACAATAAAACGTGGTGACATACCTGATGTACCCAACTTGAGGTCTGTGTTGTAGGAACCATCGATATGAGACTTTATCTTTCCAGCCAACGTTTCTGGGGTCTTTCCATAGCAGCCGCACCTGGTCATTGGTGTCTCCAGTGTGCCACAATGAGTTCCTAAGGTGTTCACCTGGTCCGGTCTTCGATTTGACAGCCTGAGTGAGAAGAAACATTTGTCCAGACATGTGTAACGGACTTTATATCCAAAATTATAAGTAATTGAAATATGCAATTCATTGGCATCTGTCCCAACCGCACCTGAACTTGCTATTCCGGTTCCACAAGGCTATGTGAAGAAACTGAAACTTGCCCTTAAACCTGTCCTCTGATGATATCTATTGTTATTACTAAACATAGACAAATATATGTATATGTAAGTTTGCCCTCATGGCAATTTCTGATTGGTTAGGACATCACCACCTCCATTTTGCATATACGGACATAAATACTCCTCTGTTCTTGAATAGTATTTGAATGGATAGCCTATAGAAGCTCGTCCGTGTGTCTTATTCATTCCCAAGCGCGCTCATCATTGCTCTGTCTGGGAGCAAAACAGATGTCCAGAGACCTGTGATTGAGAAGGGGGACATACGTAGGTTTTTATGGTGGTACATCACTCGATCTAGGCCTGAAGCCCTCTAGGATGGTGTCACGGAAGGGACATAGGGGCTCGGCGCAGCGAGACCCAGGACTCAAACCCAAGACATTTTTAAAAGGACCTTGTTTTCCTTTGAACGTTTGCAGTGTGCGTTTCAATGTATGAACAGTTTATTTTCCTTGCTAGATGTGGTTTTACTTGATGTGCTGTATTAAGATGTACCCTGTGTGATTTTAAATATACTTTACATCGTTTGGTTTTAGTTTAATTTAGTTTAGTGAAATGACATAGCTTTGGTTTTAAAACATGCTTATATTCCTGTAGGTAAATGTGTTTTTCTGTAGCCAGTAAACAAGTTTTGCTGCTGTGTAATTTATGCGTCAGGGATTTTCCCCATTATCTAGGTACATGTTTAATTTAAGGGATCTCTGATAGTGTGTGTTTAATCTGATGTGCTGGAACAATGGATATACAAATGTTGTGTGCGCTGAAGGCTAAGAGAATGTGAAGAATGGTGATTGTAAATAATTGACATAATCTAATTAGATGGGTGTGCTAGTAATTAGTATGGGTATGCAAATTGTGACTGTTATACTTCAGCATAAATAGTGGCGTTGTTCATTAAAAGAGCCAGTTCATCTGAGTGTTTGAAACATACAGCTCTGCCTGGTGTTGTCATTTCACGTCGGCTACATATCACCACTACCCAGGAACGGGTCACTCTAACTCCGCAGCAGAACATCGATTCGCCGCGCCGTTGCGCCACCTTGAATCGGTATCTTGGGATACCGCAACCACCCCGAATCGGGACCTCGGCTGAGCGCCGTGCCTGCATCTGCAAGGAGACTCTACCGAACCGCGGTTCGCCACGCAGACCGTCTCCAGCCCTTCAATGGTCAGTAGATCCGCTGCTCGAGACGCCGAGTGCCGTGCCACTCGGTAGTCGGGCGGATTTCCACCGTGGGTGCCCCATCTACTCTCCAGATCTCCACCGCCACGTGGTCTTCTACCCAAGCCGCTCGAGACGCCGGGTGCCGTGCCACTCGGTAGTCGGGCTTGGCAACACCAAAGAGGGGGTCAGATAGAGCAGGACCGCAGGCGGATACACCCATTCCGCCATACTGGTGGCAGCGGTGGGATAGCTCTCTGCAACCCCCCAGCAAGGAGACCTACACCATGGCGGTGTATAGCCATTACAACAGGGACACCCTGCGGGGCATGCTAGAGAATCGGGGAGGTACCCCAGGCTCTAAACGCAAGAAGACCTTGATCAAGGAGCTGCAGGTCCTAGACCGGGTGGGCGCGACGACGGTGAAGCCACCCGCCCCCACCCCTGTCCTCGCAGAGAAATCGGAAGATGCCTTCGTCAGAAAGGCGCGGCAACGGATCGCCCTACTCAGAGCTGCCCCATCGGAGGCGGACATAAGCAAGGTGATCCAGGAGGTTCAACAGGAAGAGGAGCAAGAAAAGGTCCGTCAGCATGAGTTGCGGATGGCGGCGCTCTGTATGACTAGTGATGAACTGTCTAACCCCCACCCCAAACTCGTAGAACCCTGGGTCGAGGTTTACAGCTCGACTGGAGCTTCACCCCGGGAATCTGCACCCCCCAGTGATCACCCTTTCGGGACTTACAGCTCGCCTGGAGCCTGTATTGGGGACATCGCACATCCCAGCGACCCTTGGATGGAGACTTACAGCTCGTCTGGAGCTGCATCCGAGGACGCCACACCCCCAGCGAGTGGCAGTGCCACTGTTTCAGCACCCTCGCGGACTCGAGGGCGGAATTCCCGAGAAGGCTGCAGGAGGGCCTGGTCCGGTACCATGGGTCCACAGTGGAGCCCACCGGGTACGAGTGGCGAGACGAGATCCGCCAGGAACTTTGGTACGAGGCCCTGTACCATGAGAGGGACTACCATGACGTCTATGTTCCCTCCGACGCTGTCATCCACCGGGTGCAGTATGACGCTCGAGCAGCGTTCCTGCAAGATCGGGCCCCGGAGGAGTGGGAGGCAGAGCTCCAGTACCTGGTGCAGCAGGAGATTGCACTGGACGCCGCGTACCGCGCGCTCCGGTGGCTAGCCGGCCCCCTGATACCCCGCACCATTGACGGCGCCTCCACCGCAGGGCCCCGCTATGGTGGCACGGGGCTGCTCTACGAGAGCATGGCCACAGACCCTGGGTTCGGAGAAGAGACAGAAGAGCGGTCGGAGGAGATACTGGAGCGACGGGAACAGGAGCTCCCGTACGACAGCAGGGACTCGGAGTTCGAGGAACTGGAGTTCCTAGCAGAGCGAGAGTGGGAGCTTGAGAAGGCCTACAGGAGATTGTTGGACAGCGTTCCGCAGTCGGGTCTGAGTCCCATGTACTGGGACGGGTCGGCGGAAGGAACCGACAGTCCACAGGACTTGGAAGTATGGGAGGCCGAGATGCTCCCATGGGTCCCCGTTGGGGCCCCAGCAGAAGAAGCTACCCCCTTCAACTCGCAGGATGACACGGTGTCCGTGCCCACGGGACCAGCGGAGGAGCTGGCAACGGGGCAGAGCGCCGCTGGCCTCTGCCCACCCTCAGCAGCAGAGAAAGTTATCCTCCACCCAGCAGAAGAGCTGGCCACGGGGCAGAGCGCCGCTGGCCTCTGCCCACTTCCCACAGTCTGCCAGGAGGAGCAGACAGATGGTTCCCCCGGGCTGGGTTGTTCTCAGCCATTGACCGCCCTGGGGATGGAAGAAACCACCCTCCCGCAAGGAGGCCCCCACCCAGCCGAAGAGCTGGCCACAGGGCAGAGTGCCGCTGGCCTCTGCCCACCTTTTCCCAGCTGTCCCGAGGGGCAGGAGGGGGATACCCTGGAGCTGTTATTCCCACAGCCGCTTGCTTCGTCCGACCCCCTGATTGTTATTTCTGCACCCACCCCCCCAGCAGAAGACTTGGCAACGGGGCAGAGGGCCGCTGGCCTCTGCCCATTTCCTACTATCCGCCCCAAGGAGCAGAAGGGGGATACCCTCGGGCTACCTATCCCGCAGCCACGGATCTCACCCGAGATGGAGGACGTCCTTCTCCTGCCGGGTGAGTCTTCTCCAGCATTCACCACCCCAGCCGACGCACTGGTGGCGGAGCAGAGCCGGTTGCCAACCTGCCCCTCCTTGCAACCCTTTGGCCCGGAGGCCCTCGGCCGCCACTGGCTTTATCAACGGCTGACCAAGGCACTTGGGGCGCCTGCCTTTAGCCCCCTTTTTCCCCGAGTACCCGAGACCACTGGAGATGGCACAGGTGGTACCTCTCCCCAACCACGGGACACTTATTCCGGAGGGGGTACCCCGAAGGACTTACAACCTGCCAGGCACGGCCTCGAGCACCACTGGAGAAGCCTGGCGGCTCGCCTCTTGCCCACGGACTATGGGCCGCAGAGACTGCACCGACTCCCCCTATACGACCCGTGTGGGTCCAACCAGGCTCGTCGGACTTTGGAAAGGGGGAGGAGTGTCACGGAAGGGCCATAGGGGCTCGGCGCAGCGAGACCCAGGACTCAAACCCAAGACATTTTTAAAAGGACCTTGTTTTCCTTTGAACGTTTGCAGTGTGCGTTTCAATGTATGAACAGTTTATTTTCCTTGCTAGATGTGGTTTTACTTGATGTGCTGTATTAAGATGTACCCTGTGTGATTTTAAATATACTTTACATCGTTTGGTTTTAGTTTAATTTAGTTTAGTGAAATGACATAGCTTTGGTTTTAAAACATGCTTATATTCCTGTAGGTAAATGTGTTTTTCTGTAGCCAGTAAACAAGTTTTGCTGCTGTGTAATTTATGCGTCAGGGATTTTCCCCATTATCTAGGTACATGTTTAATTTAAGGGATCTCTGATAGTGTGTGTTTAATCTGATGTGCTGGAACAATGGATATACAAATGTTGTGTGCGCTGAAGGCTAAGAGAATGTGAAGAATGGTGATTGTAAATAACTGACATAATCTAATTAGATGGGTGTGCTAGTAATTAGTATGGGTATGCAAATTGTGACTGTTATACTTCAGCATAAATAGTGGCGTTGTTCATTAAAAGAGCCAGTTCATCTGAGTGTTTGAAACATACAGCTCTGCCTGGTGTTGTCATTTCACGTCGGCTACATATCACCACCACCCAGGAACGGGTCACTCTAACTCCGCAGCAGAACATCGATTCGCCGCGCCGTTGCGCCACCTTGAATCGGTATCTTGGGATACCGCAACCACCCCGAATCGGGACCTCGGCTGAGCGCCGTGCCTGCATCTGCAAGGAGACTCTACCGAACCGCGGTTTGCCACGCAGACCGTCTCCAGCCCTTCAATGGTCAGTAGATCCGCTGCTCGAGACGCCGAGTGCCGTGCCACTCGGTAATCGGGCGGATTTCCACCGTGGGTGCCCCATCTACTCTCCAGATCTCCACCGCCACGTGGTCTTCTACCCAAGCCGCTCGAGACGCCGGGTGCCGTGCCACTAGGTAGTCGGGCTTGGCAACACCAAAGAGGGGGTCAGATAGAGCAGGACCGCAGGCGGATACACCCATTCCGCCATAGATGGTATTGCAGTGCCATGAGGGATATCTGCACTTCAGCAACGTTATAAGTGCAAAAACATTAATGGTTGTCGATCTTGTGTGTGTGTTTTTGCAGAATTCCCTGCTTCATTAGTGGATGTTCGGTAAAAGGAGCTCCATGGGCAAAGCAAGCCTCTTAGCTGCAATGACCAATGTTTCCTGTATAGCAGTGATCTCAAAGTCTGGCCCCCCAGATGTTTCGGAGCTACACCTCCCATGATTCTCTGGCCATTTTACACATTCAAAGAATTCTGGGAATTGTAGACAAAAAAAACACATCTGGGGGTGCCAGACTTTGAGACCCCAGCTCTATAGGTACATATAGATAGGACATTATATTTGTTCATCCGTTTTGTCAGGAAATTGTGATCTCCGGTTTGTTGGAGTGCGGTTGGATCGTTGATTATTTGATTTGTCTGAAATTCAAACTGATTATTTAGTTGAAATCAATTCATTGCGTGTTTTGCAGGTTTGTAACTGCACAATTGTTTATGATTTAATTAAACCCTCACCTGTATGCAGCAGTTAATTGGTAGAGAAGGTGGGATTCTGGGAAGCCCATCTGCTCCCAAACCAAATGGTCTGCAAAGATCGAGGGACTCCTGGCCACCCTATATCCTCCTGACCATTGCCAGTGGTTGGGTTAAATAACAGGTGGGATGCCAAGGAGTCGCACTCACATTTGTTTCAGTTCATTGCAATCCACCCACAAATTGTCCTCATGGGTGAGTTGACACTGATCAAAACTAACTACTCAATTCGTCCAGAAATGAATGCACATGTCTACTTTGTGCTTTTGGAAAAATTTGTGCTACATACAAAATGTCGGCAGATAAGAACCTTTCAGCCCATCTAGTCTGCCCAATTACATGGATACTTTACCTGGATTTATCTTTAAAGTGGTTTTCCGTAAATCCACTTCCCAGGACCCAGCAGATTTATGGAAAACAAAATTTCATAATACATATAGTGAAACCTTGCTTCAAATATAGCTTTTTTTAAAATGTATGCCTGATTTTTCAGACAGACAGGTGGCGCTATCTGCCGGTTAAGTAGCAATATTCCATCTCCACAGTGCAGCTTGCAATACTTTTTTTGTTCTTGCAGAAAAGTAAAAGAATCCAAGCTGTATAAGCCATTTTGGCACCTTAGGTATTATGCCCAATGTGCTAAATGTTTGGGGGCACATTCTTGAAGGCGTTTGCTAATGAATTTTATTGGGAAAAAATGAATATCATTTGCATTATTTCAGTATTAGCCTACATCGCATATACTCAATATCAAACACCAGCAGGTGCCTTGCAGATCGAGTATACTCGATCATAGTATTAAAGGAGTTAAATAAGTGTCATATTTGCATGTATATAGATCTATCAAAAATAAATTAAGAAACTTCATCTTTGGTTGTAATTACCTACTCATATTGTCATCGTATGCGCAGCGGTCACATTTGTTATATGCCCACTGGCAATGGTCAGGGAGATATAGGGTGGCCGGGAGTCCCTCCATCTTTGCAGACCATTTGGTTTGGGAGCAGTTTCACACCGAGCAGTTGTCATTCCTTCTTTGCACCCAAAATCTGACTTCGACAATTCATGATTTCAACAGTTTGATTAAATACGTGATTGTTTCCAGCTACAAGCTCAACTCATGTCTAAGGAATGGCGAGCGCTTTGTGCACACCTCCACCCCACCGAGCACGATAACATGGGTCTGCTCCAAGCTTCACCATGGCATAAACCTTTAAAATCTATACAAGCTAAAATCTGAACCACATGTGCTTTGATTTGCAACACGATGACTTAATCTTTTTATTCCTGTCCAAGTAGATGGCGTCACTAACAAACGTCCTTTCCTTTGTTGATGTTATTCTCTTTCTAATCATCAGAAAGCCCCGGGACTGATTACAAAGCTCTGCCTCTTATTGCCAAGAAAAGGGAAATTAATTCATTTTCGTGTTAAAGGGCCCGATTTGTAAAATTCATAATGATGCAACTAAAGAGTAATTTCACTTAATGCCAATTAAATGAGAAATGATAAGATTTCTGTTTTGAGTAACATGACACAGCTTGGGGATACGCATGGTGTGGATTCTGTATTCTGCCCTCTAACGCATTTCTGTGCTGCTGCCCTGGTGACTGGGCTTATTGGTTGATTTAATCATCAACCCAGGGGTAAACAGGTTTAAGTTGACATACGCAAAACAAAGCACATGATGTTATCCTCCATCCTGATTGGATGTCTCCATTTCAGCAAATGACCCCAATCAAGTGACCTTGGCTGTCAGGGTGCCGGATCAGACCTACTCACCCGGTGGCCATCTCACTTGGCGAACGGTGTGCTCCATCCTTCCAGCCAGCACCACCCCCTGGCGTGCAGCCTTTCCTTTCATTTCCACTAGGAGCCAGGAGAAGCGCGAGCCTTCAGGCCTGTGCTTGGCCTCAAAATGGAGGTGCACGCATATCCTGACACCTCCAATATGGCAATGGGCATATGATGATGACCTCACTGATGTCCTCAATAGGGTAAGAGGGGCCTGTAGAGCTCCTATCTATATAAACCAGCACAACCCTACAGTCACTGCTACATTACTGAAGCAGTAACACCTCCTTCGTTGCTATGCTTGCTGCTCACTGCACTCTTGCCTTGTTTCCTCCAACTTGATCTCCCCAGTGTACTTGACCTGGATCTGTTTTACCGTCTCTGGCTTTTAAAAACCTGCCCTGACCTTGTACCTTTATTATACCAGACACTGCCCGCCAGCCGCTGCATGTACCAATCTCGGCTTGTCCTTTATCTATTCTACGGTCTGACCCCTTTCTCTTTCCTCCCCTGGCCTGTACCAAGTACTGTGCCTCACTCGGTTCCACCCCACCCGCTACACCACCTAAAAGGCCACACCCACGAAACAAGTCTGTATGTGGAAGTTTTCCCATTCATTGAGAATTTGAAAATTTACAAAATGTTTTGTTTTAACGGAGTATTTTGGACAGCTGTCAGTGAAGCGCTAGTGCTCGTCTTTGGAATCAACCCGTTACCTGATGAGACTCAGTGCACCTTTAATATCTGCTGGGCACCGCCATCGCCTGTCTCCAATAGCTGAGATTAGAAGAATCAGCCTGATTATCAGCAACACTGCCTGGACCTCATTTGATGCACCTTGGCTGGCAACAAAATGGTGGGTGGCGTTCTGTAGGAAGGTATGCCCAGCCTGCTTTCACCGTAAACAAAGGTTGTCCATCTAGTGCAGGGGTGCTCAGTCTCGGCTCTCCAGATGTTTCTTACAAGGCTCTGACAACCTAATGAATGGTTGAGCATCATGGGAGATGTAGTCCTGAAATATCTGGAGGGCCAAGGTTGAGTACTACTGATCAAAGCATGGGTCAACCTTAATCCTAAAGAAGTTCTGGAACTACCTTTCCCATGATGCTCAGCTACTTATTAAGATGGCAGAGCCTCATGGGAATGTAGTTCCAAAAACCTCAAGGCTATTGTCTGTCATGTTCTTGCTGGCCGTTACCATATTAGAAAAAAAAGTTTCTAATTAATGATACAATAATAACTTTTTGAAGAATACTTTTCACCAGGTACCCCTTTGTATGGCTAGTCACGTGCTGCGTTGAAATGAATGGACTGTGCAAACCTAAAGCCACTTGGACCTGTAGAGACGCACCTTAAGCTGAATTCCGGGCTCAGCGACGGCTCTGAACGGGGTGGCCTGCCAGTACGTCTGCTCAGTCTGCTTCCACATGACTACATAGAAACTGGAGCTGTCCTGATAGCCAAATATGAAGCCAGCGTAGTCATCATCAGTCACCGTGTTGACATGGAACGTGCCTTCAAAATCGACTCCATTGAAAGCCGTGTAACCTCAAGAAATGAAGAAGAAGGGACAGGAGACCAGTGTAATTAGTAGTAATATATTACAAATAGAAACTTGTTTTTTGCCGCTTTACAGCCAAGAGGGAATGACGCGTAACCACACACAACAACCAATAAATGGACGATATGTAGTCTGCATACAATGTGTTTTCATGGGTATAATCCTCACCTAATGCAACTGAAAATGTTCATAACATACGTCTGAGGGAAGATGAACAGGAAAGTATAGAAGGTTTGTGTGACGTTGCAGTAGGAAGAGGCATTTCTTGCTGCATTGCTATGCTTCCTTAGGGAGAATGTGTTTTTTAGGGATTTTTATGAAAGACTGGAAAGTACACAAAACCTGATGGGACATGACAGGACATTACTCCATAAAGGGGCCTTCTGATACAAAGTCAATAGATCTGTGGCGGAGTGGGGAAAAAAAATATTTTTCTGTATGTCAGGATTATAATTCAGAATAACAAAGGAAATCAAGGTGAGGATCGGGGAAATCTTTGATTGTAAGCAGTGGCGTCACTAGGGTTGGTGTCTCCCGGTGCGGTAACTTATGGTGTCACCCCCCCCCCGAGTTTTACGGATTTTTTTTTAACTACTCTTACTCCTAAATCAGTACTCCCATATAACACTGAATGCTCATACACACAGCGCACATTACTGTGAGGTTTATTGCTGTGGAGCTCTCTCATATACTCACACAACTTTTTGACAACTGCCAGCAAGTACGATGCCTGTTCGAAGGCAGTGAAAGCACACATGGATATATATTGCCCCCAGCGGCTCTCCCCACTCCGCCAGCAGCTCATCCATGGATATATATTGCCCCCAGCTCACATATGGATATATTGCCCCAGTTCACAATTATATATTGCCCCCAGCAGCTCACCCATGGATATATATTGCCCCAGCTCACATATGGATATACTGCCCCAGACCAGCTCACACATGGATATTGCCCCAGCTCTCATGGATATGCCCCCAACACACATGGATACTGCCCCAAGCACACATGGATACTGCCCCCAGCACACATGGATAATGCCCCAGCTCACATGGATATGCCCCAGCAGCTCTCATGGATATTGCCCCAGCTCCTCTAATGGATTTTGCCCCAGCTCCTCTAATGGATTTTGCCCCAGCTCCTCTCATGGATTTTGCCCCAGCTCCTCTCATGGATATTGCCCCAGCTCTTCTCATGGATATTGCCCCAGCTCCTCTCATGGATTTTGCCCCAGCTCCTCTCACGGATATACTGCCCCAGCTCCTCTCATGGATTTTGCCCCAGCTCCTCTCATGGCTATGCCCCCAGCTCCTCTCATTGATATTGCCCCAGCTCATGGATAATGCCCCAGCTCATGGATAATGCCCCAGCACATGGATATTGCCCCAGCAGCTCATGGATATACCCCAGCAGCTCATGGATACTGCCCCAGCTCATGGATATGCCCCAGCTCATGGATATACTGCCCCAGCTCATGGATATACTGCCCCAGCTCATGGATATACTGCCCCAGCTCATGGATAATGGCCCAGCTCATGGATATATGCCCCAGCACATGGATATACTGCCCCAGCTCATGGATAATGGCCCAGCTCATGGATATATGCCCCAGCTCATGGATATATGCCCCAGCTCATGGATATATGCCCCAGCTCAAACATGGATATGCCCCAGCTCATGGAAATGCCCCAGCTCATGGATATATGCCTCAGCTCATGGAAATACTGCCCCAGCTCATGGATATATGCCCCAGCTCATGGATATGCCCCAGCTCATGGATAATGGCCCAGCACATGGATACTGCCCCAGCTCACCTCCTCCTGTGCTGCGTGTTCGCTCCCTCTGAGCGTCCGGCGGCGCGCAGCTTGGGCGCTCGCCTGGGGGAGCCACGTGACCAGCCGCGATTGGCTGGTGACGTGTTTCCTCCAGGCGAGCGCCGAAGCTGCATGCTTCGGACACTCGCAGGGAGCGAATACGCGGCGGAGGGTGAGACACCCGCCCTTAGGGTGATGGTGTCACCCTAAGGGCGGGTGTCACCTGGTGTGGGCCGCACCCCCCGCCCCCACGTTACGACGCCACTGATTGTAAGCTCCTGTGAGCAGCGTCCTGTTTTCCTACCATTCTCAGCGAGTCAAACGTGTTTGTTGTGTTCTACACATTGTACAGCGCTGTGGAATAGTCTGGCGCTTTATAAATAATTGTAATGCTCGAGAAGATCGATTGGTACGGAGGCGATAGAGATTCCAGGCTGTCACCTGTGAATCCATCGGACTCCAGGATCAGAGCGTTACCGTCATTGAACCTGGGCTGAATGTACAAGAACTGGGGTTGCTTTAGAAAGGGTAAAGCAGAGGGGTGCGCAGATTGAACTGAATTTAAAGAGGGAAATAGCTGCCATGCGCTCATTGGATAGTGGATATAACGGTAGTAACATCAAGGGAGACTTTCACAGACGGTTTGAAGAAAGAAAGAGGAAACAGGAGTATTAACTCTGGTTTTAAGATGCAGCCAGGATCGATACGTGGCGGAAAACCACAATGACATACCAACAGCAAGACCAGGATCACTGTTCATTGTCTGCACAATCTCCATCCCCTGAAAGACAATGAAGAGATCCCTTAGACAGAGATCCATCAGTCAGGTCTCTTGGTAAAGGTTCACATGGTATGTAAGTGGGTTCGGGATGGCACGAAGCCGCAAGTAAATCGATGTGGTATTAGTACAACACACATGGACGGGCTGGTAGAGATTTCAAATGAACATATGAGTCCACATTTACAGCAATTCACTCTCCCTCCCGGTTATTGAAGGAAAACCGATGCACTGAAATGAAAGTCTGCACGTTCACGCTCCACCTACACGGGAGTCAGTTTGAGAAGCCAAGAGGGATTGGGTGTTACACTAGGGAAATAACTCAAAACCACAAGACGTTACGATGCTCACCATTGCAAGTAAAAAGAAAATACAGATCCATGAGATATTCGAATTTTAAAAAAGTACATCTCCCATGATGCTCGTTCACTCATTAGGTTGGCCAGACCTCCTGGGAGATGTAGTTCCAAAACAAATGGAGGGCCAAGGATGCTGAACCCTGGTCTAATGAGTGATATGGCATCTTTGCAAGTGTCACATTAAAGTTAAGGCAAGACAGGAATACGACAGGTTACCTGGTTCAAAACAATCCAGTTAGGGTCAATCTGAGCATCACCTTCAGGATCCAAAACAACCGTCTGATAGGCTCTGAAATCAGTCAGAGTAATCTCTGCGTTTTCTGGGCAAACATCTATATGATCGATGACCTTGTCCTGGTCGAAGTCTGATTCGCAGATGTCTCCAACTCCATCAGCTAAAATGGAAACCCGAAGTACACAGGTCAAAAATACTTTTAAAAAAGTCAAAGTGCTTATTCCTGACTGACTGGTCTGAAGCTTCACTGTACCAGAAGGAGAAGACTCAGATGCTCTTTCTTCACTGGTCCCCTTTTATTCGTATCCAACTGCCTGATGTCAAGGCTTCATTAGGTAACACCATTTTCTGTGCTCCATGGTACTCCTTGCAAATGTTGCGAGGTTCCCCATCGATCCCCCACGAACCCCCCAGCCAATCATTGGCCCGCTTCCTTGCCTCAACTCCCCGGAACACGCTGAACTGCCCTTGCACCCTGGCTTCTGACTCCTATGGATGCTACGCCTCATGGGCTTGAATAAAGGTCTGCTTTTCCGAATGTTTTAGCCCTATTTTGACTGTGGTATCTTATCTGTTTATAGTACAGATTTTTCAGCACAGGGTGTTCCGGTTCTGTTTTATACTGCCACTCCTGATTTCTGGATTGTATGTTGCTCTTGCCTCTGTATCCTACTACTGATCCATCAATAAAATATATGTTTAAAACAAAAGTCAAAGCGACAGATTCTCCTCTATCTCAGAATGGGTTCCAGGATCCTCTATGCTCATGAAAAGGAAACTGTAACAATAAAATGATGGTCGTCTTACTTCTATGGAGCAGGTGATAGAACACTTTCAAAGCCAAGAGTTTTAGAATGTTTCGTGACCACCAGGTCATAGAAAGCTGACCCAATCCTACTCAGAAGACGCCACGAGCGAGTGTCCTTGGGCAAGACACCTAACGATATGGATGTGCCTACCTCACAAAATACTTGTACATCTCATAGATTGTAAATTCCCTTGGGAACAGGGTCCCCCTGAATCAGGTCATCATCCATGTGTGGTATTATAATGTATCATCCCCTTGTACACTGATCTAGTAAAGCGCTGTGGAATTTTGGCGCTATATAAATAAAGGATAATAATAATGTGTCAGTTTCTTCGCATCTTATAGACCAGTGTTTCCCAAACCTGTCCTCCGGGCCCTCAACCAGGCCACATTTTGCAGATCACCTTGGGGAAATGCAGACTGAATCCTCCAATCACTGAGCAGCAAATCATATCGCCTGTGCTGTGCTTCAGATATCTGCAAACCTGGCCTGTCAGCGGGCCCAGAGGACAGGTTTGGGAAACACTGTTATAGACCTTGGTCTCTATGCTTTCCTTTATGCAGAAACCAATATATTGTATCTATTGATCAAATCAAATGTAATGAAAGATGGAGAGTATATTAACTAAGAAGAGTGGGAACCCGAATATGAAAGCACAGAACACCCGTAAAATACGACAGGGACGAGATATATCTGGTTACATTGAAGGAAACGTAATGCCTGTCTGTAACATGAACCTTTAACTAGTGTAGAAATCAGCATAATGCAGTAGCTCGGGTGCATGAAGGTCAAGGGACCCTCGATCTCCAAAACAGTAGATAGACAAATGAGGGTCACGCAACACCAAAGGGGTTATTCAGAAGGCACCGAAATTTCAGCGATTCCATTTCGCCGCACCCGGAGGTAAACTCACTATTCACTGCAGGGTCACCGAAGTGCGCCGAAGATGGAGTCGCCGAACTGACCGCCACATTGCCAAAAAAAAAAAGAATAACAGAGTTCTGGTGTCTAATAGGTGTTGAAACCAATAAAAACGCATTAAAATGTGTGCAGATAATAAAAAAAGGTCCTAAAATAAGTCTGTTACACAATTTAATAAAAAAACAAATTAGGAATCAAAAATTTAATCTAAAAAAAATACAAATAAATACTCCAGAAATAAATAGATAAAAAGACGGTTTGCTGAAAATGAATAAAAAAGAAACAGTTGAATAAAAAAAATAATTAAAAACGATAGTATTTTTTTTTACATTTAATCTTATGCCATTCGTCTGTTTAAACCTGATGAACTAAATTACAAAAAATCAGGGCATTTCACTGACATTTTGGTGCAGTTCGGCATTCTGTGAATTGATTAACCATTACTTCTCTATGGGGCAGTATCACTGATGCCAACGATCGCCGAATGCGGCGAACTGCACCGTATTTCGCTGTCAATTTGACTGTATTTGGTGAATTGACAGCTTAGTGTATAGACGAACTGCTTCAAGATTGCACCATATGGTGAAATTCACCATTTGGTGCAATTCGGTGGCAAGTTCATCACTTACTGAATAACCCCATGAGTCTTTATCAAGCCTGGCTCGATACAGTCTCAAGTTAGAGCTGAAACATTGCCACGTCCTCTTGGGTGGAATAAAAGCTCTCCTTCTTAAGTCTTGGTGTTGCGTGACCATCATTTGTCTACCTGTAAATTGAACCTTGGTCCTTTCTCTCCATTACTGATATGTAGAGCAGAAAGAATTATTAGGTATGTTTTTACCATTGTCATCCTCCTGTCCAGGGTTGGGAACCAGTCTGCAGTTATCCGGGCCTGGAGGAATGAGGTCAGGAATTCCATCGTTGTCATCATCATCGTCGCACTCATCTCCCATGCCGTCTTTGTCTGTGTCTAGCTGGGAGCTATTTATCACGGTGGGGCAGTTGTCTGTGCTATCCTGATGTCCATCTCCATCACTGCTCGATGCAAAAGGAAAGCACATCACTTGATATGTAAAACCCAGGAACCAAAACACCCTACATCTAAGGGCCAGAAGAACACTTAAAACTAGGGATGTGCATGGCTGAAAAATTTGTTACGTTCAGTTTCGTTTAATTTTTAAATAATTTTGTTTTTGGAATTTCGGAACTAATTTCGTTTTGCGTTTTGTTTCGGATCGATTCAAAATTTCGTATCGCTTTGAAATTTCGAATCGATTTGAATTTCATATATTAATTCGATAGTTGATATGAATTCAAATTTTGGATTACTAAATAAAACCCCAATTAAACAAATTTTGCTGTTAAAAGACAATCTAGGGTTAAATATTAACCCCTTCCATGCGGAGGACGGCGTTGAAGAGGCGATCGGCCGGGATTCTGGACGATCGTGGTGGCGCCCCGGTGCGGGCTGACATCCTTGATGACGTCAGTTCTGCAATTAACCCCTAACTGCCACCTATGGTGGAGATAGGGGGTTCCAATGAACCCCCTATCTCCTGATCATTGGCAGCTAGGGGTTAATGTTATCATTGAAATGCCCAGAGCATGACCTTTCCAATGATACCAAACATGGCCATGTAAAAATTAAAAAAAATAAAAATTAAAAAATAAAAATTTAAAAAAGAATTAAAAACTTTTTTGTGTTTTTTTGTTTTATTAATGCAGCAATATTGTTCTCATTTCAATTATAATGTGAACAATGATGCTGCACTAATGATTTTTTCTATGGAGGGCGTTTGCTAAAAAACACGTAATTTTCCCCAAAAAATTGTAACGAGTCCCCATTTCAAATTTTTTTAACAAGCGCACCCCATAGAAAATATAACTGAAAAGGCTTGCATGATAAAATGTGAAAAAAAAAACACTTTACACAATGTAGATGATTGAAAATTCAATTTTTATTGGATCTTTTGTTATAATATTCAGGCAGGACATGACGTATACATATAATAATGATATATTATGAATCTGCCGAAAAGAACTATATATAATATGTCTGGGTTGTATAATAAAATGTGGCTTCAAATCGCGTTTAAACAAGATGAGCGAAAATGGTAAAAATGAGCTCAGCACAGAGGTGTGAAATGGCTCAGCAGCGAAAGGGTTAAGCAGTGTCACAGATTTAATATTTGACTCAAATTAAACAGTGAAACAAAATTAATTTGTTTCATAAAGTCCTTTGCTGACTATTACTTGTATTGTAAGTTAAAATCAATTCGATAGTTGATATCAAATTCTTATTTCAGATCACTAAATAAAACCCCGATTAATCAAAATTTGGCGTTAAAAGACAATCTAGGGTTAAATTAAGCTATCTCACAGATTTAGTATTTGAGTCAATTTAACAGGGACTGGTGCTTGTGAAACTGTGAAACAAAATTAATTTGTTTCATAGAGTTGTTTGCTGACTGCATTACTTGTATTGTATGTATTGTAATTTAAGATCAATCCGATAGTTGATATCGATTCGAATTCCGGAACACCAAAAAAAATTATTTTTTATGATGATGACACAGTGTAAAATGAAATAAATTCGTTATATACCATTTTGTTTCGTTATGCGGAAGTACTTCCGAAATACGAATTAATGGATTTCGTTCCGAATTCTGAATTCTTCCTAAACGAATGCACATCTCTACTTAAAACATAATAAAGAATGCCTTTTATTATCATCCATACAAAAGGCTCGAGTCGAGCGGGAACTACGTTCCCGCACTTCTCCCACAGCGGGAACGCTGCGGGAACGCTGCGGGAACGCTGCGGGAACGCAGCGTTCCCGCTGTGGCCCGAGCCCGAAACGCTGGAGCAGGCCGCCGCCGCACATTGCCGACAGCCGCATGCTTCCTGCTAGAACGGCCGCTACCCGGAAGTGCAGCCGCTCGCCTGGCTGTTTCATCGATCCCAGGCGAGCGGCTGCAGTTCCTGTCAGCGGCCGTTCTAACAGGAAGCACGCAGCCGCCGGCAGTGTGTGGCGGCGGCAGAGGTGAGCTGGCGGCAATAATCTCCATGAGACCTGGGGGCAGTATCCATGAGACCTGGGGGCTGTATCCATGAGACCTGGGGGGCACTATCCATGAGACCTGGGGGCATTATCCATGAGACCTGGGGCATTATCCATGAGACCCTGGGGGCATTATCCATGAGACCCTGGGGGCATTATCCATGAGACCCTGGGGGCATATCCATGAGACCTGGGGCAGTATCCATGAGACCTGGGGGGCAATATCCAGGAGACCCTGGGGCAATATCCATGAGACCCTGGGGCAATATCCATGAGACCCTGGGGGCAATATCCATGAGACCTGGGGGCATTATCCAATATCCATGAGACCCTGGGGCATTATCCATGAGACCTGGGGGCATTATCCATGAGACCCTGGGCATTATCCATGAGAGCTGGGGGCATTATCCATGAGAGCAGGAGGCATTATCCATGAGAGCTGGGGGGGCATTATCCATGAGAGCTGGGGCATTATCCATGAGACCTAGGGCATTATCCATGAGACCTGGGTGCATTATCCATGAGACCCTGGGGGCAATATCCATGAGACCTGGGGCAGTATCCATGAGACCTGGGGGGCATTATCCATGAGACCTGGGGGGCATTATCCATGAGATCTGGGGGGCAATATCCAGGAGACCCTGGGGGCAATATCCATGAGACCCTGGGGCAATATCCATGAGACCCTGGGGGCAATATCCATGAGACCTGGGGGCATTATCCATGAGACCCTGGGGCATTATCCATGAGACGTGGAGGCATTATCCATGAGACCCTGGGCATTATCCATGAGAGCTGGGGGCATTATCCATGAGAGCAGGAGGCATTGTCCATGAGAGCTGGGGGGCGTTATCCATGAGAGCTGGGGGGCATTATCCATGAGACCTGGGGCATTATCCATGAGACTTGGGGCATTATCCATGAGACCCTGGGGGCATTATCCATGAGACCCTGGGGGCAATATCCATGAGACCTGGGGCAGTATCCATGAGACCTGGGGGGCATTATCCATGAGACCTGGGGGGCAATATCCATGAGACCCTGGGGGCAATATCCATGAGACCTGGGGGCAATATCCATGAGACCCTGGGGGCATTATCCATGAGACCCTGGGGGCATTATCCATGAGACCCTGGGGGCATTATCCATGAGACCTGGGGGCATTATCCATGAGACCCTGGGGCATTATCCATGAGACCTGGGGGCATTATCCATGAGACCCTGGGCATTATCCATGAGAGCTGGGGGCATTATCCATGAGAGCTGGAGGCATTATCCATGAGAGCTGGGGGGCATTATCCATGAGAGCTGGGGGCATTATCCATGAGACCTGGGGCATTATCCATGAGAGCTGGGGGGCATTATCCATGAGAGCTGGGGAAATATATACCCATATGAGCTGGGGGCAATTACAGTGTATATCCATGTGAACTGGGGAAAATATATCCATATAACCAGTGCTGTGCATATTATTCTTGGGGTTCAGTGCTGTGTATATTATTCTGGGGGCTCAGTGCTATGCATGTTATTATGTTATTCTTGAGGCTCAGTGCTGTGTATATTATTCTGGGGGCTCAGTGCTGTGTATATTGTTCTTGGGGCTCAGTGCTGCGTATATTATTCTGGGGGCTCAGTGCTGTGCATATTATTCTGGGGGCTCAGTGCTGTGTATATTATTCTGGGGGCTCAGTGCTGTGCATATTATTCTGGGGGCTCAGTGCTGTGTACATTATTCTGGGGGTCCAGTGCCGTGTATATTATTCTGGGGGTCCAGTGCCGTGTATATTATTCTGGGGGCTCAGTGCTGTGTATATTATTCTGGGGGCTCAGCGCTGTGTATGTTATTCTGGGGGTCCAGTGCTGTGCATATTATTCTGGGGGTCCAGTGCCTGTGTATATAATTCTGGGGAGTCTGTGCCTGGATATATATATATATATATATATATATATATAACGCGTTAGTCCAGTTGCCAAAATCACGAGTATACCTGTACGTAGTGATACCTTTCACTGATCAGTATAGTTTCCAGTTTACACTCTTGAAAGCTTGTCTTTTAAATGTAAAGTTAACCCAATAAAGATGGTATCACCACGCACTGCTATACTCGTGATATATATATTTTTTCTTCAGGTAATAGGGGTTGTGGAATTCGTGGGTGAGTTCCCTCACTTTTTTTCCCAGGACTTGACCCCTGTTACAGATAAAATACCTGCAAACACCTGCCCTTACATGTAGGTTTTAAGTTGCCTGGCGCATGTTTGGACGTTAACAGCAGCTCGCAAACGTGAGGGAGTTGTTATTGATTTGCAGCTCGCTTTGTTCTGACCCACCTCAGTATTAGCAGCTCGAGTCGGAATATTTTGGAGCGACGCATAACCCGGCGCAAGCTCGTATGTGCACGATCAAGTAAAATCTGAGAAAGGACATTGGGAACTGTTTGCTCCTGGTGTTCCACTACATCCAGCGAGAGGAATCAGCGGATTGATCTGTTTATTTTTATTGATAAGTAATTTTACAAAAGCCGATTGACCTGCCCTGCAACAACTGAAAGACGAGGAAAGCCACCCAGCATCAACAACCACACTAGCATCCCCTGAAGAGACGTGGACGTCCACGAAGGGCCTGAGAAGCATCAGCCGGCAGGGAGGTGAAACTGGCAATGAACCACAGGTACCCTTAACAATTATACTACATTATATTACGGAGCATGAGTAATATATTAATAGTGAGTGCAAACTCTTACCTGTCTTGGTTAGTATCACAAGAATCTCCAACCAGGTCATTATCAATATCTGACTGTGGGAAGAAGAAATAATGTTATAAAAATGAATTGAAAGACATGTTAAAAATGTCTGCTTCCTGATGCGCACACAGAGTACACCAGGAACAGTTACAAGTATCAGCTGATTTTTCTACATCACTAACCTGATTCGGATTGATGATGTCGGGGCAGCTGTCACAGGCATCACCAACACCATCACCATCCCTGTCTTTCTGATCCACGTTAGGGACTCGCTGGCAGTTGTCCAAGAAGTTCTTGATGCCTACAATGTTAACGGTCATGCTTTAATGACATTCTAGGGAGCTTTACCCACTAAACCTGCAACTAATAAGCTCAACGGGGTGCTGTCTGGTAACGGATGAGGTTGGGTTCAAAATCCGAAGATAGGCTTAGCTGTAATCCTTTAGGGCAGGAACTGTGTTTGCATATCTTGTTATTTTTTTATGTCTTGTTTTATGTGATCCTGGCAGTGTGTAAAGTTTAATGTTTGTGTTTTTGCCATTAAAACCTTTGTAATCTAGTTCTGTCTTTGGCTCTAGATGATTCACGTTTCTCCTGTATAGCTTGGGTTTCCACGTTACCGTAGAGTTTACCATTTGGGATATTTTAGCTGTCTATATGGTGATAGCGGGTGGTCGTCACAAACTGGCTGTCAAACTCTGTCCTCCCAGATGTTTCTGAACTACAACTCCCTTGATTCCCTGGCCATCTATTGCATTCAAGAATTCTGGAATCCTGCTTTAGAGTGTTATCCAACTCAAGAAACCTTGTTCAAAGTGAATCCATAACCTGTTCCCTGTGGTTCAGTAAGTGATAGCTGATGGAATTACAGCTCGTAGCAATTCATTAACTTAAGGTTTGATGAATGAGTTTATGGGACAGCATTACCCTCAATTAGATCTAGTTTATTAAATACACATCTCAAAATGAAAATGTGCTTGGTAATTATTTCTTTTTTACCATCTCCATCCATATCGTCATCACAAGCATCTCCTTTCCCATCATTGTCAGTGTCCCGTTGGTCATTGTTCAGGGTTAAGCGGCAGTTGTCGCAAGCATCCCCAAATATATCTTGGTCGCTGTTCTTCTGGTCAATATTGACAACCAACCAACAGTTATCCTGTTGTAAAACATGTACGAGTTAGCCCAGGTCTGAGACGGCCGCCTTTAGACACCACGACTTGCATTGTGACATTTAAAAATGGAACATACTATCAGAGCAAGTGCTTCACAGAATCATAAGAAATACTTAAAACCTGGCTAAGGGTGATGGAAATCGTTGAGATAAAGTAGCTGGAAATCCCTGTGTTTTATGTCTGCGATAATTTTATTTAAATTGGGATGATACTGTCATGAACCATGCCCAAGAACACATACAGGGTTATTCAAAGAGAATCGAAAAGTCGCCGCATGTTCGGTGACTTATCATTCTCTTCAATTCAGGCCGATTCGGCAAGCCAGCACCACAGGGCCGTCGAAGTGCAAGGGAAAGCTGCCGCAAACCCGTCGAAAAGTCACCGCAAAAACCCAGCGAATGCACGCTGAAACCAGCAAAAACATCTGGATTAACTCGCCGAAGGCGCCGGAAAAACCCAAGCAGGAGCCGATCACACGCAGCGAAGCCTCCGGAAAAAGCTGACACCGCAGACGAGTGAAGTGAATAAATTAGGAAAACAGTTTGCATGAATGTTTGAAAAGTGAAACGCTGTTTGCAAAGATACTACTGAGAGAAAATTTCTGAGATTTACATATGAGGTCCAGGGAATGATAATAAAAAGGGCTGTTACAGAAAAAAATAAGTAAACTTTAAAAAAAAAAATCCAGAAAAATGCTTAAAATATCCAAAAAAAATCTATAAATAAAGATACTCTTTACTGCAGAATTTTAGAATGAACAGTTTATTAGATATTGAATTAAAACAGGAATATTTTTAACATTGAAGCCTATGGGATTCTCCTGAATAAAACTGTCGCATGAAACCGCCGAATGGCAGGGCATTAGGGGAACCTTTCACTGCTGGTTTGTGTTCTCTGAATAGCCGTAGCAGTGCTTTTTCATGGGGATTTCACTGCCCTCGAACATGCACCGAACAGGCACCGTATGTGCAGGCAATTCGCCAGGATTTGGCGTATTGCCTGCTCTCTGGATAGCCGAATTGTCAAGAAAGGTAACCGAACGCTGAAAATCAGCGTTCGGTTACCTTTCTCCAGCCATTCGGATCTCTTTGAATAACCCTGATAGAGGTTGCTTAGAGACCCGCGCAAGCTCAAGTTTCGATGCATCCTGAACCCTGGTAGCCCTTTTCCTGCTTTGAACCTTAGGACATTTTTGTTTTTGTCCAACCCAGGTTTTTTCTGTCATCCTGCCGGTGGGAATGTTCCTTAGGTGCATCCAGATCCAGTGTTGTTTTTACCATGAACTTCCTGCTATTACAGTGTTAAGTCTCAAGGAACAGATGGGTTTGCATTAGGTTGTCCTTGGTGCTACCAGAACTCTCTGACCAGTTTATATTTGTTTTGCATCCCATTTGTGTTTCCTGTCCTCTCCTGCATTGTATTTCTCTTTATGTCTGTACATCCAGGGCCAGATTAAGATCTCTATGGGGCTGAAGCTGAAGATTTTAATGTTTTTTTTGGAATTTAGTGAAATGAAAACATATCTTCAGTTATTTAATAGCGCACATACGGGTATATCTAAGGCTGGCGTCAGACGAACGCAGTCATCAAGTCCGTGTCGCCGCACAGTTTAACGTCCGTCGTAGCATTGATTTGTGATCAATAGAGACCAACACACGAAGTACATGCGCACCGAAGTGTGCACGCACCACGCAGGTGGCAACGGACGCCATTTAGGCCTCGACGTAAAAGCGCTATGACGGACGCCCAGAGTGCGCCACGTCCCCATAGCGGCCTGTGTGCGTGATGTCGCGACATCAGACGCAGTGCATTTGCGACGTCCATCACGTTGACACTCAGAGGTTTTTTTGGTCTGGCTGACTGTACCTGTCATTTAGTTTTAATTAAGTTTGTTTCCCATATCTCCCTTTTTTTTTCTACATCCGTCAAAAAAGACGGACCGTCTGGTATCTACAGTATCGTCCGTCAGTACGTATGCAGAGTGCGCTCAGACTGCGTTCGTCTGACATTAGCCTAACTGGGCAGATACTGTGTGAGGAAATTTCCATTCAGATTTCAATCATTTACAGAGTGTAAAATAATTTTTTCACATTTTATCATCCAAACGTTTGTGGTATTGCTGATTTTATACGTTACAAATGGACAATGCCATCACTTTGGAACTAAAAGTAAATAAATAAATAAAGTTTTTTTTGTTTTCTTTTAGAGTTTACATGGTCACTTTTGGTATCTATGCAATGGCCGGACTCTGACCTGTTCAATAACACCTCTCCAAAGTCCCCCCCAGTGCACTTTGCTGCGTTTTAGGTTTTTGATGTAAAAATTCGTAATAATGGATCGTGCAATCACGTCCATACTTGAGATGGTGAGTTAGTGCAGCATCATTGCTCACTTAATATTTGAAAAGTGAAAAATATTGCTGTGTTAGGAAGAAAACTAAAAAACAAAGAAATATTTATTATTTTAAATTTTATTATTATATAAAACCTGATCTTGTTGGTTATCATTGGAAAGACCTTGCGCTGGCCTTTCCAGTGATACCTCACATGACCTTGTAACTAGTGCCAGCAGCCAGATTAACATAGGGGCTGAATTTCAGCGAATGGGGACACTTCAGGGCCATTCGGCTATTCAGAGAGCAGGCAATTCACCAAATTCTGGCGAATTGCCTGCACATACGGTACCTGTTCGAGGGCAGTGAAATCCCCCATGGAGAAGCAATGCTTCGTCTATTCAGAGACACCAAATAGCAGGGAAAAGTTGCCGAAATGGCCTGCTGTTCGGTGGTTTCATTCAACAGTTTGTTTCAGGCGAATCCCATAGGCTTCAATGTTAAAAATATTTCCGTTTTAATCCAATATCTAATAAACCGTTTATTATTTTATTCTGCAGTAAAAGGGCTCTTTATTTCTAGATTTCTTAAGATCTTTTAGGCATATTTTGTGATTTGTTCAGAAAAAAAATTTCCGCTTTTTTTTTTTAAATAGTTTTTTTCAATTTTCCTTAACAGACCTTTTTATTATCATTCATTGGATCTTATATGAAAATTCCAGACATTTTCGTTCAGTAGTTTTTCTGCAAACAGCATTTCAATTTTCAATCTTTCAAGTACTGTATACTGTTTTTGTTTTTTCTCTTCACCACGTTCGTCTGCCTGTCAGGTTTTTCCAGCGGCTGCTCTGCGCTGTGATCGGCGGCTAGTCGGGTTTTTCCGGTGTGTTCAGTGGGGTTTTTGCAGCGGTTTCTGTGGGTATTCGGTGAGTATTCTACGGGTTTGCGTGGAGTTTTCCCTGCACTACAGGGGGCCCTGCGGTGCTTGCTGAATACACCGCAGGGTCGGTGAACTAGAATCGCCGAATTGCCCCGAAGTGCGGGGAACGAAAGGTCACCGAACGTGCTGTGACTTTTCGATTCTCTCTGAATAACCCTGATAGTTATCCTTTCTCTGGGCCTATTCTGGGGAATGGGCCTGGAGCTCCTGCTCCATCAGCCCCTATGTTAACCCGGCCCTGTGTACATCCTGTGGTGCAATGTCATTAAACCCCTGTCTATAACTATCCACCAGCTTACGTGCCATTTGTCCCAAGAACCCTGGGCTCTCACCTACAACCCTGGAACACGTAACGTGACAGACATAAATCAACAATCAAGGCCCAATCTGTAAAAATATATATATATATTTCTATTAAGTTGGTTTCTGTTCTCTTGTAAATTTCACTAGGATTCCTTGTGAATGACACGGTATGAATAAGTGACATGACGAGTGCAACTCTGAAGCCAAATTTACGGACCCAGAAATGCTTTTTCTAACTTATCATTTTTCCCTATATAACTTTAGCCTAAAATTCACAAAATCCCCTCATTAATTCTATGTTCACCATTTTATCTTGAACCGTACAAGGATTTTGATTTAGCAGATATACGTATTGTACATTGTGTTAATGTAATGGTGTAAGTCTCACCTGTTCATTGAAGATACCATCTCCATCTGCATCTTCATCGCAAGCATTGCCAATGCCGTCCCTATCGGTATCCTCTTGGCCTGAGTTTGGAACGTACATACAGTTGTCCTATAGATGAAAAGGTCAACAAGGGATTAACACAATCAACACAAATGCTACTTGACAAATAGCGACAAGTATCAATAAGATAAGTACAGCATTGGCTGCAACGTTTTACTCAATAAATAATAAAGTAGATGTTGGACAAATTGGAAAAAAATCGGTATACTTTGATTTAAGTCAAGAATTAGGCGAATCGCTTATTTTAAGATGTAATTGCGAAAAAGAACAGAAAACTGTACTCGCAATATGTAGGAATTGCCAGGTTTTGAAAAGCTAAGTGGCCCTGAAATTACACGGTATGGGGAAATTCACCTTTTGGTGCAATTTTGGGGCCAGTTTGGCTCTCTCTGAATAACCCTGTATAGGGATGTGTATGGCTGAAAAATTTGTTTTGTTTAGTTTTGTTCCGTTACGTTTTTAAATCATTTTGTTTTTGGAATTTCGTAACTAGTTTCGTTTCGGATCGATTTGAAATTTCGAATCGATTCAAATTTCATGTATCAATTCGATAGTTGATATCAATTTGAAATTTTGGATTACTAGATAAAACCCCAATTAATCGAATTTTGCTGTTAAAAGAAAAGCTAGGGTTAAATTTTAAGCTGTGTCACAGATTTAGTATTTGAGTCAAATTAAACAGTGAAACGAAATATATTTGTATCATAAAGTCCTTTGCTGACTATTACTTGTATTTTAAGTTAAGATCAAATCGATAGTTGATATCAATTTGATAGTTCATATCAGTTATTCAAATTTTTCTTTTATGATGATGACACAGTGTAAAACGAAATAAATTCGTTATATACTGTTTCGTTTCGAATTCGTATCGTATCGATTCATTATTCGGAAGTACTTCTGAATACAAATTATCATATTTCGTTCCAAATTCTGAATTTTTCCAAAATGAATGCACATCGCTAGTATATATACAGAGGAATGAGTATGAGAGAACAGGATATGAGATATGAGATATGTAGAGTTTCTGGGGATGGAGGAGGCCTCGCTCACCAATGATGGTGGAACAGTGGATATCAAAAGCATCTTCCGATTTTGCTTCAGCAATGACAAATGAAGGAGGAATGAATCCTGTGCATATGTTTTCCTATGTTTTTAGTATGACCATGACATGGTTTTCTTTCTCATGTTAAAGAAGTCAGAGGGCACCAACCTTACGGCAGACTTTATCTGTGCAGTGCAGGGCTTCGTCAGGGTAGCCGTCAATATCGGTATCCTTGCCACAGATATAGCCGTTGCCGGCCCATCCGATAGAACACTGGAAAGTAAAGGACGTAAGAGTTATCGACTTACATAAAATAGACCAATATGCACATTGTCACTAACCCATATTAATGTACAAAAGGCTTGTTCATTGAGTGGCTAAGTCTCAGTAGGGACCAAACATCTCTTGTCCTTCAACAGCATCACCTTAGTATTATACCTGGGCATATTATTTACCCATAGTGTTCAGTAATCACACAGTTTTTGTTTCCATAGATAGATCTTATCAAGGCAGAACTAGGGGTGATAAGTTCACTCAGTCTGAATTGTAATCACTCCAGGTCTTATAAAAAAAATATATATTGTATATACTCCTACAATTACAAACATATCTATTTATTATATTAATATATTTCTGATAAAGGAAAACGTTGACTCATGTAAATGTTTATATACTACATACATATACATTTGAGTCAACAACATGTTATGTTTATGGTGATTCTACATGGGTTGGATGAGGAAAAACCACTCAGTATTAATCGCAATTGCCAAAGGGACATCCAGCAGAATTTATATTTCAAAGGAAGGGCAGAGAAATCAGGTGGGAGAAATGCCCAGTATTAACATATAGAAAGCAGACGGATCATTAGGTATGAGGCTTGTCCTGTATTTACATACAGAAGGATGAGTAGGTGAAAGGACCATCCGGTACTCACATACAGCACGTCGGATAACTAGATAAGGGGAGCATCCGGTACTCACATATATACTGCAGGGGGATAACTAGCTAACAGGACCATCCGTTACTCACATACATACAGCAAGACGGATAACTAGATAACAGGACCATCCGGTACTCACATACATACAGCAGAATGGATAACTAGATAACAGGACCATCTGTTACTCACATACATACAGCAAGACGGATAACTAGATAACAGGACCATCCGGTACCCACATACATACAGCAGAATGGATAACTAGATAACAGGACCATCTGTTACTCACATACATACAGCAAGACGGATAACTAGATAACAGGACCATCCGGTACCCACATACATACAGCAGAATGGATAACTAGATAACAGGACCATCTGTTACTCACATACATACAGCAAGACGGATAACTAGACAACAGGATCATCCGTTACTCACATACATACAGCAAGACGGATAACTAGATAACAGGACCATCCGGTACTCACATACATACAGCAAGACGGATAACTAGATAACAGGACCATCTGTTACTCACATACATACAGCAAGACGGATAACTAGATAACAGGACCATCTGTTACTCACATACATACAGCAAGACGGATAACTAGATAACAGGACCATCTGTTACTCACATATATACAGCAAGACGGAGAACTAGATAACCGACCATTCGTTACTCACATACATACAGCAAGACGGATAACTAGATAACAGGACCATCCGTTACTCACATACATACAGCAGAATGGATAACTAGATAACAGGACCATCTGTTACTCACATACATACAGCAAGACGGATAACTAGACAACAGGATCATCCGTTACTCACATACATACAGCAAGATGGAAAAATAGATAACAGGACCATCCGTTACTCCCATACATACAGCAGAATGGATAACTAGACAACAGGATCATCCGTTACTCACATACATACAGCAAGACGGATAACTAGATAACAGGACCATCCGGTACTCACATACATACAGCAGAATGGATAACTAGACAACAGGATCATCCGTTACTCACATACATACAGCAAGACGGATAACTAGATAACAGGACCATCCGGTACTCACATACATACAGCAGAATGGATAACTAGACAACAGGATCATCCGTTACTCACATACATACAGCAAGACGGATAACTAGATAACAGGACCATCCGGTACTCACATACATACAGCAGAATGGATAACTAGACAACAGGATCATCCGTTACTCACATACATACAGCAAGACGGATAACTAGATAACAGGACCATCCGTTACTCACATACATACAGCAAGACGGATAACTAGATAACAGGACCATCCGGTACTCACATACATACAGCAGAATGGATAACTAGATAACAGGACCATCCGGTACCCACATACATACAGCAGAATGGATAACTAGATAACAGGACCATCTGTTACTCACATACATACAGCAAGACGGATAACTAGACAACAGGATCATCCGTTACTCACATACATACAGCAAGACGGATAACTAGATAACAGGACCATCCGGTACTCACATACATACAGCAAGACGGATAACTAGATAACAGGACCATCTGTTACTCACATACATACAGCAAGACGGATAACTAGATAACAGGACCATCTGTTACTCACATACATACAGCAAGACGGATAACTAGATAACAGGACCATCTGTTACTCACATATATACAGCAAGACGGAGAACTAGATAACCGGACCATTCGTTACTCACATACATACAGCAAGACGGATAACTAGATAACAGGACCATCCGTTACTCACATACATACAGCAGAATGGATAACTAGATAACAGGACCATCTGTTACTCACATACATACAGCAAGACGGATAACTAGACAACAGGATCATCCGTTACTCACATACATACAGCAAGATGGAAAAATAGATAACAGGACCATCCGTTACTCCCATACATACAGCAGAATGGATAACTAGACAACAGGATCATCCGTTACTCACATACATACAGCAAGACGGATAACTAGATAACAGGACCATCCGGTACTCACATACATACAGCAGAATGGATAACTAGACAACAGGATCATCCGTTACTCACATACATACAGCAAGACGGATAACTAGATAACAGGACCATCCGGTACTCACATACATACAGCAAGATGGAAAAATAGATAACAGACCATCCGGTACTCACATACATACAGCAAGACGGATAACTAGATAACAGGACCATCCGGTACTCACATACATACAGCAGAATGGATAACTAGACAACAGGATCATCCGTTACTCACATACATACAGCAAGACGGATAACTAGATAACCGGACCATCCGTTACTCACATACATACAGCAAGACGGATAACTAGATAACAGGACCATCCGGTACTCACATACATACAGCAGAATGGATAACTAGATAACAGGACCATCTGTTACTCACATACATACAGCAAGACGGATAACTAGATAACCGGACCATCCGGTACTCACATACATACAGCAAGACGGAAAAATAGATAACAGGACCATCCGTTACTCACATACATACAGCAAGACGGATAACTAGATAACAGGACCATCCGGTACTCACATACATACAGCAAGACGGATAACTAGCTAACAGGACCATCCGGTACTCACATACATACAGCAAGACGGATAACTAGATAACAGGATCATCCGTTACTCACATACATACAGCAAGACGGATAACTAGATAACAGGACCATCCGGTACTCACATACATACAGCAAGACGGAAAAATAGATAACAGGACCATCCGGTACTCACATACATACATACAGGGGGATAACTAGATATGAGAACTATCTGTCATTCCTCTCTAGGTGGCAGTACAACGCTTAGATAAATGCCCAGTCCACATTCAATGTTAAACAGTTGCAGAAGGTTTAGGTGAGAGTTTAGCTCTGTGTCCAAGTGTCTAAAAGCATTTCTGGATGCAGTTTTACATTTTGACACATACTGTCCAAGGCGTATGTGTAAATAACACCTGCAATATGCCAATGGAAGTGCAATCCACTAAACTAAAGACTGTAACACACAGAGTATGAAGCCATCTGTATCTTCTAGTGATGGATATCACAATAATTTTTGAAAGTAGTATTAGTGTAGTAACTAATCTACTGTGAATTAGGAGGCAAATTTACCAAACAAGATAGCACAGGAAATACAGATATTTTGCCTTTTATGCAAGACTCTGCGATATGAGGTTGCCTCTCTTGTGGTAGCCTGGGCTTTTTCTTTGCCTAATATCCCATTTTTGGGTAGCTCAGCGAGAAGCCCCCAAGTGGCTGACCTAATGCTTCATGTATCAGTGTGGGAACCAACTCTAGGTAATTTTAAAAAAAATATTTAGAGATTCCTCCCCATAGAATGACATTGGGACACTGTGGTGTGATCAGGAGGAATTTCTAAATATTAGAATATCACAGTGTAACTTGACAGGTCTGTGAATGTCAGTAGATACAGATGTCACAGTTGCTACTAAGAACCTTTACTGCTTGTGGGCTTTTTCTTTTTTCTAGAGTTTCCTCTGAATCAGACTGAGATTAGCAGAGTAGTAAGGAAACAACCTATTGACTCAGTTACTGTTTGACTTGAATTAGCAATAAGAGCAGTAACAATATCATGATGCTTAGGGGTTAATTCGCACTCCTCACTCTACTGCTTGACTCGTAATAAGGCTCTACAACGCATTAATGTTAAATCCAAGTAATTTCCAGAAATGAGCAGTGATACTCACAACACAGGTAACTTGGCCTGCTCTCTCCTCAATGCATTGGGCACTGGCATGGCATGGGTTGGATCCACCACCTTGGCAACTGCTTTCCAGTTTACAGCCCTTGATCTGGTCACCAACGTAGCCCGGCTTACAAGGCCCACAACGATAGGATCCCTGTATCAAAGAAAAGACCAGTCACGGTGAGAAGACCCAATTCAATGAACATTCATTTCCACGTAGCCCTGTGATAGCTGTAGGTTCCAAAAGAAGGCGAAAAGAAGTGATTACTAATTTTGACCTCAATAAGAGAAGACATTATTTTTTGACTTTTCTATCGATTACAGAATTCTATTTTAGATTTGTTGAAAACAAGAAAGTAATGAATTGTTAAACACAGTTGTTTCATTTACTAAATCCATTTTGCTTTGAAGGATACTGTGTATTATGTATCCCTTCACCTCCGACGATAGGAACGTGATATTCAAAATCAATATATCTGAATGGTTGACATACCTCCACATCATCAACGATACTCAGCAAATGGATGAGCTCAGAGACTGAATTCGAAATACTATGTCCACGTACACATAGAACAAAGGAACAACCACTAATCCCAATTGGGAGAGTGAAATGCAATTAGGGCACCCCAACAAAAGATGGGATTAAACCCTCAAGAAATCGTATGAATAAGAGAAAGAGGGTGCAAATGATAAGTGGACAACCACCATTATAGAACCCCCTGAGGAGTTGGGGTTAAAAATTAATCTTTATTAATGGACATTGCCAAATATTAAATATGTAGACGGTTATGTGACAATGGCAGATTGTAACATGTTATAAACAGACAGTGGATATGAACACTATGGACTAAATAATGTACAGTGATAGGATAATCTATATAGTGTTTAGGTGAGTCAACAGTTAACAATTAGTATTGGATAACATGTAGCCAATACTATTATCTAGCCCAAAGTGTTAAATAAGAATGCTCATACAACAGTTGTTATATATTAGATTGGTAACATGTAGATAGTAAGCAAACCAGTAAATAGAGGCAACAATATACAACCAATAATGTAATTAGTAGTTTTGGACCCTTATAGTCATTGATAAGATACTGATATTTGTAAGATTAGAGATAACTCTAATAGTATCAGTTAGTGGATATCCCAGATAGAGCAATAATTTGATTAGGGCAGCTAGTAATTTAAACTGCGGCAGATTGTTCAATGTAAAAAGTGTAGATATTAATATGAGCAACCATTTGGTGTAACAGATAAATTAATCACAGTAAGAAAAAAAATTGTTGGTAATATCATAAATCGAATACTGGAATAAGGATCGAGCTTTCTAAACGACACAAAAATATGTTCAAATAAAGAATAGACCTCTATAGTAGTACCGTTAGATTGAGATAATTAACACTTGGGTATGTATATTAGACCTTGATATGGCTCATATAGCAAAAATAACAACATATATATGTATATAAGATATGAACGAACAACCCAGTATAAGGTAATGGAGTTAGATTCTCATATGGAGATTAGAGTAACTAACCACACACCAGGTGGAAGATAAAGACCACTCGAACAAAACCGCATTTGTGTATATCGAAAGAAAACCATGTATCAGGTGAAGAAATAATAAGGCTAGAATGAATGGCATTAGCATAGAATCATACTAAAATACCAATTAACACTCGGTATTGTATATAGCCTTTGTTTAGGTCAAATTACAAACATGTATATATTTGAAGGAGTGTTCGACAAATAGCCCGTATTAAATGTATCGGAACCAAACTCTCATATAGATTGATCGTCGACCACATGCCAAATAGAAATTAATTGTATATTGCATCTAGTCAGCAATCACACATCAGGTGGAAAGATTGTTAGGTTGCAAAAAATATATAAATAACAAAGATACACATAACTGAAAATTTTATCAGTACTGAGTTGTATATATAACCTTGAATATGATGTAAGATACAGGTATATATATATGTAGAAAACAAATCGGCAGTCACCTAACCTAGATGTGATTTGATTAATGAACATGCATATATTTGGAAAGTAATTTGGCCAATACCTAGTATAGATATACATATATTTGAGTGTGATTTAAATCTAAAATTTTTAGAGCTCAATCTGTTTAGCCTCATATATGTATCGGTAACAATCATAGTCTTATTGCCCTATCCATTCGTTTTGGTTATATTGAGTTAAAATACTGACTGCATTTCCGAGTTTTACAATCAATTTCCACTTGGTGTGTGGTCGACATTGAATTTAGCGTTATACTTTGCTTATTGGGCGATTGCTTATCTACCACTTCCATATATATGTATGTTTGCAATCGTATACTAATTATGGTTAAATATATTACCCAGTGCTCGGTATCTCTATAGCTATTATCACATGACTTTATGTCAATACTCAATTCAGTTCTATACATTAAATACTGGATATTTATCGAATTTTCCTCCAAATATATGCATGTTTGTAATCTGAACTAAATCAAGGCTATATACACAATCGAGTGCTAATTAGTACTTTAGTATGATCCTATGCTTATGCTATTTTTTCTTTAGCCTAACAACCTCTTCACCTGGTATATGGTTCTTTTGATAAACACATACGCGACATTGTCCGAGTGGTAAAACAATTTCCACCTGGTGTGTGGTTAGTTCTTAAATCTCCATATGAGAATCTAACGCCATTTACCATATATTGGGTTATTTGCCTAAATCTTACTCAAATATATGTATGTCTGTAATTTGAAACTAATCAAGGCTATATACAAAATCGAGTGCTAATTAGTAATTCAGTATGATCCTATGCTAATAATATTTCTTCTAGCCTAACAACTTCTTCACCTGGTATATGGTTTTTCTCGATAAACACACACGCGGCATTGTCCGGTGGTAAATAATCTCCATCCGGTGTGTGGTTAGCTCTTAAAACTCCATATGAGAATCTAACTCCATTTACCATATATTGGGTTATTTGCTTAAATCACACTCAAATATATGTATATCTATACTAGGTATTGGCCAAATTACTTTCCAAATATATGCATGTTCATTAATCAAATCACATCTAGGTTAGGTGACTGCCAATTTGTTTTCTACATATATATATACCTGTATCTTACATCATATTCAAGGTTATATATACAACTCAGTACTGATAAAATTTTCAGTTATGTGTATCTTTGTTATTTATATATTTTTTGCAACCTAACAATCTTTCCACCTGATGTGTGATTGCTGACTAGATGCAATATACAATTAATTTCTATTTGGCATGTGGTCGACGATCAATCTATATGAGAGTTTGGTTCCGATACATTTAATACGGGCTATTTGTCGAACACTCCTTCAAATATATACATGTTTGTAATTTGACCTAAACAAAGGCTATATACAATACCGAGTGTTAATTGGTATTTTAGTATGATTCTATGCTAATGCCATTCATTCTAGCCTTATTATTTCTTCACCTGATACATGGTTTTCTTTCGATATACACAAATGCGGTTTTGTTCGAGTGGTCTTTATCTTCCACCTGGTGTGTGGTTAGTTACTCTAATCTCCATATGAGAATCTAACTCCATTACCTTATACTGGGTTGTTCGTTCATATCTTATATACATATATATGTTGTTATTTTTGCTATATGAGCCATATCAAGGTCTAATATACATACCCAAGTGTTAATTATCTCAATCTAACGGTACTACTATAGAGGTCTATTCTTTATTTGAACATATTTTTGTGTCGTTTAGAAAGCTCGATCCTTATTCCAGTATTCGATTTATGATATTACCAACAATTTTTTGCTTACTGTGATTAATTTATCTGTTACACCAAATGGTTGCTCATATTAATATCTACACTTTTTACATTGAACAATCTGCCGCAGTTTAAATTACTAGCTGCCCTAATCAAATTATTGCTCTATCTGGGATATCCACTAACTGATACTATTAGAGTTATCTCTAATCTTACAAATATCAGTATCTTATCAATGACTATAAGGGTCCAAAACTACTAATTACATTATTGGTTGTATATTGTTGCCTCTATTTACTGGTTTGCTTACTATCTACATGTTACCAATCTAATATATAACAACTATTCTATGAGCATTCTTATTTAACACTTTGGGCTAGATAATAGTATTGGCTACATGTTATCCAATACTAATTGTTAACTGTTGACTCACCTAAACAATATATAGATTATCCTATCACTGTACATTATTTAGTCCATAGTGTTCATATTCACTGTCTGTTTATAACATGTTACAATCTGCCATTGTCACATAACCGTCTACATATTTAATATTTGGCAATGTCCATTAATAAAGATTAATTTTTAACCCCAACTCCTCAGGGGGTTCTATAATGGTGGTTGTCCACTTATCATTTGCACCCTCTTTCTCTTATTCACACGTACACATAGACCTGTGACCTGTGGGAGGTCTGGGGACCACAGATTATTCCCCCCATGGGGTTTCTTTGCTGCCTGCAGAGCTGCAATGCTCTTTTTTTAGGTTAGCAAGTTGGATGTTACTTTATCTTCCTGTAATTTAGTTGAAAGCTTCTGGTTTTTTCTTACTTCACTATGTTTTACGAATCTTTTTCACACCTTTACTACTCTCCCTCCTCCTTCCTGCCCCCTCCTTCCACTCTTACCCTTAAATCACCCGCCCCCCTCCCCCGGTTTATCTAGATGAAGGATGTCAAACTCCGGCTCCCCCAGATGTTGATTGGCTACAATTCCCAGAACTCACTGAATCCAACAGATCAGAGAATCACGGGACTTGTAATTCAGATGCATCTGAGTGGCCAGAGTTTCAGGTCCAATAGTCCCTTCAGGGACGTCCCTTACCCACACCGGTACCCTATGAACAAAGGGCTTTGGCCACTGTTTTCATAACTTTTTTAATTTATTTGTATTCCGATTACATTTTTCTTTGACTCATTACTTACCATAAATAAAGACTTTTCTGCCCTTTGTGCAGCTCTGTTGATGAACAGATCACAAGAGAGCTATAGCGCTGCTTAGTGGTTGGTGCTGCCGGTACACCTGCAGAGAGGTATGAGTACGGTCTGTAGTGTACGGCGCATATAACGAGAATGTCTCTAGTGGAGGGTGTAAGACAGTGTTTCCCAAACTTGTCCTCAGGACCCTCCGCCTCGCCAGGTTTGCAGGATATGTGAAGCACAGCACAGGTGATATGATTTGCTGCTCAGTGATTGCAGGATTCAGTCTGCGTTTCCCCAAGGTGAAGGTGATCTGCAAAATCTGCCCTGGTTGAGGGTCCCCAGGACAGGTTTGGGAAACACTGGTGTAAGGGCTGTAGAGTCTGTAATATAACCTTATGAGGGTAACATGGGACTTAGGGCATTGTTGTTGGGTGAATAGAACTCAGGGAGAGTGTGACTGTGGAAAAAAATCTCACTTTTGTTGCCAGCGGTTTAGACATTAATGGCTGTGTGTTGGGTTATTTTGAGGGCACAGCAAATTTACACTGTTATACAAGCTGTACACTCACTACTTTACACTGTATCAAAGTGTCATATCTTCAGTGCTGTCACATGAAAATATATAATAAAATATTTACAAAAATGTGATGGGTGTTCTCACTTCTGTGAGATACTGTATATATACAGTCAGGTCCAGAAATATTGGGACATCGACACAATTCTAACATCTTTGGCTCTATACACCACCACAATGGAGTTGGAATGAAACAAACACAATGTGCTTTAACTGCAGACTGTCAGCTTTAATTTGAGGGTATGTATATCCAACTCAGGTGAACGTGGTAGAACTTACAGCAGTTTGCAGATGTGCCTCCCACCGGTTAAGGGACCAAAGGTAATGGGACAATTGGTTTCTCAGCTGTTCCATGGCCAGGTGTGTGATATTCCTTCATTACCCCAATTACAATGTGCAGATAAAAGGCCCAGAGTTCATTTCAAGTGTGCTATTTGCATTTGGAATCTGTTGCTGTCAACTCTCAAGATGAGATCCAAAGAGCTGTCACTATCAGTGAAGCAAGCCATCATTAGGCTGATGAAACAAAACAAACCCATCAGAGAGATAGCAAGAACATTAGGTGTGGCCAAAACAACTGTTTGGAACATTCTCAAAAAGAAGGAATGCACCGGTGAGCTCAGCAACACCAAAAGCCCCGTGAGACCACGGAAAACAACTGTGGTGGATGACCGAAGAAATCTTTCCCTGGTGAAGAAAACACCCTTCACAACAGTTGGCCAGATCAAGAACACTCTCCAGGAGAGTTCAGAGAAGGGCTACTAAAATGGTGTACGGCTTGAAGGAGAAAAGTTACCAGGAAAGGCTTAATGATCTTAACATGTACAGCTTGGAAAAAAGACGAGACAGAGGAGATATGATAGAAACATTTAAATACGTAAAGGGAATCCACAAGGTAGAGGAAGGGAGTATATTTAAAAGGAAACAAAGTAGCAAAACAAGAGGACATAGTCTTAGATTAGAGGGGCAAAGGTTTAAAAGTAACATCAGGAAGCATTATTTTACTGCGAGGGTGGTGGATACATGGAACAGTCTTCCAGTTGAAGTGGTAGAGGCTAAACAGTGATTGAATTTAAGCAGGCATGGGATAGGCATAAGGCTATCCTAAACAAAAGATAAATCCAAGTAAAGTATCCATGTAATTGGGCAGACTAGATGGGCCGAAAGGTTCTTATCTGCCGACATCTTTCTATGTTTCTATGTTTCTATGAGATAGGTGTATGTGTGTCAAAGTCAACAATCAAGAGAAGACTTCACCAAAGTGAATACAGAGGGTTACAGAGTGAATACAGAGGGTTCACTACAAGATGTAAACCATTGGTGAGCCTAAAAAACAGGAAGGCCAGATTAGAGGTTGCCAAACAACACCTAACAAAGCCTTCACAGTTCTGGAACAAGATCCTATGGACAGATGAGATCAAGATCAACTTGTACCAGAGTGATGGGAAGAGAAGAGTATGGAGAAGGAAAGGAACTGCTCACGATCCTAAGCATACCACCTCATCAGTGAAGCATGGTGGTGGTAGTGTCATGGCGTGGGCATGTATGGCTGCCAATGGAACTGGTTCTCTTGTATTTATTGATGATGTGACTGCTGACAAAAGCAGCAAGATGAATTCTGAAGTGTTTCGGGCAATATTATCTGCTCACATTCAGCCAAATGCTGCAGAACTCATTGGATGGCGCTTCACAGTGCAGATGGACACATACTGCAAAAGCAACCAAAGAGTTTTTGAAGGTACAGAAGCGGAATGTTATGCAATGGCCAAGTCAATCACCTGACCTGAATCATGCATGCATTTCACTTGCTGAAGACAAAACTGAAGGGAAAATGCCTCAAGAACAAGCAGGAACTGAAGACAGTTGCAGTAGAGGCCTGGCAGAGCATCACCAGGGATGAAACCCAGCGTCTGGTGATGTCTATGCGTTCCAGACTTCAGGCTGTGATTGACTGCAAAGGATTTGCAACCAAGTATTAAGAAGGGAAAGTTTGATTTCTGATTATTATTCTGTCCCATTACTTTTGGTCCCTTAACAAGTGGGAGGCACATCTGCAAACTGCTGTAAGTCCTACACCGTTCACCTGAGTTGGATGTACATACCCTCAAATTAAAGCTGACAGTCTGCAGTTAAAACACATTGTGTTTGTTTCATTCCAACTTCATTATGGTGGTGTGTAGAGCCAAAGATGTTTGAATTGTGTCGATGTCCCAATATTTCTGGACCTGACTGTATTACATTCAGAAAGTATTCAGACCCCTACAGTTTAATTTTTCCCATTTTTTAATACTGCAGCCTTATATTAAAATTCTTTAAACGGTTTTTGTTTTCACATCAGCCTATATTAAATTCCACATAATGACAAAGCAAAAAACAGGTTTATGATAACATTCCAAGTTTATCAACCCCCTTCACTACCAAGATCAGTCCTGCCTGTATGTGTTTTACTTCTCTGCAGCCGCCTCTGGCGTTGACATGTTGTATTAGCCATGTTTGCTCGCACCAATTACAAAGCGGAACCGTCTGATCAGGCGGTTTACATTAAAGCGGAATGAGCGGATCCTAATTTAAGATGTACTTTGTAAAGACACATGCTGTTGAGTCAATTTAACAGAATGGAAACCGGAGGGGGGGGGAAAGCGGATGTGCCTTTGACATAATTATGATTTATTCCACTCCCCGAGTTGTAGCTGGAAACAGACACACAGTCTCCCTACATATTGTCTGTGGTTTCATTTAGTAACCTGCTGAGAAAATACATATATGAGGAGGCTCTGGAACTGAAAAGATCCATTTAACACGTTAATGAGGAATGAAGGTCTGTGTCTACATGTGAATTTGATCCTTAAAACATATCCCACAATGTGTGTCCTGCTCATTCAATGACAGGAGGGCCCCATGGAGCTGTCGGTGCTCAATAAGAAGGACGTTTCATAACGGAGGAGGAGAGCAGACTGTCAGGAAGGAGTGGGATGTCATTCCTTATGGAATTTAATGAGGCGCTGACATTTCAGCGGTAATAGTATATTTTAATAGCTATTCAATCCAAACATTTGTTGTTAATGAAAAATCAAGGCCCCATATTCGGGCTGAGACAGTAATAGAGAGATGTTAAATGGGAAAATATGACATGTGCCATTAACCCTTAATGGCTCCCTAGTGCCGGCTCTATAAGGAGCGAGCTGCTATATTAGCAACTCATGATACAGTCACCAGCCACTTTATTAGGTTAACACAAATTGCTAATCAGCCAATCACGTGGCAGCAACTCAATGCATTTAGGCATCTAGACGTGGTAAAGGCAACTTGCTGAAGTTCAAACCGATTATCAGAATGGAGAAGAAAGGGGATTTAAGTGACATTGAACGTGGCACGGTTGTTTTTGCCAGATGGGCTGGTCAGAGTATTTCAAAAACTGCTGATCTACTGGGATTTTAACGCACAACTATCTCTAGGGTTTACAGAGAATGGCCCCAAAAAGAGAAAATATCCAGCGAGCGGCAGTTGTGTGGAGGAAAATGTCTTGTTGATGTCAGAGGTCAGAGGAGAATGGGCAGACTGGTTTGAGATAATAAAAAGGCAACAATAACTCAAATAATCACTCATTACATCCAAGGTATGTAGAATACCATCTGTGAATGCACAACTTTTCAAACCTTGAAGTAGATGGGCTACAGCAGCAGAAGATCACGCAGGGGGTCACTCCTGTCAGCTAAGAACAGGAAACTGAGGCTACAATTCGCACAGGCTCACCAAAATTGGACAATAGAAGACTGGAAGAACATGAACAGGTCTGATGAGTCTCGATTTCAGCTGTGACATTCAGATGGTAGGGTCAGAATATGGCGTAAGCAACATGAAAGCATGGATCCATACTGCCTTGTATCAACGGTTCAGGCTGCTGGTGTTGGGGTAATGGGGTGGGGCATATTTTCTTGGCAAACTTTGGGCCCCTTAGTACCAAATGAGCATAGTTTAAAAGGCACAGCCTAACGGAGTATTGCTGCTGACTACGTCCATCGCCTATCAGATGGCTGCTTCCAGCAGGATAATGCACCATGTCACAAAGCTCAAATCATCTCAAACTAGTTTCTTGAACTTGACAGTGAGTTCACTGTACTCCAATGGCCTCCACAGACACCAGATCTCAATTCAATAAAGCACCTTTGGGATGTGGTGGAATGGGAGACTCGTATCATGGATGTTGCAGCCGACAAATCTGCAGCAACTGTGTGATGCCATCATGTCAATATGGACCAAAATCTCTGAGGAATGTTTCCAACACCTTGTTGAATCTATGCCACGAAGACTTATGGCAGTTCTGAAGGCAAAAGGGGGTCAAACCCAGTACTAGCAAGTTGTACCTAATAAAGTGGCCAGTGGGTGTATATGGGAGTAGGGATGAGCCGACCGCCCCCGTGATCAGTTCGACTTCGAACTCAAACAATTTCAAAAGTTCGAGTTCGAACTCGAACACGATCCGAACTCAATGTAAGTCAATGGGACTCGAACGTTCGATTTTTAGAGTGCCCTCCAAGAGGGTATATATGCTAGATATTAGCCATAAAAGGTGTATGGGGGTCCAGGTAGTGCCCTGGGGACAGGAAACAAGGACAAAAAGTAAAAAAAAGTTTTAAAGGAACAGTGAGTTTTCCATGAAATAAAGGTTAAGAATAAAAACGAAAAATTCCTTCAAATATCGTGCCTAGGAGGTCCCCATAACTTGCCCGTGAAGTGGCGGATTTGTAGGATGTATAGAAAGATTTAGAAACAAAAAAATGACATTTCAAATGATGGTAAATGGTTTTCCTTTAATCTATTCATAAACAACTGCTTGGGGCGGCAGCCTGTATGAAAAGAGGAGACGTTTTAGGACACGCAGGACAAGTTTAGTGATTTGTTTGCCTAAATTATGGTGAAACTTATGCAGGCTTTGGATGAAAGTAACAATAGGTGCTTTAAAATTGGGCCTTTAGTGTCGGCAACAGTGCCGTCACACCGTAACCCCTCTGTGGTATTGTGGTAGAGTGCAGGGTTGGACCCTGCGGTCCAATTTTAAAACGATATGAATCTGGTACAGGCGTCAGTGCACCCAAATATTTTTGCCTTTGGTGGCAGCAAGTGCCTTCACACCATAACCCCTCTGTGGTATTGTGGAAGAGTGCAGTGGTGGACCCTGCGGTCCAATATTAAAATGATATGAATCTGGTACAGGCGTCAATGGCAGTGCACCCAAATATTTTTGCCTTTGGTGGCAGCAAGTGCCTTCACACCATAACCCCTCTGTGGTATTGTGGAAGAGTGCAGTGGTGGACCATGCGGTCCAATATTAAAATGATATGAATCTGGTATAGGCGTCAGTGGCAGTGCACCAGAGGAAGCAATATGCTATGGAGCTACTAGGTTGTCCTTCATCCAGCGTGCTTTCTGAAAGGACGTTCAGTGCCGCTGGAGGTTTTGTCACAGACGAAAGAGTGCGTCTGTCCAGCGACTCTGTAGACCGGCTGACATTTATAAAAATGAATCAGTCCTGGATCAGCAGCTATCACTCCCCTGATGCTTCACATTGTGCCTTTGGTGCAGCAAGTGCCTTCACACCGTAAGTAACCCCTCAGTGGTACTGTGGAAGAGTGCAGGGTTGGACCCTGCGGATAAATATTAAAATTATATGAATCTGGTATAGGCGTCAGTGGCAGTGCACCCAACTATTTTACTTTTGGTGGCAGCAAGTGCCTTCACACTGTAACCCCTCTGTGGTATTGTGGAAGAGTGCAGTGGTGGACCCTGCGGTCCAATAATAAAATGATATGAATCTGGTATAGGCATCAGTGGCAGTGCACCAAAATATTGTGCCTTTGGTGGCAGCAAGTGCCTTCACACCGTAAGTAACCCCTCTGTGTTATTGTGGAAGAGTGCAGTGGTGGAGGTTTTGAGAATGCAGAAGAGATCCCCGATCTATTCAGTTACATCAGCATCAGGGGAGTGATAGCTGCTGATCCAGGACTGATTCATTTTTATAAATGTCAGCCGGTCTACAGAGTCGCTGGACAGACGCACTCTTTCGTCTGTGACAAAACCTCCAGCGGCACTGAACGTCCTTTCAGAAAGCACGCTGGATGAAGGACAACCTAGTAGCTCCATAGCATATTGGCTAAGTTCTAGCCAGTGATCCAATCTCAACACCCAGTAAGCCAGTGTATCATTTGCTGTAAAGGTATCCAGGTCTGCCCTTGGCCCTAGGTAGTCCTGCACCATACGGTGAAGACACTGGCAATGGGTGCCTACATTTGACGTCCCTGGGCGTCGTGGACTAAAAAAAATTTAAAAAGGCATCAGTCAAGAGGCCCCGGCCTTCACCGCTCTTCCTCTGATCATCCGCAGCTTCAGAAGCACCCGTGTCATCACTTGGTAACCTACCAGTGCCCGGAAAGGTGTTACACAAGTGTCGCTTTAGAGCGTCCTCAAGTTGTTTCATCCTGTCCTCCCTCTGTGCGGGCAGGATGAGCTCTGCAACTTTACCCTTGTATCGTGGAACAAGAAGGCTTGCCAACCAGTAACTGTCCCTGCAGAGCAGACAGAATTTCTGGCCCGGTGTGGCTCCTGTTCCCTAAACAAACCAGCTAAAGCACAATATGGCATCTTTTTGCTTGAGCCATTGCGTAGCCCCTGCCACGGGTCGGTTTAAATGACACTTCGCCAGAGACAGAGAAGGAGGAGGAAGAGGTGGTGGAGCAGACAGGCCTCCTATAATCAGCTTTCTGGAGGAGTGGTGGATGAACAAGCTCCAGCACAGAGCCCCGTCCTGGATCCCTCCCAGCTGCAAGCAGAGTTACCCAGTGTGCGAGAAGGAAATGTAACGGCCCTGTCCATGCTTGCTGGACCAAGTGTCTAAAGTCATGTGCACCTTGCTGCTGACTGCCTTTCCCAATGACTCCATAACATTGTCTTCCACGTGCTGGTATAGTGCTGGAATGGCCTTTCCGTGAAAAGAAATGGCATTTTGGAACCTGCCACTGTGGTACAGCACATTCGGCAAATTCATGGAAGGAAGCAGAGTCCACCAGCTGGAAAGGCAGCAGCTGTAATGCGAGTAATTTTGCTAAACTGGCATTTAGACGCTGTGCTTGGGGATGGCTGGGACTATATTTTTTCTTACGCTGCAGTAGCTGGGGCAACATAATCTGACTGTGTAAATCTTCATCTGATGGGATGCTGTCACTTTCTGAGGAAGGACCTGGTACACCCATTACTGTAGCATCATCCCTGTCAGTGGAGGTTGTAAGCAATGACATAGCTTGACACATAGTGGGGGTAGAGAAAGATGAGGAGGAGGAGGACCTATGCAAAGTGTTGTGCCAAGGGGATGCATGGCAGGTGGTCATATGTCGCCACATGCACATGGTACCCAAGTGTGGGATGTCTTTCCCACGCTTGATCCTCTTCTGACATAGTTTACAAATAGCAACGGTGCGTCCTCCTGCACATTTCTTAAAGAACTCCCAGACAGCAGACTTCCTGTACACGTGCTTTGAGACAACAGCGCACTGCACCTGAGCAGTTGTGACTTCTGATGCCTTGGACTGGCTACGGTTGCTCACAGAGGACGTTCTGCCTCGTGTTTGTTTGCCTCCTTCTCACTTGACTCCTCTGTTCGATCAGGCACCCAGGTGGAGTCATTGACCTCATCATCGTCATCACCCCCTATCTCCTCTTCACTGGAGCAAACTTGGCAGTATGCTGCAGCTGCTGGGGCAACATGAGTGCTAGTTATTTGTGTGTCACTGGCACCCCCTCCCTATAGGTTGATTATACTCCCTTCCTCAACCTCAGAGTTTGAATAAGAGCACTGTAGTTGCTGCGCATCCTCAAGCAGCATGTCACTGTCATTGTAGTCAAACAATTCAGCTGACTCCTCCGTGTATGTTGGTGAGGCTATGGCAGGAGTAGCTGTGGACATGGAGGCTGCATTAGATGCTTTGGCAGCTGAGGTGGACTGTAAACCACTACAAGCCTGGCTGGCAGAAGACTCGGAGAATGAGGATGGCCTGGTTAGCCAATCCTGCAAATCCTCTGTATGTTGCTGCAGCATAAGACGGCCAGCACCAGTTAGAAAGGACAAGCGTGCCCCTGCAGAGGATGCACCACATCCACGACGACCAGGGGCACTGCCTTCCGACACAGAGTCTGCTTGCCCTCTTATCGGTGTCTGGGAGCGTCTGCCTGTCCTTTTTGGTCTTTCTGACATGGTGAGTGATATATAGATTAAAGATATACAGAAGTCTGATTCAACTCTGGTATAAAGATTGGAGATATACAGAAGTCTGATTCAACTCTGGTATAAAGATTGGAGATATACAGAAGTCTGATTCAACTCTGGTATAAAGATTGGAGATATACAGAAGTCTGATTCAACTCTGGTATAAAGATTGGAGATATACAGAAGTCTGATTCAACTCTGGTATAAAGATTGGAGATATACAGAAGTCTGATTCAACTCTGGTATAAAGATTGGAGATATGCAGAACTCATATTCAACTCTGGTATATAGATTAAAGATATTCAGAACTCTGATATAAGTCGGCGATTTTACTGATATTTTCCCTGCAAGGCTGCCAATGTCCTCTACTCTCTCTCTCTGATTCGCTTCCTCTCCTGCAGGCTGCAACACCCTGATAGCTGGCAACAGCCAGATTCAACTCTCAATAGATAAACAGATGAACTCTGATTAAACTGTGTTATTGTATGGTATCTAGAATTAGATCAAAGATATACAGATTTTCCAGAACAATGCTATAAATCAGTGATACACACTGTCCCTGATAGCCTGGCTGTGCCAAGACAAATTCTAATTTGTTTAACTCTGGTATAACTCTCTGATACACACTGATAACAGGCTGTGCCAAGACAGATTCTAATTTGCTGAACTGTGGTATAGCTCACTGATACACACTGTCTGATAACAGGCTGTGCCAAGACAGATTATAATTTGCTGAACTGTGGTATAACTCACTGATACCCACTGATAACAAGCTGTGCCAAGACAGATTCTAATTTGCTGAACTGTGGTATAACTCACTGATAACAGGCTGTGCCAAGACAGATTTAAATTTGCTGAACTGTGGTATAACTCTCTGATACACACTGATAACAGGCTGTGCCAAGACAGATTCTAATTTGCTGAACTGTGGTATAACTCACTGATACACACTGATAACAGGCTGTGCCAAGACAGATTCTAATTTGCTGTACTGTGGTATAACTCACTGATACACACTGTCCCTAATAGCCTGGCAGTGCCAACACAGATTCAAATTCCCAGAAATCTCCTACAACTCACTGATACACACTGTCCCTGATAGCCTGGCAGTGCCAACACAGATTCTAATTCCCAGAAATCTCCTACAACGTCACTGATACACCCTGACAGAACAATCTCCTCTCCTCTCTGATTCACTCCTGCAAACACACACGCTGGGGCGCCTTATATAGTGTGCTGCTGGACTTAGCTCTGTGAGCCCATGATTGGGCAAAATTTGCCCAATCAGGACTCTGAGCCGTGATTGGCATAGCCTTGCACCTGACCTGTGGTCAGGTGCATTGCTGTAGCCAATTACAAGCTTCAGGCCAGTGGAAAAGTGCATTGTGGTGCATTGTGGGCGAACATGCGGCGAACTCGTGGAAATGTTCGGAGTTTGACAAACAGCCAAACGGGCGATGTTCGAATCGAACTCCGAACAGATCCGAACCGAACGCTCATCCCTATATGGGAGATGCAATCAGTTTCTGGTAATACCTTCTGGAGTCCATAGAATTCCACAGAATCCAAAGAGAGCCCGGAGCGAGATCACTTGTAAAAGATATTGCAGGGCTGTTGGAAGGACACTGGGAACTTTTTGTTCCTTCTGAAAGCACCAGGGGGCGAGGCAACAGCTCGTACTGTCCTCTGCACTGTGGTACCAGAGCTAAGTATAGATTTTATCATGTATTTTCTATTCTACAAATGCAAAATCACTTAACACCAGATTTTGGGAGCCAGAATTATTTTGGTAGGATTTAGCTAAATCCTCTTAATTTTTTGTAAGGTCTTTGGGTGTTTGTTCTTCCCGTGTTTATATTCCATGCGCAGCATTTGACAAGAAGATTAAAGAGATATATTCTTATTGTTTTCACTTTTAATATGATCTTTCTGTTGCTAGTTGCATAGTGATTCTCTTCAAATCTCAGGAAAGCCTTGCCAAATAATGACATCTATTAGGTGAAATATCACGCAGACACTGAGGGCCCCTATTCCATTCTCCGCGCAAAAATGTGCGCATGCGCAAAAACGCATTAATGCGAGGGGCAAAACCCTTCGCGCTGAACAACGTATAACGACGTTCACGCAAACGATACACGTTAACGTCTAACTTGAGTGACCCTGCGCGAACCCTGTGCGAACGAAGGTTCGTACACGCATCCCATACTTAACATTGTGAGCGCAAATGCGTTTGTGCGCTGGTACGCGGATGGTATTACAATCGATGCACAGATTTTTACGGACGACCTTTGCGCGCATAATTTTAACGTCTTTTAAAAGCTGGTGGTAACTGCAAATCTGAACATCCTGGCCGAAACGAAATACACCAGCACGAAAAAAAAAATACAGCACAGTATAGTTACACATTCTACTCATACCCAAACAATACAATTGAGAGGTTGTGCGTGTTTTTATTATTGCTCAAGCATATATACTCAGATTGATTTTGACAGGCGCAAAAACGTAACAGAAGACAATTGTGGTTCTTAATTCTGATTGGCTGAATCGCGTGAAAAAACAGTCTGCCCACCGATTTCTGAGCGTAACGTTAATGCGCGCGCGTTTTTGCGCGTCTTTTTTACGCGCGATATTTTTTGACGGATGAAAAAATGCGCTCGGATCGTAATACAAGCGTTCATTTACAAGTGTTAACGTTTATCGCTGCGCAAAAAAAAATTGCGCTGTGCGTGCGAATTTGCGCGGAGAATGTAATAGAGCCCTGTTATGTTTTAAAGCAGTGGCTTATGCTTTCCACTTTCTGTTGTTTGTAAATCTTGTAAACATCGTGGCTGGGAAACACAGAATACATGCAAATGATTGACAAAATTGTGGAAGGGAGATTATCAGTAAAGTGTCTGAAATAGTCTGAGAAAGAATTAGAGCGAATCGGTAGAGATGAGTAGGAGAAGGAGTCGCAGTCTGAAAGTAGCGAGTACGAGAAAAAAAAATTTGTGATGATGCCAAATACAGATACGGCTGCTGTAAGAAAATGAATGATTAGGTTTCCAGGATTGAAAAGTTGCAATAAAATATTATTTTGCTGCAATGTCATTTTTTGGACTCAGCTTGTGGAGCTGTGGGTGGTGACTGTGGGCATAGACTCTTCTTCACACTCAGGGGACATCCTTTGTGTCCTTCTCATTATCATTGCTACAAAGTTACAAAGTAGCAGTGCTGTTTAAAGAAATAACCCGCCATGTGAAAACATAGTCTGCGAGAAACATTTATTTGGTGAGGATATTGCAGGACGAAGGACAGTCAAACATGGAGGTGAAAGAAGGACAACAAGATAGAAGCTGCAACCTGAAAGAAAGATGCAAAAAAAAGAGATAGCACTGACAAAGCGTGCAGGGAGAGAAGAAGTGGTCAAAGGCCAACCAAGAAAAAGGGTGACTGAGAGGAAAAGTTGTAACCTAGAGGCAGAATAAAATGGGAAATAAATTACACAGAGAACATATATAGAAAATATGTGTTAGGTCAGGAGCAGAGATAATGGATAAGGCAACAAAGAGATATTATTATTTATTAAGTGCCATCACATTCCGCAGCGCTGTACAAAGGTACATTGGGTAAAGACAAGACAATTCTACAATACACCAGCAGATACAGGAGGACATGAGGGCCCTATTCCCATGGGAACATACAATCTAGATGGGTGAGGGATAGAAACAGGAGGGGGGCTGCAGTGATGAGTTGATGCAGGGAGAGGTGAGGACTGTTTTTGGGTCGGTCGGATATCTTGTTACGGAGTCAGGTGGTCAGCATCCCTAAACAGAAGGGTCTTTAGGGAGCGTTTAAATGAAGCCAGATTTGGGGACAGTCTGATATTGTGAGGAAGCGCATTCCATAGGGTCGGTGCCGCACGACAAAAGTCCAGCAGTCTGGCATGTGAAGAGGATATGATGGAGGATGCCAGGCGCAGGTCATTGTTGGATCTTAGGGTGCGGGCTGGAGTTTATTTGGTGACTAGTGAGGACAGGTAGTGAGGGGCGGCAGAGACAGAGCGACGGGTGAGATGGATAAGCCGGGCTGATGTGTTTAGGATGGGTTAGAGGCTTCCTTTAGAATCCAATTCAAAATACTGGTGCTCACGTACAAAGCTCTCCATAACTGTGCCCCTGCCTACATCTCCTCCCTTATTAGCAGGTATACCCCTTACCAACCACTTCCTTCTGCCAATGCTATCAGTTCCTCGTACACCCACCCACAACTCCCACCTTCTGGACATCTCCCGAGCTGCCCCCTTTCTATGGAACTCCCTGCCCCGCAGCATTAGACTCTCTCCGTCTCTCCAGTCCTTTAAGAAGTCTCTGAAAACACATTACTTTAGAGAAGCCAATCGGCTCACTCCATGATCCCTCACTGTAAATCTCTTGCTCCATCTCCCCTATCAGCCCACATGCGCCCCACTACTACACATACTCCAAGTACCATCACCAGATCACCTACTGTGTCACCCCTCTCCTCTTAGATTGTAAGCTCTCGAGCAGAGTCCTTCCCTCCTACTGTTCGGTGTGTGTAACGTGTATGTATATTTGTTTTTCTGTCTCTCCCATTGTACAGCGCTAAGGAATCGGTTGGCGCTTTATAAATGCTTGTAACTGTAACGGAGTTTGGAAGGTCAGTTAGTAAATTATTGCAGTCGTCTATAGGCAGGAGAGTATAACAAAAGTTATAACAAACGTTCAACATCTCTCCTGAGTGTGTATTTCAAGACAAAGTTGCAAACACCGTACTCTAGCAAACAGCAAACATTTTGTCCACTCAGACGGATCAAGTGATGTATTTATAAAGCACATACCATGGTGTTTGTGCAGATGGAATTCATCACGCAGCCTCCATTTCTACCATTTTCACACTCGTTGATATCTGTGCAAACCTGCATAGAAGCCATAATAATTGTTATTTTAACTCTAGTTTGTAGGTTTGTCCCTCTACACCTCTGCTTTCCCTTTTCTTAAATCGTTTGTAATTTTAGAAAAATATAAATATATAATTTAGTGACAAGAATTTAAAATAAAATGTCATATATATTATTATTATTATTTAAAAATGTTGTCACTAAATTATATATCTATATTTTTCTGTGTGCTATTTTACCATCACACATATACACCGCATTATCTTTTAGACAAAATAATATGTGTGGAAAATTTTAGACAATCTTTTATTGCTGTCGAGCCTAACGTTTGGCATTGTGTATTCTATTGTTTTGATATATACTCCACTAGGATAGTTTTCTCTGGTTTTGTATGCGTTATGGTTAAAGTCCGAAGTGTGATTAATTTTAGGATTACCCGGGTAATCCTGACATTACCCAGGCGTCATTAGCAAAAAGTCTGAAGTGAAATGAAATTTCGGACTTTATCCGGGTAATCTGCAAAGTATCCAGAGGCCTCTGGGTACTCCGGTTTTTTGCTGTGTTTTACCCGGGTAAACTGTTACCGGACTGATATCAAAATAGTTTTTTTGTTATTCTTAACCAAATTGTATTCAGTCACAAACCACACTAAATAACTGTCATGTAACTCTGTGCATTAATTGTCTGAAAATGTATTTATAAAGATATTATATAAAGAGTAACCTGATGGTTATTATGTTATATAAATGATATATAAGCACATATGACACATAATAAAGATCATGTAACTCTTTAACCTTCTTAGAAGAAACATATCCTGTTACTCTGTATATTCATTATATCCTTAATACATTTTAATGTTTGTCTTTTGGCACTTCCATTGATAATATCCATAGATAATGGCAAAATTCACTGTTACCCAAGCGGGGTTGGATGCTCTGCAGATTACCCAGGTGAAGCTGTGGATAGTCCTCGGATTAACCGGGTGAAGTTTCAGACATGCACATTATCCGGGTAAAGTGGAAATTTTTCAGCTCTTCCAGACTGTTACCCAAGGGCAGTTGGTTACTCCTAAGATTACCCGAGTAAAGACTGAATTTTTCATTTTTTTGCAGCTTTACCCGACGGTTTTGGGTAATGTCAGGATTACCCGGGTAATCTTAAAAATAACCACACTTCAGGCTTTAACCGTAACATATACACCTCCAGCAAGGGACCCAAAGATTACCTACATTTAGAATGATAATAGTTATAAATAATAATGGTTAACAACATGCAAATGTAACTTGTGTACACAGTACTCAACTATGAACAGAGTCCTAGGAAATATCCATTTGAACAGCTTCTTGAAACATATTCTGAACCTCCAAATAATTATTACTCCAACTGTTTCATCCCATCTGTCATCTTTTTCACAACCCACCAAATAAATCCATGTTACAGACTGCTATAGATTATTCTTCATATAGATCGTCCATCTAGTCACAAGAATAGGACATCGAACAACATGCACATAAACTGAATGATCAACTTCAGAGTAATAATCATCAGCTACTGCACACGTTTTCTATTTCTGCATGCAATGCTAGTACTCCTTACATTAACATACAAGTCGAGTATCCCTTACCCGAAAGGCTTGGGATAGAAGTGCTTTGGCTTTCAGGTTTTGGCATCTAATAAAAATATATTTTGGGGATGGGACAAAGTCTAAACAGGAAATTAAATTATGCTTCACTCACACCTATTATACACTATTTTTAAATAATGTTGTTCCTGTCAAATGAGGTCAGGTGTGGAATTTTCCTGCTTGTAGCATTATGTTGGTGCTCAAAAGGGTTTCAGATTTCAAAATCAATACTCAACTCGTATCATATATAAAACTATCCTTCCCTAGTTACCAATCATAAATCCCCATACAATCGGTTGTGACAAAATTTTAAAAACAAAACAGGCGTTTCCATATCCAGTTAATAAAAAAAGATAAATTTTATTCTGGGCGAAGCAGCATAAACCAAAGTTTCAGGGCCCTATTCCATGGTTGTTGTTAAAAATCAGACACTAATCGAAAAATACCACGCCAGTTGTTTTCCATTAGCATCTGAATTTTAACACTCATATTCCAACCAATACCACTTTCTCAGTAGCTCGTGCTGCTTTCACTGTACGTTTTAGGTGTTAAATTACTACGGCGGTGGCGCTAAGCGCTGCGCTGTTATCAGCTTCATGAGTCCATAGGACTCCATATAGAGAGATGCAATCTCGAGTGAGCTATGCAGGAGCTCACACAACTGAGGTCCTGCCAGGATGATGAAAGAATTTGTAGAGGAACATTGGGAGCTATTTTTTTCCAGTGTTCAGCAGTCCAAAGAGCGACGAAGCGATGGATCGCACCATTCTCTCCACTGGGGGATCTGAGCTGAGTATGGGATTTTTTGGTGGGTTTAGATTTATGTGTTAAGTGATTGTGGTGAAGAGCAATCACTTAACACCAGCCTTTGAGAAACGTCATTCTTTCTTCCAGTAGAAGTGGTAGAGGCCAAAACAGTAATTGAATTTAAGCAAGCATGGGATAGGCATAAGGCTATCCTAAACAAAAGATAAATCCAGGTAAAGTATCCATGTAATTGGGCAGACTAGATGGGCCGAAAGGTTCTTATCTGCCGACATTTTCTATGTTTCTATGTTTCTAGAATAACTTCAGATGCAGACGGAGAACGCGATGGTTGGCAATAGCTCGTTCTCCATCTGCTGTGGCAGATTAGCTATTAGTATTTGTTGGAATAAGATGCTAAAAAAATTAAGAAGAGCACTTAAAGGGATATTCTAGGCAACATGACCACCTAAGCTTTATTAGGTGGTCATGATGCCCTGAGTATGCCCTCTCCTTTCCCCCCTCCCTCCGCTCACCCGATCGGCTGAAAAAGCTGAAAACAGCTGAGAGACACAGAGAACATTACTCCGCCCTTCCAGCTGTCAGTCAGCAGAGCGGGATTCATATTTCCCGATTCTGCCGACTATTGTCGAGTAGGAGACATCATCGCGCTTTCAGGTATATTTTAATGTAAGAAAAAAGGGGGGGATTTTTAGCCTAGAGTGTTCCTTTAAGCCGCTATGCTGTATGGCTCTAGCGCTCTGCCTAGCAGCAACATTGGAATAAGCCCCGCAGTATCAAAAGAACCGTGATGCAACATTTAGGCCAAAACAACTGTGTTGGAAAAACAGTCTCTGGTTAAATGTTTTTGGCTATTTTATCATAAATTGGAGTTTTCAGTCACAACCTACTGTGTACAGATAATTAATCCTTCCAAGTTTCTTTATTCTTTATAAAGTTTATTAAATTTATTTATTGACTATTGTCAAGCTGATTCATAACGACACATTCCCTCTCTGACACCTACTTTATTCCACCCTGGTCCCCCAACTCTATTTGATCCTAAGTATGGACACACACATGCGGGGAAGGAGAATAGGAGCTCACCTGTTTGTTTTGCTTGGCATATGTAATACCGTATCCCTGAACACTGGCTCCTATATAGCCTGGAGGGCATGCTTCACACTTGTAACCAGGGATAAGGTTTATGCATCGAACCCCGGGAAAGCAAGGGTTAAAGCGACACTGAAACCAAGAAAAACGACAATGTCAGAGAGAATGATGTAAGCAGCTACCCGCTTACCCATCAGATTGCATATAAGAAATAACAAGCATAAAATCTTTAGTAGGAGAGGTTTTCTTTCCTCATGGAATACTGATAGCATTTCCCCTATTTTGCCTGGACCAGTTGTGATGCTACAGAGTAGTTTTATAGACAAGAAAATAAAAAATAAAGACCTGCAAAGTAAAATAATACGTGTAATTGCTAAATAGCTCAGTAGTTAGTAATGGCAACATGTAGGCCCCTATTACATTCTTCGCGCATTTGTTTTTGCGCGCGCAAATGCGCATTTGCGCGAGGGACAAAACTCTTTGCGCTGAACGTCGTATTACAACATTCGCGCAAACGATGCGCGTTATCGTTTAACACGGATGGACCTGCGTGAGCGTGATGAACTGTGCACGTCCTATACTTAACATTGTGAGCGCAAATTCGCTCCTGTGCTGGTACGCGGATGGTATTACAATCTATGCGCATCTTTTTACGAACGACGTTTGCGCGCATAATTTTAACGTCTTTGAAAAGCTGGTGGTAACTGCAAATCGGAATGTCCTGGCCGAAATGAAAAACACCAGCACGTAAAAAAAAAATACAGCACAGTATAGTTACACATTCTACACATACCCAAGCAATAAAATTGTGAATTTGTGCGTATTTTTATTATTGCTGCAGCATATATACTTAGATTTACTTTGACAGGCGCAAAAACTTAAGTGAGTCAATTAAGGTAAACTGATGTCAATTAAGGTTCTTAATTCTGATTGGCTGAATCTCGCACACTGATTTACGTGCGCTACGTTACTGCGCGCGTATTACTCTTCGTTTTGCGCATCGTTTTTCCGAACGTTATTTTTGGACGGATGAGAAAATGCGTTCGGATCGGAATACCACCGTTAATTTTCGCTTAACGCTGCGTGCAAAAAAATTTGCGCTGCGTGGACGAATTTCCGTGAAGAATGTAATAGGGGCCATAAAGTATTAAGTGGTTGTGATGCCCTCTAAGGTGACATCTACTTTTACTATTAATGAAAAGGCTGTGGTGTTCATCATAAAATATAAAGGGCCATATTACATAGTTGGTGCTAACTTAACCAGAGCTGTTGTTAACATACCAGAGCCATTCTAGCCTATGGAGCTGTTAAGTTAACAACAGCTCTGGTTAAGTTAGCACCAAATATGTAATATGGCTCAACGTTTCTTGTGACATACCGCCTGTCACCCCGATTGGGTGACTAAGTCAGACTATTGCTTTCTCCAAGCTGGAACCCCAATTCCAGCAAGCTCAGCCCATACCTCCATAAATTACCAGGCAGAACCTGTAACATTTAGGGCAGAAACAGACCTCCACATAAATATATGAATTTTAGCCCAAATCACTAGGCAAGACCAGTATTCAAAGTAACAGCAGAAAAACAAACTATTGAAAAACAGACATACAGATATGTACAGTTGAACAAAGTTCAATAAATAAAAGTTCAATAATAACAAAGTTGAATAATGCAAAGATAAGATCAGCAGATAACCAATAACAGGATAAGGGAAGGGAGATTCAAACTAGGAAGTTAAACAATATAGACAATTTACACTATCATTAGGCAACCCTTATCTTCCATAGAAATCCCTCCACCCTGCCTCTGCAGTCTACATGCTGGAAAACATTTCCACAATAAGTCAGGCGTGCCCACCAGGATGAACCAGGTACAGTTCCACATTGTTGTGGAAATTTTATTATGTGGACATTATATTCTAGGATGTGTGTGTTTTTATAAATTGTCATCTGTCTCCCTGTGTTTGGATTAAACTGAGAATCGCTCTAGCAGAGTGTATTTTGGGTTAATCAGAACCAGTGGCAAAACGTCAGTATGAAAACCTTCTCTTGGGTTTAGAGACGTGTTCTCAGTGTGTGTAGGCGTTTGGCGGTTTGTGAGTACTAAGTGCAATGCGCTGGGCTCCTTACCTCCCAATGTCTATGCACATTGGAGAAGTGAAGTCTGCATAACGAGAGATATGTATTATATCTCTGTTGCGGCTACGCTATCCCTTTCTGGATACATACCTGCTTTTGAGACATTTAAGCTTTGTCTGGACACTCGTACCGTGCACAGACAATAACTGAATGTCTCCGCAGATATGTCACAAATCCATAAGAATGAGTAGACTGAACTGCACTCAGATGCTGATCACTCTGAGCAGTATCTGAGTGGGGTCCATACTGACAGTGATGGGGGATGGTCGGACAAACATGGCTGACGGGGACCATGGAGATGACTCAGGGATTAGTCATGTACAGGAGGCCGGTCGGTCATTCTAGTCCACTCCCCTGTCCTTTTGATATGTAAATGTAATTACTGGGCAAACTGGTTTTCTGTTGTACAGGCAGTGGGCCACTGGGCGTTGTCCTATTGTGTATTAAATTAAGCTGACCAAGAGTCACACGGACACTTGGGCAGATGAACTCCAGCTAGAAACAACGTGTGTGTGTGGCTTTTTCTGGGTGAGGATGCAGAAGACCACAGCAGAGTCTCTGGGTCTCCTTACTGCGGGCGTTCAGGTAAGTATTGCAGGGATAGCAGAGAGCTGCTTGTAAGTGCAGCGGATCAAACTACATTAGGGAATTGATAGTAGATTAATTTCTACGACACACATAAATGCTGGATTCCCTGGGCAATCCAGGTGGCCAAACCCAGGTAGCACCTTGGCCCATAGTCAGGGAGGAGGCTAGGCCCCAAGATCCTCTAACTGCCGCAATGACGGCTGGGTCTGTCACAATTCTCATACCAAGAAGGATGTCCTGTTCGTCATACATTAGGATTCATTTGTTAAATGTGAAATCTGGAACCAACTTTTTTTCAGGGCCCCAACAGTAACGCGAGTATTGTGTGTTAAGTTCAGAGGAACGTATCTTGTAAATCAATACTTGGATGAACTGGCATAAAGGTGTCAATAGATACTACAGGAATGTTGCATGAGTAATGAGTAAAATGGCACTGGTTTTCTTTGTCATTGCTTCACTTTCAGTATTATGTCCAATAAATATAATTTCTGAAATCTTCCTGTAGTATCTATTGACACTATTATGCCAGCTCATACCAGCATTCCTATAGTACATACTGATACCTTTATGCCAGCACATCCCAGTATTCCTACAGTATTTACTGATACCTTTATGCCAGCTCATTCCAGTATTCCTATATGGGTATTTACTGATACCTTTATGCCAGCTCATCCCAGTATTCCTATAGTACTTACTGATACTATTATGCCAGCTCATCCCAGTATTCCTATAGCACATACTGATACCTTTATGCCAGCTCATCCCAGTATTCCTATAGCACATATTGATACCTTTATGCCAGCTCATCCCAGTATTCCTATAGCACATACTGATACCATTATGCCAGCTCATCCCAGTATTCCTATAGCACATATTGATAACTTTATGCCAGCTCATCCCAGTATTCCTATAGTACATACTGATACCATTATGTCAGCTCATCCCAGTATTCCTATAGCACATACTGATACCATTATGCCAGCTCATCCCAGTATTCCTATAGCACATATTGATACCTTTATGCCAGCTCATCCCAGTATTCCTATAGCACATATTGATACATTTATGCCAGCTCATCCCAGTATTCCTATAGCACATATTGATACATTTATGCCAGCTCATCCCAGTATTCCTATAGCACATACTGATACCATTATGCCAGCTCATCCCAGTATTTCTATAGCACATACTGATACCTTTATGCCAGCTCATCCCAGTATTCCTATAGTACCTACTGATACCTTTAGGTCAGCTCATCCCAGTATTCCTATAGCACATACTGATACCTTTATGTCAGCTCATCCCAGTATTCCTATAGTACCTACTGACAGGGGCGTCGCTAGGGGGGCAGGGGGTGCGGCCCGCACCAGGTGACACCACCCCCTAGGGGGGAAGGAATGATGCATTGAGAATTCTCTCATTTTCAAGTATGTCCTCGGTAGGCAAGGCCTAGGCTGGCACTTTCCAGGGGGTGGCAAAAACAAACACAACAAAAATGATATTCACATTCATGACGCAGACATTTCAGTGTTCTGTTGTTCCCCGCACTTTGGGGAATCAAATTTCCCCGGTGAATTCACCGCAGGGTCCCCGAAGTGCAGGGAATCAGTCACCAAATGCTGCCACAAACCCGTCGCCTGTTGTTTTAAAAAGAACTACTGAACGAAAATATCTGGAATTAACATATAAGTTCCTATGAATGATAATAAAAAGGTCCGTTACAGGAAAAAAAGAAAAATTGCTATTAGAAAAAAAAATAGATTTTTTTTTTAAAAATGCCTGAAAGATACTAAAAAAATAAAATCAATAAATAAAAGAGATTTTTTACTATGGATTAAAGGAATAAATGGTTTATTAGATATTGGATAAAACAGGAATATTTTTAACATTGAAACCTATGGTGTTCGTTCGCGTGAAGAAACCTGCCAAATGAAAACACCGGACATTTCTTTGCTGTTCGGTGTCTCTGAACAGATTAACCATTACTTCTCTATGGGGACTTTCACTGCCTTCGAACAGGCACTGTACTTGCTGTCAGTTTGCCAAAATTTGTGTATGAGCATATCACAGAGCTCTAGCAATAAACCTCACAGTAATGTGCGCCGTGTATTATGAGCATTCAGTGTTATATGGGAGTACTGACTTATGGGTAAAAGTAGTTAAAAAAAAAACGTAAAACTCGAGGGGGGGGTGACAATATACGTTACCGCACCAGGTGACACCAACCCTAGAGACGCCACTGCCTACTGATACCTTTATGCCAGCTCATCCCAGTATTGTTTTCCAAAATAGGTTCCTTTGAACTTGACACTGTCTAGGAAAGGGGTTTTGGGGTGCATAAGAACAAATAGTTCCAGAAGTTTACTTATAATAACCAAATCCTAATGTATCACAAACAAGACATCCTTCACAGTATGAAGAACATTAGCTTTCATATGGATAACACAGACTTTTCATTACTAGATACACCATCTGATTACCTTAAAGGGCACCACAGCCTCTTCAGAAAAAAGTATGTGGACTTTCTTGTCATAATTAACCTGTGAGCTATCCAGCAATTCAACACATTATTTACTTTATAGGTCTCTACCTTTTATTATCTTATGGATACAAATACATTGCAACACTGGTTTACTGCTATTTTGTACAGATGACAAAACTCCAAAAATCTACACTGTGACATCCCTACTATTTCCAGAAAATACTTTGATTAGGCATAGCAGGCAAATTATCTTGCTTCTCCTGATATCAGCAGCTTTCTTTAGTTTCTCAGTGATATATTCCTTTTCCAGATAAAAGAAAATGACCTTGAATATTTAGGCCCACAGTCAAATGGAAAATACTTCAGGTGAACCCATACAAGGACAGAAACACGAACACCGACACGAAGAAAGCACCCAAAGATCATGAGAAAAGGTGATTATATTCCTGAAAGTAATCTGTTATTTTTTTCCTAGAAGGTACATTAAATATGAGATCTGTAATTTTATGAAACAAATGTTTGAAAAAGTAAGCTTTATGCAAAACTATACATTAACGGATACTCTTGTAAAAAAGATGTTCTACATCAATTATAGAAGTGTTACCTCATCGATATCTGTGCAAATGACACCGTTTCCAGTGTAACCGCTGGGGCAGGGGCCGCACTGGAACCCGGTGGAGGTCTCTGTACATTGTACTCCCTGGAAACAAGATGTTGCGGAACATTTTGGTTTTGGAGGAGGAGTGGGTTTTAGAGGTGGTTTTGGAGGCTCCGTAGCTGGTGTTGGGTAGTTTTCATTTGAATTTAATCCTTCATTTAGAGAGAGGGAAAAAAAAGAGAAGAGAGAAAATATGACATATTTTTATTTTTTTTGAGAAAGTATTTTACCAGGAAGGATACATTGAGATTTCTTTCGTTTTCGAGTATGTCCTGGGTGGCGATTATGTACAATTAGGTGTCTTGTCCAAGGACACTTACTGGAGAGGTGCTCTTGCCGGGATTAAAACCTGTGTCTCCACGGGTTACCTCTACTCCATTTACAGGAAAAAAACACAGGACCTCATACTGTAAATTTAAGTCTCTCAAGTCTGTACTATAACATTTACGCTATTAGAGTTATAATGGGCAAGTACCAGCGGCCAGAAGCAGCGGATTGCGCCGCCATTCTCGGCGCGGAATGAGAGTTGAGTATGTGATTTTTGGGGGGTTTTGAGCTGCAGTTATGAATCGTAAACTAACGAGCGCTAATGGGTTGTTTAACCCGTTAGCGATTCGAAGACAATCTGGGCACAGTGCTATTGCCTCCTTTAAGCTAGCGTTAACGCTGACGCTAGTGTTAGCTTGAAGGAGGTGATAGAGCCCTGTATGTCCTTGGTGCTGACAATCTAATAAAACACTAACACTGAATGGATGGTGAATTTACTAACCACAGGCCTGACATTCAGAAATCGTGTTTCTCAGAAACATCGTCTCCTTCACCTGTAAGGGAAACAAAATCAACAATTAATGGAATTTGTATTTTTTTATATTTGATTTTTTTTTTACAGACGACCTACATAGTAACTCTTTCATTGCCAAATAGGCACAGACAGCATTTAGTACAGAAGCAATCAGCAGTTTATTATTTTTTACTGTGAATGTTGCTTCTTGGAAATTTTAATTGTTTCCCTGGAAAATGCAAGAGAAGCTGAATAGCAGATGTACTCAATATTTCTCTATTAAATAAGCAGGGTGGCATATTAGACATTATCTTTTAAAATAAAAAAAGCTTTTAAATCGGAGACGTCCTATAAAGCATATAATGTAGCAAGTAAAGCATGTAAAAAAGCGATTAGATGGACTACACTAAAAAATGAAAAAGAGATAGCCAAAGAGACAAGACTAACCCCAAAAGATTCTTCAAGTACATAAATTGTAAAAAAAAAAAAACATGAATGAAATTGTAGGTTCACTGAAATTGGAGTCAGGGTTGTTAGTAATTAAAGATCAAGAAAAGGCAGTAATTTTGAATGTTTATTTTTCTTCAGTATATATCAAAGAGGAAGCCGGATGGAATTCACCCAGGAGTACTGAGGGAGCTAGGTGTGGAAATATGTAAACCTCAGTGTTTTTTGTCATTTATAATTTTTATTTTGTAAGTCAGCATTACAACAGACAGCAATATAAGAAAATGAAATCAGCAAATGAACAACAGTTAATGAAAAGTAAAGAAAGAGGGAGGGTAGTCAAATAATCAAGATAGTAAAAAAGCAAAAAAAACTCCTTTGCTGAAAAAAGAGGGGAGAGGACAAAAAAAATAAAAGAATAAGGGTCCATCCTCAGCCTTTGTTGCGAAACAAGGACGGGTGTGCGATTGCAATGTCCTTTCCGGGGAGGCGCAGTAGGGGACCCAGCGAGCCCCAACAAACAAGGTAAGAGCGACCGCTGGACCACCAGACCATCAACAGTGGGTCCCAAACGGCGCCCAGTCAGAACACCAGCCAAGACAGGGTCTCCGTAGCAGGTCTTGGAACCAGATCCCCAAGCAGATCCCGATCCATCCGCAGGGGCCCATGGGGAGACAGACTGAAAGGGACCTCCGCAGGGTCCCCCCCGCCTCAGAGCAAGGCGACACTTCAGGGGTAGACGCAGCTTCGGCATCGGCATGGCATCCTCCGAGCTGCTGCACGTGATCCGTAGCACTCCTTCGCACACTCAGCACCCCGATCCGCAACCGATCCAAGCTTTCTGCTCGCCGCACCCCCAGTTATATACTCATCTGTGGGTGCGTAACCAGGGTCTCCTGACATCCAGCTCTCCCGCAGAGCATTAAGCAGTCTCCGCAAGTCCGCCTTCGTCAGCGGGTAGTCATCAGCGTCTGCTGATAACAGTATTTCACTCCTAACCTTTCAGTCCGGTATCATGATAACAGAGGCTTCAGTGGGGGACAGCAGGCCTCCAATCCTCCAACAGTCGAACCCCCCAGCCGGTCTCATTTCGGTGAAAGCATCCGGGATCTGGGCACAGAGGCCCTCTGTCACCCCAGTCCGGGCTCTCTGCCATTTAGGAGGCGCCATTTCCAAGAATAGCAGGGATCGAAGCTACCGACCGACTAGGCCCAGGGGAGTACAGTCACTACAAGGCTGGGAAAATGGCCGCGGGTAGGCCCTTGTCGGAGCAGGTTGCCAAATTCTGGTCGCAGGGCCAGTAACAGTCTGGGACACACAGCCACAAATACTCCTGCCTGGATACACTACCTGTGGAGCTGAGGTGAGGGAAATATTCCTCCAATAAAACCACAAAATCGTTGAAACAAGACAGAGCCTCTGCACTCTGCTGCCTCTCACCTCGGCGTCCAGCCACCCCCCCCCCTGTAAACCTCTGTTTTAAATCTTTCAGGTTCAAAATCTTTCAGGAATTGTACCAGAGGATTGGAGAAAAGCTGATGTGACCCCTATATTCGAAAAAGGTTCAAAATGTCTTCCTGGAAATTATAGGCGTGTGAGCGTAACATTGGTGGCTGGGAAAGTATTTGAAGGGTTACTAAGGAATAATATTCAGGGATTCATTGGGAAGTATAAAGTCATTACTAATTAGCAGGAATCAGCATGTATTTATGAAACAAAGATCATGTCAGACTAACCAAATTGCGTTCTGTGAACAAGTGAGTAGAAGTATAGATTAGTGGGTCACAGGGTGGATGTGATTTACTTGGATTTTGCCAAAGCTTTCGACACATTTCCACACAAGAGGTTACTATTCAAAATTAAGAAAAATTGGTCTAGAAGTGGTGTCCCTCAGGGGTCTGTTATCGGACCACTTATACTCAATCTATGTCAGGGATCAGTGCCTGTATGTGTGTTATACCAGTAAAGTGCTGCCTTCATTCCTCACCAGCACTGAAAGGGGTTAAATCAAGTGAAACAGAAAACACACCCTCCTGTCTGTCAATAAAAGGTCAACTCCCCCAAAGCTAGATGGCTTTGCATTACAAGTCATACCCTGTACTGTTCTGACCTACCTCTGTGTTTCTGCTGACAACTGTGTACCAGACCCTGCTATACCCACTGACTTTGCCTCCTTGCCACCAGCCCCTGATCTACAGACCGTCCTGATCACTGACCTCTGCTTACCCATATGTACCACGCCATGGATTCCTTCCTGCATCAGCCTGCCTACTCCAAGGTACATTTCATCATATCCCTGTGCTAAAGGCTCAAACCCCCTGAACTTGGGTCCCACCAAGGCACATGACTGGTGCCACCCTGACAATCTATTTATAAACGACCTTGAAATAGACATCGGAAGTCACCTGTCAGTGTTTGCAGATGACACATAACTAAGAAAAGCAGTGATGTGCGGTGAGGTCAGTGGCTGGTGAGGCACTGGCTAGTGTCAGAGCCAGATATACACAGGGCTACGCAGTCACAATATACGCATTTGATTATCGTTATATAGGAGAATAGAGTTTCACTATTTATAAAGTAAAGTTCGCATTTTCTTTTTACAGTTCTAAGAGCATGCACTTACAATACTGACTAATAGAGGGAGCTATTACACACATGCTGACTGCTGAGCTCTGCCTGCCCGCCCCCCCACGACTGACGAGGACAGTCACATGACTGTCCTCATCAATCCATGGGGAGCTCTGCCTCCCATGGGGGGGGGTTTCTAAAAAATAGAATTGCTTGAGACCAATGGAGCTTTCCCATTTGCTCAAGCTTTCAATTGCTCTCAGTGCCTCTGGAGGCACTGAAGAGCGTAGACCCAGGAAGTCAGCTTGAGCTACGCAATTAGCGTAGTGTTCAGCTGCGCAAATTCCGTAGGCTATGCTGGCTCAGTGCTGCCCCTGCTGTCTGTCTAGTGAATCACACACACACAGCAGCCGGCAAAATGAAAGTATGGGGGGGGAATCGGAGGACAGAGAAGCACAGCGAGGGAGAGTGGAGAGATGAGTATGAGAAATTTTTTCAATGAATAACATTTTATTTACAGATTGAATATACATACATGTCATTACAGCACAATGAGCACATTAATTTACTGGAATGGCCCTGCCTCCCCTGCCACCCCTGTCTGCACGTCCCTGAAGAAAAGTAATACAATGTGAGCAGGATGTTACTTCGCTGCAGAGGGATTTACATGGATTGGGGACTGGGTACTGAATTGGCAAATTAAATTTAATGTAAATAAATGCAAGGTTATGCACTTTGGAGTGAAGAACACACAAGCAACTTATACCCTATATGGTACCGAGTTACGGAAATCAAGTCAAGAGAAGGATTTGATAATAGTCATAGACTTCAAACGAAGTAACACTGTCCAATGTCAAACAGAAGCCGCCAAGGCCAGCAAGGTATTGGCATGAATTGAAAGGGGAATTCACTCTCGGAATCAAAATATAATTTTGCCTCTTTATAAATCAATGGTAAGACGTACCTTGAATATGCTGTGTGATTTTGGGCACCTGCTTTAAAAAAAAAAGATATTATGGCGCTAGAAAAATTCTAGAGACGGGCGACTAAATTAATAAGGGGAATGGAAGATTTAAGTTATGAGGATAGTTGTCAGGGAGCAGGCTGGATCCTCTATTCAAACATGATAGACTTTAGCTTTCACCCAATATCTGTAAATGATCCTGACCTGACTTGTTGAAGGTTCTCTATGATCTATACATTTGCTGTATTTATCTTTACCACCACCACGTCGAAGTTTAACAAACCTCGAGAGGATCTTGTCTTCCAAACAATTCATGATTTATTTAGAAAAATTCATAATGTGAAAGGTTGACTTATGCTCATGTGAAAATAAAAAATAAGGAATGTACCAGTTTACCTGTTGCCTCATAACGTCCCTGAGTTCCCCCAGCAGTTGGTTCATTTGTGAGATTTGACCTATCAGCTGCCGGCTGACATCCCCTGCGGTAAAATATAGAACATATAGCTCGGTAATTCAGTCACATAAACCTTTTAAACTTTATAATCCTACAGCAGATATTACTGTTCTCAAATGTGACATTGTATAAATTATTTTCTGGACTTAATACTGATGATATTTCTGTGCCTTTTTTTAACATTCTTTATTTCTAGACGTCCTGCAAGAGCTAGGAGGAATAAAATACTGTTACGTGTAAATTGTGGTGGGTGAGTGTGGAGGAGATTAGTACATGTGTCCAAAAAATGTGCTTAGAGTTATTTAAAAGATGCATATTAAAGTGTTTTCAAAGATGACTTTGAACCTTTTTAAAGCTTTCACACAGCATATGCACTGTACATTAAAGGGACCGTCTAGTTTTTTTTTTAAAATCTACCTGAATCAATTCAGCATGTTAAAGCAAGCATTTCATAATTTACTATGGGCCAGATCACAACTGCTAACTAAGCACAACACTCATACTGCACATCTGCTGAGCTTGCATCTCGGATGTTGTGTCTGGCTACTGTACATTAATGATCGTATACTTTATAAGAGAGATTTTAATGTACCGCCAGCAGATGAAGAATGGGCTATTCCAAAGAGCTCGTTCTCCATCTGCTCCAGACATTATTAAATGGGTTACTCTAGGCAACATGACCACCTAAGCTTTTTTAGGTGGTCATGATGCCCGGAGTACTCCCCTGCCTGTCTCCCCTCCCTCCGCTCAGCAGTTCAGCTGAAAAAGCTGAAAACAGCTGAGAGATGCAGAGAACTTTACTCCGCCCTCTCAGCTGTCAGTCAGCAGAGCGGGATTCAGATTTCCCGATTCTGCCGACTATTGCCGAGTAGGAGACGTCATCGCACTTTCAGCGCGATGACGTCTCCAACTCGCCGCAGTAGCTGGCGGCAGCGGCTGAGGGTTAGTGTTGCGCGCATCCTCTTGCGCGCAACACTAATCCTCAGAGGGAGCCGGGAGGAAGCCTGCCGATTGGCTGGCTTATGTGAGAGGTGCGCATGCGCGCTTCTCACGTAAACCAGAAGGCAAGTACAAGCAAGAAGGACGGGAGCGGAAGAGGAGGGAGGTGAGTATATAAAAAAAAAACGCCGCTGGAAACAAGTGGATTTTAGGGTAAGTATTACAGTTACAAAAAAAAAAAAACACCCTAACGATTTATTAAGGGAATAGGGATAGGTTAAGATAAAAAAACGGGGGGGGGGGGGGTGATTTTTGAGTAGAGTGTTCCTTTAATAAATGATTATCGTCTTTTAAAGGCTGGTGGTTAGTTATTGCGTTTCAGCACGATCACTTAGCACAAGAGTTTTAACCAGTGCTTTTTTTCTGGAAAAATAGGTGGGGGTACTCTCACGCCCAGGGAAAAACTGATTATTATGAATATTTTCATGTCCTCATAAACAATAGTTGTAGTTCACTTAAAGCAGTGTTTCCCAAACCTCTCCTCGGGACCCTCTACCAGGCCAGATTTTGAGGATCACCTTGGGGAAAAGCAGACTGAATCCTGCAATCACTGAGCAGCAAATCATATCACCTGTGCTGTGCTTCAGATATCTGCAAACCTGGCGAGGCGGAGGGTCCTGAGGACAGGTTTGGGAAACACTGACTTAAAGGAAGACACTATAAAAGGAAACCATCAGGGTTATCCAAAGAGATCCGAATTGCTTGAGAAAGGTAACCGAACGCTGAAAATCAGTGTTCGGTTACCTTTCCTGGCCATTCGGCTATCCAGAGAGCAGGCAATTCGCCAAATCCTACCGAATTGCCTGCACATACGGTGCTTGTTCGGTGCCTGTTCGAGGGCAGTGAAATCCCCATGAAAATGCACTGCTTCGGCTATTCAGAGAACACAAACCAGCAGTGAAAGGTTCCCCTAATGCCCTGCCATTCAGTGGTTTAATTCGGCAAGTTTATTCAGGCGAATCCCATAGGCTTCAATGTTAAAAATATTCCCGTTTTAATTCAATATCTAATAAACCGTTCATTATAAAATTCTGCAGCAAAGAGTCTCTTTATTTATAGATTTTTTAGGATACTTTAAGCATTTTTCTGAATTTTGTTTTTTAAAAAAGTCCGATTTTTTTTTGATTTTGTTTTCAGTTTACTTATTTTTTCTGTAACAGTCCTCTTTATTATCATTCCCTGGACCTCCTGTGTAAATTTCAGACATTTTCGCTCAGTAGTTTCTTTGCAAACAGCGTTTCAATTTCACATTCATACAAACGGTTTTGCTAATTTATTCACCTCCCTCGTCTGCGGTTTCGGCTGCTTCGGCTGTGTGCGATCGGCTCCTGCTCGGGCTTTTCGACGGGTTTATCTGGATGTTTTTGCAGGTTTTCAGCATGCATTCGGTGGGTTTTGCGGTTAGTTTTCGGTGGGTTTACGGCAGCTTTTCCCTGCAATTCGGGGACCCTGTGGTGCTTGCTGAATACACCGCAGGGTCGCCGAAATGGGATCGGCAAAAGGAACCGAATTGAAGAGAACGAAAAGTCACCGAACGTGCGGTGACTTTTTGAATCTCTTTGGATAACCCTGCATATTTTTTAATACTGTGCACCTTTAAATCAACTACAGCTATTGATGTAACCCTATGGGCGTTAACCACTAAGTGCCTCTGTTGCAAGAAAAATCTGTATTGCAGGGCAGTTAGCTGGGTTTTTTTTTTTTGCAACGCTGGCACTGAGTGGATATTCCCCTAGCATTTGTGAGCTGAGCACCACAGCAATGAAACTCCGTTTTGCTGAGTATGTATGAACTCCAAAGCAATGAAACTCACAGTAATGCGCAGTGTGAATGAGCTCCACAGCAATGACACTCACTACCGCCTTACAGTGCCAGCTCCTCTGATCACACCGCTTGCCTGACAAGCCGCAGCTCTGGCAGATGTGTGTAAACATGCTGCACCCCCCCTCCCCATGCTGTTCAAAGTTTCAGCGGCTGCAGAGAGAGGGGGGGAGCAGCCCTCCCTACTGGGGAAGGGGGGGTTATCAGTCCCTACATACACTCCTGACAATCGGAAGCATTCAGGAGCAACATAAGCTGTTGAGCGCTTCCGATTCTCTGCCTGCCACTGCAGGAGCATCATGCTCTCTCCTGTTAGTTCTGGCTGGTGGTGAGGTGCCTGTACTGAGTGGTGAGGTGCCGGTACTGCGTACCCCCGAGTACCCCATGAAAAAAAGCCCTGGTTTTAACCCACCTAAAAATCCCATAGTCACCTCAGATCTCTCGATGCAGAGAGTGGTGTGATCTGACGCTTCCTCGCTTATGTTATATAAGTATAAGGACCCACCAAAGCATTTGAGTGCATTGTTTCCCTCTTTGCGGTTTGGTGTTGGGTGTTACAGTTCTAGGCCTCTGCCAATCATTTTTGTACCTGTCATTAAACTTGTCGCACATATTGCACAAGGTAGATTCACAGTAAGGACAGGTGTCACGTTTCCACCGGTCCTAGACATGCCCCTGATGGCGAGAGTGATCCAGGCCAGCTCATCCTCAAGCCAAGCCAGTCCACCCTGTGCCGCTTCTGGATTCTCCTACTGCTGGTCTGGCCTGGGGTCACATGGTCCACCCTGTCCCTATAAATATGCAAGCAGCACAGAGGCTCCTTGCTCTTGCATGGGTTTCTGTTTCCTGAGGGTTTCTGTTCCTAAAGGGCCCACCTTGGCTCACCGGGTGCCCCCGTTACAACAGGCATTGTCCATGAGTGATGACATGGTGTGAAACACTCTAGTACATGTTTAGAAGGTTTAATATACTGAGAAACTTCTATTTTCTGATTGACCTGTTGAATATTTGTTCTTGCTAGTGTATGCCTTCATTTTGCATGTATGCCTGTGTTATAAATGTACATTTATTAAAAGATTTATTAAACATCTATTTATTGGGAGGGGGCACCTAATAAGGCTGGGTGTCCACTGGGTCCGTAGTCGGACGACCCGCTTGGTCGGCCAACTATGGACAACGCCGTCGCCCAACCAGGGTCGTCCACTGAAAGTGACTGGACGATTCAGGTTGACTGGTGGACAGGCCGCCGAATGCAGAAAAAAAACCTCGCCGACCACTGCAGGGGAAAAAAATCCCTGTTCCTGGTGCTGAAAGGGGCTTCAGCACCCAGGACAGCACTCTTGAATGCAGCCAGACTGAAGAGAAAAAAAACACCACCAAACACCAGAAAAAATAAATCTTATTAAAAATATTGGGAATTAAAAATTTCGCCTAGAAAAAAACACAAAAAAATACTTATAAAAAAACTCCAAAAAAAATCAATAAATAAAAAGGCTTTTGCTGAGGAAGAAAAGATCAAATGATTGAATAAAAAAAATAATATTTTTTTACAATGAATCTTTCGTCTGTCGAACTATATCACTTCACTACAGGACAATTTCCCTACCGCAGATTGGCGGTTTAACTATACAATTCATCTTTTCTTCATGTAACTTGAACCAGATTGTCAGGCTTCGTCCGACAAATCCCATTCAAATGGAAAAGATCCCTAGTCTGCTGTAGTTGCAAAAAATCGTCTGAAGTCGTCCGATGGAAGTCGAAGGCAGTAGACGAGGGCTGAGTCGCCTCCATGTTGAAGAATTGGTTGGAGGATGAAGGACGACGATGGACAAACGCACAGTCACACAAATACGGACCCAGGGGACGTCCAGCCTAAGTCTGTGCCTAAAGCCTCCTCCATAACTGGAGCAGTCAGATGTCCATTCCAGCACAGTTATTGCAGATAAAATACATCACACAACAGAGGGAAACATATAAGGAGCTTGATCCACAACAGGTGTCCATCCATTACCGTGACGGACTCCTGCCTGCCTTTTGAAATGGCTAACGCTTAATGTATGTTACGAGCATGTATAAGTTGTCAAGTTACTCATAAAAATGGCTTCATCTCCTCTTTGAATCTCATCATTCCTCTTGAAACAAGAACACACACCATTATTCCTCACATAAAAGGTCTGTAAATTAGGCTTGTGCACCGATTTTTTTTTCGGTTCGATTTTTCGGATTTTTAAACTTTTCGATTCGGCTCGTTTCGACCGATTTCTGTTTCGATTCGGTTCGGCTCGATTCGTTTTTCGGGTACATTTTTTTTCGGAATATCGACCATTTTTCGTATTTTCGTGTCACTTTGCTCGGTTTTTGTATCGACTTTTCGTAGTTTCGGAAATTTGCGTTTTTCGGAATTGTACATGTTTTCTGAATTTCGACCGTTTTTCGTATTTTCGTGTCAATTTGCTCGTTTTTTGTATCGACTTTTCGTATTTTCGGAAATTTTTGTTTTTTCGGAACGTCTGTTCTCCTCGTTTCAAAGCAATAAATTTCAATTTGACACATTTCAAGTCCATTCGAAAATTCCGAAAATATTTCGTTTCGGCTCGGAAAACTTTTCGGATCTGCCATTTTCGGATCTAAAAATTTTCGGAAATTCGGCCGCATCGAAAAACACGAATCAGGAAATTTCGTGAAAATTCCGAAATTCCGAAACCCGAAACGCACATCCCTACTGTAAATAGTGCGCCCCATGCGCCCAGAAAGTGATATAATTTTATCTGGACACTAAAGAATCCAACAGAAGAGGGACATTGGTGTGGTGCTCCATGGTTTAACCCCTTCGCTGCGGAGCCATTTCACGTCTGTGTGCTGAGCTCATTTTTACCGCTTTTGCTCATCATGTTTAAATGCGATTTGAATCCATGTCTTATTATATGACCCAGACATATTATATATAGATCTTTCTGGCAGACTCGGCAGATTCATAATATATATATATATATATATATATATACACACGTCATGTCCTGCCTGTATATTATAACAAAAAATGCAATAAAATTCAAATTTTTAATCATCTACAGCGTGTAAAGTGTTTTGAATCACATTTTATCATACGAGTTTTTGCGTTTATATTTTCTATGGGTTGTGCTTGCTAAAAAAAATAAAAATGGGGACTCGTTACATTTTTTGGGGGGAATTACGTGATTTTTAGCAAACGCACGCCATAGAAAAAAAATCATTAGTGCAGCATCATTGTTCACATTATAATTGAAATGTGAACAATATTACTGCATTAATAAAATACACACACAAAAAAATATTTTTGGTATCATTCAAAAGGCCATGCTCAGGCCTTTCAAAGATATTAAACATGACCCCTCTAGCTGCCACCGTTCGGGAGATATGGGGGTTCAAAGGAACCCCCTATCTCCACCAGGGGATTTCCTTAGGAAATCCCCAGGCAGCTAAGGGTTCCCCGGCTAACTGATGTCATCCCGCTATGCGTGATGACGTCAGGTAGCGAGGGGAGACCCAGAGGTGGAGCCGCCATCCAAGATGGAGGCCCCACCAGAGCTAGGCTGTGATCTGGCACCGGATGGCGTCGGATCGTGGACCGGTGCCTGAGGGGTTAAAGCCAGGCACTGCTTAAAAGGGGAGACTCTTTCAAGCGGTGCCTGGCTTGTCCTTGTCGCTCCTCCCGATCGGGAGGGAGAGGGATCCAAAAGGATCCGCCCCTCCCTTTCAGGCGATCTCCCTGCACTGCCGGGGTGGTCGCCTGAAAATGACGTAATCGCGCATGGCACGTCGGGACAGGTATAAATTCGGCATCTGACTTCCAGGAAGTCAGAGCGCTGCAGGACCCCGGACCGAGAGGTGAGTAGCTCTCTGGGGGCTCCTGCAAGCGGAGGATGTGTGGGGAACGTCCCCCGCATATAGCGGGAGTCAACGAGGGCGTTCCCCACACATCCTCCGCAGGGAAAGGGTTAAGAGGTGTTTGTGGTATCGTTAAAATATTAAATTTATTTGTTGCCGACAAACTTCATTTGCATTTGGGTTCTAGAACATGGTCCCAATGTTTCAGCACCATGGGCAGGATGCCTGGGGTGCAGACACTTTTGTAATCCAGCTGGGGAATGTTTCTAACAGACTTTTCTCCAGAGAATTCTGCATGGAGACTAAAACTGCAGTAACTCCTTTTGATCAGCAGATGGCAACATCTGTCAAATAGGTTATTACAGTAAAAAAAAATAGATTGGGAATATTCCCAAATATTTTTTACTGTATAATTAACTAAAAATAATTTTCTCAAAAACACTGGTTCCTGACATTGTATTTTTTTTTTTTTAATTTTTTTTTTTTTTTTTAGAAAAAACTCTTGGCAGTGAAGGGGTTAATTATCATACAATATTAAACAATGTCTCATGAATAAAATCTGGTAATCTCACCGGCATATTGTCCAGGCTCACTCTGCTGCATAAAACATTCTTGTATCGAGGCAATTTGTGATAGAGAACCTCCCATAACCAGTTTAAGTTCATCCATAGAATCCTGAAAGATAGCAAGTTTACAAGTCGAATCTTCCTATATATATATATATATGTGTGTGTAAATTTTTACAAATTCCTATGACTGAACCTTATTAGCATTCAGCCTTACATTAGTTCACCTGAATCTTGTACGGAACAAAGATGGACTAATTGATTAAAAGCAACAATAATTTAAAATGATATTATAAAGTAGGATTTTTTTTTCGGGATGATTCCCCCCAGAGGGGATTACAGAGGCAGAAATCTTTAAGCCTCACTGTTACAAACACCTTGTATTACCTGTGTTCGTTTGGGTAGGGTTTTCAGCTGTACAGACGCTGTGCTCAGATTTATTCCTGACAATGGCCGCGGTAAGTCCTTGACAGCGTCCACCTGAATGCAGTCTAAGTAGAGTTCGGCAGTGCTGGGTCCTTTATGTAGACCACTGAGATGCAGGAGGAGCGTGTGCTGCTTTCCATCAGCTAGCTCGATGTTGTTAAAGATGACAGAGTTTAATTTCCCGTCACTTTTGAGGTATCTGAGGGAGGCTAACGTATCAAAGAGACATGTTAAACTCAAAATGCAATTTTTGAATGAAAGATAACTCAAGTAGCAACTAAAATGTACAATGCAATTATACAAAAATATAAACAGGATAGCATGAAACCAGCAACCATCAACACAATACGACCTGCTGTGACATGCTTGTTTGCACTTTTTGCAACATATCAGGTCTATTCAGAGAAAGGTGAAAATCAGGAGAACTGGCAGGAGAAGAGAACACGCTAGACCAAATTGCAGATTTGGAAAGTGAAATAAATGGGAGAATTTTTCTGCTTTGGCTATTTTGACATAGAATTTTCAATTCTCCTGTCATTCTCCAGAGTTTCACCTTTCTCTGAATAACAGTGTTATTTAATATACACAATTTCCAACTTTGGGCCCTATCACCTCCTTAACGCTAACGCTCACATAAGTAAGCGTTAGCGCTAGGTTAATTGAGGTGATCAGAGCCCGATCGATAAAAGGTTAAAAAAATCTGTTAGCGCATCGGTTAGCGCATCCCTCACTTAACTTGTGTCCATTTACTGAAAAAATCCCCCATGTAAAGCCTGCAATCCTGTTCTCCCCCTCAGCCCTGCCTGGGCACACCCAAAGATCTGCCTATCCAAACCCATAACCCAAATCAGGAGGACGGTGGAGGGACATTGACCGCTCCAACAAAATGGCCCCTAGTCTCTGTCTTGGCACCAAACTACACGCCCCACCTTCCCTCCAACCTCCATCCTTCTCCTCCCTCCTACACTACCACGGTCAAGTGACAGGACCTATTCAAGGACCCTCTGCCTAAGTGCTCCAAGGCTTCATTTCCAACAATTTTAGAGGTTAAAACCATCTACTTTTATTTATTTATTTATAAAGGATTTTACCAGGAAGGATACATTGAGATTTCTCTCGTTTTCAAGTATGTCCTGGGTTCAAGAACATTGAATTGTTACAGTCGTTACAGAAATACAAAGTAATAAAATGCAAGATAAAAAAAATAGCACAAATATACAGATTAACAGAAAATAAATATGTTGGAAATATAGTCACTATGTTATAGGCTTGTGCACCGAATTTTTTTTCGGTTCGATTCGGTTAAATTTTTCGGATTTTTAAACTTTTCGATTCGGCTCGTTTCGACCGATTTCTGTTTCGATTCGGTTCGGCTCGATTCGTTTTTCGTGTATATTTTTTTTTCGGAATATCGACCATTTTTCGTATTTTCGTGTCACTTTGCTCGGTTTTTGTATCGACTTTTCGTAATTTCGGAAATTTTCGTTTTTCGGAATTGTACATGTTTTCGGAATTTCGACCGTTTTTCGTATTTTCGTGTCACTTTGCTCGGTTTTTGTATCGACTTTTCGTAATTTCGGAAATTTTCGTTTTTTCGGAACGTCTGTTCTCCTCGTTTCAAAGCAATAAATTTCGATTTGACACATTTCAAGTCCATTCGAAAATTCCAAAATTTTTCGTTTCGGCTCGGAAAACTTTTCGGATCTGCCATTTTCGGATCTAAAAATTTTCAGAAATTCGGCCGCATCCGAAAACACGAATCGGGAAATTTCGTGAAAATTCAGAAATTCCGAAACCCGAAACGCACATCCCTACTATGTTACATGTTTACAGGTGCATTCTGTATTGAGGTATGTTAATAGGGAACTCTTAAGGGACTTTAGACTGGGGGAAGATTTGATGGCGTCTGGGAGGTTATTCCATAATTGTGGTGCTCTGTAGGAAAATGAGGATCGAGCCACTTTCTTTTTGTATTGTGGTATTGCAAGTAAGGTGCAGGTCCTGGATCTGAGGTTATAGGATGAGGGAACTGCTGGGGGAAGCAGTCTATTCAGGTAGGGTGGCAGCTTCCCAGAAATGCTCTTAAACACCGTTCAGTAAGTAGACCACAGTGTGTGATGACAAGTAATCTTTTTGACTTTTTTATTCCATCCACAAAGTCTTTGCTAATGATCAGAAAAGCAGGTTAGTGGCTAGGTTTTTATCTGAACGTTAACATTTAAATAGTTTCAATCTGTTGTTTACAGTAATGGAATTGTGACAAAGTGTTTGGTTCATCGAATGCAGTTTAAATGGTTTAGGTAAATAATATCCAGTGATCACTGAGTGGCACAATTCGAGACAGCTTTCAGTGTGGATATTGAGCGCTTACAGATTACTCAACGCTCATTAGTGAAGACGCACAACTCGAAATCCTGAAGCAGCACGTCAATATCCCACTGATTTGTTTATTGATGTATAATGAGTGAGGTGGAATACAGGGTAATCTGTGTCTATTGCATCATGCAATGGAAATGATGTAATAAAATCTTACCATGACTAATATTCTACAGCAAAAGGCTTTATTATTAGACTAATGAGCAATCTACTTAGAAGGAAACTGGAGATGATACCTCCAATTCTCTTCTTCTTACTGTTACATTTTTACAGCTTTCTAAATAACATTTAAAAGAAAAAAAATAACAGGTCAGGTTTGCAGATATCTGAAGCACAGCACAGGTGATATGATCTGCTGCTCAGTGATTGCAGGATTCAGTCTGCATTTCCCCAAGGTGATCCTTAAAACCTGTCCTGTTAGGGGGACTTAAGGACTTGGGTTGTGAACCACTGGTAGGGGATACAATAATTGTCTGTGAAATATGCTGCCTAAAATCACTGCTATAAAGGGGGTTGCGGTATGCCTGGTGAGGAAATTAATGTTGCTTTAGAATTTTTATCAGTATTTAAAATGAGACCTTCCAGAACAGGTTCCACGAATCACATTTCACTGTTATTGAAACATATCCACATCAAATTAAATCATGATTCATTTTCATTCTTTTAATCACTTGGGGCAGTTGAGTCCACAGCGCTGTAAGCTTCTGCTTTAACAATATCAGTTCCTTATGATATTAATATTATTATTTTTTTTTTACTTTTAAACCTGCAGGTTTAGCGTCCAACCGGCAAATATTTAAATATTTATTCTGCTGAATAAAGAAATGAAACTGTGATTATTTCATTTACTGAGCTGTTACAGATACAAGTATTTATAAAGCGCCATCAAATTCCTTAGCGCTGTACAATGGGAGCTGTGAAATGGAGAGAAGTGAAATCAGACTGGCTGCATTCTAAACAAACTTTCACTTTTCTGATAGTAACAGTTCCTCATATGCTCACTTAAATATGTATTATCAGGATATTTCCCAATATGCAGGGCTTTTCTGCCAGTATGTGCCGGTACTCAGTTATATACACCTCACATTACTGTATCACAGAGCTCCGCAGCAATAAAATTCTAATGTACGGTGTGTATGAGTGTTTGAGTGTATTGTTTTTCACTATAATTGTAAAGGGTCATCCAGACGTGGACCCCTTGCTTGATGTGCCTAGAGGGGTGTCAGCTATACCCTCCTGACGAGGCCCAAGAAGGCCGAAACGATCGTCGGGGGTTGCTGCACCTCTCGTGCAGGGATGACGTCCTTGGCAATCAGCACTGGCCACCCTTTCTGGGTGAGAGCAGGCTGATTTGCATATGGAAAATTCATCCCTGTAATGGCACAAGCAAGCTAAAAACCTTGTTTGTGAGACCTGAGCGGGCACCCACCGTAGAGCAGGCCATTGTGCTGTTGCTCGTTCTCAGGACCCTCACAAACACCCCCCTTGTTTTTCACTATAATTGTAAAGGGTCATCCAGACGTGGACCCCTTGCCTGATGTGCCTAGAGGGGTGTCAGCTATACCCTCCTGACGAGGCCCAAGAAGGCCGAAACGATCGTCGGGGGTTGCTGCACCTCTCGTGCAGGGATGACGTCCTTGGCAATCAGTACTGGCCACCCTTTCTGGGTGAGAGCAGGCTGATTTGCATATGGAAAATTCATCCCTGTAATGGCAAAAGCAAGCTAAAAACCTTGTTTGTGAGACCTGAGCGGGCACCCACCGTAGAGCAGGCCATTGTGCTGTTGCTCATTCTCAGGACCCTCACAAACACCCCCCTTGTTTTTCACTATATAAATATGTGTTATAATCGTGACGTAGTTTAGCTCAATAAAGCCATGTCAGCTCAACATGACTGGCTATTCTAAGCATACTGTGTTGGTTAGGATGTCTTGGACATGCTTGGTTCCAGATTTCTACAGTATATGATTGACCATTGTATAAAACTATGTTCCGTAGATTGCCCCAACCTCTATCAAACGGCTTTAAGAGAGAGACCCATCCATCTTACATGGCGGTCTCGTCTGCATCCTGACTTCTTACCTTTGTTCAAGCGACCCATTACTGTAAACTCAAAGTATTTGCTGCTGTCCTTTGAAGAATAAAGTCCAAAGAGTGTGGCTGTGGATTTGGGCTGCAGCTTGAAAGTTGACAATACATAGACTTCATTCATGGAGGGATTGTTGAGAGCTTGTTGAAGGAAATTTGTTACCTGCCTCTGAACTGGGATGGAGAGAAGGTCAATGACTGGAAAAAAACAGAAGTAAAATAGTCAATATTCCAAATCAATGAGTAAACAGCTGACTATCTAAATGGTATTTTTTAAATTATATTTTTAACTTTTTGTCTAAGAGCTTCTCTGGCTTTTCTCCTAATCATTAATAAAAATGTACATAGTTGCAAGAGCTAAACAGATATAGAAGAATAAACCACCCAACTCCTTGTACTTCCTTAGGATAGCATCCAACAGTCCATTTCTCATGAGGCTCCTTTTAGAAATCTTGGTTTTAATAAGACAAAAGCTGTAAGAAAGAAGGCTGCCTGGTAACCTCACATTAAGGCCGGGGTCAGACGAGCAAACTACGTCCTGGCGTCTGTCGCAGCGTTATGACGCATGGACCGTGCCGGCCACACGCTGTAGTGCACGTGCGAATTGCGCGCGCTACAGTGAATGTGCTGAGAGCCTCCAGCCAAATCGCTATGACAGGCGTTCAACGGGGCTGCAAAGTGCGACCCACCATAGAAAGATCGAGCCTTGCAGCGCTGAGTGCTCTAACTACGCTCAGCGAGGTGGCCAGACGGGCGTTAGAGTGGAAGGAACGTCCACTCTCATGAATGTTCCTTCCGCTCTAAAAAATGCTCGTCTAACCCCGGCGTAAAAGATATGCTTCCTCCAAACCAGCCAGAATAAACAACAGGTTCATCCATCTCAAGTGGTCACCATGGATGGCTTTCCTATTCTTCATTTTTCTAATTTTGTTTAGAGACTAGCGCAATGTATTGGTATTGTATAACCACCATTTCTTAATTTTTATTATACTGGATTTAACCATGTGAGCCATCTCTGTGTCATGACAGACGACAAAATTTGGTTATACAGATGGTTACACAAACCTCAATATCTCAACTCATGATGGTCCTAGGTCTTTGGAACAAAACTGATTTGAAGCCCACAAAACAAGAAACATAGCAGGCCTGCCTTTTGGGTGGGGCTCGCCCCCTGGTCCCCGCACTTTGGGGGGAGGGAACCACTGCTGGGGTCGGGGTGTCAATCTGGGGGAGAGGCGCTTTGTATCTATGAAGAGGTCTTGAGGGGGTGTCTATCTGGGGATGAGAGGGGTCAGGGGTATTTATCTGGGGTGAAGTGGGAACATCAGGTAGGGATCACATTGAGTAACTGTGTGGGAAAAAAGTGGCAAATAAGGATGTGCGGCGTTGAAGAGAGGCGAGGGGACCCAAAACATTTCTCGGCCAGGACCCCTCAAATATATAAACATTTTGAAAAAATTTTGGTGTTTCAAATTGATGTATTTATGTAATTATCAGGAACACAGGAAGTTCCACTTTCAGGGTAAACTTATAATGAGAAAGGTTCATTTTTCTTCAGGGTTTCAAGGTAAGTGTAGTTTGAATGCAGGACGTGGCAGGTTTGTGTGTTGTTCTAATGTAAAGGTTCTTTAATGATCCACAAGGTTGTGTTAAAGCAACATATTCATTATTTCTTAGCCATGACACTCGAGCTGCCTCCTTTCTGTTGAGCTCTCACTGTTTCCTGGGCCTGCACTTCCTCTGACATGAGCTCACTTCCTGTTATCTGACTCCTATGAAGATGCATTACATGCTCAGCTCAGCACATCTTTCTCTTTAATAAACAAAACAAAAAACTCAAACATTATAATTAACATTAGAAAATATTCAGTAAAACAAAATGTCTACACTTTCTGGAGGGAAAATAAGAAAAAGTGTGATATTTATAATTTCCCCTTACTTCGAACTGACTATCTCTGGGGAGGGTTTTAAATATTAGTCTTCTATGATATTGTATGATACTGTAAAAAAACGTACGCTTGAGATTACACTGGTTACAAACCGAAGGCTAGAAATCCAGTACTCTGATCATGGGTTTTCAGAAGTTGTACCCTTATGCTAAAAGTGTTTAAATTACCCCAATACCCCATAATGACAAAGCTTAATGAAAACCTAATTCAGAGCATTTAGGACCTCAGACTGATTCACCGTCAGTGAACAGAATGATGACTCTATAAACACAACCAAAATAAGACAAAGGGCACTATCAGCTGCCCTGAGCTAAACCCGGGACACTAAGGGGAAAAATTTGCATATGCTAAACTTCTTCTTAGCGTCCCGGTTTCCCTAGCAAATTGCAGGGCAGGCGATGAGTCCGGCAGCCTGCCCCTTAGCAACTGCTAAGCTCGCGGATGCTGGGGCAGCGCTACAGTGCTGTCCCCAACATCCCCCCCATGGCGGCCATAGGACACCATGGATGATTGTGCTGCCGGGTCACATGACTGTCAGGATCTCTTCTCTTGCAAGATCCTGCAGGTAGGTTTCTTCCCCCAGTCCCCCTCTTCTCCCAGCGGCCAGAAGCAGCGGATCGGGCCGACATTCTCGCTGCAGGATAAGAGGGGTGTGGTGTACTGTCACTTTAAGAAAGGACACTCTGGAACTGTTTACGGAGAACTCTATGATCGGCAGCCATTTTAGGTCCTGTTGTCAGTTATTCAGTTAGTGTTGTATTGGATTGGAGCTGAATAAAGAGCTGCTCTATGAACATGTTACAAACTGGTGATTGCTCCTGTTAATATGCACACAGAAAACACTACATGGTGTCAGAAGTAATGGACCTATCACTTGCCTGAAGAAAGCCATCGTGATAAGGATCTTGTTTGCAGTTTATCCAGCATCAGCATGGAGATTTTCAGACCGCCAGAAGCTCTCCAGTTCACTGGAAATGTGAGTGAAAACTGGAGGAGATGGGAGCAAAGCTTTTTAATTTATGCTGAGGCAGTTGAGCTTCATAAAAAGGAGCAGAAAACCCAGATTGCCATAGCCCTGCATGTTCTGGGGGAGGAAGGCCAAGAAGTTTACAACACACTGGAATCAACCATTACTGCTGAAAGGACATTAGATTCAGTGCTCAAGTTATTCAGGGACCATTGCAATCCCAAGAAAAATGTTGTGTTTGAACGACATCAGTTTTGGACACACCCACATCTGGAGGAGCAAGGTGTTGAAAGGTATATGACAGAACTTCGACTGAAGGCCAGAGACTGTGAATTTGGGGCCATACTCAGCGACATGTTAAGAGACAAATTAGTTTTCAGTGTTACTGACAGGAGACTTAAAGAACGTTTACTCAGAGAGGCTGAACTCCCACTACAAAAGGCAATGGACATATGTCAGGCTGCTGAAGCTACTAAAGCACAGGTTCAGGTTATGTCTGCAAACATGTCAGCGAGTGCTTGTCAGACTATTCATGCATTAAAATACAAACCTACACACAGTAAACCAGAAGAGGCTACAAGATCTGAACAGACAATAAAAGTATGCCCTAGGTGCAGCAAAGTACACCCATCTCAAAGATGCCCCGCATTTGGATGTATTTGTTACATTTGCCACAAAAGAAATCACTTTGCAAAATGTTGTAAATCACAGAGGCAAGAGTGTGAAAATCTGAAAACTGTAAATACTTTATCTATTGGAGCAATGCTGAGAGATATGCCTTCTAACTGTAAAAAACGCAGCCAAGCACTGAAAAACTCTGCATGGTTCTCTGAGGTGCAAATCAATGGTGCGCCCGTTAACTTTAAGCTGGATACTGGTGCTGAGGCAAATGTATTACCTCACACGTCTTTAAACGGGATTCCTGGACGATTATGCATCAAAAATACTAATATTACTTTGGTTGCTTATGGAGGATCAAGAATCCGCCCAGAAGGTATTGTGTGTCTGACTGCAGCTACTCCGACACATACGGCAGAGCTAGAATTCTTTATTACGCGATGCTCCACACTTCCATTATTGGGAAAAGCAGCATGTCAGGAGCTGGATTTGCTGCGTAAAGTCCACACAGTGTCTACACAAACCATCCATACGAAAGACGATCTGATGAAATGTTACCCTGAGGTATTTCGAGGAATTGGGCAATTTAAGGGAACATACCATATCTACTTGGACCCAAGTGCTGCTCCAGTCATACACGGATGCAGAAAAATCCCATTTTCAATACTAGGAAAGCTTAAAGAGACTCTCATGAAATTAGAAAAAGATCAGATCATTGCTAGAGTACACACCCCCACTGATTGGGTGAACAGCCTCGTTGTTACAGAAAAGAAGAATGGCACTTTGAGGGTATGTTTGGACCCTCGTGACCTCAACAAGGCTATAAAGCGGCACCACTTCAATATCCCTACCGCAGAGGACGTACAGAGTCAACTTGCAGGCAAAACCGTATTCACCATCCTTGATGAAAAGGATGGTTACTGGCAAGTGAAATTAGACAAAGAGTCATCTGAACTGTGTACTTTTAACTCCCCATGGGGGCGCTTTAGATTTTGCAGGATGCCATTTGGTATAAAGTCAGCCAGTGAAGTATTTCAGCAGAAGAATATGGAGATTTTTGGGGACATCCCAGGTGTACATATCATAGCTGATGACATGATTATTGCTGCTACATCACATGAGGAACATGATCAGATTCTCCACCAGGTATTGAATCGAGCATTAGAAGAGAACATCAAGTTCAACCCAGACAAAATTCAATTCAAAGTATCAGAAGTCCGGTATATGGGACATGTCATCACCCCTGTTGGTGTTCAACCTGATATGGAGAAGGTCCAGGCAATTAGCAAAATGCCCGACCCCGAGGACAAAAAAGGGCTACAGAGATTTTTGGGCATGGTCCGGTATCTTGCACAATACATACCTGGGGAGGCAGAGATTACAGCGCCGTTGCGGAAGCTTCTTTGCAAGGATATTTTGTGGCAGTGGGGTCCGGAGCATGCTAAAGCGGTACAATCTTTAAAACAGGCACTGATTGAGGCTCCAGTATTGCGATTTTTCGACCCAAAAAAAGCAGTGGTGATTCAGGCAGATGCGTCTAAGTCAGGTCTTGGAGCGTGCTTACTTCAGGATAACTGCCCCATAGCTTATGCATCTAGAGCAATGACTACCACAGAGCAGAATTATGCCCAGATAGAGAAAGAACTATTGGCCATTGTGTATGCAACAAAAAAGTTCCACCAGTTTGTATTCGGCAAAACAGTCACAGTTCAGTCTGACCACAAGCCTCTTGAAGCAATTCTCACTAAACCATTGAGCAAAGCGCCAGCAAGGCTCCAGCGTATGCTCTTACAACTGCAACGATATGACCTAGAGATTGTTTACACTCCTGGACGAGACATGCATATTTCTGATGCCCTTTCTAGGGCTACTGTGGATCTGCCAGAGCAAGAAGAGGACATGCTATCAGAGGAAAGGGTTGTTTATACGCTGTCAGTATCAGAAACTATTGGAGCTGATATGCTATCTTATTTACAGACTTCCACAGCAGAAGATGCAGACCTATCTCAAGGTTGGCCACAAAGGAAAAAGCAGCTTCGTCTAAGTCTACAGCCGTTTTGGCAATGTAAGCACTTGCTCCGCATGGAGGATGCTCTCCTATTGCTTGGTGACAAGATTGTGGTACCTCAGAATGCTCGCAGGAAAATTCTGGACAGTTTGCATGAGTGCCATCAAGGGATACAGAGAACCAAAATGCGGGCTCGGATGATCCTGTTCTGGCCCAGCATGTCCAAGGACATACAGCACATGGTAGAGACCTGCAAGATTTGTGCTAGCCACCAACCAGCGAATCAAAAAGAGCCATTACTCTCACACACAATTCCTCACCTTCCTTGGCAAAAACTGGCAGCGGACATTTTTGAGTGGCGAGGAGCCTCATTCCTTGTGGTAGTGGACTATTTCTCCAAGTACCCAGAAGTGTTAAAGCTGTCTGATAAATCAGCATTGTCGGTGATTGGTAAACTGAAAGAAACCTTTAGTAGACATGGCATCCCAACAGAAATCATCTGCGACCATGTACCCTTTGCGAGTGCTGAGGTGAAGGACTTTGCTGCCAAATGGGGTATAAAGTTTACTCATTCTAGTCCTGGCTACCCCCAGTCTAATGGACTAGCTGAAAGGACTGTAAAAACGATCAAATTCGTGCTCCAAAAGGCATGGGAATCAGGAGTAGATCCTCATATAGGGCTTCTGGAGTTGCGCAACACCCCAGTCACTGGTATGGCCTACTCTCCAGCACAACTTCTAATGGGCCGGGTGCTGAGGACCAAGTTACCGGTTGTTGCTGCTGCATTACAGCCACGGATCCCACAGCATGCACACCAACAACTGAGAGAATTGCAGCGCAGGCAGAAGGTGTATTATGATCATGGTGCCAAGTCACTACCACCCTTCCATAAAGGGGATGTAGTTCTTATGGAGACAACAGCGGGTTGGCAGCCTGCCACAATATCATCCATAGGTCCTGAGCCAAGATCATATGTGGTTGCCAGACCTGATGGCAGAAAGTACAGGAGAAACCGCCGTCATCTCAGGAGGGATACCACAGGTGATCAAGACCACATAGAGCCCCAGCTGCTTGTACCTGTGCGAGGAGCGGAAACAACAATGGCAGAACATACAGACTCAGAGACTGAAGTGTCAAATTTAGATGGAGACCAAGGAGCCCTAGTCCCTGTAAATTCTACAGAATCTCAGCAGATAACAACAAGAGCTGGAAGAGTGACACGCCTTCCTGAAAGACTGAAAGATTATGTCATGGGATAATGTGTATTTTGCATTCTTAACACCTGTTTATAGTTTTGTTTATTGTTCAGTAATGTTGCTTGTTTAAAGGGGGGATTTGGAATTAGTTGGGGAGATGTGGTGTACTGTCACTTTAAGAAAGGACACTCTGGAACTGTTTACGGAGAACTCTATGATCGGCAGCCATTTTAGGTCCTGTTGTCAGTTATTCAGTTAGTGTTGTATTGGATCTGAGCTGAATAAAGAGCTGCTCTATGAACATGTCACAAACTGGTGATTGCTCCTGTTAATATGCACACAGAAAACACTACAAGGGGAGTATTTGTTATTTGGGGGGGGTTTTGAGCTGCAGGTAACAGATTCTGCAGCAGTAGAATCCGTTACCTACACCTCTGAGCTGGAGGTAACTTTTTCGTTAGCACCAGCTCTTAGTAGCTTTAGGACCAAGTGATCCGACCGCTAGTTACTTTGCACTCCCTATGTTAGGTATAGGGAGCACAAAGTACAATAAATGTGCGCAACGAATCCCTAATCGAATCGCTGAGGCTAGTGTTAGCTTGAAGGAGGTGATAAAACCCAAGAGCGGCTAGGGCATACTTCTGTGAATGTGCTTGCATGGCCCAGCCAGAGCTCAGAGTTGCACTCAATCTCACATGTCTAGAGAGAGATAAATATGGGTATATTTTGAACCGGCCACCTATCTGGGCCTTAAAACTGTGAGGGTGTGTTTGAAAAACATTGGCAATGAGCGAACTGGAATGAATTATTTTTGAAGGTGAGTATCAGTAGAGACAAATAGGGGAGAGATGGTCATAGAGACACCAGTGGGGAGTAAGAAAGGAGTAAATGGAATGGGGATATCATGTAGGTAAAAAAAAAATGACCCGTCCCTTCTCTACCACACTCGGTGGTGATGTTTCCAGACAGGGACATTCTAGGTCACTGGTAATTTACATGGCATCCTGAAATCTTCGGCACTAAATACACTGCTGTGTTTGCTTGACAACAGTCAAAACGTCAGGTTGCTGGGCCATAAGCTGCTCCGGCCCGAGACTGAATGACAACAATGAAAAATGTAATAAAAAGTGATAGATGTTGACGTATTCGAAAATTAGCCTCTGCACCATCGGTGTCGAGGGAGAGACAGCCTGAAACAATTTCACATTATAATCTTATTGCTTTGGCTTAACGGCAGATTCCCGGGAGCACCTTATTATGTTAAGGGAAACAGAGACATTCCTTCCACTAGTGACAACTGAACGCAGTCCAGCAGCAACTGAGAATATTCTGAGTCATTCACCCAAGTGATACATATAAAACGTCTACAGAAAGTATGAATGTAGCTTTCTGATCATTATAATATTAGAATACAGAATCACTGGAAGCTTTCCTCCTTCCATAGTAACTTCTATCACCGGTCTGTGTCGTTTAGACTTATTAAATAAGATATAACAAATGCAATATGTAACTTTTAATCATATGTCCAGGGGAGTAGTGGCAGGTTTTGGCCTGGAGACAAGAGCAACGGAAAAGCCCTTATGCAGGTGAACCCCATTGTTAAACCTCATAGCACCCCTTACAATAAGGCTGGGCGGTGTCAGACGAGCGCACTAGGTGCGCCCGTACTGATGTGCTTACCGGCGTCTGTCGCAGCGTTGTGACGCTGCAACACGGCTGGTCACATGCTGTAGTGCACACACAAAATGCGCGTGCTACAAGCGTCAGTGCACAAAGCCTCCCCGTCAAAATGCTAGACGCGCGTTGATCGAGGATCAAGCCTTGCAGTTCTGAGTGCACTAACTGCGCTCAGCGAGGTGACCAGACAGGCGTCGAGTGGAAAGAACGTCCACTCTCACAGACGTTCCTTCCACTCTGAAGTGCTCTCGTCTGACCCCGTCCTAACCTGGAACTATTTCAAAGTAATACTGTGAACACAAAGTACGCAATAGTATTACTGTATATCTGGTGGGTTTACTCCAGCTTGCCGAAATAGTTAAATGACGAATGACTGACCAAACCCACAATAAAAATCCACAATGGCATTTGTTGCTGACATCCTGAATGTATCACCCATTTGTTGACTATAAGCCTGGCTCTGGCAAGATGTCAAGAATCGAGATTTATTCCATTGACATGTAGCGAGTCAATTCCGATGTGTTGATACACGGACAGCTTGAAGGTGATGCAGAAAACCCTAAAAAATATGATCGTTGGGACGTTTCACAGGTTTTTTGTGCAGCCCTGGTGTACCGTATCTTTAGGTCTTTTCGCTGATTTCTCATAACGGAGAACTTGTGTGGCGACGCACAAGGAATGCATATTAAAGCCTTCATTGGGCAATGGAAAATATTAAAAAGTCAGATGGCATTTATAAAGAACACTTGTAGTGTACCGTGACTGTGCGTGCCAGAGAGGCTGCTATAGTCATTGTGCGTTTTATAGTAAAAGCATACTTGAAACAGGGCAATAAAACCTCTTATAAACTGCAGTACGTGTTACTACCTTATTAAAGCTCATTCTGATATTCACAACGGTAGGAGAAGAGATCCCATTAAATAGCTATCGCTGGGAGAAAATGCCGTTCACGAACAGGTGACGTGGTGACAGTAGAAATGCTACTTTTCGACCAAGGAAGATGAGCTCAAGACATCTAATAATTGAGGAGGAAAAAAAATGAAACTCCGTTAATTTGGCTTCCAATTTAAATCCCTCTGTAGTCGTCTGTGATCGTCATTTAGAGATTTGTACATCAGACGTGTGGAACAATGTCTTTCCAGATGTTGTTGGCCTGCGACCCCATAACGGTTTACGAGGGCTAATGATGGACGGGGCGGAGGTTCAGAGTAACATGCCCATTATACTTTGCCAAGTTCAACGGAGTCAGTTTTCCTGACTTAAGAGAGGATTTATTTTGTCAGCATGCAATTGTAATTAATTTTGTGCAAATCCTTTTCAATTAACATAATGGGGGAAAAAACAGGTTTTTGTCTGTAATGCGCAACTTCCGTTTAAGGCCGGCGTCAGACGAACGCAGTGATCACGTCCGTGTTCTCGCACAGTTTAACGTCCGTCGTAGCATAGAATCATGATCAATAGAGACCCACACACGAAGTACGTGTGCACCGAACTGCGCATGCACCACGCAGACGGCAACGGACAGCAATTTAGGCAAGAACGTAAAACCGCTAAGACGGACGCGCAAAGCGCGCCACGTCCGCATAGTGTTCTGTGTGAGTGATGAGAAGCCAGACGCAGCGCATTCGCGACGTCCAGCACCTTGACACACAAAATGGCTTTTCATATCATTTTTCAAATTTTATCATTTTCATATTAATTTTGCTTCCCATAATCCCTTTTTTTCTACGCACGTCAACAAAAACGGACCGTGTGGTGTCTACAGTATCTTCCGTCAGTACGTCCGTCCGCTGTGCACGCACGCAGAGTGCACTCCGACTGTGTTCATCTGACATTAGCCTTAATCTTCAATAACTACAAATATGTTAACACATACAGGGTTATTCAAAGACCACGGAAATTCCCGAACAAATTCGCTGACTCTGCGGGAAAATTCAGCATTCACACCAAGGTCCCTGAAGTGTAGGGAACGCTGACGAACGCATCTGCAAAACCATCGATCCTAACAGAAAAAACACCAAAAAAACACCGGATCGATCTGATAAGCCACCAAATAAACACTGAACGCACTCGACGATCCGCCACAAAACAGGCGAACGCATCTGAAAAAAGCCGACTATCCGCCGAACAGAGCCACCGGAAAAGCCCACAACCCGCTGACCAGCGGCAAAAAAACAAAACAAAACCCACCGCAACATATAAAACTTATTTGCAAAAAGACTACTGGAGGAAAATGCCTGGAAATAATATATAAGGTCCTATGAATAATAAAAAAAAGGTCTGTTACAGATTTTTTTTAAAAAAAAAAGATCTGATAATAATTTTGCCGAAAAAATCCCCAAAAATTCCCTAAAAAGTCCTAAAAAATAAATGAAGACTTTTTGCTGCAAATTAAAAGAAACGGTTTAATAAATATCTAATAAAAACGGGGAATATTTTTTACATTGAAACCTAAGGGATTCGCCTGATTAAACCTGCAGAATGAAACCACTGAAAATCAGGACATTTAACTGACGGTTCGGTGCTGTTTGGTGTTCTCTGAATAGATTAACCATTGGGGAGTTCACTGCCGTCAAACAGGCGCTGTATTTCACTGGCAATTTGCCAAACTGCCTACTTTCTGAATAGCTGAATGGTCACGGAATTGCACCGTACAGGGAAATTCACAGTTCTGTGCAATTTCAGAGCCAGTTCAGCTCTCTATGAATAACCCCTTTTGTCTCTAGGGTGGGTTTGTCTGATCCACCATGTTTCCAGGACACATACCATTTCTACCCGCTTTGTTTTGTGAAAGGATTTTACCAGGAAGGATACATTGAGATTTCTCTCGTTTTCAAGTATGTCCTGGGTGGGGAGTATGTACCGTTAGGTGTCTTGCCCAAGGACACTTACTGGAGAGGTGCTCGTTGGGATTGAACCCATGTCTCCACAGGCTCTCTCCATGCAGAGCAGTGACATTACCTCTACTCCACCCAGCCGGTTGATGGGTAACATAATAGTACAGTATGTAGCATTCATATGCTGCAGATATTAAATCACTTGGGCAAGGAGTAATGCCAAAATAACTGCTTTAAATACAGAATGGCTTTCCCTTCCTCCAGAATATATCAGGAGGGGTCAAGTTGAGCAAGAAGTCGAGGTATCGTAGTTTCTCTGTGTTTTTGGCAGAGAAACCAGAGTTCCCGTTTGCCCCATACCCTAAAAAGTTTATTTTTTAAGACCTCAGTTGTTTCTTTCCTTTTAAGTCACAGTAAATATATGAATTATATGTTAATTATCATAACGATTCCCTGAAATTCAGCTAGCCTATAGTTTTAGTGTCAATACCAAATTTCAGTGAAGGCTAAGGGCAAGATGAAAATGGTTACATAAGGGTAAGACGATACCCAGATATGTAGGTAAGTTCCCACATTTCTTTGCTGGACTTGATCAATGGGTATCAACTATAGCCTCCACGCAAAGTCTAACAAGGTGAAACGATCGATAGGGGTCATCGTATCTCAGCAGAGAGGACTTTCTTGGCATTGCAGGTCAGGCTGCCCTTTCTGGGTGATAGCAGACTGATTTGCATATGGAAAGGTCTTCTCTGTAATGGCGCCATTGAGCTAAGGCTAGGGTCAGACTGAGGCAGTGCGAACGCGCGTTCTGGCGCACTTAATCACGGCCGTGCTAGCAGCAGATGCCGGGCAATGACGGCCAATATACGAAGTACGGTCGCACAAAAGTCCGGCTGCGCAACGCAAGTGGAAAATGAACGCATTTTTTCGAGAACGTTAAACCACTAGTACTGACGTACAGAGTGCGCTGCGTCCACTAGCGGCGTGTGTGCGTGAATTGGAGACATCAGACGCTGCTAATGTCCGGCCAACATAACGTCCAGATGCAAGAAGTGTTTTATTGATGATCCGTACAAAATCACGGATGAAACTGCGCATAGTATGACCGCTATTGCGTATTCCGTGAAAAAATACGTCCATTCTTCGAACGCACATTTTCACGGACAACGTGAAAAATGCGTTAGTCTGACCCTAGCCTAAAACCTTGTGAGACCTGAGCGGCGTCCCATCGCAGGGCAGGCCAAGAGTACTGTTGCTCATTCTCAGGACCCTTATAAATCTTGTTTTTTGCTGACTCGGAGTATGAATTTCACATAATAAAACGGCACTAGTACGAAGCATGTAGTAGTAATATGACGTAATGGAATGGGCAAACCTAACTATTATCTCTGAGTTGGTGATCTTCCCCTTTTCTCTACCTTAATTCGGTTGAAGCCATTCTTCCTCTGTAAAGTAATACTTGGGATAAAACGAAACAAAAAAAAAACGAATTGATAAAGGACACGTCAATCCCGCATGTTCAAAATAAATTTCCAGTATTACATCCATTATTTTTTCATTCTTCTAGGAGTTAGTCCTACTCACAAGAAGTGTCCACGGGCCTCTCCCTCCTGACCTAAATACATGTGATATGTACACCCCAACAAAATCTTTGTGGCTCGTGTACAAGCGCATTGCTATTCATTCCTTTAAATGCTCACTGTAACCCATCTATTTAGTGACACTAAGGCTAGGGTCAGACGAAAGCATTTTTCCCCGCGAACGTGAAAAAGTGCGTCCGAACGCATTGACGTTTTTTTTTCTCGGAATGCGCAAAAACAGTCAGACAACGAGCATTTTCGGGCATGATTTTGTATGGATCGTCAATAAAACTCTTTTTGCGTCTGGACGTTATGTAGGCTGGACATTAGCAGCGTCTGACATCTCCTAATTACACACACACGCCGCTATGCCGCAGCTGCGCACTCAGTACGTCAGTACTAGCGGTTCAGCGTTCTCAAACAAATGCGTTCAAATTCCACTTGCGTTGCACGGCCGGACTTTTGTGCGCCGTACATCGTATATTGGCCATCATTGCCCGTCATCTGCTGCTAGTGCGGCCGTAATTATGTGCGCCAGAACGCACGTTAAAAGTGCGCTGGTCTGACCCCAGCCTTAGACTCCAACAGCGTAACTCGCAGCCACCTTCCATACGCCACTGCAACCTGTTCTTTACTCATACCGCCACTGGCTAGTGAACTTCAGGATTGTAAATCCTTTTGGGATTAAGGTCCATGATCCCGCCTGGAACAACTTTTTCAATTAATTTTTTGGTCAAATGTATTTTTTGCTACTGATTATACTTTGTAAAGTGCTGAGGCATCTGGTGGTGCTCTATAAACAAAGTATCATATAATAATGGCATGTTGATCACACCACCATATCGATGGGTCCTACTAATCTCTCAACAATTGCAACTTGCGTTACGGAGTCATCACTAGCATGATATGGCCATAAGGTGTGACCAAAGTCACTTATTTGCTCTGTGCTTAGATCTTGCTATGTCTTATATACTTCGCACCCTATTTCACTTGAGCCGTGAGCAGGGCAGCCATCAGGGGGTGAAAGCCAATGATATGGTCACTATCCCAGTTTCTCCAGGTGGCCCTGACCCTTGCCAAACTCTTTTCAGCTTGTCTAAGTGCCTGCCACAGATGTAAGGGTCCCTCCGTGTCACCTAGGACTAGTCCACCAAGATACTGACAAATTTCCAGGTGGGCCGTGGCATCTGGGGCCATTCAGAGCAGTAAAACTGAGTGAGCGATTAGTATGGTCTGTATCTGGTAGAGATGTAGATTGAATGCTCTCCCACCATGGAACACTTTTCCCCCCTTGCTTGTTGGACCACCAGGGATTTAGCCCACTCCCTGTAAAATAAGCAGAAGAGGAGGCAAAAAGTTTTATTTTTAATTAGTTTACTGAAATGGGCAGCTGAGGGAAGGAGGCCCCCCTGACCAATGGTTCAGTAAGGGGCCCCAAGAATTCTGACGGCAGCCCCGGCCGTGTGCATTCACGTGTGAACCATTAAGTATAACCATCCCACTCGTTATTGCCAAAGTATCCTCTGCTATTCCAGCAGTTCATTTAATGAAAAAAAAGTGGAGATTATTGAATAACCCCTTTAGAGTACATTAAGTTTGCTTTAGAGAAAGGATAGGCAACCTTGGCCCTCCAGCTGTTTTGGAACTACATTTCGCATGACCCTAGGCCAACCTGATGTGAGTTTGAGCATCATGGGAGATGTAGGTCCAAAACATCATGGGGGGGCCAAGGTTTGCTTAACCCTGCTTTAGAGTTTGCAGAAATTAAACCAGCATTCACTTAATGAACCATCGTTATTGAATAACCCCTTTAGCGTACATTAAAGATCGCTTTAGATCAGGGTTCTCAAACTCTGGCCCCCCAGATGTTTTGGAACTACAACTCCCATGGTTCTCCAGCCATCTATTGCATTCCTAGTTTTCTGGCACTTGTAGGCAATCAACATCTGGGGGGGCCAGAGTTTGAGATCCCTGCTTTAGATTCGACTTCATCCTCTAACAAATAAAAACCAAAGGCGTAACACATTATTGTATGCTACCGGCAGTCGAATGTTATTACATTTTTTATCACATGAATGTCAATTGAGGTTTCGCCGAATGTCTGTGATTTGTTTTATATGCTACTATTCAATTACATATTCATTTCAGAGCACATACTGTTTGAATTGACTTTTCTTTTCCTCGAAGCATATGTTTTCTAATGAAAATCAGAAACAAATAATAATAATAATAATTCTTCTGTCAAACACAATCATCTAGTCTCGCGCTGAGGAGATGAAAATGATTATTTTAAAACGTGTTATTTTGTGTTCTGCTGAGGCTTGTGTCCTCCCACCATGAGGTTCATAGTCACTTATTATATTGCTCTCAATAGATTTAATAAGGTCATATCATTTGTATTTTCAGTCAATCAATAAAAAAATCCATCATACCCAAACTATATCTGCATTTAAAGGACTGTAATAAAGAAACATACTTAGGTATCAATTTAAATCATATTTATATTTTATAATAGATCGTGCAGTGACAAAAAGAATAACCGACATATTTCATATTACATTTTCACATACATTAAAGGAGTCATTCACTGAATTGGCAGGAGATTCAAATATCAGGCAAAAATAGTTGCATTTTTTTTTTTTTTTTCCTTTTGGAATTCTGGCAGCTTCACTATTTTGGCCTAAAATGTTAAAATACACTGCTTAGTGAATAACCCCTTAAATGTGAGAAATAGAAATAATCAGGTGCAGATGAATATGTATTAAAGAAATCATCAATAGATCTGTGTTTTCTGCTGCCCAGTGTCACATTGGATCACCATGCAAGTTATTGCCATGCTATAATCATGCTGATTATAATAGCAGTCCTGAGAGAATGCACAGCTTGATACTTAATATTCCATTATTCCTAGAAGCCTGCTTATTATTATGCTGTTATAATAAAAGGCTATTTTTAGGGGAGAGGAAGGGTCATTTTTCTTGGACATTTAATAAGCCTTGAGTGAATTAGTGGTGTTAGTGTAAAGTTCTTTAGCAACTTCATGGATCATGTGTTAAAGTGCTGTCAGTGCCTTTGAGCAGGAGAATTAAATACAATATATTACCTTGATAGTTTGGCTGTGCATCACACCTCCAGTGCAGACTTAGTAGTATCTGTAGAAGGAGAAACATGTCTTTCCATTTAGGCATCCTGATTCTAGGCTTTGGTGTAGTTTCTCAATATATATATATATATATATATATCCCTTCTAGCTCATGTAGAGGTGGATGTGCCCCAGCAGTGAGCAGCAGGTCTGGTCAGTCAGTGTGGGTAGCAGAGGGATGAGCCTTCTTCTGAACTGGAGGCTCAGACTGCAGATGGCCAGCAGGAGTCTTCTACATGGGGTCCTGATCATCCACACACCCACACTGCAGACTTTATCTGGCAGATCCCCCTGACAAATAAAAAGAGGTGGGGATCTGGTGGAGAGATCTGCATCTGTTCTTTCACCACAGGAATGTTTACCTATTCTTTTAACAGGAATTCTTGAAAATATTGGGCACAGTCGCAGAATGTTTTTTTTTTTTTTCCTCTTTGGCAGAGGTCACCAGAAAAGGGTGGTTTTAGAATGCCAGGGTGTATTCATTTCAGCCAAACCATTCATGAGCAAGCTTAGTGTGCAAATCCTAGGCAGCAGAGCAAGTGCTGGAAATATTAACCCTTTCGGAACCAAGAGCTTTTTGTTGAAATGTAATATTATCATCAGAACATTCATTTAAAATATTCCTGGTGTAGCGATCACTTAAAAGTAGGTTAAAATAGTCTTTTTTTTTTTATAAAAAAGACTGCTATTCTGAAAATGGTAAGAGAGTAAAATAATGTTAGTTTAATTTTTTATGTATTCATTTATCCTTTACAGAAATGTTCTTGGGATGAAAAGTCCTAAACGCTAGATGATGTGCCTTATGCTGCACAGAATAACACTGGTTCTGGGATTCACAGGTTTAAACAGGTGAATCCCATAGGTTTCAATGTAAACGACGGAATATCTTTTTACATCTTTCTTATTTAAAAAAGTTTATTCTTTTTAATTCTTTGCAAATAACATTTTTTATTTTTTTAAAAGACCTTTTTGTATTTTTTTCCACTTTTTAGAAGGCATTTTTGTTGTTTTGATTATTTAAAGACTTTTATTATTTTGTAACAAACCTTATTATTATTTTTAAAAGGAACTTTTTATTATTTGGACACATTTTTACTACATTTATATTTTAACGCCTTTTTAGGAGAATAGGAGACTGCCTTTTTTTCAGTTAGGTGGAATTCGCCGATGCCTACTTGACGCAATTTGGCGTTTTTTGCCGACGTCCAATAACTTCTTTGGCAATTCGAATTTTGGCAAAATATGGTGAACATTCTCTAAATAGTGAATTCACCGTATTTTCGGCGAAATGGAGTTGCCAAAGTGCACCGAAATGTGCCAAAATTCCACACACAATTTTGGTGCTTTTTGAATAGACCCCCATATTACCAAACATTGGAAATTTCAAGGCCGCAGGTTGGGTGTTAAAAAATAAACACCTTGATGACCTCTAAGGGTTTGGTCGCCAGACAATGTCCTAGCTGTGAGAGAGTCCATTTTTCAATCTCCCAAATGCTCAGCCATTAAACTTTGGATTGTGTGATGGGACTGTCAGGAGAATTTGACACTCTGATCTTAAGTTCCATCTCTACAAAATGATTGTTCAGGAAATTAATGAATGCGACTGGGAAACCCGAATGGCATGTTATGAGGATATCCTTCAAAATGTTCCTGCAAACGATGTTCTGCTCCCAAGGGACAAAGCTCACTTTCATTTGCCTGGCTGCATTAACAAACAGAATCTTCCTTATGGGGGGAAATGCAATCCTCAGCAGCTTCATGAAAGACCTCTCTCTCCACAGTCACTGTTTGGTGCTTTGTTGCAGATTTTGGTGGTTGTACCCCTTACGTTTTTGAGGAGAAAGGCCAAACAGTTCCTGTAACTTCCGATCACCAACAGGGTTATTCAAAGAGAATCGAAAAGTCAAAGTTCGGTGACTTTTTGTTCTCCTCAATTCGGTGTGATTTGGCGATCCCATTTTGGCGACCCTGCAGTGTATACAGCAACCACCACAGGGCCGCCGAAATGCAGGGAAAAGTCGCTGCAAACCTGACAAAAAGTCACCGAAAACACGCAAAAACATCTGGTTTAACCCCGCCGAAAACGCGGAGAAACCCGAGCAGGAGCCGATCACATGCAGCACAGCCGCCGGAAAAATCCGACACCGCAGACGAATGGAGTGAAAAAAAACCCCAAAACAGTATGCTTGAATGTTTGAAAAGTAATGCGCTGTTTGCAAAGAAACTACTGAGCGAAAATGTCTGAAATTTACATATGAGGTCCAATGAATGATAATAAAAAGGGCTGTTACAGAAAAAAGAAGAAAAGTTTAAAAAAAAATTTAAGAAGATCGGAAAAAAAAATTTGAAAAAAAATCCTGAAAAATGCTTAAAAGATCCTAAAAAATCTCTAAATAAAGAGACTCTTTACTGCAGAATATTATAATGAACGGTTTATTAGATATTGAATTAAAACGGGAATATTTTTAACATTTAAGCCTATGGGGTTCTCCTGAATAAACCTGTCGAATAAAACCACCGAATGGCAGGGCATTTCGGCAACTTTTCCCTGCTGGTTTTTGTTCTCTGAATAGACAAAGCATTGTTTCTCTATGGGGATTTCACTGCCCTCGAACAGGCACCGAACAGGCACCGTATGTGCAGGCAATTTGTCAGGATTTGGCGCATTGCCTGCTCTCTGAATAGCCGAATGGCCAGGAAAGGTAACCATACGCCGATTTTCAGCCGTACGCCGAAATTGCAGGAATACGGCTGGAAATGACCCGTCAGGTGAAGGTGATGCGAAACTTCAGAAATTGACTGCAAAGGACGACATCGTTTTCATAACCAAGTGTAAACAAACCGTATATTATGCACTTTTAGATTATGAAATAAAATTTAGAAAAGAATTTACCATGACTTTTTAATAACATTTAAAATCTAGGTTGTTTTTGTCTCACCCCGGACTACTGCTTTAAAAGTCACCTGAGTAACAGGTATAAAAGTTATACTTAAGAGATTGCTGCATCCTGCAGGCGAGACCAAGTATAAATTATGAAAAATCCAGACGGGACCACGCGCTGTAAGACACTATGATACAGGATTTCTTTAAAGGTCTTAAATACTTTCGCACATTTAGCCTCGGTATGCTTATGGCAGTATACATAGCACCAGACATTCAGATTGCTGTGCTTTCCGTCCATACAATATTTAGAGCGTTATGTCATGTCTGCTAAGCCTCGAAAACATGTACAGATTGCATTTTAAATAGGAAATGATCTGAAGAAACATGGCAGAGAACTTGCAGTCAGGCGAAAAAAAAAAACACTTGACGATGATGTCCAGATGGATTATGGATTGATGAATGCACTACTCGATAGACAGCAGAGAGGACAGGCACAAGGGCTCCGATTCAATTCCTTTAGATAAGCATTTTCAAATGGTTACAGTCAATTCAAATGAATATATTATTATTATTATTATACTTTTATTTAAAAAGCGCCACAAGTTCCGCAGCGCTTTACAAGATCAATGTACAAGGAGTTGATACATTAGAATACCACACATGGATGATATGACCTGATTCAGGGGGAACCTGCTCCCAAGGGAACTTACAATCTAGCAGAAGTACAAGTATTTTTGTGAGGTAGGTGCATCTATATAGAAACATAGAAACATAGAAAATGTCGGCAGATAAGAACCTTTCGGCCCATCTAGTCTGCCCAATTACATGGATACTTTACCTGGATTTACAGTCATGGCCGAAATTGTTGGCACCCCAGACATTTTTCCAGAAAATCATGCACACATTCAAGGCACCCAGTGTCAGAGGCAGCAAAACAACCCCATAACATCATTGAACCTCCACCATATTTCACTGTAGGTACTGTGTTCTTTTCTTTGTAGGCCTCATTCCATTTTCGGTAAACAGTAGAATGATGTGCTTTGCCAAAGAGCTCTATCTTGGTCTCATCTGTCCACAAGACGTTTTCCCAGAAGGATTTTGGCTTACTCAAGTACATTTTGGCAAACTGTAGTCTTGCTTTTTTAGGTCTCTGTGTCAGCAGTGGGGTCCTCCTGGGTCTCCTGCCATAGCGTTTCATTTCATTTAAATGTCGATGGATAGTTCTCGCTGACACTGATGCTCCCTGAGCCTGCAGGACAGCTTGAATTTCTTTGGAACTTGTTTGGGGGCGCTTATCCACCATCCGGACTATCCTGCGTTGCAACCTTTAATCAATTTTTCTCTTCCGTCCACCCACAGAGAGATTAGCTACAGTGCCATGGGTTGCAAACTTCTTGATAATGTTGCGCACTGTGGACAAAGGAAAATCTAGATCTCTGGAGATGGACTTGTAACCTTGAGATTGTTGATATTTTTCCACAATTTTGGTTCTCAAGTCCTCTGACAGTTCTCTTCACCTCTTTCTGTTGTCCATGCTTAGTGTGGCACACACAGACACACAATGCAAAGACTAAGTGAACTTCTCTCCTTTTTATCTGCTTTCAGGTTTTTATATTGCCCACACCTGTTACTTGCCCCAGGTGAGTTTACAGGAGCATCACATGCTTGAAACAATCTTATTTATCCACAATTTTGAAAGGGTGCCAATAATTTTGTCCAGACCATTTTTGGAGTTTTGTGTGACATTATGTCCAATTTGCTTTTTTTGCTCCCTTTTTTGTTTTGTTCCAATACACAAAAGGGAATAAACATGTGTATAGCAAAACAAGTGTTACTGCATTACTTTTCTGTGAGAAATACTTGATTTTCTGGAAAAATGTCTGGGGTGCCAACAATTTTGGCCATGACTGTATCTTTTGTTTAGGATAGCCTTATGCCTATCCCATGCCTGCTTAAATTCAATTACTGTTTTGGCCTCTACCACTTCAACTGGAAGGTTGTTCCATGTATCCACCACCCTCTCAGTAAAATAATGCTTCCTGATGTTACTTTTAAACCTTTGCCCCTCTAATCTAAGACTATGTCCTCTTGTTTTGTTACTTTGTTTCGTTTTAAATATACCCCCTTCCTCTACCTTGTGGATTCCCTTTACGTATTTAAATGTTTCTATCATATCTCCTCTGTCTCATCTTTTTTCCAAGCTGTACATGTTAAGATCATTAAGCCTTTTCTGGTAACTTTTCTCCTTCAAGCCGTACACCATTTTAGTAGCCCTTCTCTGAAGTCTCTCTTGCCCAAGGACACTCGCTGCTGGTGTCTTCTGAGTGGGATTGAGTCGTCTTTCTATGATTGTAGATCAGAGACCTGGTGGTGAGGTTCTCTACCCCTGATCTCTCTCCTCCTGACTTTTCCACTGTCAGCAACTGTTTATCTGGCGTCTCCTCCTGGATGGCCTCTCACCACCTAAAGATTAACATGTCCAAGACTGAGCTCCTACTAATTCCCCCCATCAAATGCCTCCCCACCTCCTGACTTCTCTATCATGTTTGATGGTATCACTATCTCCCCATAAACCAGGTTCGCTGCCTCAGAGTTACACCTGACTCTGCGCTTTCCTTCACCCCCCACACCCAGTCTCTTTCCTCTTCCTGCCGCTACCAACTACGCAATATTTCAAGAATTCAGCCATTTCTTCCACTGACACCACAAAGCAACTCATCCACGCCCTTGCAATCTCCCGACTTGACTATTGCAATAATCTTCTGGCTGGCCTCCCTCTCTCCCGTCTCGCCCCTCAACAATCCATTCTGAATGCACCCCAATCCGCTCCCTAATATCAAACAGTGACCTGCTCCTAGCTTCTCCCCACATCACCTCTTCCGATAATAGACTGCAGGATTTTTCACTCGCAGCCCCCATCCGCTGGAAGGTTCTCCCTCATACTGTCAGACTTTTCCCTAGTTTCCCTTCCTTCAAATGCTTTCTTTAGACATCCCTATTTAGGTGAGCCTACCACCCGACTCACTAATACAGCTCACTGCCCCATCCAGTTCATCACTCTCATCTTGCAGTCCCCTCCTCCTGTTTACATCACCAACCTTTCTAAATTGTAAATTCCCATGGGAATAGGGCCCTCGTTTTCTCTTGTACTGGTTTATCAAATGTTGGTCAGTCTCAATGTCCTGTAACCCTGTCTATATTGTACCCATTGTTCAGTGCTGCGGAATATGCTGGCGCTATATAAATAAAGTATAATAATAATTATAATAATAGGTTGAACTCCTTGTTCATAAAGTCAAGACTTGATTCTCCACAGTTGTATTGGAGGGATGTGCTGAACTGGATTTTGACTAGCTTTTCCACCATCTTCTTCCATAGCAGTCCTCTAATCTTTCCCTTACTAAGTCCAGAGATACTTGGGGTTGATTTATGTTTGGTGCTATAAGCCTCTTGGCTTAGTTTGCAGTACGTTTGCCTGGATCCTCTGGTTGCATTCAGATATACACTATATTACCAAAAGTATTCGCTCACCTGCCTTGACTCGCATATGAATTTAAGTGACATCCCATTCCTAATCCATAGGGTTCAATATGACGTTAGTCCACCCTTTGCAGCTATAACAGCTTCAACTCTTCTGGGAAGGCTGTCCACAAGGTTTAGGAGTGTGTTTATGGGAATTTTTGACCATTCTTCCAGAAGAGCATTTGTAGGTCACACACTGATGTTGGACGAGAAGGCCTGGCTCTCAGTCTCTGCTCTAATTCATCCCAAAGGTGTTCTATCGGGTTGAGGTCAGGACTCTGTGCAGGCCAGTCAAGTTCATCCACACCAGACTCTGTCATCCATGTCTTTATGGACCTTGCTTTGTGGTGCACAGTCATGTTGGAAGAGGGAGGGGCCAGCTCCAAACTGTACCCACAAAGTTGGGAGCATGGAATTGTCCAAAATGTCTTGGTATGCTGAAGCATTCAGAGTTCCTTTCACTGGAACTAAGGGGCCAAGCCCAGCTCCTGAAAAACAACCCCACACCATAATCCCCCCTCCACCAAACTTTACACTTGGCACAATGCAGTCAGACAAGTACCGTTCTCCTGGCAACCGCCAAACCCAGACTCGTCCATCAGACTGCCAGATGGAGAAGCGCGATTCGTCACTCCAGAGAACGCCTCTCCACTGCTCTAGAGTCCAGTGGCGGCGTGCTTTACACCACTGCACTCGACGCTTTGCATTACACTTGGTGACGTATGGCTTGGATGCAGCTGCTCGGCCATGGAAACCCATTCCATGAAGCTCTCTGCGCACTGTTCTTGAGCAAATCTGAAGGCCACATGAAGTTTGGAGGTCTGTAGCAATTGACTCTGCAGAAAGTTGGCGACCTTCGCACTATGCGCCCCAGCATCCGCTGACCCCGCTCCGTCAGTTTATGTGGCTTACCACTTCGTGGCTGAGTTGCTGTCGTTCCCAAACACTTCCACGTTCTTATAATACAGCTGACAGTTGAATGTGGAATATTTAGGAGCGAGGAAATTTCACGACTAGATTTGTTGCACAGGTGGCATCCTATCATAGTTCCACGCTGGAATTCACTGATCTCCTGAGAGCGACCCATTCTTTAACAAATGTTTGTAAAAACAGTCTGCATGCTTAGGTGCTTGATTTTATATGGAGAAAGAATAAGTATCTGGCGCCCCCTAGTCGATAGTACTCAAACAATGCAACAGTAGACAGGTACTGCTATAGACCAAAAAAGTCCTAATTAATTAAAGAAAGTCCTTGTACTTGTGTCGCAGTTCAAGAGTCAGCAGCAGAAATTATCACACAAGATGGTTCACCTCCAACCACCAAATAGTTAAACAATCGAGGAGTGTGGTGATTGTCTGCGCTTCCCTCTCGTATGAAAGGTATATTTGAGAGGAAGATCTTCTTATCAAACTGTGAAGTCACTTTACATCTGTGGTCTTCAACCCTCGAAGGAAAAGGGATAAAATGGCAACATAGTGTGATTTGTTTAAATCATCATTGCCCCCCAATTAAATATGCAAAGGTTCAACTCACGTTTGTAGGTGTCATAAATCAGACACTAGATGTACTGCGCATCCGGTATTTTTAGGAGATACCGGACTCCCCTTTCGTGCTTCCGTTTAAAGATGTCCCTCCAGGAAATACAAAAGGCAGCTGCAGGACCTTTAGTACAGATATATAGTAATTTATTTCTTTAAAACAATTAAAACAAATTAAAATTCAAACGCCAAAATGCGTTTCGCGAGCAAGTCGCTTCCTCAGTCGGCAAAAAGAAAATAGTCTTTGTTATCCTGCAGTGTCCTTATATCCCCTGATGTCTTGGCGTGATTGGATGACAAATCGCCCGTTTTTCGAAACCCGGCAGCCTCCACTGCGCGTGCGCGGGGTGCCGTCCAATGGAAATGCGAGGTCCGCCTTCTAAGATGGTGGTGCGTTTCACTCGGCGCTGTCATGCGGTTCAATGGATCTCCGGCGGTCCAGTTGGTCTCTAGTGCTTATGTCTGAAAGGTATTTTAATATGATAGGTAGTGTGAATCCACCCCCCCCCATTATAAGTGTCATACCCTGCAAGTCTTTTACTTGCATAGGATGTTAGCCTGTGGAATTTAGCCATTTCCTTTGTGTGCAGGAAGGGGTGTGTGAAAAGTGTATGCTAGAAAAAGCCATCTCTGAATCAATATAGTAATTTTTGGCTCACTGTTGGTTAAACTCTGACGTAGAAATGTATCTGTATGCTGATTGGCTATAAGTTCTTTGAAATCTAATAAAAGACCTGTCTAAGGAAGGATATTTCAGACAGGACTGACGCTACATTGCTTTGTGGCTGATTTTGTTGTCTCTCGCCATGGTGAAGCGCCGCGCCCTGTTTTCAACTTTGATATATGAGAAGAAACTTGAAAAAGGTTTATTGAAATTTCATAAATGGTAATTATTATAGGGAGTTTGTTTTGTTTGCTTTAAATCCAAATTTATCAATGTCTTAAGCCATGATCGTTACTTGTCTTAATCCATTTTTACAAGGTTCAATAACATTCTTCTTTGCCTGTTTTGTGAATAGCCGAATGGCCACGAAATTGCACCGTATGGGGAAATTCACTGTTCGGTGCATTTTTGAGGCAAGTTCGGCTCTCTGTGAATAACCCGTATAGTCTCCAGGAGGAGCTTCTTTCTTTTGTTTTGTGCTTCCGTGATGGTAGTGTGCACTATACTGATGCGTACCAGATCAATTTCCTTTTGCAGGTCACGTTCTTGCAGGCTGTGTGCTGTGCTAGCTCTGGTCAGATAGGTGAAATACGCTTGTGACAGTGGTTCGTAACTCCAGTGGCAAGCCTTGATCTGATTTATAGCTTGCATGATCTGTCCTTTTTTTCTAAATATATTTATTGATGGTTCAATTGCAATACAGACACAGAGAGATATTCAACAGTATCGTAGCAATATAGAAACCTAAAGGTAAACAAAATTGATTGAACTAAGCGACAACATACCGAAGATGGTGTATATCAATTCCTCCAGGGATCGCATGGGGATAGGGTTTAAACATTCAGTAAGACAGGGCCAGAGCTGGGCATGCGGGACCGTGTCCTACAGGAACAGAAAGAGTTTCGTCAGATGTAGGGTCAATGGAGGCCAGGAAATGGGATAGAACAGGATCAGAGGACGTGTGGGGGATAGGTGGGGAACCTTTCAGTACTTGCAAAGAATACCAGGACGTGCAATAAAAGGTGTGTCGTAGTGAGGTTTTTGTATCTTCGGAGAGGGTCACGATTAGGGGTGACCAGTTCTGAAAAAATGCCATAGCCCGGTCCTCCAGGTGTAAGGAGGCTTTTATTCAATCAATTAGAAACAGTGAATAAACCCTATTGTACACCATACGGAAGGTGGGTGGAGTCGGGAAAATCCATTGTGAGAGATTGGCTTTTTTACCTGCGGCCACCAGTAGACCTAGTCAAAACCTATGACTTTTAGGTTGGGGATGGTGGAGGTGGGCGTGAGATGGTTGAAAATGGCCCATTCAGGAGTGTTGGGAGCTGTGATTCAAAGGACTGTCGAGCAGAACCTACGGATAGAGTCCCAGAACAACTGAATGTCCGGACAGAACCATAAACAGTGCCAGAGGTCGGCAGGGGAGTGTCCACATTTAAGACATGCAGCGGTAGGTGTAAGCCCGGCACTGGCCATCCTGTTGGGCGCCATGTAAGCGCGGTGAAGAATTCTGTATAGCATATCCCAATAATTAGCAGAGGGAATGAGTCACCTTGATTGTTTCCCAAGCCGTTTGAAAAGTACGTTTGGACAAGCCCGTTATGGACATCAATAGACAGTAACAAAGGGAAAGGAGCTTGGTGGTTTGTGAAGGATATACAGTAAAAGTCTCAAATGGTGTGAGTAGAGGTGTGCCTGCCGAAACAGAATTAAGCGTTCCTAGTATTCTCATGTAGGACTTTAGTTGAAGGTATGAGAGAAACGCCTGAGAAGGTATCCCATGTATAGTCTGCATTTGGGCGAAGGAGATGACGGAGGAGTTTTTGAAAAATTGGAACACATGTGTGACTCCGTGGTGGGTCCACGGTTTAGGATTAAAAAAGGGAATCCCGTAAATCAAGGCGTTTACTGGGGTGGCGAGGGATAGAGGGTATAGAGAAGTGAAGGCGCGGGCATGTTGGTCCCAAATAGTGATATACCATCTAGTTATTTGAAGAGCTGCTGGGAGATGAGGTCTGGATTTAAAGGGAGTAAAAATTAGGCCAGGAAAGGAGTGGCCTGGTAGTGATACTGATTGAATGTAAGTCCATAACGGTTGTTGTAAGAGAAAGGATTCGATCAGGGAGGCTATGGCTGCCGCCTTGTAGTACGCTATTATCTGAGGGAATTTAAGTCCTCCATCCGCAGGGGGGGAAGATAGGACCCTGAACGGAATACGTGGGCGTTTTCCGTTCCATATATAGGAGGAGATGTCTCGGTGAACCACATTTAGTAAGGTCCTCGGAATGGGAATGGGTAACATGCGAAATACATACAACAGTTTGGGTAGAATCGTCATCTTAACAGCTGCCGTTCTACCCAACCAGGACAATCTCACCGCCCTCCACCGCAGCAGTATCGACTTCGTTTCAGTGAAGATTTTCTTGTGGTTAGTAGACAGCACATCCTCAAACTTCCCTGGAAGCGTTATGCCTAAGTATTTTATACCCTGGTCGTTCCATGCGAAAGAGTAGCGAGCTTTTATAGACCGTAGGTCGTCAGGGGGAAGTCCTAACGCTAGTGCTTGTGTTTTAGGGAGGTTGATGGAGTGATATGAGACTAGGCCATAATCGTGTAGAGCGGCATGTAGGGAGGGCAGAGAGTCTATAGGGTCAGTGATTGTTATAAGGATATAGTCCGCACAAAGGTTTAGTTTAAACGTCTGGGGACCTATTTGTATCCCACGTATGAGGTCATCCTGTCTGATTGCTTGAGCCAGGGGTTCTAGTATTAACGCGTAGACCAGCGGGGATAAAGGGCAGCCTTGGCACGTGCCGTTGGTAATGTTACATGCGGTAGAAAGAAAGCCACTGTTCAACACCCTAGCGGATGGGGAGGCGTATAACGCCATAACAGATCTAATGTGTTCGTCATTAAACCTGTCAGTAAACGCAAATCTGTCAAGAACTCTACTCATAAATTTCCAATGAACCCTGTCGAACACTTTTTCTGTGTCGAGTGAGAGCCATAAACATGGGATATTATGAATAGATTGGTATTCCAGCAGGGCCAGCAATTTCTTAGAGTTTTCAGTCCCTTGTCTACCTTTGATAAACCCAACTTGGTCTCGCCCAATTAAAGTGGGAAGTATGTCATTTAACCGAATGGTCAACAATTTGGCGTAGATTTTTATGTCTGTTCAGTAACGCGATGGGGCGAAAATTAGGGCAGGAGGTCGGGGGTTTGCCCGGTTTAGGTAATGTGACAATTGTAGCCTGTAGCATGTCTTTAGGGAACATGCCTTTGGAGGATACCTGTGTGAACACTCTATGTAAGTGTGGTGCCATATGGGGTGCAAAAGTTTTATAGTAAGAGGAAGGGAATCCATCCAGACCTGGTGCTTTACCAAGTGGTAAGGAGGATATGACTTTAGTTATGCCTTTGATGGAAAAAGGCAAAGACAGTTGTACCGTTTGCGTAGGAGACAAAGTGGGTAGGTGGAGACGTGAGAGGTAAGCATCTATGTCAGCGGTGGTGGGGTGCGGGATGGCGTCATTATCCATCAGATTATAGAGAGATGAATAATAGATTGCGAACTCCTCCGCAATTTCGGAAGGTTTATGTACCGCTGTTTGGCCAGGGGAGAGGAGTTTATCTATACGGTGTTTGGGCAGGAGTGTGCGTAATCTTTGTGCTAGTAATCTACTAGGTTTGTTACCATAGGCTTAGAAACGTGTCCTAAGGCGCTGTAGGTGAGAAAAATGGGACTGTCTATCTAATGCGTGTAGTTTATCATGGGTGTCGCTCAATAGGCGGGTGGTGGCGTCTGAAGGGGATATCTTATGTGATCGGTATAGAGAATCTAATCTCTGCAGAAGGAGAAGGCGAGCGGCCTCCTTAGATTTTTTAAAACGGGATGCCCATTTAATACAGTGTCCCCTCATAACCGCCTTGTGGGCCTGCCATATGGTTGTGGCGGAAAGATCGTCACTCATATTTAGATCAAAGTAGGATGCTAGTTGGGAAGCTAGATTACTTTTAGCTATCTCGTCAGACAACACAGAGTCATTAAGGCGCCATGGTGACCGACCAAACGTTTTATAGTCATCTTTAAGGATTAAGGTGACGGGGGCATGGTCAGAGCTCGAAATTGCGCCTATTGAACAGCTGTCTACTCTTGGGAGCAAATGGCCCTGAATTAGTATGTAATCAATTCGAGTGTGTGTCTTATGTACTTTAGAGAAGAATGTGTAGTCCACTTCGTTAGGGTGGAATAGGCGCCATGCGTCATATAGGTGGTAATCGCCCAACAAGGCTTGAAATTTTTCTACCTGTTTTTTACGTTTCCCAGTGAGAGGGCGGGAGCCGAACCCTGAAGTGTCTTTGAGGGGGTCTAGACTAAAGTTAAAATCCCCAGAGATGAGTAAAGTACCAGTTATTACAGAGGATAATTTTGTAAATACAGAAGCCGCAAACTCCACCTGATTTTCATTGGGAGCGTATAATTTGAGAATAGTGTATATCTTATGGTTCATAGAACATACTAAAATCAGGTATCTGCCATTCGGATCTGACAGTTTACGGTGCAATTCAAATACAATGCTGTTTCTAATCAGAATGGACACCCCTTTAGATTTAGACGGGCTCGTTGAATGGAATTGGGTCGTGAAGCTCGGCCATTTTAACAGGGGATGGAATAGTCTTCTAAAGTGAGTTTCCTGAAGGCAAATGACGTCTGCTTTAGCAGAGTCAAGTTCTTTATAGAGCGTCCGTCGTTTATAGGGAATGTTTACACCCTGGACATTATAAGATATAACCTTCACCATGGGAGTTCACGTGAGAGAAGCAAGACAGCGATAATGATTAGAACACTGCATCGAATAGTTACCCAATCCCACAGAGGGCTGCGACCACAAAAAAGAGGAAGCATAATAATGCCACAAAGTTCGAGGAGAATAGTGTCCCTCGGATCTGGAGTCGAGAGCGCCTTGAAAGAGAGGCGAATGTTCAATGATGTGCGATGGCGTGGTTGGTGGTTCCTGGAAAATGAGAAAAAGGGAAAAGAAAAAATAGAAGGAGAAAAACACGAAAAACCCTATATAAAAAAAAAGGGTTCTTGGATCTCCTTCGTGGCAACATACCCGCTGTTGGACCACTGCTCTCAACAAGAGAGGGAGGAAAATAGGGGGAACGTGGGAGAGAATTTCTCTCAACTGGACGGAGCTGCCAGACCATAATGACATACAATAGCATTGAAGCCTTGTTCGTTGTATGGTGGGGGTGAGCGATCAATCCCGGGACAGGAGGTCGGGTTAGCAGCAGGGCCGCAGAGGTCGTCAGGGTGGGCCCAGGTGGAGCCTTCAGAATGCGTCAAATGAATCAAAAGAGAAGAAGGCGGCCAGCCCGGTTTCCCCTTGCGCACTTTCTTCCAATCTTTAGACAGCTTTTGAGGTGCAAGTGAGGATCGCCGGGTAGGGGAGGCTGGGGACAAGTTTCTCTCCGACAGGAACTGTAGGCCTTGTTCCAGCGTCGTGACCACTCGTTGGGATCCATCGTGAGTAATTAGCAAGCTTTGTGGAAAACTCCAGCGGTATAAGATTTCGTGCTGACGGAGTGTGGCATTCACCCCATGTAGAGAGCGCCGAAAGTCCAGAGTGCGTTTCGCTAGGTCGGGAAATACCTGAAGATGGTCATATTCAGGGGATACGGCCTGAGGTTTTCGCAGCGCCTGGAAGATGAGTTCCTAGGGTCTGAAATAATGCAGGCGTAATATAACGTCGCGTGCAGAGTCTGCTGGTATGGCGGGAGGTCTTGGGAGGCGATGGATATGATCCATTAGCAAGGACTCCAGCGTCAAATCAGGCACTAGGTGTGAAAAAAGTCAGTGACATAAGAAGCAAGCTGTTGGGGTTTAACGCTTTCAGGAATGCCGTGGATTTTCACGTTGTGTCTGCAAGACTAATTTTTGAGATCAGCAAGTTTGGCCAAGCATCCTTCCAGCGAGTCTTCTAAATCCTGCACTTTGTCAGACAGATTATTCTGAGCATCAGCATATTCCCCCATTTTTTCTTCTATATGGGACGTGCGGTCAGCCAGGTTTTGGATATCAGCCCTAATCTCCCTTGCCACTTCTTTAAGTTGTGATTTCAAATCAGCTGACATAGAGGTTAGCATTCCTTCTAAAGTCTGAGTCAGGGCCTTCATCTCAGATGCCATTGCCTGGTTGTCTGCCTGCGGAGCCGCGTGTGGGTCCGGGCTCGAGTGGCCGGCGCCATCTTGGATTCCGGCCGCCGACTTTTTCAGGCTGGTGCGTGGAGTAAAAAAACTTGTATTTGGCCGCCGATGCTTTGGTCTTCCCCTGGGACATCTCACTCACCCAGGCAAGGCGATTCAGTAAAAATTCAGGCGCTTTAAACGTGCTTTATGGCGCTTAGTGTGAGGTCTGGGTTCAGAGCTCCTCAGTTATGCCGCCATCTCGATCGGCGGTTGGCCACGCCCCCCCCACACGCACTTTTTTAAATGTTTTTAAAAATATTTTAAAGACACGACGTATACATATAATAATGATATATTATGAAACTGCCGATGGTGGATCATTAATGCGTCCTCTGTGCTGTACAATAAGGGGTGACTGTAGATTCTTTTTGAATAATTGTTATTTTTAAGTGATTTTGCAAACTCATCCTATAGTGGTTTTTCTTTTTTCTGTAACAGACCTTTTTATTATCAATCATAGGACCTTATATGTAAATTCCAGATATTTTCGTTAAGTAGGCCCACTCCCTGCACTTCGGGGACCCTGCGGTAAATGGTGAATTCACTGCAGGGTGGGGAAATTTGATTCCCTGAAGTGCAGGGAACAACAGAACACCAAAATGTTGGCGTCATTTCGGTGCTCTGTGAGTAACCCCTTTAGTGGTGTTTTTTTTGCTGCCCCCTGGAAAGTGCCAGCCTAGGCCTTGCCTACCCAGGACATACTTGAAAATTAGTGAAATCTCAATGTATCCCTCCTGGTAAAATAGTTTGCAAAAAAAAACATTTTTTTTTTAGGGTGTCATCCTAGGGGGTGGTGTCACCCGAAAATTAGTGAAATCTCAATGTATCCTTCCTGGTAAAATACTTTGCAAAAGTGTAAAAAAAAAAAGTTAAATTTTTTTTGGGGTGTCACCCTATGGGGTGGTGTCACCCTGTGCGGCTCGCCCTCACCCCCCCTAGGTACGCCAGTGGATCCATTTAGAAATTGCCATCCTAGGGGTAGACGTAGGTGAGGAAGCCTGTAAGTGAATATAAATACTAGAGGTCGATGGTGGGTATGGAACATATGAATAATAGGAAATCTAGAGGGTTAGCCCAATCCGCAGGGGTAAAAAAAATCAGCAAACTGAGCAAGTAGAAACTGTCGCAGTTGTAGGTAAAAGACTGGGTGTAGAGAGAGGGGGGTTATTATGTTACCTAAAGTCATGAAGGAGAAGGGTAGTCTCGATACTGCGTCCACATAATGGTGTAGTTGTGTCAGGCCTCATAGAGCTAACGTGTGGAATATGGGGCGGGGGATGTGTGCTGGAAATTAGGATTACGTAGAATGGGGGACCATAAAGACAACTGCCAGGATAAATTCAAGCGTTTACGGATGCGAATCTAAGAGCGTTTGGTGGTGTGCAATAAGGGATTGGATCGAAGAAACGGGGGGATGGCCAGGGAGTGTTGGTGGAGAAAAGTCAATAAAGAGGAGGCGGGCAGTAACGCCTGCTCCACCACGTGATCAACATAGTGGGAGGTGCTCTGTATCCAGTCAGAGGCGGCCAAATTGTAATCCGAAATATTTGGGAAATTGATTCCTCCACGGGAGATCGACTGTTGGAGGCCGAAGAGGGATATGCTGGCCCGTCTATCCTGCCATATGAATGAGGCATACAATTTGTGAAATGAACGAACGTCAGAGGGTCGTAGGAGTATAGGTAGGACTTGTAAAGGGTAGAAAAGTTTAGGAAATAATGTCATTTTAACGAGAATTGCTCTACCTAGATATGAGAGCGGGAGGGAACCCCATGCCGCCAGTAGAGTTCTAGATTTGGATAAAATGGGATTAATATTTAAGATGTATAATTGGGTAGGTCACGTGGTAGAAAGATTCCGAGGTATTTAAGGGGTCGGGCCCACTGAAAAGGAAACTCCGTCAGCCAGTCTCCACGTGGAGGAGGACCTAAAGGAAGCAATACCGTCTTGTTGTAGTTTATTTTCAAACCCCGTGGAAGTCTGGAAAGAGTGTAATAAGGTTAGTAAAATGGGGGTGTCCGTCGCAGGGTTAGAGAGGAAGAGTAGCAAGTCATCTGCAAAAGCTACCACCTTCAGCGTGACAGTGGGGTCCAGTCGGAATCCTGCGATCTCACTACTGGATTCAATGAGACGGAGAAGGGGTTCTAGCACAAGATTAAATAAAAGGAGGGAAAGCGGACATCCCTGTCTGGTACCTCTTTCCAGCAGAAAGGGAGTTGAGATGAGTCAATTTTTTCGTGACCACTGTGTGAGGTTGTGTGTAAAGTGCCTGCAAAAGATTGCAAAATTCTTTACTAAAATGGTGGAACTTGAAAAAATGAATAAGATAGACTCAAGAGACCCTATCAAAGCCTTTATCGGCGTCACAACTCAACAGGATATTAGAGGAAGGAGGTGTGAGGGAAGAGGACCATATGGCCGCAAGGGCTTTGTGAATGTTCTTAGTAGAATGGCAACCATTCAAAAAGCCTGTTTGAGAGGTACTGATCAAGCGAGCTAAAGGGAATTGTAGGCATTTGGCCATAATGGTGGAGAGAATTTTAAGATCCGTGTTGAGCAGGGCAATGGGGTGGTAGGAGGAAACCAGTAAGTCTGGTTAGCTGCGGAATATGCTGGCGCTTTATAAATAAAGAATAATAATAATAATAATAATAAGTCATGCATCATTAAAGGCGGGTGGCGGAGTCTCACCCTGTAAGATGTTATTATATAGTGTAACTAAATGTGGGACCAAAAAGCCCGAGAGGGATTTACAATATTCCGCCCCAAATCCGTCCGGTCCCGGGGCCTTACCAACCTTAGGGAGGAGATCGTGTCCTAAATTTCTTTAGCAGAAATGGCCGACATTACGTTACAAGCAGGACGCCGGCGGCTCGGGGGGTGATAGGCTGTGAGGTGGCCCTCGATCCGTTGTCCAGAATGGAGATTGGGAGACTGTGGGGACAAACAGGCAGAGAGGTGCAGCTTTGGGAAGTCTGGGGGCTCCGGACCAGAACACATATAGGCCGCAAACCAGAGCACGTGACAGTCGCGATACGACCGCGTGTAGGCCGCAATCCACACCTTCCAGTAGGCAGCCATTCGAAGGTCTCGGGGGGCTCACAAACAGTTGAGAGGGTGAGTAAAAACACCCCCACCCCGTCTCCCGTGTTCAGCGGCACTCAGGGACAACAGCTCCCACTCCAGTTGAGCACAGGAGGGGGTCAAACATCCGCCAATAGTCACGGGATAGAGCAGCCTGAGGACGGCCTGGCGACCTCCAGGGATTTCGAGGGGGAGATCCGTGGTAGTGACAGGCGGAGATCCCCCAAGGGCCACCAGAAAATAGAATAAAGTGCTTAGAAAAAGCTAATTATCAGCAGGTGGCGGCGGAGAAGTTTAAGATGTGGCCATATTTGAAGGCACGCCTCCCGGAAGTGTGATGATCTGTCCTTCTTGACCACTAACTTTACTGATGTTACACATTTCACGGTCCGTGTTCTCCCAGGCCCTTTCCAACTTGGTGTGGTGCGTATCAATGTCAGCTTCATAGTTTTCACGCGCCTTTTCTGTTTGCTTGTCAGCTTAGGCCTTGCGCCTTCTTGCATCGGTTGCAGTTGTGTAGTGGTGTCAGTGTCCAAATTATCGCTCCCTTGTGCGATGTCTGTCATGATGTTCTCTTGCTTGGTTTCTGGTGAGGGTCTGAGTTCTGCCATGCTGCAGGTGTGTGGCCTTTAGCCAGTGCATGTGGCATGCGGTCTGTTACCTTGTCAGTGATGGACGTCTATCTCAGATGGTGCCGGTTGGTGTCCTGCAGTGGTATGCGTTGGAGCAGTACTCACAGGTGTCCGCGGTTCTGACCCGTGTCCTGGCAGCTGTTCAGAGGCGTGCCCAGGGCCAGGTAAGATGGCTGCTCCTCACTGTATAGTCACGCAGAGTGACTTCAGAAAATACAGGGGAGTAAACAAATCGTGTTGCTGTATGGAGCTGCTTGCTTGTAGTTCCTGAGTCTTCTAGAAAGCACGGTCACAGGAGCTGTATAAAGCTGAAGCCTTCTCTGTTTATTCTGTGAGGTACAGCAACCTGTTTAACTTTCGGGGGCACAGTAATCTGCTTTACTACCTGCTTGTAGAACCTGAATCTTGCAGAAAGCCTTGTCACTGTAGCTTCAAGCCTGTTCTAGCAGAGCAGCTGTATAAAGCTGGAACATTCTGTATAGATTCTAGAGGCGCAGCATCTGTTTCACTGGGGGCAGAGCTCCGGTTTTTACTATTCTGGAACCCAAGGGTCATATGCAAAAAGTGAATGTCACATGCAGGATATGATTGAAGTCAGATAGCTTAACTCATCCCCTTCTGAAAGCACAAAATCCTTTGTATTTTCTTCACTTTTTTGGGAAAGTAACAGCATATAAAAGATGTCTTGAAGGAAGAGAGGGCTTCTCAGGTGTACCTTGTTATGGGAGGATGGAAAAACAGGATGCAATCACCTGCTCCGGACAGTTCCTTGCTGACTGTCTCTATGGTTAGGGATTAGCAGGTTGCAGAAGCAGGAAATGGGGTTGGATCAAACTAATTATGAGGGTTAGACAGGGAAAGTGAACTAATCCATTTTAATTAAGCATAGGGGGAAAACAAATAAGGAATCTGGTTCCATGGTTAGCCCTGCCGAGAGTATACAGGAGGTTAGCGCTGTGTTACGTGGCAGGCTGTTGCATCATCGCCTGCCCCATAATACAGTGTTAATATTGGGATGCTAAGGGGAAACCTGCAGGTGCAGCTTTTCCCCATTAGCATCCCCAATTATAGTGAGAGGCACATAATAGTGCCCACAATGTATTAATCCATTGCTTAGTTTTGGCTATACACCTAGAATTTTTTTTAAAAAAAAAATATATATATATATTACTTGGAGCAGTGATTGTACTTGGAATAGAGTCCAAAATTAGTTCAGGCTGTTTTTCTGTCAGATAAACTGGATATATTTTGTTGTAAACTCTGCTTTTCCCCGATTTTCTGTAGAGATGTGTGTCACGACCACTACGCGCCGTGCTGCGAAAGACGCCGGGTTAAGCCACCCACTATCTGTCTCTGCACACTCGTCTCTCGCAACAGGGACGCAGAGCGCAATACAATGATCCCAGGATTGCAACGCAGTACAAGTCTTCTCTTGAAGCGGGTAATGACAACGTCTCCCACAATCCCTGGACTCACTTTCCTCTTCTATTAGTTACGCTGCCAACAGTCCTCATGAACACTACGCACGTCGCAGCGAGAGATGCAGGGCTAAGCAACCGCACTGTCACTATCCCTGCCGTCCCCAGCAACCGCAATGCACACTTTTGTATCTACCCGAGCTTAAAACAATCAGCAATTACTCCAATCTCTTAGTTAGCGTGGATCTCATCAGCCAGAAGCAGAACTTAAAGTTTTATTTACTTATGATATCGAAAAATCACAGTGCATTAATTGTTACAGGAAAAATTATAGCTAGAATAAATCAATTAGTTACACACTACACAGCAAATAAAAGAAAGAGGTTAAGCACAGAGCGTTACTTACAACAAGCTAATCAGTAAGCTAGCATCGGCGACTCCTGGGGCCTAGAGATAGAAATATGGACAGCATGGACCGATCATCATCATTCGAATGTACCCCGTGTGATCAGCAATAGTACATGGCCAGTTTCAGAATTTATACACTTCCTGGTCCTTCCAAAACCCACCCACAAATGGCCCAGCCTCCTGCACTACATATCCCAGAGTTCCCCTCTCCTGAGCACGCTCAGTATGCTTGTCATTACTCTTAATTCCCTGGTCTATCAATCATCTCCCAAAGACCACCTTCTGTGATCAGAGAATGTGATTGCTTCTTTGATATGCGGTTGGGGTGCCGCTCTGTCTGCGTCTTCTCCCTGCCATGATCAATTGCTCTTTCTGCCTGCTGGGTAGACCCCAAAGAGGTGTTATCTTTAATTCACACCTTTGATGACTCCAGAGAAAATTGTCACGAACCTGCTTAATTGTTTCCATCCAGCAGACTGGAAACGCAGCCATTGATTTCTTAGACCAGCTGCGCCAAATGGCCTGGTATCTAAAGATAGGCATAGATATAAATATGCCTATATAATACATATTGCGGTAGATATAAGATAGCTAGACACAGAGAGATGGGTATGTCTACCTGTGACAATGTGCACAGATTATTTTTAGGTTCGTTTCGGTTCGTTTCGTTTGGATTTTGTAACCTTTTGTTTCGGATCGTTTTGGACGATTTTCTCTTCGGCTCGTTTTTCGTATCGACTTTTTTTCCGGGATTTCGGACATTTTCGTGTTATTGGATCGGCTCCTTTTTCATATCGACTTTTTTTCGTGATATCGGAAATTTTCGTGTTTTTCGGAACGTCTGTTCTCCTCATTTCAAAGTTTCTATTCCTTTTGACTTAAACTAATGGTTTTTCGGATCCGATAATTCTGTCGATACGATAATTCTGCCGAATCTATCGTTTTTTTTATTAAATAAAGATCCTTTTTATCTTATGAATATGCATTGCACAACTTTATTTAATCATATTAAAATGGTATGAAAGGAACAAAAATGAACAAAACAATTTAAAAAATGCAAAACTGACCCAATGGTCTGACTTTAAAAATAAAAACCAGAATAAAAGGTTTTAAAATGGGAAAAAAGCTGAACAAAATTATCAGAAAGTAGAAAAAAAGCCAGAAAAAATAAAATGATTTAAAACAAAAAAAATAAAAATTAATGCAGCATATGAATACGCACACTGCGGGGAACAAGCGCCTCTCTGCGCGGTATAATTAATGCAGCATATGAATACCAGCAGTACCGGCTTGGGTGGAGTAGAGGTAACATCACTGCTCTGCGTGGAGAGAGTCTGTGGAGACATGGGTTCGATCCCAACGAGCATCTTTCCAGTAAGTGTCCTTGGGCAGGACACCCAATGGTACATACTCGCCACCCAGGACATACTTGAAAACGAGAGAAATCTCAATGTATCCTTCCTGGTAAAATCCTTTCTCAAAAAAAACGCACACTGCGGGGAACAAACGCCTCTCTGCGCAGTATAATTAATGCAGCATATGAATACGCACACTGCGGGGAACAAGCGCCTCTCTGCGCGGTATAATTAATGCAGCATTTGAATACGCACACTGCAGGGAACAAGCGCCTCTCTGAGCGGTATAATTAATGCAGCATATGAATCCGCACACTGCAAGGAACAAGCGCCTCTCTGCGGTATAATTAATGCAGCATATGAATACGCACACTGCGGGGAAGCGCCCATCTGCGGAATAATTAATGTATACGTCTGTGTTATGTGTTATGTTATGTTAATGTATATGTATCCTGTCTGTATATTATAACTTAAAATGCAATAAAATTAGAATTTTCAATAATTTACAAGGAGTAAAGTGTTTTTTTTCACATTTTAATATGCGAGCGTTTACGGTTATATTTTCTATGAGTTGCATTTGTTAAATAAATTAGAGATGGGGGACTTGTTACATACATTTTTATGGGTGAAAATTACACAATTTTTACAAACGCAACCCATACAAAAATCATTAGTGCAGCATCATTGTTCACATTATAATTGAAATGGGAACAATATTATACAGCGCTGAGAGGTGCTTCCCCGCAGTGTGTGTATTCATATGCTGCATTTATTATACCACACAGAGCGGCGCTTCCCCGCAGTGTGTGTATTCATATGCTGCATTTATTATACCACACAGAGCGGCGCTTCCCCGCAGTGTGTGTATTCATATGCTGCATTTATTATACCACACAGAGCGGCGCTTCCCCACAGTGTGTGTATTCATATGCTGCATTTATTATACCACACAGAGCGGCGCTTCCCCGCAGTGTGTGTATTCATATGCTGCATTTATTATACCACACAGAGCGGCGCTTCCCCGCAGTGTGTGTATTCATATGCTGCATTTATTATACCACACAGAGCGGCGCTTCCCCGCAGTGTGCGTATTCATATGCTGCATTTATTATACCACACAGAGCGGCGCTTCCCCGCAGTGTGCGTATTCATATGCTGCATTTATTATACCACACAGAGCGGCGCTTCCCCGCAGTGTGCGTATTCATATGCTGCATTTATTATACCACACAGAGCGGCGCTTCCCCGCAGTGTGTGTATTCATATGCTGCATTTATTATACCACACAGAGCGGCGCTTCCCCGCAGTGTGTGTATTCATATGCTGCATTTATTATACCACACAAAGCGGCGCTTCCCCGCAGTGTGCGTATTCATATGCTGCATTTTTTTTTTCATTTTAAATCATTTTATTTGTTCTGGTTTTTTTTTCGTTTCTGATAATTTTGTTCAGCTTTTTTTCCGTTTTAAAACCTTTTGTTCTGTTATTTTCTTTAAAGTCAGACCACTTGGGTCAGTATTTTATTTTTGTGTTTTTTAAATCGTTGTGTTCATTTTTGTTCCTTTCATACCATTTTAATATGATTAAATAAAGTTGTGCAATGCATATTCATAAGAAAAAAAGGATCTTTATTTAATAAAAAAACGATAGAATCGGCAGAATTATCGTATCGACAGAATTATCGTATCGACAGGATTATCGTATCGACAGAAATATCAAATCATTGGAAACGATACGGAATTATGGAAACAGCAATGGAACCGAAAAATACGAAATGACCGAAATGGAACTGACATCACGAATGGAACGAAAATGACTTGCGATTTTACACATTTCACGTCCATACGAAAATCTTTTCGTTTCAGATCGAAAATCTTTTCGTATTTGCCGTTTTCGGATCCGATCCGATTCGGAAAATCGTCCGACTCCGAAGCCACGAATCGGACCGATTCGTCAAAAATACGAATCGGTCCGAATTGAAACGCACATCCCTAATTTTCTGCAGTTAATGGATATTTAGAGAGAAAAGTGAATTTACATTACTTTCTTTGTTAGAGTTTGCCGGGATTTCAATACAAAAATGCATAAAATATTTATTCTGCCCTACATTTCCACTTTTCTTTTACAGTTCCTACAGTTCCTGTATTTTGTATTGTGCTTTGTTCTCATTTTTCTGTGTATTCTCTGTTGCTCCTGGTTATTCTGGAGATTCTATTCTTTTTCTTGATACTGTAACAGCACAGCACGGCTAAATCCAGCAACCTTTTCATGTGACTGGAATGATACCCTGTCTGCGCACTCCCATAATCCCTACACGTGTAAAAACATAAAATAAACATTGTAAACAAATAACGTGTGACTACCAGGTCTTATGTAATGGAAGCTATTGTTTAATGTGGAAAGAAATCGCTATTTGCAAGAAAACAGCTGTTTTTGGCCAAGCAACACACATACACACAGACTTTTATAATGGCCAGGCACAGGATAAAGCTATTAAATTAGATTAAACACTCTCCATCATTACATGAGCTGTCTGGAACGTAAGATGTTAGTTATGGGACAGAGCCACAGGGAATCAAGGTATCATTACTCATTCCTTGACCGCGCTAACTATTGCACACAACTGGATCAACTGTGGTGTTGCACTGAGCTAATTGCTTCTATAAGGAGCATATTATCAAGAAAACAACATTTTAATGGTAATTCATAAGCAGACAGAAGAAGACATCTTCTTGAAGTGCATTACCTTGATTGTGAATCATGTTAAAATATCCTACTTGGCTAGACAAAGGAGTTACTTTGTAAGTTTTATTTGATGCCAAAACTGAAATTCTCATCACTCCTCCTGCCGAAAAGAACACCCCACCACCAATGTCCCTGCTCATTAACGGGACACTTATCAGCCCAACACTTTTTTTTTATTTACGCAGTGTATGTAGCGGTAGAGCCGACGTACCACCAGAGGTGTCCACCGAGGGGTGGAGTGCGACGTTCATGTCGCCCGCCAAAACAAGAACACCCTCCTGAAAGCGTCTCAATTTTGACATAATACGTGTAAAACACGCCGATTGTGCGACATTGGCAACATATACAGTGGCAAATGTGTAAGTGACATTGGCTATCTTTCCCTTCACAAAGAGGTATCTGCCTTGGTCATCCACACAGCTATCCTGGAGGACAAACGGAATATCACTGGCAAACAGAATAGCGACTCCGAGATTTACCGCCTGCATAATTACTAAAATAGCCAACCGGGAATCGTCGTTCACGTAATGAAGGTGCCGATCCCTCACGGAAGTGGTTCTCCTGCAGCATAACAATTGAGGCGCGCATCTGAAATAGGTCCCGTAAAAGTCGGGATCTCTTCTCCGGGGCATTGAGGCCCTTCACATTATATGTGAGTAGTGTGAGATCTCATGGTCTGAAGCAGGCAGAGGGCTGGTCCCCCGCCCCAGGTAGCTCTGGCATCCTGCCACCAAATTTGGCCCCGCCCGGCAGCGTACCAGCGCGGGTCCACACTCCGATGGGAGAGGGAGAGGGGAGGGAGAGGGAGGATGAGGGGAGGGGGGTAAGGGAGGGAGAGAGAGAGAGAGAGAGAGAGAGAAAAAAGGAGAAGAAAGAGGGGGAGAGAGAGAAAAGAAGAAAAAAAAAAAAAGGGGGGTGTAAATATAAATATAGGAGTGAAAGCAGGTGAAGAGAGGAGCCAAGAGAGGAAAGCAGGAGGGAATAGTAAAGAAGAAAGAGAAGGTTGGTAGGTTCGCAACGTCACCTGGAGGAAGGGTCAGGCCGGGCCGGACGCGACACCCCAGAGATATAGACGTTCACCTATGGGGGGTGGTGCTATCAAGGAGTGAACCTTAGATAACGTCGGACGGCAACTTCAATAGTGACAGAGAGAAGAAGAAAAAGAGTAAGAGGAATGTGGGTAAAGTATAGAGCAGGGAGAAAGGTAAATCAAGAGTACCCCCACCGCGCAGCATAAAAGTGTACGACAAGCGCACTGAATATACAGGCCCCTGCATGGGTCGCCGCGGTCAAATTAATAGAGGCCCCCTGCGCGGCGGTCCATGTGGCACCTGCATCAACCCTGGGATCTACTTCCCCAGTCCTATCTAAAATTAAACGTAAACTTGAATTTAAACGGCCGCTGTTGCGGTACGTAGTCAACGGGACACAATGCAATATTAAACATGAAGCATATCCCTCCCCCCTCCCAAACCCCCTCCTGAAATGAGAACGAACAGTCACCTGTACAACGAGAGCAGTTTCCCTAGCCCCAGCGATCCGATCCCCCCCACCCGCCACCCCGCTGTATGCGACGGATCCTTCCCAGACCTTTTCCCAGGGATAATAACGAGCGATCACCTTTTCAATAAATGCAGTTTCCCAGACCCCATCATTCCGATCCCCCTCCACCCACCTCCCCGTAGTATGCTACGAATCGCCATGCAGCATAAATGGAAGTCCCCTCCCGGCCACCCTCTCCCCCCCCCTCCGCCCCCCGAACATGAGAACAGTACAGGCCGCCAGCTGGCTTCTTCACGTTCCCCCGACCCCCTCGCCCCGTTCACCCCTCGTGAGTCCAGTGTCCCGGGTCCCGGGTAGACATGTGACACACCTGCCGTTTCATCTGCAAAGCGGTCAGTCCAGCGGAAGGTCTACAGCGTTCCATCAGTCCTCCCACCCATCCTCCCAACACTCCCCACCCAACTCCCCTCCCCACCCCCTCCCTTCCCTCCCCACCCCTCCCTTCCCTCCCATCTCACCTTCCCCCCCATCCCGCCACAGAAAACATAACAATCCTACGATACCGTCAGACTCTCTTGTCCGCCCAAAAACATTCTCTCACAGAGGCCAGTCAGTAGAAGCTGGTGATGGGCGGAAAAAGTGTGCACATCATGTGCGACATATATAATGCTTGAAAAACTTTAACCCCCCCACCCTAGCGATGTTGGTGTCCGTTGAGGTACCGTAGCCCCAAGCAGCAGTAATCGAAAAGAGTAAATGGAGTGCATATATCCTTACTCTGGGTCCTCCGTAGGTGCATCAGTCGGTGGTGAGGTTCGCGGCTGTCGGCGAATCACAGATCTCCAGCCCTGCCTTCTCGGGAGACCTTCCGCCGTGCGCGGTTCTGCACGCGGTCTCTCATGCAGCGTAATCCAGTCTGTAATTTGTAAGTCCGGAAGCTCTAATAGTGCCAGAAAGTCTGGTACATCCGAAAGAGAGCGGATGGTGGCAGACACTCCCGCATTGGAGGCCAACAGGGCGAATGGGAAGGACCACCTGTAGGTCACAGAGCGGGCGGTCAGGAGCATCGTGAGGGGGCGCAGGGCCCTGCGCGCCTGCAATGTAGACTGGGCCAGATCCGCGAAAAATTCCAGACGGTCTCCGTCGATCTCCCAGACGCGGCGGCGTCTCGCCGCTGCCATGATTGCCTGCTTCAGTCTGTAATCAGCCACGCGACATATGACGTCACGCGGCGGCGCCTGATCTGTAGGCCTGGGACGTAAGGCCCGATGAGCTCTATCGAAGCTGGCGGGGTGTACTGCGCGTTCTGCCAGGATAGTGTTAAAGATATGGGCTAGGTAGGAGTCCAGGTCGGTGATCGTTTCCCGAACCCCCCGCACGCGGATGTTGTTGCGGCGTGAGCGGTTTTCAAGGTCATCTAGCCGACGCCATACCTCAGCGACCACCGAGGAGGTCTGGAGTTCCTCTGCTGGGTCCATCCGTCGATCTGTGGTTGTAGTTCTGGTTGGGGCCGTCTCCAAGGCCGTCACCCTTGCCGCCAGTATGCCCATCTCTTCGCGCATCGTTGTCAGGTCCTGTTTCAGGGTCACCTGTACCGCGTCCAGCAGGGTCTGCACGTATTCGCGAGTGGGGAGGCCGGCAATGAGTTCCGCCACGCGGTCCACCGCCGTCAGGTCTGCGCCCTGCCTTGCCAGCTCCGTCCCCGAGGTAGGCCGCGATTCCGGCGTTGGTGAAGCCGGTGGCTGGAGATAACTGTCCAGGGGCCCCACCAGCTGTTTCCTCTGTGTCCCCGACTGCCCAGGGTCCTCTGGATTCTTTTTATTGCGACCCATGATGCAGGTGGGCAATTGATATCGTTTGATAAGCGCGGTGGAGGTACAGAGCTGTGTACTCAAGCGTCCATCTTGGTTGCCGTGCAGGCCTCGCCCCCCAGCCCAACACTTTAAGTTCATTGCCTTGATGCAATTTATGACTCTGACCTTACATGCACTCCCCACTTCCAGACAGTAACCAAATCATGTAATATCCACTATAAAATCATTGCCCATATGTGACGGAAGCCGCTGCTCAGGCAGAGTAGACCCGCGGCTCGTTTCTTCCTTGCTCCGGAGATACCAAGGAGTAGCAGAAAATAGTCTTAATTCCCCCCAATCACTTGTCAATACAGAGTGTAGAGTGAAGAAAAGTGGTATCTATATATTGTACAGAACATTGAGCCTTTTTATACAAAATATTGATCATATTACAATGTTCATAACCCTGCCCTCCCCAGACATCCTGGCACCAAGCAACATCACCCTCGGCTTGTGCCCAATTCTGTAATACAATGGAGGGGCCGCTGCCTCCGACCTGAGCCCAATTTTGGTGGAATGCACCCTCAGCCCGAGCCTACTTGGCTTCACAATGGGAGCGGTGCGCTGGTTATAGTCCATAGTTAGGCATTTTTCGGTGGCGGGACATCAGGCTAACAAAAAGATACTTTTTGCTGCAAATTAAAAGAATAAATGGTTTAATAGATATTGAATAAAAACGGGAATATTTTTTACGTTTAAACCTATGGGATTCACCTGATTAAGGGCCACATTACAATCTTGGTGCTAACGTTAACACTCACGCAGCGTTAGCCGCGGTGTCTACCGCATATTACAATCCAAACGCTAACGGGTTAAGTAACCTGTTTGCGTTTCGTACCTTGCGGTTTTCAGCGCGAGGTTACTGTACTTTGCGCTCTCTATGCTTCACATGGGGAGCGCAAAGTGTTAATCAGCGTTAGGATTACAATCTACTAGCGCTGATTAACGTCCGGACGCAGTTAACAGAAAGTTAATCACAGCCTGGACTTGGTGTTAATGGATTCCGCTTCTGCAGAATCAGTTAACACCATCCATAACAATAAAAATAAACAATCAGATACTCACCTCCTGTCCCGCGGCGAGGACCGCGGCTCTGTCCGCCTTCTCCGTCCAGCGGGAGCAAGGAAAGACTGGGGGAAAAGGTTCCTCAGTCTCCCCCTGCTTATCACTACGCCGACCAGCCGGATCTCGCGAGGCGAGATTCGGCAGATCATGTGACCGCCAGCATCTGGCTCAATGGAGTCCTATGGACTCCATCGAGTGGATGCTCGCGGCGGCGCTCAGTGCCGCCATGAGCTTCCCGGGCATAGCGCCCGCTACCAATGCAGGCAGCTTTTTCTCCCTAGTGCCGCCGTTTTAACGCGGGGATTGTAATGTAGCCCTAAACTTGTTGAATGAAACCACCGAACATCAGGGCATTCACTGACATTCTTCTGCTGTTCCGTGTTCTCTGAATAGGTTAACCAGGGCAGCCATCAGAAATGATGGGGCCCCTTACTAAAGCTCACGATGGGGCCCCCCCCCCGGCACTCCATCAACCTCTAACAGCTTTTCTCCCCCTTCAAAATAAAAAGGACATAAAATAGCACCACAGCAATAAAACTCCCAGTAATGTGTAGTGTGTATGAGCGTATCACAGAATTCACAGCAATAAAACTCCATAGTAATGTGCGGTGTGTATGAACGTATCACAGAATCCACAGCAATAAATCTCACAGTAATGGGATGTATATGATGGCCTTTGGGTCTGGGCCTGGTCCCTGAGTCTGGTTTGGTCCTTGGGGTCTGTGCTCTGGGCCTTGTGGTCTGGGCTGGGCCTTCGGGTCTGGCCCCTGGGGTCTGGCCTGGGGTCTAGGCCCTGAGTCTGGCCTGGGGTCTGGTCCTTGGGGTCTTGGCCCTGGGGTCTGGGCCCTGGGTTTGGGTCTGGGGTCTGGGCCCTGGGTTCTGGGCCCTAGGGACTGGGCCTTGGGTCTGGTCCCTGGGCCCTGAGTCTGGCCTGGGGTCTGGGCCCTGAGTCTGGCCTGGGGTCTGGGCCCTGGGGTCTGGGCCTGGGTCTGGGCCTGGGTCCTAGGGTCTGGGGTCTGGGCCCTAGGGTCTGGCCTTGGGGTCTGGGCCTTGGGTCTGGGCCTTGGTCTGGGACTGGGCCTTGGGGTCTGGGCCCTAGGGTCTGGGCCTTCGGGACTGGGCCTTGGGGTCTGGGCCCTAGGGTCTGGGCCCTGGGGTCTGGGCCCTAGGGTCTGGGCCTTGGGGACTGGGCCCTAGGGTCTGGGCCTTGGGCCCTAGGGTCTGCGCCTTGGCACTGAGGTCTGGGCCTTGGGGACTTGGGACTGGGCCCTGGGGTCTGGCCTTGGGGACTGGGCCCTGGGGTCTGGGACTGGGCCCTGGGGTCTGGGCCTTGGGGATTGGGCCCTGGGGTCTGGGCCTTGGGGACTGGGCCTTGGGGTCTGGGCCCTAGGGTCTGGGCCCTAGGGTCTGGGCCCTAGGGTCTGGGTCTGGGCCCTAGGGTCTGGGCCTTGGGTCTGGTCCCTAGGGTCTGGGCCTTGGGTCTGGTCCCTAGGGTCTGGGCCTTGGGTCTGGTCCCTGGGTCTGGGCCATAGGGTCTGGGGTCTGGGCCTTGGAGTCTGGGGCCCTGGGGTCTGGGCCTTGGGGACTGGGCCCTAGGGTCTGGGCCTTGGGGACTGGGCCTTGGCCCTAGGGTCTGCGCCTTGGGACTGGGGTCTGGGCCTTGGGGACTGGACTGGGCCCTGGGGTCTGGGCTTTGGGACTGGCCCTGGGGTCTGGGCCTTGGGGATTGGGCCCTGGGGTCTGGGCCTTGGGCACTGGGCCCTGGGGTCTGGGCCCTGGGGTCTGGGCCCTGGGGTCTGGGCCTTGGGGACTGGGCCCTGGGGATGGGCCTGGGCCCGGTGTGGTCCCTGGGGATGGGCCTGGGCCCGGTGTGGTCCCTGGGGATGGGCCTGGGCCCGGTGTGGTCCCTGGGGATGGGCCTGGGCCTGGGCCCGGTCTGGTCCCTGGGGATGGGCCTGGGCCTGGGCCCGGTCTGCTCCCTGGGGATGGGCCTGGGCCTGGGCCCCATCTGGTCCCTGGGGATGGGCCTGGGCCCCGTCTGGTCCCTGGGGATGGGCCTGGGCCCCGTCTGGTCCCTGGGGATGGGCCTGGGCCTGGGCCCCGTCTGGTCCCTGGGGATGGGCCTGGGCCTGGGCCTGGTCTGGTCCCTGGGGATGGGCCTGGGCCTGGTCTGGTCCCTGGGGATGGGCCTGGTCCCTGCGGATGGGCCTGGGCCCGGTCTGGTCCCTGGGGATGGGCCTGGGCCCGGTCTGGTCCCTGGGGATGGGCCTAGGCCCGGTCTGGTCCCTGGGGATGGCCCTGGGCCCGGTCTGGTCCCCGGTGCCTGGGGATGGGTCTGGGCCCGGTCCCCGGGATGGGTCTGGGCCCGGTCCCCGGATGGGCCTGGGCCCGGTCCCCGGATGGGCCTGGGCCTGTCTGGTCCCCGGGCCCTGTCTGGTCCCCGGGCCCGGTATGGGCTTGGACCAGGGGATGGGCCTGGTCCCCCCGGGCATGGGCCTGGTCCCTGGGGATGGGCCTGGGCCCGGACTGGTCCCCGGGATGGGCCTGGGCCCCGTCTGGTCCCTGGAGATGGGCCTGGGCCCGGTCTGGTCCCCGGGCCCTGTCTGGACACCGGGGATGGGCCTGGGCTGGGCCCCGGGCCCTGGTGCCTGGGGATGGGCCTGGGCCTGGTCCCCGGGATGGGCCTGGGTGCCTGGGGATGGCCCGGTCTTGACCCCGTCCTACTCACCCGCCACTACAGTCTTCTGTCCTGGACTGGTTCTTCTCCGCTTCTTGCTTCTTTCTTCTCCGCTTCTTTCTTCTTTCTTCTTTCTTCTTTCTTCTCCGCTTCTTTCTTCTTTCTTCTCCGCTTCTTTCTTCTCCGCTTCTTTCTTCTCCGCTTCTTCTTCTTTCTTCTCCACCGCGCGGTGTCACAGCTTTCCCACGTGTGCGCCGTCTCACACGTGACTGGGGGCGGTGCCAAAGCAGCGTGCCTTGGAAGTAGACGCACGCTGCTTGGCCCGCCCCTGGCCCGGCCAGACCAAGGAAAATAAAATGATATGCGCCGCAGGCGCAGCGCCAGTAGGCAGCGGCCGCCATCATAGTAACAGCCAAGGGGCCGGCGGCGGCCCAGCGGGGCCCCGGCGGCCCAGCGGGGACCCCGGCGGCCCGGGCCCCCCGGGCACCGGGCCCCTTACTGCTGTATGGGGCGTAATGCCCTGATGGCGGCCCTGAGGTTAACCATTACTTCTCTATGGGGGATTTCACTGCCGAACAGGCACTGTATTTCACTAGCAATTCACCAATATTTGGCGAACTGCCTACTTTTGTATAACCGAATGGCCACGAAATTGCACCGAACGGGGTAATTCCCTTTTCGGTGTACTTTCGGGGCCAGTTCGTCTCTCTTTGAATAACCCCTATAGTTTGTCTCACCACCTTTTCTAATACATGCATCTAATACCTCGCCACTGATAAGATGGTAACCCCGCTTGTGTTCCTCCCCATCATTTGAGCAGGGCCCTCTACATCTCTCATCATTGGTTACAAAGTTTGTTTGTAAATTTGTAAACTGATCTCCCAATTATTACTGTAAAGCACAGCAGAAAAAGTTGGCGCAATATATATTATAATGATCATAATAATAAAATAATAATAATAATGTGTTAGCTTCTATTCTTTTGGTTCTTTCTGCCCATTATCCTGATTGAACTTTCAGTTTCCCATTTGCATAAACTCAGATGAGCTTATTTATGACAGTTACAGTTACAAGTATTTATAAAACGCCAACAAATTCCTTAGCGCTGTACAATGGGAGGGTGGACCGTTTGGTGAAACTGTCAGAGATAGCCAAGAAAACCCATTAGGCGCAGAATTTGTGAGAAGACCAGGAAATGGAGAAGTATCAGTTTAGCAGGAGGTTGTGTAGCACAATCAATGTTTGCACAGAATATTCTCTTCATGCTTTCCAAGATTTTAATAAAGGTGTTCTGTTCACAATGTTGGTGGGAACATAAAGTCGACTGAATTTAATTATTTTTTACATTTCTCAGAGGTTATCTCTTATATGTATCTTTACAGAAACTGATGTTTTCATCCCATTTATTGCTTCGGGTCTGTAGCCTTTATAAAGCCCAATGCCCATAACAGTAATTTTCCCAATCAGAGAAGACTCAGACCAATGGGAAAAGGCATCAGCATCAACTCTTTATATTCTTCCTCATTACCGACTATAACCAGTAAATATAAAATTGTCAAACTTGCTAACTGCTACCAGGAACTGACGGCAGGTCCCACATGATGATTTTTGGCATCCAACCTAAATCATCCACAGTATTTATCTCCTCACCCTTAGCCGACCATGATGGTGTCAGCTTTATTGGGCTGGAGCTAGGTTTTGTCACAAGTTGCGCTATTGTTTTTTTTCTCAAAACTTTTTATTTCTGTTATAAAGAGAATAAAGGAATCTGGTGCTCCTAGGGCGGTCCAGCAGTCTTAATTTTGGCAGCAAATTTAGATTTAGTTTTAGTCTTAGTCTTTTGACTAAAATAGCATTTAATTTTAGTTAGATTTTAGTCATCTGAATTGTTTTAACTTTTTAGTCTAGTTTTAGTCGACTAAAATCGACTGTAAATTTAGTTGACTAAAATCGAATGGGTTCAGGTAAAGTGTAAATAATGCATTATTTCAGCATTTCTCATTCTATACTCCTGGAGTAAATATCTATTAATCTGTTATTATTTATAGTATTAGGCTAATGTCAGATGAACGCAGTCTGAGCGCACTCTGCGTGCGTGCACAACGGACGGACGTACTGACGGAAGAGACTGTAGACACCACACGGTCCGTTGTTGAGGGACGTAGAAAAAAAAGGGAATTATGGAAAACAAAATTAATATGAAAAACGATAAAAATTTGAAAAGGATATGAAAAGCCATTTTGTGCGTCAAGGTCCTGGACGTCGCAAATGCACCGCGTCTGACATCTCCTCATCACTCACACAGTATGCTACGTGGACGTGGCGCACTCTGCGTGTCCGTGGTAGCGGTTTTACATTCTTGCCTATCTTGCGTCCGTTTGCCACGTGCGTTGTGCATGCGCAGTTCGGTGCACACGTAGTTCGTGTGTGGGTCTCTATTGCTCATGATTCTATGCTACGACGGATGTTAAACTGTGCGGCAATACAGACATGATCAATGCGTTCGTCTGACGCGGGCCTTAGGCTAGAGTCAGACGAACGCAGTCTGAGCGCACTCTGCATGCGTGCATAACGGACAGACGTACTGATGGAAGATACTGTAGACACCACACAATCCGTTTTTCTTGACGGACGTAGAAAAATAAGGGAGCTATGGGAAATAAAAATAATATGAAAAATTATAAAAATTTGAAAAGGATATGAAAAGCCATTGTGTGCGTCAAGGTGCTTGACGTCGCAAGTGAGCTGCGTCTGACATCTCCCCATCACCCACACAGAACGCTACGCGGGTGTGCAGAGCCAGATTAAGCTCCCTTTGGGCCTGGAGCTGATTATTTTGGTGGGCTTTTTTTGGGATTTAGTGAAATTAAATCATATTTTAGGTTATTTAATAGTACAGATACGGGTATATCTAACCAGGCAGATACTGTGTGAGTAAGCTTCCATTCAGATTTCAATGATTTGCAAGGGGTAAAATATTTTTTTTCCACATTTTATCATCCAAAGCTTGTGCTTATATATTCTATAAGGCATTCTTGTTAAGAAAATTGAAATGGGAACCTGTTACTGCATTTTTTTGAGAAAATATACAATTTTAACTGAAAAATGAAAATAATGAAATGTTTCCCTTGTGTTTTGGAGGATGGTGTTTGATGAATAATATGAATACCGTAGATACTCGAGTATAGCGTGACCCAAATATAACGTGATGGATAGAGATTTATTATGGAAATTAGAGAATACTCGAATATAACGTAAGGAACAAAATTTTACTGTACCGGTAAACAATTAAAATCCTTCTAGGTTCTCTTAACACAGTCAGGCTCCCCCTCAGGCCAGGGTGTTCTGCTCTAGAATGATTGCAGTTGTTGCCAAGTATGAAGCCGCCGGCCACCCGTCTTCTTTACTAGCGATTAAATGGCCGGCGGAGGCTAGCGAGGTTAATGATTGGCTTAAATCGAGTGTGCCCTCTGGCCGTGATGGATCCCACCTCTTCCAAATCCGGGAGTTCCTGAAGTGTTTGCAAGCATCAGGAAACCCACATTCACTTCAGGGAGATTAATGAAAATAAAAAAGGTATATTTAACTCTGAAAGACCTAAAGGTTTTTTTAAATGTGGGGCTTGTAAAGCTTGTAAGCATCAATTGAGAAAGACTACAGGATTTAAAAGTAATATCACCAATAAAGAATATGAAATTAAGTCTTTTATTAACTGTATAAGTAGGGGAGTTATATACTTGCTGGAGTGCCCCTGCGGAGCCCAATATGTAGGGAGAACTACCCAAGAGCTCAAAGTTAGAATTTTGGAACACCTTGGAAATATAAGACGCAATAAAATTGATCATAGCGTTCCAGTTCATTGCAATCGCTGTCCTCAGTTTAACATGTCCAGTTTTAAATGGATAGGTATTGACCTGGTAACTAAAGATTGGAGAGGAGGTGATCACCTTAAAGCATTAGCTAAGAGAGAGACGGAGTGGATACATAAGATTGGCACATGGAAAAGTGGAGGTCTTAATGTAGACATGGATATTAAAGGTTGTTTGTGAGCCGTATCTTGTGTGTCCAGTTGTTCTCTAAGGTTATTCTTTATGTATTGTACATTTTTTAATAAGTTTCTGTTTTTTATAGAACCTCTGTATGTGCGCATTTTGTTCTCTGACATATAATTCTAATTCCGTCAGTGTCAGCTGAGCTACTACTCCCAGAAGCGCCAAAAGTTCAGAGGATTTCTATTTTCGCTTTATGTAATCCATCAGAGAGGCTAGAATGTCCCGCGACGCAACTTCCGGCGATGGAGTCTTGAGGAAACCGGATGTGACGTTTTTAAGAGCGCCATTTCTGTAAAGCATCTGCAGTAACATCGGATACAAAGGATGGAGATCCGGTAATCACCTCCAGCAATACCGGATGTGGAGGACATAATTGAAATCAAGCGACGTTTTCTTAATTGGAGACATTAACTAAATGTATTGCCGGATCTGTATGTATTACTTTTTATTGCCCTGATGAAGTCCATCTTTTATTTGGACGAAACGTGTTGGCTTTTATACTTCCATTAAAAATACTTAGACCACCACTGGAACCGGCTTTGGCTTTTATCTCCAGTGACGGCAGGGCGTTTGGACTGGCTGTGCTTATCTGAGGGAGTGGTAACTAAGATACATGCACATTATTTTCTTGTATTCTGTGAGTGCAATCTAAAGAGGGGGCCTTTATGTACCCGTTTTAACTATATACTGCACCATGATATGCTTCTTTGTCTCTCTATAGAGCTCATTCCCCAACTTTTTCGTTTTATTTGTTACATTTTCGGCGCCATTAGGAAGAGACGCTGGGGGAGAGAGATACTCTAAAAAGATATGTATTAGAATTTTGTGTGATTACACGTTTGTGTTTTTCAGACTTGGCATCCAGAGCAAGGCAAGTTATTTTTTTAACATGTGATGCAGATGTCTCGAATATAACGCGACCCCTCCAATTTTAAGGTACATTTTTGTCACCAAAATCTAGCGTTATACTCGAGTATCTACAGTATTTATAAAACACTGACCTTGCTCCCAACATGGGAAATGAGAAGGTTTGTTTTCTTCACTTTTAGATTTCATATGTTCATGTTTGGTATCAATGCAAAGGCCAGACTCTGACCTGTCCAATGACACCTAACTTGACCTTGAGAGTTGTAAAGATTAGTGACGCAGGGTTTGAAAGCCCCCCCCCCAGTGCTCTTTGTTGCAGCGTGACGGTTTAGGATTTTGATGTAACAATTCGTAATAATGGATTGTGCCATCACCTCCACACTTGTTGGTGACATGTGAAATGAGATGGTGAGTTAGTGCAGCATCAATTTTCACTTTATATTTGAAAAGTGAAATATGTTGCTGTGTCAGAAAGAAAAAGAAAATATAAAGAAATATTTATTATTTTATTTTTACTGTTACATAAAACCTGGTCATGTTTGGTATCATTGGAAAGACCATGTTCTGGCCCTGTAGCTGCTATGTAGACAAAGATAATGGGGTCCAAATGCCCATCAATGCAGACATAGTTATCCTTTCTCTGGGACTATTCTGGGGCATGGGCCTGGAGCTAATGCTCCATCAGCCCCTATGTTAATCCGGTCCTGCGGACGTGGCGCACTCTGCGCGTCCGTGGTAGCGGTTTTACGTTCTTGCCTAACTTGCGTCCGTTTGCCACGTGCGTTGTGCGTGCACAGTTCGGTGCACACGTACTTTGGGTGTGGGTCTCTATTGATCATGATTCTATGCTACGGCGGACGACTGTGCGGCAACACGGACATGATCACTGCGTTCGTCTGACACGGGCCTTAGACGTGGTATTTTGACTAAAATGCCATTTAATTTTAGTCACATTTTAGTCATCTGAATTATTTTAATTTTAGTCAAAAACATGATATAATAATTATTCGAGTAAAACTAGACAAACATTTTTGGTTGATGAAATTAACACTGCGGCCCAGTCAAGCAGGTTTATTAGGATGTAAGCTGTGGCATGTCAGCCATGTCCCCGGCTTTTGTCAAGCTTGACAAGCTTTAACCCCCTGACAGTTATCCCGAGTCTGTCTCGGGGTTAAATTTCACCGCTGAGAGCAGTAACCCCAAGACACACTCGGGCTGTATACATCACCTCTCCCTGCGCTCCCTCGCTGATCCTCCCAGTCTCCTCCGGCGATCGTGGCGTTTTACTTCCTGGATTCTCTTCTCGCTAGGAGGGAACCAGGAAGCATGAGGTCGCGATCTCCGGAGGAGACTGCGGGGACATCGAGGGAGCACAGGGACAGATGATGTATCCAGCGGCATCCCGAGTGTTGCTCGGGGTTACCGCTTCCAGCATAGGAATTTAACCCCTAGTCACACTCGGGAATACTGCTAGGGGGACAAAAACAAAATAATAGAGCGCTTTAAGACACGGAATTTAAAAATAAATAGACCGCTAGGGAGGTTAAACCCAACGCGTCACTTAGAACTGCTGAATAATGGAAGAGAGCACCACAGTGGGAGGAGGATGCAGGTAATGTGTCTCTTGGACCATTACAGTCATCTCTTTATAGATTTGTTAAGTCTTTGTAAATTTTTCATTCTGCGGTTATCAGGCAAGATCCATCTTCTAGTAACTGGCATGAGCAACCCATTTGATTTGGGAATCCACCAACAGAACAAGAACATTCTTATTTCAGCATAAAACCACATATTAACTTCTTTTTTTCTTTTCAATAACATCGAGTATACAGGGAAAGTCAATTCCCACGCTTATTACAATGGGCCAAATAAAGAATGTCCAAAAAAGTGTATATATATGGATCTAAATGAGGGAGAAGCAGGACCGATTCTCCCGACTGGCATTCACGTGTTCCTGTGCACAATTTTGTTTCTAGTCTTTCCAAACTGTATCTGTTGGAGAAGCTTTGATTCTTGGCTTTTGACGCAATGAAATAAGACGCTATCGTCCCTTACAATTAGATCATTTATTTTTGAAGCTGAAGTGTCTGCATCCGTCTGGGTCATCTGCATGGAGCTCTGCATTCCAGCTCTTGAATCATGACTGCACAGTGCCAGGACATGACCCCTGACTAGTGACATTTTCCCCCTAACACATGTTATGTCCACCAAACACATACCTATGACCCCTGAGACTGCCGGAGCTCCTTTCTGTGTCATGAGGCCCACTGGTGTATTTTGGCCTAGGCCAACAAGGCCCAGGCCTAGGGCGGCACTCTCCAGGGGGCGGCGGCCCGCTGGGTGGCCCCACCCCTAAAAAAAAAAAATTTTTTTTTTTTTTTTTACTTTTGAAAACTATTTTACCAGGAAGGAAACATTGAGATGTCACTAATTTTCAAGTATGTCCTGGGTAGGCAAGGCCTAGGCTTTCACTTTCCAGGGGGCAACAAAAAACCTCACCACTAATTGGGTTACTCACAGAGCACCGAAATAACGCCAACATTTTGGTGTTCTGTAGTTCCCTGCCCTTCGGGGAATAAAATTTCCCCACCCTGCAGTGAATTCACCATTCACCGCAGGGTCCCTAAAGTGCATGGAGTCGGCCGCTGTATGCTGCCACCGCAAACCCATGGCCTGCTGTTTTCAAAAGAACTACTGAACAAAAATGTCTGGAATTTACATATAAGATCCTATGATTGATAATAAAAAGTTCTGTTACAGAAAAAGAAGAACCGCTATTAAAAAAAAGGGGGGGAATTTAGCCCAAAAAAATCTGAAAAATCACTAAAAAGGTACAAAAAAAATAAAATAAATAAAGACTTTTTACTGCAGATTAAAATAATAAATGGTTTATTAGATATTGCATAAAAAACGGGAATATTTTTAACATTGAAACCTATGGGGTTCGCCTGAATAAACCTGCTGATTGAAACCACCGAACATCAGGGCATTTCACTACCATTTCTCTGCTGTTTGGTGTTCTCTGAATAGATTAACCATTACTTCTCTATGGGGATTTGCACTGCCTTCAAACAGCACCGTACTTGCTGGCAGTTCGCCAAACTTGTGTGTGAGCATATCACCAGAGCAGTGGTGTACTTAGAGGAGTGGCGGAGGGCGGGCCGCCCAGGTACCAGTGATTATTTGAGTGTCATTAGGGGGTACTAGTAGGAGGTGCCACTGTCACTGTGTGTCAGCTTTGAGCTGTGTTCTCAAACAACGAGCAGCGGAGCAGGGCGTTTGCATACGAATAAAATCGAATAGAATAAAAATCCCCCTCTCCTCCCTCCATAGCTCCTCCCCTGCCCCGCAGCAGCTCTAGGAGAGGGGGATGTGATTTGTGTGCAGAGAGAGAAGATGACAGTAAATAGCAGGTAAAGGGGGGTATCAGCATAATTTGAAGCCCTGTCTGCTTACTGCTGTTTAAAGTGGACCTTTCCTTAACCAGCACTGCAGTGATAGAAATTTGTCATTGAGCTGCCTGGCTCCTGGTGAGGCTGCGTGCGTGCAGGTCACGCGGTCCGGCCAGTCAGGTGGTACTGAGTTTACTTATTTTTTTCTGTACCACCTGACTGGCTGAACCACGTGACACGCACGCAGCTGCCCGCCCTTTCATTAACACAGACTCTCACTCTATTCTGGACTGAACACCCACCGGAAGGGAATCAAAGCCACGGTGCACCCTCTGGCAGTGGCACCCCACTGCTGACAAGATGGCTCCACGCACAGACACAGCCACGATCCTGAGTCCGTACACAGTCCCTGCTGACTCTGCACACAGCCCTACCACAGACGGAGGCCGGTAAATATAGAATAAATAATTGCTGTGTGCTCATATTCACTCGGTTTGCTGGGAGTCTTATTGCAGTGGATTCTGATGCACTCATACACACCGCACATTGCATTGCTGGGAGTTTTATTGCTGTGGATTTTGATACGCTGACACACATACCGCACATTGCATTGCTGGGAGTTTTATTGCTGTGGATTCTGATACACTTATACACACTGCAAATTGCATTGCTGGGAGTTTAATTGCTGTGGATTCTGTGATACACACTGCATATTACTGTGAGTTTTATTGCCCTGGAGCACTGGGATACGCTCATACACACTGCACATTACTGTGAGTTTTATTGCTGTGCAGTTCTGATATGCTCATACACAGTGCCCATTTCTGTGGGTTTTATTGTTGTGCAGCTCTGTGATACACTCATATGCAGTGCAGGTTTCTGTGGATTTTATTGTTCAACCAATTAGAGCGGCTGTGATCCAGTATACTTGACATGCATGGCTGTTCTTTGTAAAAATGCTTGAATTTAAACATTTCATAATTTTATTTATCGCAATAGGTACATTTGAAATGGTATACAAAATATACAAGTAGGCGCTTGGTATCCACTTTTAATATAAAGAGAGGAAAAGGCGGAGCTCTAAGAGGAAAAGGTGGAGCTTAAAGAGGAAGGGTGGGGATTAACCAGGAAGAGGTGTGCCCTTGACAGGAAGGGGTGCGTCAAATTTAAATTAGGGGGTGCACGAATATAGTCAGGCCTAGGGCAGCACAAAACCTAAATACACCACTGATGAGGCCACAAAGTAGGCAACAACAATAGTGTCCTTTAGTGATGCTGCAGAATATGACCCAGCCTTCTATGGTCCTACCTCAGGTCCGATAAGAAGTAGCATTAATCCCTCATTATATGCCACTGCTGAGCTGTACAACCAGTCAACCACCACCTTTCTTTCTGCCAAATCCAGAATTCACATTCAAAAACTACTGGGAAAATCATTAAGGGCGAAAGGAATCTGGGAAAAATTTCAAAAACGCCTCCTATTTCCTATGTTTTTGCCTATGATTCAAGTGCTGCAAAGTTCTTTTTTTTCAACCACTATTGTCTTAAAATTATTAACGACATCTTCATAAACGTTGTATTTCCAAATATTCATCCATACAAAGACAGAACCCACCGTTATTCTTACGAACCTCCCTAAAATGTGTAATATTGCCACACCAATTCCTAACAGGTCTAAAAGGTGAAACTCTGGAGAGTTGGCAGGAGAAGAGAACAATCTAAACCAAATAGACGATTTGGAAAGTGAGATAAATGGAAGAATTTTTCTGGTTTGGCTATTTTGACCTAGAATTTTCACTTCTCCAGTCAATTCTCCCGAGTTTCACCTTTATTGAATAGACCTGTAAATTTGCTGCCACTCCACTCACCCCACTAAGTGGACAAATGGAAGGATGACATTGTACATAAATTCCTTTTTTTGTCATGGAATGTCCTTGGAATGCCACTGTCCTTTAAATTCTATTTTTATGGAATATAAGTGTTCTTGTACAGTAACAGTGGTTGACAAAAAAAAAGTTTCCAAAGCCAAAACCTCTAGTATATAGAAGGGACAAAAAAAATCCAGAAGAATCTAGGAAGAGATCATTTGGATGGTTTTGCTCTTTGCATTTTTCTACCCAGCTGGGAGAGAGCAGCACACATCCCCAGATACTCTGGCTTAAGCAGGATGGCAGAGACTTGGGATAATGTGCTGCAGATGTCATGTTGGCTTTTGATCTTACATTTGGGTAGGAAGGAAAGCTTTTACAGACGTGCCTACGGGGACTCGCACACCAGTGTCTCTGCAGAACACATTACTGCCACTTCTCAGTCGTCCTATTGATTACTGTAGTAGGACTGGCGGCGCTGCATCACATCATGAGCAATGTGACAGATCTGATTTAGAAACAGAGGAATTCTAAGTTGTATAATGTATCAACTGCAAAGAGAAATGACATGCAGGATAACTAGTGAAAAACACCATAATAGCATTCATTCTGAATGTATTGCATAAATTTGGTTTTTCAACCTTCTATGGGCTCTATTCTGGCTCAGACGGCAATGGGGAACCGCAAAATGTAAAATTTGGCGCAAGACGTTATGTCTTTGCAGCTCTGTGATTCTGCTCAATTAGCGTCAGACACTTTAGTAATTCAAGGTTTCCCAAACCTGTCCTCGGGACCCTCAACCAGGCCAGATTTCACAGATCACCTTGGGGAAACGCAGACTGAATGCTGCAATCACTGAGCAGCAAATTATATGTCAGGATCCGTGCCTGTCAGGATCAATAGCTGCATGTGGGCAGCCACATGAAAAGTGCTACCCTCCTGCTCAGCAGTGGCGTAACAACCGGGGGAGCAGCCGGTGCGGGTGCTCCGGGTGCAGGGCCGAGGAGAGCAGGGCTCGAGTCCTGCGGGAACGCAGGTTCCCGCTGTGGACCGAGTCCGACAAAGTGAGCGCGGGGGGGGGAAATTGCCGGCGGCCGCATTGCTATCCTACGAGTGGCCGCCAGCATAAAGCTCTGCCACTCGGCTGGGGGGATCTATCCACCAGCCAGCCGCGATCTCGCGAGATCTGGCTGGTGGTTAGATTCCCAGCCGTGCAGCAGAGCTTATGCTGGTGGCCGCTCGAGGAGGAAAAGCACGTGGCCGCCGGCAATGACGAGGAGAGGTGAGCTGGGAGCAAATATATCCATGTGTGAGAGCTGGGGGACAAATATATCCATGTGTGAGAGCTGGGGGCAAATACATCCATGTGTGAGAACTAGGGGGCAAATACATCCATGTGTGAGAGCTGGGGGCAAATATATCCAGGTGTGAGAGCTGGGGGCAAATACATCCATGTGTGAGAGCTGGGGCAAATATATCCATGTGTGAGAGCTGGGGCAAATACATCCATGTGTGAGAGCTGGGGGCAAATACATCCATGTGTGAGAGCTGGGGCAAATACATCTATGAGGGGACATATACATTGGCAAAGGTAAATAACTGACCTGCAATTAGTCCCTTCGTGAACACATATCTCCCACCCTCGTCCGTCATTGAGGCAGTCTCTTGAGCGGGGACTGATTTATGAAAGAGGATGGCCATTCCCCTAGATTTAGAGCCCGGGGTGTCACTGAACAGGCCAGTTGGGTAGTTAGAGTCTGTAAATTTAGGTCTGGACCCGCTGCGGAACTGGGTCTCCTGCACGAACACTACAGAAGCTTTGTGCTTACGAAAGTCATTTAAGGCAGTGGAGCGTTTTTCAGGGATGTTTAGGCCCTTTGTGTTAATAGAAAACAATACCAATGAAGCCCGTCGAAACGTCATTCGGGGGGCTACAGGGGGGGGAGGGAGTCAGAAGGGCAGTACTGGGAGAGCCAGGGAGTGTGTGGCTGCCCAGGGGAAAGGGGTAAAACAACAACAACTATTTACAGGCAAGAGGTACCAGTGTAGGGGGGGCTGCTATCTGCTCGCTGGGGCTACTGCCACCAGTGGAGGTAGCGCTCACCCGGGGGGGGACAAGGGGAAGGGAAGAACACTCAACCTTGGGAGAAAGGGGGGGGGGCGGCTCAACAACCGACCAGAAGGACCTTTAAGTAGTCCGGACAGCTTGAGTAATGAACCGTTCAACGGTGGTGCGGTCTAGATACAATAAGTGAAGGGCAGCGCATCGACCTGGTTGAGTACACATAACAATATAGAACCATAACCAGCATTAAGTGGAATCATAAGATACAATATAAGGCACAGCAATGAGACCAATAAAGGATATCTCCACCGCCACGTGCTCAAGGTTGTATGATCAAGATAGCTGAAGGGCCAGCGGTCTTTGGCATGGCGATGCGCATCAGGAAGGCAGTAGAGGCCCCCTTGGATGCCCCAAGGGACGTGATAGCGACCGCAAGAGATATTACATCCAAACAGAAATTGATGATGGTCCCTGCAGCTCGGGCGGCGGTCTCTTTTGACTCAGCAGTCTTGTATCTGTACAATGACTTGCCATTCGCGACACTGGTGGCCAGGAGGCAATTTAAAGATGTGGCGGCCCATTTACGAAATATTGATGTGCGTTATCGCTGGGGAGTAGCAGGTTCCTTATTGATCACCCATGGCAATGTGTGTCATACAGCTACTACTACAGAGGACGCCTGGACCCTCCTTGCTTCCCTGGGTATCTTGCCGGATCCGAAGAGAGCTCCCCTGCCAGATGCTGCTAGAGGAGACCCAGGCTGAGTGGTGTCCTGATCGGGGTTTTTTCCCGGTTTTTGTGACTAGACTGCAAGGATCACCTCTCTTCCCTTTTATTTTGCACCGTTTTCCTGAGGACGCTCGCTCCTTTTGTATTTTGCGACATCTCTGAGGACTCATTTTCCATCTTACCGAGTTGGGACGAATGTTGTTTTTCTTCCTAGTGCCTGTTTTGTTACAGTACTGTGTAATTTCTGAGCAGACTCACCACTCCCCCCGTCGAGTATTTTGCTTGGGGTCCCCCACACGCAAAGTTTATTATTACCCACTCGTGACTCCATTGGACACGTGCCGCACCAGTGATGATGCTTCCTCCTTCTTAACCCCCCCCCATCTCTCCCCCCTTCTTATATAATTTTGTTTTGTTTTGGCAATTTTCAGGTTGTTCTGGGGTGCGCCACTATGGCACCTACCAGGGCTCTGGCTGCCATATTTGGCCCTCGGGCACCTGGGCCTTGTGGCATTACCCTTCCACGGCCTCCTCCGGGAGTGAGCCGGGAAAGTCACATTAATGGCCTCTGCCGTTTCCCTGCCCCCTACCCACCCTCCCCCCTTTTTTTTTTTTTTTTTCTTCCTCTCTTTTTTCTTTTTTCTCTCCCTCTTCTCTTTTTCCTCTCGCAACATCGCTGAAGTGTGGCTAATGTAGATCCCTACCGTCCCACCCCCGTTTTGGTATTATTTGATGATGCACACCGTAATCTCTTTGGAGTAGTTTTTTATTGATGTTCTTATGCAGAATGTTATAGATGGGTTCCTTTGTGACTTTTCTTGTCTTGTCTTATATTTGATTGTAAGATGACTTTTTCATAAAATAAACAAATTAAATTGAAAAAAAAAAAGATAGCTGAAGGGTCCACAGGGAGCAGAGAGGTCAACCGTGAGGCAGTGTAGTAGGTTTTCAAGCCTCCCGTTCCATAATTTCCCCTAATGGGCCGCGTAGTAACTCAAAGCATGTTCGAGTTCCATGTCAGCAGAGTCCCGGGATGGTACAAGGCGATGTAGGGGCCATCATTCCACACGGTAAGCGTAGGTGGCACGGGCGGTGGTGGCAAAAGACTCTCAGAGGGGAAGCGATCAAGAGGGCTGGCAAAGTGAGAGGCAGCAGTCCAAAAAGAAATAAAGTCCCAGAGAAAAATGAGAGAGTCAGCCAACAGTTCCCGTTCTTCACACCGTTTGGGCGCTGGCTCTCGGAGGTCTCTGAGGGAGGCCAGGTGGGCGGGGGCGTCTGCGGGGCGAGGAATACAGGGCTAGAGGGTCCAGCCAGTGCAGTTGTATGGGCGGGAGTTGGAGGTCATCCAGCAGTGGAGTTATGTCCTCCTCAGTAGCCACCAAGTACGGACCGGCAGGGGTCTTCACGACCAGGCCGATAGGGATGTTCCATCGATAGCGTATCTTTTGGGCCATCAGTTGACTAGTGAGGGGTTTTAAGGCCCTTCGATAGGCTAGAGTCGCTGGAGATAGATAGCGGTGTAGCGGTGTTCCTACGTACGAGAATTGGGTGGAATTTTGCGAGTGGCGCAAAATGTCCTCCTTAAGACCGAAGTCAATAAGACAGCAAATTACGTCGCGAGGAGGGCTCCCTGCTGGGCCTCGTGGTCTGAGGGCTCTATGAGCTCGCACAAAGTCAATTCGTAAGTCCGCAGGGCGTTCCAGAAGCGTATTAAAGATTATGGTTAAGGCAGTGATAAGTTCAGTTGGGGATTCTTCTGATTCAGGAAGGCCCCGGAGCCTGAGGTTGTTGCGGCGTCCTCTATTATCCAGGTCTGTGATATGCTGCGCCATACTTCTCATTTGGGCTGAGTGCAGATCTAACGTGTCAGACATAGCAGCCTGGGCCTGTCTTGTCTTGTCACATGCAGCCTCCACTGAGTCCACTCTGTCCCGGAGTCCTTGGACATCCGTCCTGAGGAGATGCAGCTCCGCCATGATGGAGGTCTGGAGCGATTTAATATCGGCCCTCGTGGGAAGGGCTCTCAGCAACTCACCCCATGATGCTGGGTCCTCGGCCACAGACCCTGTCGGGGAATTTGGCGGTGAGCTGATGGCCTGTGGCAGCGGTGTGACAGGTGCCTCCGATAGCTGGGGCAGGTCCTCTGGCGGGTCCATGTGCGAACCTACTTTAGACCCCAGCTTCATTGCGGCCTCCAGTTGTGCTTCCGCTGGGAGAAGGAAGGAGCGGAGGCTCGGGGTGCCATATCCATGTGTGAGAGCTGGGGGCAAATATATCCATGTGTGAGAGCTGGGGACAAATATATCCATGTGTGAGAGCTGGGAGAAAATACATCCGTGTGTGAGAGCTGGGGCAAATACATCCGTGTGTCAGAGCTGGGGGCAAATATATCCATGTGTGAGAGCTGGGGCAAATCTATCCATGTGTGACAACTGGGTGCAAATACATCCGTGTGTGAGAGTGGGGGGCAAATACATCCGTGTTTGAGAGCTGGGGGGAAAATATATCCATGTGTGAGAGCTGGGGGCAAATATATCCATGTGTGAGAGCTGGGGCAAATCTATCCATGTGTGAGAACTGGGGGCAAATACATCCATGTGTGAGAGCTGGGGGAAAATATATCCATGTGAGCTGGGGGCAAATACATCCATGTGAGCTGGGGGGGCAATATTTCCATGTGTGAGCTGGGGGGACAATATTTCCATGTGTGAGCTGGAGGGGGTACCCTGGGGCCATGGTATGGAAAAGGTTTGCAGGGCTGTGCAGATGGGGTGCCACGTGTGTTCTGGCAGCATGGAAAGGGTGCACTGGGCAGCCCACACCTGGGTTACCCTACATTGCATAGCTGCAAGGGGTATGTGCTGGGAGGGGGGAGGTCCAGAGCCTGTATATATAATTCTGGGGGTCCAGTGTATATAATCTGGGGGTCCAGTGTATATACTTCTGGGGGTCCAATGCCTGTGTATATAATTCTGGAGGTCCAGTGTATATAATTCTAGGGGTCCAGTGCCTGTGTATATAATTCTGGGGGTCCAGTGTATATAATTTTGGGGGTCCTGTGCCTGTGTATATAATTCTGGGGGTTCAGTGTATATACTTCTGGGGGTCCAGTGCCTGTGTATATAATTCTGGGGGTCCTGTGCCTGTGTATATAATTCTGGGGGTCCAATATTTTGTCCCAGTCCGGGCCTGCTTATAACCAGAGTGGAGGTTTATATAATGGAGGGGGGGGAATTTCTGCCCCAGGTGCCCATAATTCTGGTTACACCACTGCTGCTCAGTAGTACCAGAAACAGTTAAAAGCGCACACCACAGGTCACGTGACACACCCATGAATAAAAGGCACCTCCCTCCTGACATTACTCCATTATTGTAGCTCTCATGTTCTGTCAAGACGTGTATAAAACTGCTCCTGTATAAAACTGCTCTTTTCCCTCAGCCTATTCCTCCCTTAGTACCCTCTCCTGGAACCGTGTGTCCTTCCAAGACCGCAGTACCCCTCTCCTAGACCCCTGCTCTGCTTCAGACCCTGGTACCACCTGAAGATCTGACTATACTCCAAGCCACCTGGTAAACGTTCCTGTATTCCTGTATTCCTGTGTCTGATACCCTACTGTGTACCTCAGCCCCACTGTGTCTCTCATCACTCCCAGTCAGCAAGATAAAGCGTATACCAGGCTCATACCACCAAGGCCGGTACCCCACTGGTGCTGATTCGTGACATTATATCACCTGTGATGTGCTTCTGATATATGGCAAACCTGACGTCCCAGCGGAGCCTGAGGACAGGTTTGGGAAACACTGCTTTAATTGCTCCGAATGACAAATGAATAGTAGCAGTATTGGCATCCTGTGCATCTTCTGGTATGCTCTCCTATAGTCCATAACATCCTTTCACAATTACGTCGAGGCACAATGGTGAAACTTGTCTAAATTAAACGATTGCCTACAAAACTTACTATTCACCACACCGCAATTCTAAACTCACTTATTCAATTCCGAGGCACATACGAAGATCGGATCCATTGGCTGCCTCTCTGAGACCGCTTGTTATCACAGGTGGTTTCAGAGGGTGACGTCGCCAAGCTCTCTGCATGCTGACATCAATATAGACTGATCTGGTGACCGGCAGATGGGAAATTAAAAAATCCCAGCAGCTGGTGACGCTGCCAGATCGAGGCAGCAGGGGACTCTATACATCCTGGCCACTTCAAAAAGATAAAATGGTCAGGATGAGTAGAGTGTCCCTTCAGTGAATAACCGGTATAAGAATTAACAGGCAGAACGCGCCGGCACAACAAGTGTTAATGAAATCCACTACTTATTGCAGAGAACACTGAAGTGGATATCGTCATCTGGCACAGGGTTCATCTGAAATAAAGTTAAATAAATAGCGTCATGTAAATAACTTGCAGGTTTTGAGCAAAGTCATTTTGAAAGGGAACTATGTAAAGAATAATTGCACGAAAACAAAACGTAAACCCTAATTACAGTGAATTGATGGTTCAATGGAGGAAAATGCCGGGCAACGTTCTGATTGGAGGCGATCGGACATCGTTTGGAAATATTTATAGCTAGCTTCAAAGGAACTCGAGTAAAATTTCTGAGGTAAACAAAGTACAATTAAACATGTGGGTATGTATGGCAGTAATTACATTGTATAAAAGAGACAAAGGAGACATGGTCTATTATGCACTTAGTGCTGCAACAGTTAATAAGACTTTTTCCACTGATTCACACTCTCTGCTCTTGCTCAAAGTCAATACATACTAAAGGGACCCTCCCAGCACACGTCCTGCTATTGGCTGGTAGGGAAGGGGGGCAGGAATGGGCCTGGTTGTATTGGGGGCACCCATGGAGTTTGTATGAGGGATGTTATGGAGGAGGAAATTCCCCCGTAGACGTACATATGAAACTGGCATGCTGGAACATATTGCTCTCTGGCAGTACCGCACAATGGGCACACATATGCAGAGCTGAAGAGCGGTGACTGGGCAGGAAAGAGCCGGAGAGGCTTGCTGCATGAGCGCAACACAGCAGCGGTCGCGTGTGCAATTTGTGCATGCGCAACAGCGTGTGGCTGGCCCGTCACAAGGCTGCGGCGGACCCGGGAGGCACAACAGTACGTAGTGCACTCATCTGACACCAGCCTAAAAAGGTCAAAGGGGCTGAAACATAGCAGCTGTCATTGCTTCAGCAATAAATGACATAACTGGAGCATCAAGTGCCATTTTGTTTGCTTTTTTTCTATGTATTCTGGGGAGTCAGTTACAGGTATTTATAAAGCGCCAACAAGTTCCGTAGCGCTGTACAATGGGAGAGACAAAATAACTAATTTACATACATGTTAAACACAAACAGAACAGTAAGAGAGAGGACCCTGCTCGAGAGCTTACAATCTAAGAGGAGAGGGGTGACAGACTAGGTGAATGTATGTGAAGTAGCAGGGGTGCATGTGGGCTGAACGGGAAGATGGAGCAAGAAATGTACAGTGGGGGATTATGGAGTGAGCTGATAGGCTTCTCTAAAGTAATGGCTTCTCTAAAGTAATGTGTTTTCAGAGACGTCTTGAAGGACTGGAGAGACGGGGAGAGTCTGATGTTGCGGGGGAGGGAGTTCCATAAAAAGGGGGCAGCTTGGGAGAAGTCTTGAAGGGGAGAGTTGGGGGTTCAGGTACGAGGAGCTGATTGCTCGGCCAATGATCTGATGCTAAGTGGTCGGGACGGGATGTACCTGCTAATAAGGGAGGAGATGTAGGCAGATTACGCCACCATGCAACCTGATTGCACCATAACGGATCCACCTCATTTATAGTGAGTGCATTTCTTATTTATTCCGACTCGCTGTATCAATCCCGCACACTCTAGTTATTAGTCTTATGTAGACTTTTACCATTGTTTCCAGTGTTGTCTCGGACGATGTCACAGTGTTGTTTTCTACCATTGTTGTCACTGCAGTTTATATGAGAGGTCTACAGAGATCGCCACCTTATAATCGCCGAACTATATTCACCATTGTTGCAAACACCAGTGAAAGAATGGTAAAATGAGAATACCCGCAGTGTGTGCTTTATATGTAAGAACAGCACCTGTACCGTTGTTCACTGTTTGAATTTCCCTTTGCATGTCACTGCAGTTGCAAGATGTTGCTTAGTGAATGACCCCACATACACTGTGTGACTGATACAGTGTGTATCACTCACACATACTTAAGAGATTATTCACTAACCGTTGAATTGGCCCCGAATTTATTAATTTATTTATAAAGTATTTTACCAGGAAGGATACATTGAGATTTCTCTCGTTTTCAAGTATGTCCTGGGTTCAAGAACATTGTATTTCTGCAACAACTGTAACATGTTCAAAGTAATAAATGCAAGATCTTAAAAAACAACACAAATACACAGATTAACTGAAAATAAATATGTAGGAAATATATTCACTATGTTACATGTTTACAGGTGCATTCTGTATCAAAGTATATTAACAGACATCTCTTAAAGGAACACTCTACTCAAAAAATCACCTCCCCGTTTTTTTATCCTAACCTATCCCTATTCCCTTAATAAATCTTTAGATTTTTTTTTTGTAACAGTGATACTTACCCTAAAATCCTCTTGTTTCCAGCGGCGTCTTTTTTTTTTTTATACTCACCTCCCTCCTCTTCCGCTCCCGTCCTACTTGCTGCGTCTTGGCTTCTAGTTTACGTGAGAAGCGCGCATGCGCGCCTCTCACATAAGCCAGCCAATCGGCAGGCTTCCTCCCGACTCCCTCTGAGGATTAGTGTTGCGCGCAAGAGGATGCGCGCAATACTAACCCTCAGAGGGAGCCGCCAGCTTCTGCGGTGAGTAGGAGACGTCATCGCGCTGAAAGCGCGATGACGTCTCCTACTCGGCAAAAGTCGGCAGATGCGGGAAATATGATTCCCGCTCTGCTGACTGACAGCTGGGAGGGCGAAGTAAACTTCTACGCCTCTCTCAGCTGTTTTCAGCATTTACAGCTGAACCGCTGAGCGGAGGGAGGGAGGACAGAGGGCAGGATACTCCGGGCATCATGACCACCTAAAATAGCTTAGGTGGTCATGTTGCTTAGAGTATCCCTTTAAGTGATTTTAGACTGGGGGAAAATTTGATGCACCAGACGGTGCACTTTGGAGATTACTGAATAACCATTAAGTCTGATCTGGCAACCCTACAACCAATTGATAAAATTGATATCCCTTATTGCAGTGTTTCCTAATCCCTGTCCTCAGGACCCTCTAACATGCCAAGTTTTAAGGATTCCCTTGGGGAAATGCAGGCTGAATCCTGCAATCACTGAGCAGCAAATCATATCTGGCAAAGCTGGCCTGTTATGTGTTATGCCCAGGGATGCGAAACACTGCTTTATGAAGCCAGTAATATACAGGTGCATCTCAATAAATTAGAATATTGTGGGAAAAGTTCATTTATTTCATTAATTCAACTCAAATTGTGAAACTTGTGTATTAACCCTTTCGCTGCTGAGGCATTTCCCACCTCTGTGCTGAGGTCATTTTTACCGGTTTTGCTCATCATGTTTAAACGTGTTTTGAAGGCTTATTTTAGTATATAACCCAGACATATTATATATCGTTCTTTCCGTCAGACTCGGCAGATTCATAATATGTCATTATTATAAGTATACAGTTGTGTTCAAAATTATTCAACCCCCACTGAAATTGAGTGTTTTGGCCAGTTTGACATTGATTTTGATCATTCAGTCATCTTGCTTACAATTAAATCAAAGAGGCACGTGTAGGTCAGACAAATATAACATAACATTTATAATGAAATAACCACAAATGTCTTTTCTGTGCTCACATCATTATCAGTTTTATTCAACCCCCAAGTGACATTCAATCTTAGTACTTAGTACAACATCCTTTTACAGTTATAACAGCTCTTAAACGTGAAGCATAGCTTGACACAAGTGTCTTGCAGCGATCTACGGGTATCTTCGCCCATTCGTCATTGGCACAAGCCTCCAGTTCAGTCACATTCTTAGGCTTGCGCACTGCAACTGCTTTCTTTAAGTCCCACCAGAGGTTCTCAATCGGATTTAAGTCAGGTGACTGCGATGGCCACTCCAAAATGGTCCAGCCTTTAATCTGCAACCATGCTCTAGTGGACTTGGAGGTATGCTTGGGATCATTGTCCTGTTGAAAGGTCCAACGTCTCCCAAGCCTCAGATTTGTGACGGACTGCATCACATTGTCATCCAATATCTCCTGGTACTGAAGAGAATTCATGGTACCTTGCACACGCTGAAGCTTCCCTGTACCTGCAGAAGCAAAACAGCCCCAAAGCATGATTGACCCCCCGCCATGCTTCACAGTAGGCAAGGTGGTCTTTTCTTCATAGGCCTTGTTCTTCCTCCTCCAAACATAGCGTTGATCCATGGGCCCAAACAGTTCTAATTTTGTTTCATCAGTCCACAGAACACTATCCCAAAACTTCTGTGGTTTGTCCACTTGACTTTTGGCATACTGCAGTCGACTCTTCTTATTCTTTGGAGACAGCAAGGGGGTGCGCCTGGGAGTTCTGGCATGGAGGCCTTCATTACGCAGTGTGCGCCGTATTGTCTGAGCTGAAACTTCAGTACCCACATCTGACAAATCTTTTCTCAGTTCCTCAGCAGTCACACGGGGACTTTTCTCCACTCTACGCTTCAGGTAGCGCACAGCAGTCGAAGTCAGCATCTTCTTTCTGCCACGACCAGAAGCGTTTCAACAGTGCCCTTTGCCTGGAATTTGCGAATGATGCTTCCTATGGTCTCTCTTGGTATGTTTAACATCTTTGCAATCTTCTAATAGCCATTGCCCTTCCTGCGAAGAGTAATCACCTCTTCTCTTGTCTTCCTGGACCATTCTCTTGACTTCACCATGTTTGTAACCACACCAGTAAATGTCTAGAAGGAGCTGAGTATCACAGTCATTTTAAAGCTGCCTAATTGGTGCTTATTATGCTTTATTGCTGCTCCGTGACATCCACAGGTGTTTTCAATACCTGATTGAAAACACTTGAGTGAACCTCTGTTCTTCAGAGTGGTAGTCTTTAAGGGGTTGAATAATTGTGTCAATGATGAATTCACAAAAGAAACATTTACTACTGTATTACAAAACCAATTGATGTCATTTTAGTTGCATATGGTTCTTTAAAAAGTCCTTGTAGGATTTCATTCTGAATTCAAATACAAATGTACACTAAATTCCCTAAAACCCTTTACAGCATTGGGGGTTGAATAATTTTGAACACAACTGTACGTCATGACCTGTCTGTATATTATAACAAAAAATGCAATAAAATATGAATTTTCAATAATTTACAACATGTAAAGTGTTTTTTTTTCACATTTTAACATGCGAGCAATTGCGGTTATATTTTGTATGGGGTGCGCTTGTTAAAAAAATTAGAGATGGGGTCTCATTACATTTTTTTGGGGGAAAATTACGCGATTTTTAACAAACGCACCGCATACAAAAATCGTTAGTGCAGCATTATTGTTCACATTATAATTGAAATGGGAACAATATTGCTGCATTAACGAACCAAAAAAAGAAAAAAAAAACTTATTTTTTTTTTATAATTTTTTTTTATAATTTTTTTTCAAATATTTTATTACTTTCATTTTATTTTTTATTTTTTTAAAAAACTTTTTTCATACTCATGTTTGGTATTGTTGGAACGGCCATGCTCTGGCCGATCCAACAATACCAAACATTAACCCCTAACTGCCACGGATCGGGAGATAGGGAGTTCATTGGAACCCCCTATCTCCACCATTGGTGGCAGTTAGGGGTTAACTCCAGGACTGGCGTCATCGTGCTACGCACGATGACGCCAGTCCTCAGCGGGCATTCCCGGAAGCTTGGCCGACATCCAAGATGTCGGCCAGCTCCGGGAAAGGATCACGAACCGGCGCTTTTCGGCGCCGATTCGTCATCCGGCCCCCATGGGGTTAATGCCAGGTACCATTTGGAAGGGTAGGCTGTGCCCTTCCAAACGGTGCCTGGGTTAACCCCCTGCACGACGCCGATCGGGAGGGAGAGAGGTCCAAAGGACCCCCCCTCCCTTTCAGGCGCCTCCTCCGCACATGCGGGGGGCACCTGAATTAGGTGTCATCGCGCCCCCGCGATGACACCTAATTACCTCCGGCGGCGGTTCCGGGTGCTGGGCTGACATCGAGGATGTCAGCCCGCACCGGGGAAGCCAGCGATCGGCCGGAACCCGGCCGAACGCTGGCCCCAAAGGGAGGACGCACTCAGCGGGTCCTCCTCATGGAACGATACTGCGGGTGGACGCGCCGAGCGCGTCCTCCGCAGTGAAGTGGTTAAATAAATTCAATGCACACAGACTGAAGTAGTTTAAAGGGGTTATTTAAAGAGATCTAAATTATGGCCAAAAAGGTAACCGAACAGTGAAATTCAGCGTTCGGTTACCTTTCCTGGCCAGTCGGCTATTCAGAGAGCAGGCAGTTCGCCAAATGTTGGCGAACTGCCTGCACATACGGTGCCTGTGCGTGGGCAGTGAAATCCCCATAGAGAAACAATGCTTCGTCTATTCAGAGAACCCAAACCAGCAGTGAAAAGTTGCCGAATTGCCCTGCTGTTCTGTGGTTTCATTCGACAGATTTATTCAGGAGAATCCCATAGGCTTCAATGTTAAAAATATTCCCGTTTTAATTCAATACCTAATAAACCGTTGATTATTGTATTCTGCAGTAAAAAGTCTCTTAATCTATAGATTGTTTAGGCTTTTTTAGTGTTTTTTTGCGAAATTCTTTTCCATTTTTTTTAAAATAGTTTTTTCTTTTTTCTGTATAAGCCCTTTTTATTATCATTCATTGGATCTTATATGTAAATTTCAGACATTTTCGTTCAGTAGTTTCTTTGCAAACAACGTTTCACTTTTCAAACATTCAATGTTTAAAACTTTGCTGCTAACTCAAATAATCTCCTTCTCCACTCGCATTAATATGAAAATCCCTAACCATACCTTGCTGGACTGGATTCTCTCCTCATCTCCTAATAGAATACAGGAGGCAGGCGTTCTCGCTAATAGCTTTAGTGACCACTATCTTGTGTACTGCGTGCGTAAAATAAAGGCCACCAAATCTCCCCCAAAAGGAAATAACCACCAGGTCTTTCAAGAAATGTATTCTTGAATCCTTCCTAAGTGATCTGAAACAGCTCCCATGGTACAGACTAAACCTAATCCCAGACCTAGACTGTGCAATTGCATACTTTCAGTCCGAGCTCCTGCAAGTCTGGAATTCCCATGCCCCACTGCGTAAAGTGCGAGTAGGAGAGACCCATCTCCCCTGGGTTACAGCTGATCTTACACTAATGTACCAGCTTAGAGATTCACTGTGGTCAAATTTCAAGACTACTGTTTCCATGAACGATCACTATAAATACCGAAAATGCCGGAATGCATGCACAAAACAAACAAAAATGGTGAAAGCCCATTACTTCAATGAAAATCTAAACAATAACATATCAAACCCTAGAAACGTCTGGAAAACCATAAGTAACATATAAGCACCCACTGTCCACTCCCAGCCGGCTGCTGTCAAAGTAAACAACCAAACCCTGCAACACCCCCTAGATGTAGCAAATGCCTTTATTGATTATTTTGTTGGATGTGCCACCACCCTGATTGCTAAGCTAGGAAATGACATTCAATCAGAAAGGCCGCATGCAGGTCAGGCCCCTCCAACTGTGCAAAGACCCTGTATCAGACAGGAATTCAGTTTTAGACCAGTGCCTGTCAGTGTCGTTACTAAAATTCTCCGTAACCAAAAAATGAAATACCAGTCTGGACCTTATCAAATACCAGCAATGCTGCTGAAAATCAGTGACAGTACTTTGGTATCCAACTACCGTCTGATATCATTGCTCCCTGTAATGTCAAAAATTTTGGAAAAATGTGTCTACAAACAATTACGTGATTATTATCAATATTGGAACTACTTAACCCCAGATCAATCAGGCTTTCGTCCAAATCACTCAACTACAACCGCCCTTTTAAAAGTCTGCAATGATATCCAAGCTGGCATGGAACAAGGAAACCTAACTGGAGCCATCTTCGATTTTGCCAAAGCCTTTGACACAGTAGACCATGGCATCTTGTTAAAAAAAACTTAAAGACTCTGATATTGGTGATCGCACGCTAACCTGGTTTCAATCATATGTATCTGATCGGTCGCAATATGTGTCCATTTCTGACAGCTCCTCCCCCTCCCAGTCACTTGCGGTGTACCCCAAGGCTCAATACTCTGCCCCCTGCTATTTACAATAATCATAAATGATCTGCGTAACATCTGCAAAGCCTCAACTGTACACATGTACGCAAACCAAATCTCCCACAGCTGGAGGCCGTGTTGTAAGAACAATTCACAGAGGTAGAAAAGTGGATCAAACACAACAAACTTTTCTTAAATACTGACAAAACGGTAACAATGCTCTTTGGAACAGCACCTAAACTACATAAATTGCAAAATCCCCATCTATGTGTGGGGACAAAATCAAATGGCACGCTAACCACAGTCACTTCTCTCAAATATCTAGGTATGTGGTTGGACCCTAATCTACCCTTTGGCCCCCACATCGAAAAACTCTCATCTAAAATTTACCCCAAACTAGGAGCCCTGTGTCACGACCACTACGCGCCATGCTGCGAAAAACGCCGGGTTAAGCCACCCACTATCTGTCTCTGCACATTTCTCTCTCGCAACAGGGACGCAGAGCAGGATACAATGATCCCAGGATTGCAACGTAGTACACGTCTTCTCTTGAAGCGGGTAATGACTACGTCTCCCACAATCCCTGGGATCACTTTCCTATTCTATTAGTTACGCTGCCACCAGTCCCCATGGACACAACACGCGTCGCAGCGAGAGACGCAGGGCTAAGCAACCGCACTGCCACAATCCCTGCTGTCCCCAGCGACCGCAACGCACACTTTCGTATCTACCCGAGCTTAAAACAATCAGCAATACTCCAATCTCTTAGTTAGCGTGGATCTCATCAGCCAGAAGCAGAACTTAAATAGGTTATTTTTATTTATGATATAGAAACAAAGATATATATATCACAGTGCATTTGTTACAGGAAAAATTATAGATAGAATAAATCAATTAATTACACACTACACAGCAAATAAAAGAAAAGGATTAAGCACAGAGCATTACTTACGAACCATAAGCTAGTGTCAGTGATAGGGAGGCTCTATTAAGAGCTGGCAATATTCCCTCAATCCTCGATTGACCTCCAAGGAAATAGCGCCGAGCCATGCTTGATTCAGAATATATATAGGGCTGTCTCTTTTCTAAGTCCAGCCTCCTAGCTGGCAGAGCCTTTGCCTACAATCCCCAGAATTCCCCTCTCCGGAGCATGCACAGTACGCTTCGTCGTTAATCTTTAATTGCCCAAAGGTGTCCATCTTCCCCCCCAGACCCCCCTTAGGGATCAAGGGATGTGCTTCCTTTCTTTGAAGATAGGGCCTAAATCTTGGTGCCGGGCTGGCTACCAAGGTGCGACTAACAGGCTACACGACATGTCAGTTCACAAAAGACATTCCATTTTACAGCCACGTGTTATATCCTCCCCCCAGGGGAGAAAGCTAACCATTTTAATTACATTTTAGCACCCACTCCCAACAGCTGTGGACACAGAGACACGCTCCCCAGAAGGTCAGACACAAATATGAATATGACTCTATATGGAGGAGATATGTATAAACAGGCACATAGACACATAGAAATACAGATCTAATCTGTCCCATCTCCCATCTCTAATCTGCTACACCCTGTACAGAAACAAATTCTGCCTGAATCCCACGGTAAGAAAGCAAATTGTACAACAAATGCTTATGCCGGCTATTGAATACGGAGATGTAGTGTATGCAGCTGGCCCGCAAACACACCTTCAGAAACTTACCACATTGTATAACTCATGCTGCCGCATTGCGCTACAATGTAACTACATGACCCACCATTGTGACATGTTAAAAGTGCTAAACTGGCCGTCGCTGGAGTCTAAACGTACCCTTCACCTTTCAAACCTGGTGTTTAAGAGCTTTTCTGGGAAGCTACCATCCTACCTGAATAGACTGCTTCCTCTAGCAGTTCCCTCATCCTACAACCTCCGATCCAGGACCAGCACCTTACTTGCAATACCACAATACATAAAGAAAGTGGCTCGATCCTCATTTTCCTACAGAGCACCACAATTATGGAATAACCTCCCAGACGCCATCAAATCTTCCCCCAGTCTAAAGTCACTCAAGAGCTCCCTATTAACATACCTCAATACGGAATGCACCTGTAAACATTAGGGATGAGCCGAACACCCCCGTGTTCGGTTCGAACTCGAACAATTTCAAAAGTTCGGGTTCGAACGCGAACACGATCCGAACTCAATGCAAGTCAATGGGACTCGAACGTTCGAATTTTAGAGTGCCCTCCAAGAGGGCATATATGCAAGATATTTGCCATAAAAAGGTGTATGGGGGTCCGGGTAGTGCCCTGGGGGACAAGAAACAAGGACAAAAAGTTTAAAAAAAAAACATTTTTAAAGGGACAGTAAGTTTTCCATGAAATAAAGGTGAAGAATAAAAATGAAAAATTCCTTCAAATATCGTGCCTAGGAGGTCCCCATAACCTGCCCGTGAAGTGGCGGATTTGTAGGATGTATAGAAACATTTAAAAACTAAAAAATTACATTTCAAATGACAGTAAATGGTTTTCCTTTAATCTATTCATAAACAACTGCTTGGGGCGGCAGCCTGTACGAAAAGAGGAGACATTTTAGGACACACAGAACAAGTTTAGTGATTTTTTTGGCTAAATTATTGTGAAACTTATGCAGGCTTTGGATGAAAGTAACAATAGGTGCTTTCAAATTGGGCCTTTAGTGTCGGCAACAGTGCCATCACACCGTAACACCTCTGTGGTATTGTGGAAGAGTGCAGGGTTGGACCCTGCGGTCAAATATTAAAATGATATGAATCTGGTATAGGCGTCAGTGGCAGTACACCCAAATATTTTACCTTTGGTGGCAGCAAGTGCCTTCACACCGTAACCCAGGCCTCAAAATTTGTGTAAAAAAGTGGAAATGCAGGCAGGGCAGGAGAAGGGTTAGGTGGGGCAACTAGTGGCGAGTAAGTCTTAAGGCCTGGCTAGTAGCTTGGGACTTGAAATTTTGAGCCCTGCCGTAATCCCTTTGTGGTATTGTGGAAGAGTGCAGTGGTGGAGGTTTTGGGAAGGCAGAAGAGATCCCTGTTCTATTCAGTTACGTCAGCATCAGGGGATTGATAGCTGCTGATCCGGGACTAATTCATTTTTATAAATGTCAGCCGGTGTACAGAGTCGGTGGACAGAGGCACTCTTTTGTCTGTGACAAAACCTCCAGCGGCACTGAACGTCCTTTCAGAAAGCACGCTGGATGAAGGGCAACCTAGTAGCTGCATAGCATATTGGCTAAGTTCTGGCCAGTGATCCAATCTCAACACCCAGTAAGCCAGTGGATCATCTGCTCTAAAGGTATCCAGGTCTGCCCTTGCCCCTAGGTAGTCCTGCACCATATGGTGAAGACGCTGGCAATGGGTGCCTACATTTGACGTCCCTGGGCGTCGTGGACTAAAATTTTTAAAAAAGACATCAGTCAAGTGGCCCCGGCCTTCACCGCTCTTCCTCTCATCATCCGCAGCCTCAGATGCACCTGTGTCATCACTTGGAAACCTACCAGTGCCTGGAAAGGTGTCACACAAGTGTCGCTTTAGAGCGTCATCAAGTTGTTTCATCCTGTGCTCCCTCTGTGCAGGCAGGATGAGCTCTGCAACTTTACCCTTGAATCGTGGATCAAGAAGGCTTGCCAACCAGTTATGATCCCCCTCCTTGATAGCACAAATCCTGGGGTCCTTTCGCAGGCTTTGCAGGATAAGGGAGTCCATGCAGCGTAGGTTGGAGGTGGCATTAGCTTCCGAGTCTTCCTGGTCAGTGAATGACCCCATCGTGCACTTCCTCCTCCCAGCCACGTACTAGTCCTTGGGTTTCTGGGCACACAAAACCCTCCCTTGAGGAATCCCCACCTTCAATGCCCCCATTACTTAAATATTCCTCCTCCTCATCCTCCTCCTGTCTGATCTGAGGACCCGCAGGAATGCTGTCTGCATAAAGACTGAGGCCTTGAGAGCTGGGAAGGCCTCCTCTTCCTCCCACTGCTCTGCTTCTAGTGCCACATCTATAATTCCCAGCAGAGTGTGCTCCAGCAGGAACACTAAAGGAATTGTGTCACTGATGCTTGCACTGTCCCTGCTCACCATCCTCGTTGCCTCCTCAAATGGTGACAGTACAGTGCATGCATCCTTGATCATCAGCCACTGCGGGGGGGAAACCAAGTTGACCTGAACCTGTCCTTGTGCCATACTCACACAGGTACTCAATGATGGCCCTCTACTGCTTATGCAGATGCTGCAGCATTGCCAATGTTGAGTTCCACCTGGTGGGCATGTCACAGATCAGACGGTTTGTGGGAAGGTGGAATTCTCTTTGAATTTCTGCCAGGCGAACACTTGCTGGGAATGACCGTCTGAAGTGGCTGCAGACTTTTCTGGCCTGGCTGAGAAGCTGTGCCAGCCCTGGGTACCTGGTTAGGAAACGCTGTACCACCAGATTTAGGACATGTGCTAGGCATGGTACATGCGTCAACTTACCCTGGCGTAGGGTGGAGAGAAGGTTGCTGCCATTATCACAGACGACCATTGCCAGCTGAAGCTGGCGTGGTGTTAACCATCTCTGCGCCTGCCCCTGCAGAGCTGACAGAATTTCTGGCCCGGTGTGGCTCCTGTCCCCTAAACAAACCAGCTCAAGCACAGTATGGCATCTTTTTGCTTGAGCCATTGCGTAGCCCCTGCCACGCGTCGGTTTAACTGCCACTTCGCCAGAGACAGAGAAAGAGGAGGAGGAGGAGGAAGAGGTGGTGGAGCAGACAGACCTCATACAAGCAGCTTTCTGGAGGTGTGGTGGATGAACAAGCTCCAGCACAGAGCCCCGTCCTGGATCCCTCCCAGCTGCAAGCAGAGTTACCCAGTTTGCCGTGAAGGAAATGTAACGGCCCTGTCCATGCTAAAGTCATGTGCACCTTGCTGCTGACTGCCTTTCCCAATGACTCCATAACATTGTCTTTTACGTGCTGGTATAGTGCTGGAATGGCCTTCCGTGAAAAGAAATTGCGTTTTGGAACCTGCCACTGTGGTACAGCACATTCAGCAAATTCACGGAAGGAAGAAGAGTCCACCAGCTGGAAAGGCAACAACTGTAATGAGAGTAATTTTGCTGAGCTGGCATTTAGACGCTGTGCTTGGGGATGGTTGCGGTCACGGGATGCTGTCACATTCTGAGGAAGGACCTGATACACCCATTACTGTAGCATCATCCCTGTCAGTGGAGGTTGTAGGCAATGACATGGCAGGACATATAGGGCCATATTACATAGTTGGTGCAAGCTTAACCAGAGCTGTTGTTAACTTAAAACCTCCATAGGCTATAATGGCTCTGGGAAGTTTACAACAGCTCTGGTTAAGTTAAAACCATATTACATAGTTGGTGCTAAGTTTACAATTGCTCTGGTTAAGTTAGCACCAAGTATGTAATATGGCGCAAAGTGGGGGTAGAGACAGATGAGGAGGACCTATGCAAAGTGTTGTGCCAATGGGATGCGTGGCAGGTGGTCGTATGTCGCCTCAAGCATGTGGTACACAAGCGTGGGATGCCTTTCCCACGCTTGATCCTCATCTGACATAGATTACAAATAGCAACGGTGCGGTCTGCTGCACATTTCTTAAAGAACTCCCAGACAGCAGACTTCCTGTACATGTGCTTTGAAACAACAGCGCTCTGCACCTGAGCAGCTGTGACTTCTGATGCCTTTGACTGGCTACGGTTGCTCATAGAGGACGTTCTGCCTCGTTTTTGTTGTGCCTCCTCCTCCTCCTCCCTTGACTCCTCTGTGCGATCAGGCACCCAGGTGGAGTCAGTGACCTCATCATCGTCATCACCCCCTATCTCCTCGTCACTGGAGCCAACTTGGCAGCATGCTGCAGCTGCTGGGGCAACATGAGTGCCAGTTATTTGTGTGTCACTGGCACCCGCTTCCTCTAGGTTGATTATACTCCCTTCCTCAACCTCAGAGTTTGAATCAGAGCACTGTAGTTGCTGCGCATCCTCAAGCAGCATGTCACTGTCATTGTAGTCAAACAATTCAGCTGACTCCTCCGTGTGTGATAGTGAGGCTACGGCAGGAGTAGCTGTGGACATGGAGGCTGAATTAAATGTTTTGGCAGCTGAGGTGGACTGGAAACCACTACAAGCCTGGCTGGCAGAGGACTCGGAGGAGGAGGATGGCCTGGTTAGCCAATCCACCAAATCCTCTGTATGTTGCTGCTGCTTAAGACTGCCAGCACCAGTTAGAAAGGACAAATGTGCCCCTGCAGAGGATGCACCGCAGAGGATGCACCACGTCCACGACGACAAGAGGCACAGCCTCCCGACACAGTGGCTGCTTGCCCTCTTATCTGTGTCTGGGAGTGTCTGCCTGTCCTTTTTGGTTTTTCTGACAAGGTGAGTGATATATAGATTAAAGATATACAGAACTCTGATTCAACTCTGTTATACAAATGGAGATATGCAGAACTCTGATTCAACTGTGTTATCTAGAGTAAAGATTTCCAAAACTCTGGTATAACTCAGTGAGACACCCTGATAGCTGGCAACGTGACAAAACACAGCTTAAAATTCGTAGAAATCTGCTACAAGTCTGTGAGACCCCCTGATAGCTGGCAACAGTGACAAGACACAGATTAAAATTCCCGGATATCTGCTACAAGGCTGTGAGACCCCCTGATGGGTGGCAGTGACAAGATACAAATTACAATTCCCAGAAACCTCCTATAAATCAGTGAGACCCCCTGATGGGTGGCAGTGACAAGACACAGATTGAAATTCGAAGTAATCTGCTACAAGTCTGTGAGACCCCCTGATAGGACCCCCTGATAGCTGGCAACAGTGACAAGACACAGATTACAATTCCCAGATATCTGCTAGAAGTGAGACCCCCCAATAGCTGCTGGCACTGACAAGACACAGATTACAACAATTCCCAGATATCTGCTAGAAGTGAGACCCCCCAATAGTTGCTGGTACTGAGAAGACACACTAACAGAACAATCTCCTCTCAAAAAACACGTACTGGAGCTGCGAGGGACGCCTTATATAGTGTGCTGCGGGACTTAGCTCTGTGAGCCCATGATTGGGTAAAATTTGCCCAATCAGGACTCTGAGCTGTGATTGGCATAGTCTTGCACCTGTCTTGCACCTGACCTGTGGTCAGGTGCAAGGCTGTAGCCAATTACAAGCTTCAGGCCAGTGGAAAAGTGCATTGTGGTGGATTGTGGGCGAACACAAACCGAACACGTGGAAATGTTCGACGTTCGCCGAACAGGTGATGTTTCAAATCGAACACCGAACAGATGGAACCGAACAGCTCATCCCTAGTAATCATGTAACATAATGACTATTTCCTACATATTTATTTTATGTTAATCTGTATATTTGTGTTGTTTTTTTTCTAATATCTTGCATTGTATTACTTTGTATTTCTGTAACAATTGTAACATTTTAATGTTCTTGAACCCAGGACGTACTTGAAAACGAGAGAAATCTCAATGTATCCTTCCTGGTAAAATCCTTTATAAATAAATAAACGTACTGTTTTTTTTTATTAACTCCATTCGTCTGCGGTGTCGGGTTTTTCTGGCGGCTGCTCTGCGCTGTGATCGGTGGCTGCTCGGATTTCTCTGGCGTGTTCGGCTTGATCGGCGTGTTCGGTTAATCCAGATGTTTTTGCAGGTTTCGGTGTGCGTTCGCCGGGTTTTGCGGTGATTGTTCGTCGGGTTTGCGGCGGCTTTTCCCTGCACTACGACGGCCCTGTGGTGCTTGCTGAAAACACCGCAGGGTCGCCAAAATGGGATCGCCAAATCGCACCGCATTGAAGAGAACGAAAAGTCACCGAACGTGCGGTGACCTTTCGATTCTCTTTGAATAACCCTGTTAGTCTTTGGTTCTTTTAACTGTGATGATTTGGCTCACATTTAACAAAAACCCAATTCACTATCTCAACAAATTAGAATATGTTGACATGCCAATCAGCTAATGAACTCAAAACACCTGCAAAGCTTTCCTGAGCCTTCAAAATGGTCTCTCCGTTTAGTTCACTAGGCTACACAATCATGAGGACGACTGCTGATCTGACAGTTGTCCAGTAGACAATCATTGACACCCTTCACAAGGAGGGTAAGCCAAAAGCAATCATTGCCAAAGAAGCTGGCTGTTCACAGAGTGCTCTATCCAAGTGTAGCGCTCACTCCCGGAGGAGCCGCTGAATTAACCTCGGGTTAGTCTCACCGCACTAGGGAATAAATATACACCAGCACTGTTGTGGATTTTATAGATTATATACTTTACTGATCCCAATAAAGTGACACATATAATGTAAATACGGTATATGAACGACAGGATTTCGTAATGCGGGAAAAACACGCGCGGCAAAGAAAAAGGATTAACCCCCTCAGTTCTGGAGTGTAAGTCCCATGAGTGTAATGTCTCAAAAAGGTGTACGTGTATTGATTCGTGTACCGGGTACCGTATTCAACTGGCCAGTGAATGGAATAAGCAAATCTTCGACTAGTCACGTTGGGGCCCTGTAGAATTGACAATAATGCAGCGTGCTGTGTTATACTCGGACTTGCAGCCTGTAAGGCCTCTCACCCATCCGTTAGACAGCCTGTCCCACTGCCCGATCAAGGATGTCTCTCCGCTTGTCCTCCGGAACTCTGTGTCCGAATCCGCTCTCTTGCTTGTCGATCGCCAACACAAGAACTACGGCCTACCACCTGCACTCCCTATGGATTCATCGCGGTCTCCTTACAGGGGGTCCAACTGGACTGAAGTTCTGTGCAACCTCTCGGCGATAATGGGTATGCCTCCGCAAATTACTGTCCCGATCTCAGCGCCCTCGAGGTAGCGTCGGCGCTCCGGCCTGGTCTCGATCCCTGGCAGTCTCACTTGCGTCCTCTGTCTTTCGCTGCTCCGCTCACACTGGCGCTCCTCTGCACGAGGCTGCTTACGTCCTTCCCCTCTGTTCCACCCACTTCCTGTATCCGCCACAAAGCCTGATGGATATTGTAGTTAGTTTAGGTCCCGCATAATCCATATGGCTTTTGTCTCCCTCTGGTGGCTAAAACCCAGTAATTGCAGCAACACAGTTTTAAACAGCGCTACACGAGCATTCAGAAAGTTGAGTGGAAGGAAAAAGTGTGGAAGAATAAGATGCACAACCAACCGAAAGAACCGCAGCCTCGAGAGACTTGTCAAGCAAAATCGATTCAAGAATTTGGGTGAAGGCGTGGCCTGACCGCCGACTGACATGGCCGCACACTGAGTGAGCTCCGTCTCACCTCCGGCGAAAACACAGCACAGGCCCAGCACACATCGCCATGGTCAAGGGCAAAAGGACCCTTCAGATCCCTGGAGCAGCGGCAGCTCACCCGGACTCGCCGGCACCCGGGATCTGCCATAATTTCAGAACATTTTCACAGAGCTCTCAGACCCAGGGGACCCCCGGAAGCACCACCAAGGGACGTAATCTGCTATCTCCTACGCTTCAGTATAAAAGAGGACATTATGAGACTAGCAAGGGACACCCCGCGATTGGTGCTGGATGGTTCCCCGATTTCCCTGTTTAATGACATCTCCCCGATCACTCTGCAATCGAGACGAACATTACGGCCCCTCACACTGGCGCTACAACAGGAAGGGCTACAATACAGATGGCTGTATCCTTTCGGCCTGCAGGTCAGACCGCAGCAAGGCCCGGTGACCGTTAGGTCAGGGGAGGACCTGGATGGATTCCTTCGCACGCTATGACTGCCAGAAGACACACAGGTATCATGGCCGGACCCGATGGCCGTTTACACCACTGAACAACTCCCGCCACAGTGTCCAGCCCGAAGGAGGCACCCATGAGGCTCTCGGCCCTCCACGCGGGGAAACACCCCGGCCAGCTCACAGGAACTTTAGCATATTTTTGCATTGCTCCCTTCACACTGATGTTTGCTCACTGGAGCCTCGTAGGCTGACTCACGAGACAACCCATGCCTGTCCACGCTGTTGACTCAAAATTTATATGGGTGGTCCTGGCAGTATACTACACCGAGACTGGGTCTGCTCATTTGAATTACATACTGGGCCCTAAGGCCTCGCCATGGGGTGGGCGCGCACACCCATTTACTTCCTCACTCGTTAACTGTTTACTCTCTACTGTTTGACGGTCGGTCACGTTTCCCTATCGAGTAGTAACGCGCCCTGCAGTGGGCGTTTTTGTGTGACAGAGTCCGACTTGCTCCAACAGGGGCAATACCACCGAAATTCATCACACTCGTTACGATTACTCTGTAAAGTGTTTGTTTTTCCTCAAGATTTTCACTGATATAGTTGTAGCGCTCACTCCCGGAGGAGCCGCTGAATAATGAACCACGGGTCAGTCTCCCCGCACTAGGGAATAAATATACTCCAACACAGTTGTGAGTTTTTATCATTTAAATAGTTTACTAAAATATTTGAGCAGATGTCGAGACACGGTATTCACAAGTATTATTACAGTATTTTCGTATCACGGTAAAACGCGTAGCGGAAAAGAAACGAAACACGAGGCTTCGTATTTCGGAAAATAAAATATTCGCAACCGAACATAAAAGCAATGCAATTTCCCGATAGTTCAGAAAAGGGGACACGTAGCAAAAACCCCAAACATACAATCCCTTCGTATTACGGTAAACGCGCAGCGGAAAAAGAGGAAAAATATATTCGGAACGTATCTTTATCTGTAACCCCTGTTCCGATTCGTAAAAGGAAATGAGTCCTGCACAAGTTAAGTCCCAGAATGTGAAAGGTGTATATGTGTGTGTGGTACCCGGGTACTGTTCAACTGGCCAGTGAGTTTATTAAAGGAAGGTCTTCGACTAGTCAGTTGGGGCCCTGTGGACTTTAAAGAGAAAACAGCATAGCGTCCTTTAATCATAAAACAGCCTTGGAGGCCTCTCACCCATCCGACGATTGCTTTAGGCTCCGCTGACCCAGGACGTCTCTCCACCGGATTTTGACTGGGGATACTAGCGGCCGGATCCGTTGTCTGACTTCATGCAGCTTGTCCAGCTCACCGCCTGCTCTCCGTTCGATTCCGCCGGTCTGCAGCAATGTCCGGGCTCTGACAAGTCTCCTTCTCCTCAGGTTGAGTGACCCAAACAGGAATAACAGGTCTCCCTCGGGCTTTGGCCTAGGTTCTCCCGCGATCTCCTCAGTGCGTCTCCTTTCTCCTGTTCCCTGGCGCGCTCTGGAACTTTCTCCACGAGGCAGAGGATGTAAGTGTCCAGTCCCCACCCACTTCCTGTCTTCTTGCAAAGCATGCCGGGCATTGTAGTCCCAATGTCCAGTATCTCTGATCGCGATAGTCTCCATCTTGTGGCCAAAAATAGGTACTGCCACAGCAAGATTTTTAACACAGCGCTACACTCTCCCCCTCCTAGAACTCTTGGGTCTCTCCAAGGAGGTACAACAGTTACATTACATTTCCACAATATTTGAATACAATTTACATAACATGTACAGGTTCAGCAGCATACATGCAGTGGGTTAGGAACACTTCCTCAAGTTGACTCATATTTTGGGCTACCTCAGCTAGCATAGCAGACACTTCAGGCAACCTCCGCACCGTGGTGATGGCCTCTTCAGTGCTATGTCCTGGTGAGTCGTAGCTGAGTCGTTGGGGCGGTCGAACAGAGCGTTTTGGTTCTGGCTCAATCAGTTCCTCTTCAGATGGAAGTACTATAGGCGTTGGCTCAATTCTTCTCTCTATCACTGGAGCAGACGTTTCTTCAGAGTATGATCCCTCCAGTGAAGGCATAGAACTATAATCACCTGAATAAGCCTCCGGAGCTACCAGGATCCCCACAGCCTCAGGGACTTCCAACTGAAATTCAAGAGGCTCAGGGATATCAACAGTCTCAGGGACTTCCAACAAGAATTCAGGAGCTTCAGGCCTCAAATTACTCTCCCACCGTTCAGGGACAACGACAACCTCTTCAGGCTCCGGCGAGCGCATCCAATCTAGACAATAACTCTCTTCTTCACTGTCTCTTTCGCTCTCTTCGGCAACCCGGGTCTGTTGAGACCGAGTAACAGGAGGCAAACATGGAACAGGCGGATTTGGCCGAGGCAATTCGTCCCCAACTGGCATCCTTACAGCCTCTCTCTGATAGGTGTGTTTGTACTGATATACCAATTCGGCCGCCTTTTCAGTTCGCCCAAACACTTCTTCAAGAACGTTTAAATAATCCAAAGCAGTACAATCTTTTCTACTCAGTTTTAGGTTTCTCACCGCTTCTGACGCAGGTCCCTTTAAGCTCTCGGTGATCCTTTGCTTTTTCTGGGCCTCAGGGACATCCCACTCATCCAGAGCCTGCATCGCCTGTTCCACCCATTCTTCAAAGGTTTCTTCTCCCGCCGGAGTTGGTACGTTTCCTGTAAAATTTCTTAACCGTCGATAACCGAAGTTAGTGTGAGGAGGGCTTGTTTTCTGACATTTAGCCAGTAGATCTCCAATAGCCACGATAAATTCAGGCCCTATCATGGCCAAAGGACTAGGCGCGGAAACACTTGCGGATTCGCCACGTGGCGTACTTGGCTTAATTAGTTGGACTTCCACCTCTTCGGCCAGTTTCACGCTCGTGCCCTGAAAACATGGCGGAACACCCTTTCTCCATTCGAGAAGAACATACATGTGAGAAGTATCTGGTTTTTTTTCAATGTCCAGTATTAACCCCCGATGATCTGGTGCTAGCGTGGCCACGGCCTGGCGAATCTGATCTTCAGCCCAAGTGTCTGCTGGAATATCCATAACTATACAACATTCTGACTGGCTACTGTGCTCCCCACACCACTCGGCAACAGTGTCTGGATCCATATTTAACCCTTTAGATGCGGTTTTTCCAGAGACTGGATCCCGGAAACGAGCCCCCACGTGTAGCGCTCACTCCCGGAGGAGCCGCTGAATAATGAACCACGGGTCAGTCTCCCCGCACTAGGGAATAAATATACTCCAACACAGTTGTGAGTTTTTATCATTTAAATAGTTTACTAAAATATTTGAGCAGATGTCGAGACACGGTATTCACAAGTATTATTACAGTATTTTCGTATCACGGTAAAACGCGTAGCGGAAAAGAAACGAAACACGAGGCTTCGTATTTCGGAAAATAAAATATTCGCAACCGAACATAAAAGCAATGCAATTTCCCGATAGTTCAGAAAAGGGGACACGTAGCAAAAACCCCAAACATACAATCCCTTCGTATTACGGTAAACGCGCAGCGGAAAAAGAGGAAAAATATATTCGGAACGTATCTTTATCTGTAACCCCTGTTCCGATTCGTAAAAGGAAATGAGTCCTGCACAAGTTAAGTCCCAGAATGTGAAAGGTGTATATGTGTGTGTGGTACCCGGGTACTGTTCAACTGGCCAGTGAGTTTATTAAAGGAAGGTCTTCGACTAGTCAGTTGGGGCCCTGTGGACTTTAAAGAGAAAACAGCATAGCGTCCTTTAATCATAAAACAGCCTTGGAGGCCTCTCACCCATCCGACGATTGCTTTAGGCTCCGCTGACCCAGGACGTCTCTACACCGGATTTTGACTGGGGATACTAGCGGCCGGATCCGTTGTCTGACTTCGTGCAGCTTGTCCAGCTCACCGCCTGCTCTCCGTTCGATTCCGCCGGTCTGCAGCAATGTCTGGGCTCTGACAAGTCTCCTTCTCCTCAGGTTGAGTGACCCAAACAGGAATAACAGGTCTCCCTCGGGCTTTGGCCTAGGTTCTCCCGCGATCTCCTCAGTGCGTCTCCTTTCTCCTGTTCCCTGGCGCGCTCTGGAACTTTCTCCACGAGGCAGAGGATGTAAGTGTCCAGTCCCCACCCACTTCCTGTCTTCTTGCAAAGCATGCCGGGCATTGTAGTCCCAATGTCCAGTATCTCTGATCGCGATAGTCTCCATCTTGTGGCCAAAAATAGGTACTGCCACAGCAAGATTTTTAACACAGCGCTACATAGTATTGCATAATCATTTAAGTTTATTCTTCTTTGTCAATTCACGTAGGTTTCGTGGTATTCACTCCACTGTTGCATTCCTTACGTACGACCCCGGGTACTCTGTCTGCTGTGTGTCATGACGTATGTTCCTGATTCTCTGAGGGTACTATCCTTGAACGTAGGAGGTTTGAACGTTCCGGCGAAATGCCACATCGCATTAAGGGAATTTCGCACTCTGAAGGTATCCGTTGCACTCTTACAGGAAACACACCTCACAGGGCCCGGGCAGCGTTGCTCCGCAGCCGTGACTACCCCACAGGGTTCTACAGCAACTACACCCTAGGCAAGATGCGTGGCACTGCCATCTTACTGGCTAGGTCACTTCCGTTCACCCTCAGGGATTCTAAATGTGACACAGACGGTCGTTATACCTTGGTGAAAGGGAACACAGGCGATCAGTTGTACACTTTCGCCTCGGTATACCTGCCTAACAAACGTCAACACAGAACGTTCAGGGAGATCCTCCACGTGGTGGGGGCCTTCGCGGAAGGGATCCTCATTGTGGGCGGGGACATTAACATGGTCTTGGATCCAAAAATAGGCACATCCAGGGGGACTTCTAGCCTGGCCCAGTCCGTGCTCTGCCGGACTAGACTTCTCTTGCATGAGCACAGGCTAGTGGACAGCTGGAGAGCCAAACACCCGACGGATAGGGACTACACCTATTACAGTGCACTCCACCGACACTACACCCGACTGGACTACATATTTATCCCATTCCAACATGCACACTTAATACGCAACTCGACCATTGGCACCACGACCTGGACAGACCACTTGCCGGTCATAGTGACGTTGGCGACGGCCCTTTACAGACCCAAATCCTTACACTGGCGTCTCAACGAAACAATCTTAGTGGACGCTGAGGTGCTAAATGGCCTGACAGACATGCTTGAGCACTACTTTGAGGATAATGTGCACCCGGACACTCCCTTGTGTTTGGGAGGGACACAAAACAGTGGCAAGGGGATACCTGATAACGCAAGGGGCACGACTTAAACGGGCGCGAACACGTCAGTTTGAGGAGCTACACGCACGCATCACTACACTGGAACAGGCTCATAAAGCCCACCTCTTGGACGCGACATACGCAGAACTAATGAAGCATAAAGCAGAGCTACACACACTCCTTAACATTAATGCCCTTCAGAAGATACGTAGGACTAAACAACTCTACTTTGAACATGGCAACAAATGCGGTAGACTCCTGGCCCACTCCCTCCGCAGCAGGGCCGGACTGGGAATAAAAAGCAGCCCTGGAATTTTTTTTTTTATACCAGCCCCATATTGTGAGAAGTGCAAACGAAAAGGATAACAAACAGGGTAATTCAAAGAGATTCGAAAATTCACCGCACGTTCGGTGACTTTTTGTTCTCTTCAATTCGGTTTGTTTTGCCGATCCCATTTCGGTGACCCTGCGGTGTATTCAGCAAGTACCACAGGGTCCCCGAATTGCAGGGAAAAGCTGCCACAAACCCGCCAAAAACTAACCGCAAAACCCAGCGAATGCACACCGAAAACCTGCAGAAAAACATCTGGATTAACCCACCGAAAATCACGGAAAAACCCTAGCAGGAGCCGATCACACGCAGCGTAGCCGCCGGAAAAAGCCGACACCGCAGACGAAGGCAGTGAATATATTAGAAAAACGGTTTGCTTGAATGATTGAAAAGTGAAAAGGTCTAAAATTTTACATTTAAAATCCAATGAATGATAAGAAGGGCTGTTACAGAAAAAAGAAGTAAATTTAAAAAAAATCAAAAAAAAAATAAAGCTTTGAATATCCCAAAAAATAATCATCAATAAAGAGACTCTTTCCTGCTGAATTTTATAATGAACGGTTTATTAGATATTGAATTAAAACGGGAATATTTTTAACATTGAAGCCTATAAGATTTGCCTGAATAAATCCGCCGCATGAAACCATCGAATGGGAGGGCATTAGGGGAACCTTTCACTGCTGGTTTGTGTTCTCTGAATAGAGGAAGCAGTGCTTTTTATGGGGATTTTACTGCCCTCGAACAGGCACCGTATGTGCAGGCAATTCACCAGGATTTGGTGAATTGCCTGCTCTCTGGATAGCCAAATGGCCAAGAAAGGGAACCGAACGCTGATTTTCAGCGTTCGGTTATCTTTCTCAAGCAATTCGGATCTCTTTGGGTAACCCTGTAACAGTAAGATAGGAAATCACAATCTATCACAGCAGCCCATGGTCTCATCATGTATTTGGTTGGGAACAACAGCGTTGTGTTCCCGTTAGACTCTCAGAGATTATATATACCAGAGTAAAGTAGTACGTAGTGATACCTTTTTTTTTAAATTGGACTAACGCTACAATTAACAGATAAGAGGAATCCTCTGGAAAGCTTGTCTTTTAAATGTTACATTAGTCCAGTAAAAAAGGTATCACTACGCACTGCTATACTCTTAATTTTGGCATCTGGACTAACACGTCTTATCAAAATCTAGATATCTCCAAATAATTGTTTTAAAAAGAAACATTACATTAAAAAAAAAAAAAAAAATTATGGTCATTTCAGCTCACTGAGCTCCATACATGTATACCCAGACAAAATCAGCCCCCCCCAGATACATGTATACCCAGACAAAATCTGCCCCCCCCCAGATACATGTATACCTAGACAAAAATCAGACCCCAGATACAGGGCCATCTTTAATTTTGACTGGGCCCTGGGGAAACCTTTTCTTGGGCCCCCCCCCATGCACATTTTCTCTCCACCCCAAAAACTGTGCTTTGTTTTTATTTACATGGTTACATTTGGAAGCGGTGATCACAGCCCACTGCAGACGTATTTTTTTTGTATTTTTTTTGATTACTCACACACGCACATGGAGACCCTGCCCCACTCTCACACCATGCATGCTGCACACACACACACAGGTTGCGCACACACACACACCAAACTGCAAACATATACACACACACAGGTTGCGCACACACCAAACTGCAAACCTACACACAAACTGCAAACACACCAAACTGCAAACACACACCCACACCAAACTGCAAACACACACCCACACCAAACTGCAAACACACACACCAAACTGCAAACCCACCAAACTGCAAACACATACCCAAACTGCAAACACACACCCACCAAACTGCAAACACACACCCAAACTGCAACACACACCCAAACTGCAAACACACACACACACACACCAAACTGCAAACACACACACAAACACACCAAACTGCAAACACACACACAAACACACACACACTGCAAAACACACCAAACACACACACACAACTGCAAACACACCCACCACACACACACACAACTGCAAACACACCCACCACACACACAACTGCAAACACACCCACCAAACACACACACAACTGCAAACACACACCAAACTGCAAACACACACACACACAAAACTGCAAACACAGGTTGCGCACACTCACAAAAACAGGTTGTAAACACATGGAAAACATTTTCCCTCTGCTTAGAGGGGAGGGGGGCAGCTGTGTATTAAGTGGAGGCTAAAGGGTTTCCCTTTCCCCACTGAGATTGTAAGGGGGTATAAAAGTATTCAGCACCCCAAATAGAGGTATGGGAGATGCTATGCCTTGGGCTTCGCGTGGGCGGGGGCAGAACGGTGCAGGGCAGTTTTTTTTCTCTCTCCCTCTCAAGTCTAAACTGTCCCTGCCTGCAAAATCTACCAGACCCAGCTGCAGCAAATTGAAAGAGGTGCCCGAGGGCAGCCTCCAGGAGCACATACATACATACATGGGTGAGTGTGGCATCCTCTCTCCTGGCGCTGGGTCTGGGTCTGGGTCTGTCTGTGACAGGTGGAAGGAGAGCTCAATGCTGGGCCCAGGCTCACTGCATGAGCTGTGGGCTCCAGGCCCCCTGTGAGTCACTGACACTTAGGGGCGGAGCCACAGTCGTCTTCCTGCTCCCTGACCTGAGTGAAGTGAAGTGGCTGCACATGTTGTGTCCTGCTGTGAGGGAGAATCAGCCCCAGATGGGTGCTGGCAGCCATCGGCCAGGCCTAGGCAGGCCACAGTTCCTCCTCTCCATCCTGCTGCAGCATTTAAAAAAAAAAACACCCACTGCTAGAAATCAGACCAGGTGGCCCAATTATGAAGCAGCCTGCCGGGATTTCTCCCGGTATCCCGGTAGGCCAGTCCGGCCCTGCTTCGCAGGCACCAGACTGCCTCTTATATATCTAAAATTCGCGCTGGCGCACAGGCCCCATCCTCTCTCCCGCAGGACATCATGACACTCTTTCACAAGCACTTCCAAGACACGTATAACCTTCCCACACAAACGGATACGCAGAACACCGACATCATTGAGGCTTACCTTCGGAAACATCTCCGTATCACCTTGTCGAGCGACGCCCGTCAATCCTTAGACAGACCCATAACTGGAGATGAGCTCGAGGAGGTGATTAAATTGACACCCTCTGGCAAGTCTCCTGGTCCAGATGGACTCACCCTCCAGTATTATAAATCCCTGCGTGGACTCTTGGCCCAACACTGGCCGCGGGCCTTTAATTCACTCACGAAGGACACACAGTTGCAGGCATCGGCGTTGGCAGCTAATATCATACTAATCCCGAAATCAGGAAAAGACCCCGAGCTCTGCGGCAGCTACAGGCCAATTTCCCTCCTTAACCAGGACCTTAAGCTGTTTGCGAAAGTCTTAGCTAACCGTTTGAAAGCATACGTGCCCACGCTGGTACATTCAGACCAGATGGGCTTCATACCCGGGAGGGAGGGTAGGGCGAACACGGTACGAGCGATAGACCTCATTCACGCAGCCACCACCGGGGACCGGGAACCGACCTTACTGCTGTCTACGGACGCAGATAAGGCGTTTGACCGGATCAGCTGGCTGTTCCTCTCACACACTTTACGTTTCATGGGCATGGGCACGAACATGCTGACCTGGATCAATGCCCTTTATACTAACCCCACGGCTAGGATCAACATTAATGGCGCACTGTTAGCCCCCTTTCCGATCACAAACGGCACAAGACAGGGCTGCCCCTTGTCACCACTCTTGTTTGCGTTGACACTGGAACCGTTTTTGCAGGCGGTCCGCTCGAACACTGACTTGCACGGCGTGGTGGTTGGGAACAGAGAGCACCGGGTGGTGGCATATGCAGATGATATGCTGTTTTTTCTCCGCCAGCCGAGGATCTCCCTCCCGAAACTACTACAACTCTTTGCCCAATATGGTGCCTTAAGCAATTTAAAGATTAATATGGACAAATCTGAAATTCTGCCCCTTCATGTCCCCCCGGACATGAAGGAGTCCCTGGTGACGGCCTTTCCCTTCCGCTGGTACACTACGGGACTGAAATATTTAGGCATTATGCTGACGCCGGACTGCGTGGCACTGTATGCAGCTAACTATCGACCGCTCCTGGTGACCCTGACTAACGACCTTTTATCTTGGTCATACCCTCATATATCTTGGTTTGGCCGCATCGGAGTAGTTAAATTGAATATACTGCCGCGCATCCTGTATCTTTTTCAGACCATTCCGATACTCTTGCCACGCGCCTTTTTCGCTCAAGTAACACGCCCGCTCACTAGATACATCTGGGACTCTAAAAAACCTAGAATTGCTATGACGCTACTCCCACACCCAAATGCGCTGGTGGGGTGGCGGTGCCACACTTTTGGCATTACTATGGCGCAGCCCACCTTCAGCGCATGTTGGAGTGGTCGACCGGCGTACAAGACAAGCAATGGGTGGAGATTGAGCAAGCCTGTGCGAGCTACCCTCTGTCCGACCTCCCCTGGCTCCCAGCTTCCACGCAAAACAAAGGGACAAGAGCACAACCTCTGATTGACGCTACACTATGCACTTGGAGAAGCCTCAATACTAAACTTAACCTTGCACCATTCCCATCCCCACTGTTGCCGTTGCAACGGCTCCCGGAGTTCTCCCGATCTTTACAGTTGACAGGCCTTGCAGACCCCCCGCCTTCGCCGCGCCCCCGTCATTTCTTAGCTGCTGGACTACCTATTGCATGTAACCTTCTACCCCTCTCACAACCTAATTCCTTTTTGACTAGGTTCCACCACCACAGACTAATTCAGCAGTTACGCTCTCTTTCCACGCTTGACTCGTTTACGAGATCACTCACGCCATTCGAGACAATAGTGGAAAGGGGTAGCCTACCCTCCCATTGCCTTTCGGCGATGTACGACCTTATACAATGAAAGGAAAGAGGGGTGAAGCGCCCACCGGAATGGTACCTATCCCACTCGCTGAATGCTGTATAGGGGGTTTCTCTAAATACCCGAGTGACAATTTTGTAAATAGAATGACAACACAGCGCTTAAAGAGACCGAAGTCCAAAAAAGACAGTGGGGTAGATACTCAATATGTCCATAAACCGAAGTCGTTATCCTTTAGGAGATGATCTTCTCAAAACAGCATCGATGAAATACGTACTGTGCGGAGAAAACACAAAAACAGAGGACCAAAATTGCGCAGTAGGCCAGTACCCACAGTAAGAGTATTGCACATCGATTATCAACTCACATTCTGTGGAGCCCACAACCGGCTCCAGGAATAAGGCGAGCAGGGACTTTATATAGGTTGCCCATAAAACCTTCCAGCGACTTCTTCAGGGTTCACCAGAGTGAGGACACTGTGAGATATTTGATAAAAACCAAAAAGGCACCTCCTAGTGCGGTAAGTCACACACAATTTTGTGTTTTAAGGAGATAGCCAAATTAGAACTCACACACTATTGAGCCTCTATTGGCTCCGTCACAATACGCTCAGGGAATCGTAAGGTGTTCCCCAGACCTTCTTTGCAGGAGTTATGGAGGCAGACAGCAATAAATTTTAAAACATTAAAATATTTATTTAATTTAGAAATAGATAGACCATATCTACCAAATTCAAGACCAGGACGCGTTTCGCCAACAAAGGCTTCCTCAGCTGGTTATCATATGTCTAGTCTTGCTGCTGCCATTATATACAATGCACATTTTTTACAGATTGAAAAATCAGTCAATTAGAAATTAACATACTTAAATTCAGATGTGTTTAATTGGCACCCGCCGTTTGTGTATAATTAGACGCCCTGCGTGTCACCCCGGAACGCGGAAGTGGGGAATTGGTGCGGAGGAGGAAAGAGATTAAATCTTTCTATTGCGAACATTGCGCCCGCCATTTTGCGCATGCGCACATCCCTGCGTATCAAGCTGGGACGCAGGATCTCCGAAGGATCGTACATCTCCAACTAAAGCCTCAAAAACATCCTCAATAGCAATAAAGACACCAGCACCACCACCCCTACAACACTGGGCTAGTGATTGCATTTAGATCTATAAAAACTATATAGTACTACATAGAACGTGATGGCTATAGGTTAACGCCACTGTACCACAGTGTGTATCTATATGAAACATATTTCCTATATCTGTGGATAAAAGTGGAATTTATCTAAAAAACAAGGTCTGGACATTGGTCCAGTGCGATAATACAAGTGGAACCTTGAATACTGTGTATAAATAATATTATTAGGAAGTGAAGGTCATTAATAAGGTGCATGATGTTAACTCATAAAGTACCTTTGAGGGACTAATCTCTATAACATTATATGTGCAAACTACTAATAAATATAGTTCCAGTGACGATAGATTCATGAACACTTGAAAACCTCTAGAAACTAATTACATATACAGCAAATGCAGTAATATGTTTAATAAAGTGCATGACTACTAGGAATGAAATTAGTGAATCTCCAAGTGATGACTTGTATGGTGTCAATTTATAGTGGATGAATAATATATAATTAAAATTGTTTAATAATTAAGCTATATAAAGTGATATAGTGCAATAGTGATTATAGTAGCTGATATCATAGAATTATAATTAAATATTGGTTACAAATTGAGCCTATATAAAGTGATGCAGTGCAATAATGATTGTAGTAGCTAATGCTAACTCGTTGTAAAAATGCACCAAAGAAGTGCAATACGATATTCGTCATGAAGTACCTTTGAGGGACTGATCTCTATAACATAAATGTGCAAACTACCAATAAATACAGTAACAATGAGAATACATTCATAAACACTTAAATACCTCTAAAATCTAATTACACATATAGCAAAGGCAGTAATGTTTAAAAATAATCATAAACTAAATCACATAATGTAAAGAGGCTAATCTCTGATCATCATATATATATAGATGGTATAATATGGGGATATAAATGCATTGTATTTCCTCTAAAAACTAATCTCATATATGGTATATTGGATAATAAGATATTAGGTAAAGATGACTGGGTACTAAATACCATTGAAAGTTGTGTCAGTAGTAATAATGGGCATAACCCTTGATGTCCATGTGGACTAAAGATATTCACTTATAATGACAAGACTGTCAATATACATACATGTAATAAATAGAGTTATTATGCACAAAAGGGGAAAAAAACAAGAGGGGACCCAAAATTAAAGGAAGTGGACCAATTCAAAATCATTATTCAAACCTCCCGGTGTTAAAGTGCCAAGATCAAAGATTAATTTCATCTCCTCTCTCCCCAAGGCAGTAGTTTCGCTCATTCCCCTATTATTACATCTCACTTTTTTCACAGCAGAGAATTTGAGGCCTTTTGCACATCCATTATGAAATCATTTAAAATGCTGAGACACAGAATGTTTCTCATATTGCTTATTAATATTCCTGACGTGCTCAGAGATTCTCACATTCAGGGCTCGGCTCGTACGGCCCACATATTGGAGTCCACATGGGCACTCCAAAAGATACAGGACGTTTTTAGAATAACAGGTCAGGATTTTCTTAATTTTGACCGTTTTCCCTGTTTTCCTATTCATAAAGCTCTCATTATATCGCTTTTTATTCCCTGTAGACCTACAGGCCAGACATTGGCCACAGCCATAGTATCCTTCCTTTACATGAAAATGATTGACTATTTTCTTATCAATGAATTTGCTCTTAACCAGTCTCTTTTTTATGTTATTTGCTCCTCGAAAAATGATTTTAGGTTTATCCCCTATAATCGAATGGAGATCCTTATCTCTCTTTAAAAAATGCCAATGCTTTCTAAAAACCTTTTTAATTAAAACACTATTTTCATTAAAATCACAGAGAAAAGGGACTCCTGTCATCGCTTCTTTCCTGGTTTTATATTGTATAAGGCTATTTTGATCTACCACCTTCAAATCTCTTATTAACCCTTCCAATTCAATTTCACAATAGCCTTTATCAATAAACTCTTGTTTCAGAATTTCCGCCTGTTCTTCAAAAATCACATTGTCTGAACAGTTCCTGCGTAACCTGGTGAACTGTCCCTTTGGGATTCCTTTCAACCATATCGTATTGTGACAACTTGTCTTGTCAATATATGTGTTTGTGTCTACATCTTTGAAATAGGTTTTAGTTTCCAAGATTCCATCTTTCACATAGATCTCCAAGTCAAGAAAAGAGATTCTTTCTCTACTCCACTTTTTCTCAAGTTTTATGCCCCATTCTTCATTGTCCAGACCCATCAAAAAATCCAACAATTCAACCTCCTCCCCCTTCCATATGAATAGTAGATCGTCTATGTATCTCCTATAAAATGGGACTCTATCATTTATATCCCCATATTATACCATCTATATATATATGATGATCAGAGATTAGCCTCTTTACATTATGTGATTTAGTTTATGATTATTTTTAAACATTACTGCCTTTGCTATATGTGTAATTAGATTTTAGAGGTATTTAAGTGTTTATGAATGTATTCTCATTGTTACTGTATTTATTGGTAGTTTGCACATTTATGTTATAGAGATCAGTCCCTCAAAGGTACTTCATGACGAATATCGTATTGCACTTCTTTGGTGCATTTTTACAACGAGTTAGCATTAGCTACTACAATCATTATTGCACTGCATCACTTTATATAGGCTCAATTTGTAACCAATATTTAATTATAATTCTATGAATATCAGCTACTATAATCACTATTGCACTATATCACTTTATATAGGCTTAATTATTAAACAATATTTAATTATATATTATCTCATCCACTATAAATTGACACCATACAAGTCATCACTTGGAGATTCACTAATTTCATTCCTAGTAGTCATGCACTTTATTAAACATATTACTGCATTTGCTGTATATGTAATTAGTTTCTAGAGGTTTTCAAGTGTTCATGAATCTATCGTCACTGGAAACTATATTTATTAGTAGTTTGCACATATAATGTTATAGAGATTAGTCCCTCAAAGGTACTTTATGAGTTAACATCATGCACCTTATTAATGACCTTCACTTCCTAATAATATTATTTATACACAGTATTCAAGGTTCCACCTTGTATTATCGCACTGGACCAATGTCCAGACCTTTTTTTTAGATAAATTCCACTTTTATCCACAGATATAGGAAATATGTTTCATATAGATACACACTGTGGTACAGTGGCGTTAACCTATAGCCATCACGTTCTATGTAGTACTATATAGTTTTTAATAGATCTAAATGCAATCACTAGCCCAGTGTTGTAGGGTGGTGGTGCTGGTGTCTTTATTGCTATTGAGGATGTTTTTGAGGCTTTAGTTGAGAGATGTACGATCCTTCGGAGATCCTGCGTCCCAGCTTGATACGCAGGGATGTGCGCATGCGCAAAATGGCGGGCGCAATGTTCGCAATAGAAAGATTTTAATCTCTTTCCTCCTCCGCACCAATTCCCCACTTCCGCGTTCCGCAGGTTGACACGCAGGGCGTCTAATTATACACAAACGGCGGGTGCCAATTAAACACATCTGAATTTAAGTATGTTAATTTCTAATTGACTGATTTTTCAATCTGTAAAAAATGTGCATTGTATATAATGGCAGCAGCAAGACTAGACATATGATAACCAGCTGAGGAAGCCTTTGTTGGCGAAACGCGTCCTGGTCTTGAATTTGGAGATATGGTCTATCTATTTCTAAATTAAATAAATATTTTAATGTTTTAAAATTTATTGCTGTCTGCCTCCATAACTCCTGCAAAGAAGGTCTGGGGAACACCTTACGATTCCCTGAGCGTATTGTGACGGAGCCAATAGAGGCTCAATAGTGTGTGAGTTCTAATTTGGCTATCTCCTTAAAACACAAAATTGTGTGTGACTTACCGCACTAGGAGGTGCCTTTTTGGTTTTTATCAAATATCTCACAGTGTCCTCACTCTGGTGAACCCTGAAGAAGTCGCTGCGGAAGTTTTATGGGCAACCTATATAAAGTCCCTGCTCGCCTTTATCCTGGGAGCCGGTTGTGGGCTCCACAGAATGTGAGTTGATAATCGATGTGCAATACTCTTACTGTGGGTACTGGCCTACTGCGCAATTTTGGTCCTCTGTTTTTGTGTTTTCTCCGCACAGTACGTATTTCATCGATGCTGTTTTGAGAAGATCATCTCCTAAAGGATAACGACTTCGGTTTATGGACATATTGAGTATCTACCCCACTGTCTTTTTTGGACTTCGGTCTCTTTAAGCGCTGTGTTGTCATTCTATTTACAAAATTACGACCTTATACAGTCCAGTGACGCCTGTCCATCTGCGGCTCGTTCCAGCTGGGAAAGGGAATTAGGCGTACAGTTTGAAGATCATCACTGGAGATCGATTTGCTCATTGGCCCACACTAGCTCGATGTCCACTAGGGTACAGGAAGCCAATTACAAGCTACTAACCAGATGGCACAGGACACCCAACACACTCAGACATTTGCCGGGAGGGGATGGGGCATCCTGCTGGAGTTGCAAAGCTCCCGCCGCCAACCCATTACATATTTGGTGGTCATGCCCGACCCTGCAACACTTTTGGCACACTATCCATGCCCAGGTTAGCGAGGTACCGGAGCCTCAATCCCCCTTCTCTCCGGAATTCTACCTATTGAGCCACACTGACATGGTCCCAGAGGTATTTAGGAAATCGGTGGCTGTCCGCCTATTACAGGCAGCAAGGTTGACGATACCCCAGCATTGGAAGCGTGCTGAACCCCCTCCACTTACGCTCTGGCTCCATGAGGTGGAGTCTATTCGCTCCTCTGAGGAGAGGTTGGCCTACGCACAGGGGAAGGCTGCTGAGAATGCCCTGAAATGGTATTACTGGCTATTGACCTGTCTGCCGAGAATGAGCTGTAACGTGCAGACCCCGGGTTCTTAGCTCTATATCTAAAACTGTGACATCCTGAAACCTACTGTGATTAAGTTGCCACACGGAATTATTTCTTCCTGCTGTTTATTTTTATTTTTTCCCCTTTTGTAATGACTACCTGAAAGACACGATATGACTAACCACTCGGAGTCTTGTATACTCTGATTTTTGTCATTTTCGGTTACGCTACAATATAGTAGCTCCATTGAATTGTATTATGTCATTTGTTTTACAATAGACTTGAATATGTTAAAAAAAAAAGAATTTGGGTGAACTTCACAAGGAATGGACTGAGGCTGGGGTCAAGGCATCAAGAGCCACCACACACAGACGTGTCAAAGAATTTGGCTACAGTTGTCGTATTCCTCTTGTTAAGCCACTCCTGAACCACAGACAAAACGCCAGAGGCGTCTTACCTTGGCTAAGGAGAGGAAGAACTGGACTGTTGCCCAGTCGTCCAAAGTCCTCTTTTCAGATGAGAGCAAGTTTTGTATTTCATTTGGAAACCAAGGTCCCAGAGTCTGGAGAAAGGGTGGAGAAGCTCATAGCCCAAGTTGCTTGAAGTCCAGTGTTACGTTTCCACAGTCTATGATGATTTGAGGTGCAATGTCATCTGCTGGTGTTGGTCCACTGTGTTTTTTGAAAACCAAAGTCACTTCACCCTTTTACCAAGAAATTTTAGAGCACTTCATGCTTCCTTCTGCTGACCACCTTTTTAAAGATGCTGATTCCATTTTCCAGCAGGATTTTGCACCTGCCCACACTGCCAAAAGCACCAAAATTTGGTTAAATGACCATGGTGTTGGTTTGCTTGACTGGCCAGCAAACTCACCAGACCTGAACCCCACGGAGAATCTATGTTGTATTGTCAAGAGGAAAATGAGAACCAAAAGACCAAAAAAATGGAGATGAGCCGGGCCCTGTGACTGGTGGTATCTTGGTCTCCCCCTCCCCTGCTGGTGGCCTCTTTATTCGATACCAGGAAGCAGAAATGAGGCGCACATACAATGTGATTTCAAAACGCTTGGAGCTTGCCCACATCTTTTATTGAAATGACAAGAGTACGGGGGTTGTTGCATAACAAGACATTTCGCAGGAGTGTATGTGCGCATGTTGTCTTGTCTGTAGGAGTTCTTGTGAGTTGTGACATGATTTATCAGTACTGCGATATCAAAGCGCCACGAACAACGCTGCGGTGGGAGACCCGATTAACCAACCGTCTCCACGAGATTCCTATTGGATGGGGACGCCACCAGCCCCCTGGATACGTTGAATAGAAAAAAGGATGGATCTCCAGTGCAAAAGAGGTGCCAAAAGGTTTATTCATGGAACATCAACCCTTTGAAAAATCAGTGACGTTTCGACCCTGAGGTCTTAATCATACGATGTATGATTAAGACCTCAGGGTCGAAACATCACTGATTTTTCAAAGGGTTTCTGTTCCATGAATAAACCTTTTGGCACCTCTTTTCCACTGGAGATCCATCCTTTTTTCTATTCAATGATTTATCAGTACGTGATGTACAACAAGAACAAGGCTGAGCAGCTGCGTAATGCAGTAGCCTGGCTGAAAGCACTTCCTCTAAGGCAGAGGAATTCACTATTTAAAAGTCTCCTTCCATGTATGCTGTGGGTTTGTGTTCTCGGAGTGATCTCTTCCTTTCCTCCAAAATGTGAGTCACTGGGAAATCAAATATGTATTTAGACATTTTACATATGAGTCTACAGAGGAGGAGGTTCTACCGCAGCTGTCTAAAGTAAAGACAAATAAGTCAATGGGGCCTGATGGGATCCACCCTAAATTATTAAAAAGAGCTCAGTGATGTAATAGCAAAACCGTTAACAGATTTATTTAACCAATCCTTGTTAACGGGAGTCGTCCCAGAAGACTGGAAGTTAGCAAATGTTGTGCCCATTTACAAGAAGGGTAGTAGGGAGGAATCGGGGAACTATAGGCCAGTTAGTCTTACGTCAGTAGTGGGGAAATTAATGGAAACCATGTTAAAGGAAAGGATTGTTGAACATCTAAAAACACATAGATTACAGGATCAGAAACAACATGGGTTTACCTCAGGGAGATCATGCCAAACTAATCTTATTGATTTTTTTGATTGTTAAAAAAAATAATAGACACAGGTGGTGCAGTAGACATTGCTTATTTAGATTTCAGTAAGGCTTTTGATACTGTTCCGCATAGAAGGCTTATCAATAAATTGCAATCTTTGAGCTTGGATTCCAATATTGTTGAATGGATTAGGCAGTGGCTGAGTGACAGGCAACAGAGGGTTGTGGTAAATGGAGTTTATTCGGCGCAAGGTCTTGTTACCAGTGGGGTACCTCAGGGGTCAGTACTTGGACCCATTCTCTTTAATATTTTTATTAGTGATATTGCAGAAGGTATTAATGGAAAAGTATGTCTTTTTGCTGATGACACAAAGATTTGCAACAGGGTTGACGTTCCTGGAGGGATCAGCCAAATGACAAATGATTTAGGTAAACTAAAAAAATGGTCGGAGCTGTGGCAATTGAGTTTTAATGTGGATAAGTGCAAGATAATGCACCTGGGACGTAAAAACCCAAGGGCTGAATATAGAATATTTGATACAGTCCTAACCTCAACATCTGAGGAAAGGGATTTAGGGGTTATTATTTCAGAGGATCTAAGGGTAAGTAGTCAATGTAATAGAGCAGCAGGAAATGCTAGCAGAATGCTTGGTTTTGTAGGGAGAGGTATTAGCAGTAGGAAAAGGGAAGTGCTCATGCCACTGTACAGAGCACTGGTGAGACCTCACTTGGAGTACTGTGTGCAGTACTGGAGACCGTATCTCCAGAAGGATATAGACATCTTAGAGAGAGTTCAGAGAAGGGCTACTAAAATGGTGTACGGCTTGAAGGAGAAAAGTTACCAGGAAAGGCTTAATGATCTTAACATGTACAGCTTGGAAAAAAGACGAGACAGAGGAGATGTGATAGAAACATTTAAATACGTAAAGGGAATCCACAAGGTAGAGAAGGGAGTATATTTAAACGGAAACAAAGTAGCAAAACAAGAGGACATAGTCTTAGATTAGAGGGGCAAAGGTTTAAAAGTAACATCAGGAAGCATTATTTTACTGAGCGGGTGGTGGATACATGGAACAGCCTTCCAGTAGAAGTGGTAGAGGCCAAAACAGTAATTGAATTTAAGCAGGCATGGGATAGGCATAAGGCTATCCTAAACAAAAGATAAATCCAGGTAAAGTATCCATGTAATTGGGCAGACTAGATGGGCCGAAAGGTTCTTATCTGCCGACATTTTCTATGTATATTAATATATGACACATGCCCTCAGACAGGGTCAATCCTGGGGTTGAGGTGCCAGATCGGCCATGTTTTCCTGGGCACATGACGTTACTATTTCATGCATAGGGGAGCACAGGGAAGAGTGCTGCCCCGCAACCTGTATAATTCATATGCTGCAGTTAGGAAATCAAGACAAATCACCTGGGATTCCTTGATTATGTCTTACCTGCAGTATATGGATTGTACATGTTGCAGGGTGGCATTTTCATGAACTGTCCATCGGCATGAATAAATTATGTGTCCAGGAAAACATGGCAACTCTATCCCGGGGTTTCCAGGACACATATTACAATTTCATCCAGAGGGAAAGCACAGGGAAGCTGCTGCCCTGCAACATGTATAATTCAGCAGTACAGACACCAGTTATCTAATCATAGCAGGTCACCTGAGATGCCCCTGTGATTTCTTGCTACATATGACTTGTACATACTGAAAGTTAGGATTTCCCATGGCGGGCTGTGACCATGAATCAATAACATGAGTCCAGGTAAGCATGGAGAATCTGGCGCCCCTAGTGAAGCCGCTTTTCCCCATTGTGACGCACAGTACGGCAGATCACTGTTTAGTGACTGGTCCCCAGAGCTCCCCGCCCACACACCCGAGACCACGCCCCTCTCAGTACGGTACGCAGGTGGGCGGGGCCTTGCTGGCATGTGGGCTTGGCTTCCGTGTAGCCCAGTGGAGATTGACGGGGGAGTCCCTGCTGCCTGTGTGGCGCAGTATACGCAGGTGGGAGGAGCTCGGGCTTAACGGAGGGCGGAGTCCGGCTTCTCGGGCAGGAAATTCCGGGCTGGTGTTCGGTAGCCGCGGACACAACCCTCCCCCATCAGGATGGAGCTGAGGTGCTGGGGCGGAGACTGGGGCTTGCCCTCTGTGCACCCCGAGTGCCTGGTTGTGCTGGTAAGAGGTTCCCCCTGTGTGCGGGACTGCAGGAGCAATGCGACCTCTGATTTAACCTCAGGCTGACCCATGTGCTAGGCAGGAGGGGGGGACTGTGCCCCCCTATGTGGTGTACCGGGCAGCCTGCACCGTCTATACCCATGGGCATCTCTACCATAATATGTCACACGCTGCTTGGTGCCCCAGCTCCTCGTGCACTCTGTCACCCGTCCTCCCCTCTCCGGGCAGATACCTGTGGGAGTCTAGGACAGGCCTATCTATTACACAGGTGTGTGTCTGGGCGTGCTACCTTACCTTGCCATAGGCTAATCCTGCGGTCCTGCTCAGACACCCCCCCCCCCCAGTCAATAATGGTGCAGATCCTCAGAGCTGACTGGAGGGGAGGGGGTGCTGCTTGAAGTAGTATTGGGAGGCTGTATGAGACATGAAGGGGTCATGATCGAGCTTTTATAGATGAATGAATCCTGTTTTCCTCATAACCAATAATTAAATTACACTGTCCTTTTTCCCTGCTGTAATTATGCTTTCTTGAGAGCAGAAGGCATGTCTGCGAGGGGGGGGGGACGCCCTCCTACCTCCGCTGAGCACAGTGCATTCCTATGGAGGATTGCGCTCTGTAGCCCCGTTCTATGTCTGTCGTAGCTTTTTGATGGGGGTGCTGAAATCATGTCTGGTGTAGTGCGTGCAGCTCGTGTGCACGTTACCCCGTGTGGCCCTCCCCGTCGAGCCGTCAGAAAGCTGCGACGGACGCAGGGAGGAAGGTCACATGGACGCACTCGGTGTGACCGCAGCTTAAAGGAACTACTGAAAAGTAGAGTCTAGGGCTGAAACAATCGCCAACTCCACTATTTTCATCAGTTGTGACTTTATTTTTGTGCAGCGCACCCTGTTTAGAGTCAGACGGAGTTAAACGTTCTACCCTCGGACTGTGCTTCGGAGTTGATTTGTAGAAGATGTGTCGCTGCTTTAGTTCTAGGGATATGTCAGACATAACCAGTTTGTTTTTATTCAGTTTATAACTGTAGCAGCGCTATAACACAAACCCTGGGATACTGCCACTGGGTATGGGCGCTGTAATGCTGGTGTTTTAGCCTTACTTAAAGCTGGAATTCTGTGCCACCACCTCAACCTGCCTGCCATCCCCTCTTTGGTTTGGAGCTGCCATTCTCTCCCTTTGGTCCAGTCCCATCCCACAATCTCCCTCCCACACTCAGGTCCAGTATTTTGCAGAAACCCCACTCTCTTACACCCGGGTCAAGTCCCTTACCCAAACTCACTCCCTTCAACCTCCAGAGCCTCCTCCTGCTCAGTTTGTTAATGAAATTATTGTAAAAGGACCCTCAATGCACCCTGACCACTTTAGCTTATTAATGTGGTCAGGCTGCGATGAGTGCCCCCCCCCCCCCGTTCTCAGCCTGCTTTCGTGCTCATATATCTGAGCACTTGTAGTAGCATTTGTTTGGGGACAAAGCGAACATGGGCTTACGCTGCGGACGCAGCATCCATCCATCAACTGTGACCAGGCGCTCGTGTACCTTGTGTGCAAAAAGTATGAAATTTGCATATGTACGTACGAAAGTAATATACACTATGAAAATTGTTTACAAAAGGAGGGGGAGACGCAGGGGTTGATTTATTATTTTTTGCCCATAATATTCCTTTTAAATAAACACAAAGTATTTTTTATATATATATATATATATATATTTTTTTTATTCGATGAATTAGATCTTTTCTTTTTATTATTTTTTTATGCAAATAATCGTTAGTTGTAGTCTTGCAATTAAATAAATGGGCAGAGGCCTTTGCCAAACTATTTGTTCTTATATTCGAGTAAATTTACTCACCTTTTGTCCCATGCTGGACGCAGATTCTCCTCTTCAGCTCAGGGGCTCCCGAACCCTGAAGGCCCAGAGGCTTTTCTACATGATTTGCTGTCACTGCGTTACTTGTGCAGCGTAGGAAACGTATATGGCGAATTTTACTTACTCAAGTTCAATAGCACGTGCTAGGTGTAGAGGCGGGCCCTATTTATTAAGATGCCATGGGTCGACTCCAACCTGGACGATAAGTTAATGTCTGGTGCTGTGAGTAAAATTCGCCCCTGAGCTATCACAACCTAGCTATACGAGCCCTGCTTGCACTTTGGTTGTTGCGCAAGCTTTAGGCTGACCGTCCACTGGGTCTGTATTTGTGCGATGGTGTGATCATCCAATATCGTCTGTCGTCGTCCGATCCCACAACATGGAGCCCTCTTCCACTGCATCTGACCACCATCGGACGACTTCAGATGATATTTTGCAAATACAACAGACGAGTGATCTTCCCCATGTCAATGGGATTTATCAGACGATCTGGTACAATATACTTGAAAAAGATTAATTCTATAGTTAAACTGCTGTGCCGTGGCAGGGAAATTGTCTCATAGAGAAGTGATTCAATTTGACAGCCCATAGGATTCAATGTAAAACTATACATTTTCGTTTTTATTAATTTTTCTTTGAAGTTTTTCATCCGCAGCAAATAGCCTTTTTTAGTTATTGATTCATTTTTTTTTTATTTTATTAAAAGAAATTGAATTTTTGTAGGTATTCTGGACTCTTATAGGCAAAATTTTCCTTTTTTTTTTTTTTTTTTTTTTTTCCTTTTCTTCAGGGTGGCAGCGTTTGGCGTTGCTGTCCTTGGTGCTGAAACCTAGGGTTCTTTATCTCCCCGCAGTGGGTTTTTGAAAAATATATACAGTGGCAAGAAAAAGTATGTGACCCCTTTGGGATTACGTGGAGTTTTGCATGAATTGGTCATAAAATGTGCTCTGATCTTCATCTAAGTCACAACAATTTGAATAAACAGTCTGCTTAAAATAATACAACACAAACCTATGTTTTCATGTTTTTATTTGAACAGAACATGTAAACATTCACAGTACAGGGTGGAAAAAGTATGTGAACCTTTGGACTTAATAACTGGTTGACCCTCCTTTGGCAGCAATAACCTCAACCAAACATTTCCTGTAGTTGCAGATCAGACCTGCACAACGATCTGGAGTAATTTTGGACCACTCCTCTTCACAAAACTGTTTCAGTGTAGCAATATTCTTGGGATGTCTGGTGGGAATCGCACTCTTAAGGTCATGCCACAGCATTTCAATCGGGTTGAGGTCAGGACTCTGACTGGGCCACTCCAGAAGGCGTATTTTGTTTTGTTGAAGCCATTCTTTTGTTGAATTACTTGTATGCTTTGGGTCATTGTCCTGTTGCATCACCCATCCTCTGCGGAGCTTCAGTTGGCGGACAGAAGGTCTTACATTTTCCTGCAAAATGTCTTGATAAACTCTGGAATTCATTTTTCCATCAATGACAACAATCCGTCCAGGCCCTGAGGCAGCAAAGCAGCCCTTAACCATGATGCTCCCTCCGCCATGTTTTACAGTGGGGATGAGGTTTTGATGTTGGTGTGCTGTGCCTTTTTTCTCCACACAGTGTTGTGTGTTTTTTCCAAACAACTCAATTTTGGTTTCATCTGTCCACAGAATATTTTGCCAGTAGTGCTGTGGAACATCCAGGTGCTCTTTTGCAAACTTCAAACGTGCTGCAATATTCTTTTTGGACTTCCTCCGTGGTGTCCTCCCATGTACTCCATTCTTGTTTAATGTTTTCCTTATTGTAGATGTGTCAACAAAAATTTTAGCATGTGCCAGAGATATCTGTAAGTCTTTAGCTGACACTCTAGGATTCTTCTTTACCTCATTAAGCATTCTGCGCTGTGCTCTTGCAGTCATCTTTACAGGACGACCACACCTAGGGAGAGTAGCAACAGTGCTGAACTTTCTCCATTTGTAGACAGTCTGTCTTACCGTGGACACATGAACATCAAGGCTTTTGGAGATACTTTTGTAACCCTTTCCAGCTTCATGCAAGTCAACAATTTCTTTTGAAACTTTGTCCCAGGTTAAAATATTCAAATTTTCCATAGTCTATAAATGCACATTGACGTATATGCCTAAAACCAAAAAATTGCACTAGCTTATACTTTAGGCACTGTCTATGCCGGTTTCATGATTGCATTTAGTGTGATGTGCTTAAAAAAATTCCTAAGATTTCCTTCTTCACTGTCATCCCCTGCTATATTATGTTTCCTTGATACTCCTTTTTTGTGTGTGTGCTCTGTGTTGTGTTATGTGGGGCACATCTGGATCCTCTATGTCCACGTATGATAGAATACGTCAAAGAGCTGCCGAATGGTTCTTTAACCCCTTCACTACCAAGTGATTTTTCCCAAAAAATCATTGTCAGAAACTAGTGTTTTTTTTGAAAAATCACTTTTAATAAATTGTACAGTAATACATATCGATTACTGTAATAACCCATTTGGCCAGTAGATGGCGCCATCTATTGCCAAACTGAGTTCGAGGTTTTAACAGCAGGTCTATTTTCTTGTTTCTCCCTGCATCGGCTGCTGACAGCTGCTGAAAGTCCGCTATTTCAGAGTTTGCAGCCGCCGATTTTATAAGTTTGGCTCTTTGGGCATTATCCACACAGGGCTAAAGCTTTGGGAGCACCTTCTGCAGCCCAAAAGCTAACAAAATTTGTTTGCAGCAAACAAATTTCATTGGCTTTGGGGTGCAGATCAGCATATCGAGATATCTCGATATGCTGATCTGCAGCCCAAAAGCTAATCGAGATCTCTATCGGCGCACCAGATGGGGCCTTTGATGCCTGAGATATTTCAATCGGTAGTGAAGGGGTTAATGAGATATTGTCAGAGCCATTTCAAGGATTTTGCAAAACCACTTAAAAGCCGGGGTCGGGCGAGCTTACTTGAGAGTGGGAGGAACATGCGTGGACGTTCCTTCCAGTCTGAAGCCTGTGTGTCCACCTCGCTGAGTGAACCCCCTGTCTTGCGTCAGTCGAGGCTTTTAGCACATTCAGTGTAGCGCGCACACTACACCGTCGAAACTGCAGCCTTAACACAAGGGTCTGAAAGCCTGTACTCATTACTGTATACAAACTTGTTTTGAGAAGAAACAACTGCGTTGGACTAGCTCGTTCTCCTCTAGGGAGCCGCTAACTAATGATTTATAGGAGCTCTTAATTTACCGTATGCAGCCATAGCCGCTGCGTATATAGCATATATACGTTTTTGCACATTTGTATGGACTATTTGCAGCCTGCTTATCTAGACTTTACTAAAAACCAATAGATACCTAGCCGGACGCAGCACATCCCATTGTTTTCAGTGCTGTGTTGGTCCGGTTTTTGGGATTGATGATTAATGCTGACAAGTTACATTACATCAGGTTGGCGGAGACTTCTACAGTAAATTGTGCATATTCTATTCATAGTATGCATCATTTCAATAATATGGGTCGTTAATTATGTGAACAGACTCCCCTAAATGCCAAAAGGATTGACCTCTATTCCTGTTAATGTCTGTTTTTATGAATGGTCATGAAGTAATGCATAACTGCAATAAAACCCACTATAATTCTTTGCATGTGCTAGTATAAAAGAACACATTGTATTTTCCATAAGAAGAAAAAAAAGCCCAATTCTTAGACGCTCCAAGCAGTGTATCCACGTATACTCAGTCCAATAAGGTTTCTAGTTCGCATGTCCGCGTAGCTGGCCGTTCGCATGTCCGCGTAGCTGGCCGTTCGCATGTCCGCGTAGCTGGCCGTTCGCATGTCCGCGTAGCTGGCCGTTCGCATGTCCGCGTAGCTGGCCGTTCGCATGTCCGCGTAGCTGGCCGTTCGCATGTCCGCGTAGCTGGCCGTTCGCATGTCCGCGTAGCTGGCCGTTCGCATGTCCGCGTAGCTGGCCGTTCGCATGTCCGTGTAGCTGGCCGTTCGCTTGTCCGCGTAGCTGGCCGTTCACTTGTCCGCGTAGCTGGCCGTTCGCTTGTCCCTTTTGCATTGATGTCAGCAAATCTGCATGTTTCCTCCCTTCATTGTCCCCCCCCCCCACCCCCGAGTGTGTGGTACACGGTTCTGCACTTTGCACTACACAACTTCAACCGGAGACCATCATTATCTGTGCTGGTGATGAGCAGTAATGTAACCCAAGGTGTTGTCAATTCACTAATTCATGTTTTACACCTAATACTCATCTGATCTACACATCCGTCAATTTTAAGATCTGCCAGGCCAGGCAGTGCTTTTCAGTCTGGATTTGTTACATGACTGCCCATAGTTTCCTATTTATAGCTGCCATGGGGACGCCAGGTTCTGGCCTTCACTTGCTGTAGACCAGGGATCCGCAAGATGCTTTGCAGCTACATTGCTCATTATGCTCAGCCAGTCTAACGAGTAGCTTGGCATCATGAGAGATGTAGTTCCAAACATCTGGTGGGCCAAGCTTGCTGACCCCAGCTGTAGACCATCCACATCTGTGTGACGCATGGCCTTCTCCAAAATGCACTCCATAGGGATGCTTTTCTTTCTATGGCTGCGTTTCCATATGCCTCAAACCACCACATCTGCCCTCGCAGTGCGAAAGACACGCCGATCATATGAGTGAGCTGATTGGTGGAAATTCAATTACCTCCACTTCCCTGCATTCCGCCTCATCACAAATGACTGACAGCTGCCGCTTTCCCCTGCGTGTAGTGTGTCACAGCTTTAAGTCCTCATTTGTAAATGGATGGTGGGATCGCAGACGCTAGATAACTTGTGATTTACCGATTTTTATTTTTATTTCCAGGCATACGCAAGGTTTGCTGACGCTCAACTGAATATAAACCTTGTTGACTATACCTGGACAAGTCCAAAAGGTATCGTTATTAAAAATTCATTGATCTGATGCTTTCAAATGTATATTGTTCAAGTTCTATGATTCAGACATCATTTATATGAAATCATGCGTAGTTATATCTCCCAAAAACTTCATTTATTGAAGAGGTCTGCAACATTTTTGCTGCTCAAGCCTTTCTCCTCCAGCCTTGAGAAAGGCAATGTTGATGACTTCTTCGTTTAATTTGCCACAATCTTGAAGCTGGGCCGCCCGGTTCCTGTTCTTTCATTTTGTAGTGCTGAGTGTAGCGGCGCCGGCCATGTGCTCTTTGCCCCTAATATCCCACCAGGAGATGCATATTGAATTGGGCTTAAAGGTTAATGCGATATCTCATCCTTTAAAGTCTTTATCGCCTCTTTTGTGAACCCTGGCATGAATCTCAGAAGATGCTCCTCACCCTTGTTCGTCCTTTTCGTAATGGCAAAAAAGGTTGACCAAAATGCATGTATTTGAATAGGATGCAGTGTATTGGTCTTTTTATATGGCCTTTTTACTTTTGTATAAACGTCCAATGCACCGAGGTGGACAAAGTGACTGAAAACCACAGGAAGGCAACCGTGGCCCACTAGATGTTTTGGAACTCCATTTTCCACAAGGCTTGGTCAACCTGAGGAATGGCTGAGTATCATGGGAGCTGTAGTTCCAAAACATCTGGAGGTCTAAGGTTAATGACCCCTTCTTTAAACGGTCAAACACGACTGGTAAGAAGATCCTGGATGATGCAGTCACTGAAGTATCTCGATTTTCTACAGATCCTCATTCGTCTCGCAGCTTGAATATCTGCAGACATTTATATAAAATCCTTTGTAATTGGCACAATCATATGATGTCAACCTGCATTTTCTGCTTTTTCTAAATTAGTCTGTGTGGAAACTTAAAGGGACACTCTACTCAAAAAATAACCCCCTCCCCGTTTTTTTTATCCTAACCTATCCCTATTCCCTTAATAAATCTTTATTTTTTTATGAATTTTTTTGTAACTGTAATACTTATCCTAAAATCCACTTCTTTCCAGCGGCGTCTTTTTTTATTTTTTATACTCCCCTCCCTCCTCTTCCGCTCCCGTCCTTCTTGATGCGTCTTGGCTTCTGGTTTACGTGCGAAGCGTGCATGCGCGCCTCTCACATAAGCCAGCCAATCGGCAGGCTTCCTCCCGGCTCCCTCTGAGGATTAGTGTTGCGCGCAAGAGGATGCGCGCAACACTAACCCTCAGAGGGAGCCGCCAGCTTCTGCGGTGAGTTGGAGACGTCATCGCGCTGAAAGCACGATGACGTCTCCTACTCGGCAAAAGTCGGCAGAAGCGGGAAATATGATTCCCGCTCTGCTGACTGACAGCTGGGAGGGCGGAGTAAAGTTCTCCGCCTCTCTCAGCTGTTTCCAGCTGAACTGCCGAGCGGAGGGAGGGGGGACAGAGAGCGGCATACTCCGGGCATCACGACCACCTAAAATAGCTTAGGTGGTCATGTTGCCTAGAGTGTCCCTTTTAAGAATTCCAAGAAAATTACGGGCTGACCAGTTGATATTTCTAAATTGGTGTATCTATATTTTCTTCTATCTACCTGTTATGAGCTCCATTTGTGCTTTTCTGTATGAAACACGAATAGGTATTTGTCAGGCTTTTGTTCTTTTTTAATGTTTTTAACATTAACCCTTTCGCTGCTGAGGCTTTTCCCGCCCCTGTGCTGAGGTAATTTTTACCGGTTTTGCTCATCATGTTTAAACGTGTTTTTAAGGCTTATTTTAGTATATGACCCAGACATATTATATATTGTTCTTTCCGTCAGACTCGGCAGATTCATAATATGTCTTTTATTATATGTATACGTCATGACCTGTCTGTATATTATAACAAAAAATGCAATAAAATATGAATTTTAAATAATTTACAACGTGTAAAGTGTATTTTTTTTACATTTTAATATGTGAGCAATTGCGGTTATATTTTGTATGGGGTGCGCTTGTTAAAAAAATTAGAAATGGGGTCTCGTTACATATTTTTTTGGGGAAAATTACGTGATTTTTAACAAACGCACCGCATACAAAAATCGTTAGTGCAGCATCATTGTTCACATTATAATTGAAATGGGAACAATATTGCTGCATTAACAAACCAAAAAAAAAAAAAACTTGGTTATTTTTTTTTATTTTTTTTTATAATTTTTTTTTTAAAATCTTTTTTCACAGTCGTGCTTGGTATCGTTGGAACGGCCATGCTCTGGCCAATCCAACAGTACCAAACTTTAACCCCTAGCTGCCACGGATCGGGAGATAGGGGGTTCATTGGAACTCCAGGACTGGCGTCATCGTGCTATGCACAGGAAAGGATCACGAACCGGCGCTTTTCAGCGCAGATTCGTGATCCAGCTCCCCAGGGGTTAATGACAGCCACCGTTTGGAAGGGCAGGCTGTGCCCTTCCAAGCGGTGCCTGTATTAACCCCCTGCTCCCCGGCGATCGGGAGGGGAGGTCCGAAGGACCTCCCCCCTCCCTTTTCAGGCGCCTCCTCCGCACATGCGGGGGGGCGCCTGAATTAGATGTCATTGCGTCGCCGCGATGACATCTAATGTCCCCGCCGGGCTCCCGAGTGCTGGGCTGACATCCAAGATGTCAGAAGGAATCCGGCGGATTGCTGCCTCCTGTGCTCGGACGCGCTGAGCGCGTCTGTAGCACAGGAGAACCACTTGGTTGGACGCGCTGAGCGCGTCCATAGCAGCCAAGTGGTTAAAATGCATTGACCTTTTCACTTCTTTACACGGAGATGTATTTTGTTTTGTTCATTACTAAACCCCGGTTGTTGTTGTCTTGGTTAACTAAGCCCTTATGGCAGGGCCGTCAAACTCCGGATCCCTGGTTGTTTGTGTACTACATTTCACGTGATTCTCTTGCCATTCGTTACAATCCCCAGAATTGTTTGGATGCAGACAGTGGTGACTCTAGGAACAATATATAGTGGGCGGGGGGGGGGGGCACATAAGCTACCACAGTCAAAACCGGGGGGGGGGGAGCCTAATAATTTTTGCCAGTAAATCAAGCCACTGAAAAAAACTAGATTATATATAAAATTCTATAATCCCAGAGTTATGTGGTGCATTGATACCTTTTCGTTGTACTAACCTGATACATAAATTCAATATTTTATTTGCTGCAATTCGCATTTTTTGCCGACATCCGATAACTGCTTCAGCGACTCCAATTTTTCGCAAATTACGGTGACCATTCGCTAAATAGGGAATTCACCATATTTTCGGTGAAATTGATTCCCCCGATATGTGACAAAAAGCAAAGGGTCTAAAGATGAATTGACCATTTAGAGTCTAACTTCCATAATAACCCCTAAAACTCCATTAAAGCAGGCAAATACAATAAAACTAATAAACAGTGTGGTAAGTAGCTACCCATTAACCCCTAAACTGTCATTAATCAAGGGAAAGCATTAAATTAATAGACTGTCAGGTTCCTGAACCGTGCCTTGGCAGCCCCATTTAAGTATTGTGCATCTGATCTGTGCCTGCCCTTGACCTGTGCTGTTCCTTTCCAGCGCTGAGATCCAGCACTTATTCAGTTAAAACATGCACAGCATAGGTCACAAGACCTGAAAAAAGGGCCACCCCCCCTCCTCCTTGCTCCAGCATTGCCAAACCACTGCCAGTGAGAGAGGACCTATGCTGTGGCTTTCCTGTGTTATCATGAACCCCAAACCTTGCCATCGTTACCAGCCTTTCCTGTGTCTCCATACCCTTCAGTATGCAGTGTGTCCAAGATCACATTGTCCTGGTTTGTTTCCTGCGTCCCTATTGTCAAGCCCTATACGTGTCCTGTTCCTCACCTCTAAACCAATTGTTCTGCTGCTTCCTGCAGTAACTCCCCGCACGCCCCTGTACTGGTACTTAAAAGTATCCCGGGCCCAGTATCCTGCCACCACGGTACCACCCCCCCGGCACAATACCTGACAGTGAGGCATGTGGCCTACCCATTAACCCCTAAAATGCCATTAAGGGAAACCATGAAATGACTACACTGTGGGGCATGCAGCCTATCTATTAACGCCTAAAATGCCATTAATAAAGGAAAAATAAAATGTATACTGCGAGGGATGAAACCTGCCCATTTAACCCTCAATATATAACTAAACCAAAGCAAAAAAATGAAAGTAATACACAATGTAATCTAGTCTGACCATTAAGCCTGTCACTGCTGAGCCATTTCCACCCATTTGAAAGGCCAGAATCTGCCATTTTATAATAACGCCTAGATCGATCACGTAGCCAGAGGATACTGCGGTCCGAAGATGTGAGGGAAGCTGGATGCTGATCTCTGGGGGGGGGGCGCAAGGAATAACCTAGGGGGGCAATTGCCCCCCCCCCCAGAGACTCCTATGACAGCGAGAGCAGGGAAGCAGGACGCCGCGATCGCACTGAGGAGAATGTGATTGCGGGAGAGGGCGAAGGGATGGGTATGTATCCAGCCAGAGTGTGGCTCGGGGTTACAGCGTTTAGCATTGAAATATAACCCTGAGCCATACTCGGGGAATCCGCTAGGGGGCTGGATATTTGCACCGATTCTGACATATGTAATATGTCAGAATCAGAACGCCAGGGAGGTTGATGCAATTTTTTTTCTTTTTCTGTTCTAAGGCAGTGGCATTACGTGTTTTTACATAGTACAGCAGCATTGTTCGCTTTATATCTCCTTATTTCCCCCGCTGGGAGCAAATGGAGAGGTGATGGTGCAATTGGTTAATACCCACTTGTCCATCTAAAACACAAACTGCTGCAGCACTGCGAGGAAAGCGGGGGGTACTTTGCACCCACCCCTGTATCTCCATTCTTTACATCCCACAACTTCAAGTTAGGTGTCATTGGACAGGTCAGAGTCTGTCATGTTTGTCATCATTGGAAAAACCAATGCAAAATCTAAAAGGGGAGGGGTGGGCTAAGTTTTTATAGGTGGGGTAATGCTGGGGTGGAGAGCAAAATTGCATGGGGGGGGGGGAGAAAATGTTTCCTCAGGGCCCAGTCAATATTAAAGACGGCCCTGTATACAGGTTTGGGATTCCTTTATGAAAAATGCTTGGAACCAGAAGTGTTTCAGATTTGTAGATTTTGGAATGTATGCCTATACCAACGAGATCTTGGATGGGACCAAAGTCTAACGTGCTTACCGGCGTCCATCGCAGCGTTTTGACGCTGCAACGGGGCCGGTCACACGCTTGTGCGTGCGTTCGCACGAAATGCACGCGCAACAAGCGTCCGTTATCAAAGCCTCCCCGTCGATGCACTAGGACACGTGTTGACGGGGCTGCAAAGCATGATCCTACATAGGAGGATCGCGATTTGCAGCGCTGAGTGCGCGCAGTGAGGTGGCCAGTTGGGCGTCAAGTGGAAGGAGTGTCCACTCTCACGGATGTTCCTTCCGCTCGCCAAAGACGCTCGTCTGACATCCGCCTTAGCAGGAAATTCATTTGTGTTCTATACACATGGCTTGAAGGTACTGTTACACTATTTTTAGTTTTTTGTCCCCATCACTCAGGGTTAGGTGCAAAACTTTTTAGTTTCAGCACTAAAAACTTTTCTGGATGTCCGGTGAGGAATACACAACGTGGTTGGTGGGTGTTTAGTATATAAACACTCTTCTAGCATTCACCCACATACTGGTTGTAGATTATTTTCCCAGTGCTGAGGTCCTGATAAAGAGTGTATACAAAAAATAAATTGAATCCTAGAGTGCGTCCTTCTATCTTCAGGTTTCTGGTATTCATTCTGTTCAAACCCACCATCGTTTCAGCCGTCTTTATTACACCAAGATTAACTGGTGGTTGATGCGTTTGTGGATTTGTACAGAATGAAACTTCTATATATCGCGATGCTACTGCGGACTTCCTGCACTCACCGACTCCAGAATGAAATTTCCGGGACTCCGCCAGTGAAATATACAAACAGGAAAAAGAGCTAGCACTCGGGGTGCGGGGGGGGGGGGGGGGGTTGTAACACCTTTCTGGCAATATAGAGAATGATAGGCTAATTTTGATTTTATTTACATGCTGCAGGTGCTGCACCAGTATTGCTGTTTAATGAGCGTGAGATTGCTCAGCCGTCCAATATTATCAGCTTTTTCAGGAAGCAGGTGAGTCTTTGTTATGCGTGTTATTCAAAACTCTTAACATGCTGCCTCCATCCAGGGCTGGACTGGGACAAAAAAACAGCCCTGGACTTCATCCAGACCGGCCCACTCCGATATGCAAACACGCAGGGCCGGATTAATATATTGATATGGACTGGAGCAGGGCCAGCACAAGACATTGTGCTGCCTGGATCCAAGGTTGAACTACTGACCCCCCCCCCCATGCCCACCAAAACATGTTGATGCGTATCACAGAGCTCCACAGCAATAAAACCCACAGTAATGTACAGTGTGTATGAGCGTATCTCAGAGCTCCACAGCAATAGAATTAAAAAATAATTATGGATTATTAAAATAAATTTTAATGTGAATTATATATTCATGTAAATGTAATTTGAGAAATTAAAATAAATATGCATTAAAATATGCTTAATTTAAATTAGAATAATGAATTATTTTATAAAAAATAAATCGTATGATAAATATTAAAATATACATTTTAATAAAATGTAATTCCGGTACACTTCTAAGAAGGGGCTCAGAACTGTGACACAGGGTTATTCAGAGAGAGGTGAAAACCTTGAGAATTGCCAGGAGAATGAACAATTTGGAAAGTGCGATAAATGGGAGAATTTTTCTGGTTTGGCTATTTTGACCTAGAATTTGGACATGTCTCCCTGCTACATGGCTATGGCTGATTAGCAAATACTTTCCTGAGCTCTGCAGACTCCTGTGATAATTAACCCCATGAGTGCTCCTATTGAGAAAGCACAGCAATGCCACACTGAGCTCCGGCTTAATAGGTTATAGAAAGGGAGCAGGGGAGAGGGACTGTCAGATCAGAGGATCTGTCAGATTTACGGCTCCCTGCATGCCTGGCTGTGAGACGCATCAGTGCCGAGGTAGAAGACCTAAGGGTGGGATTCACCCTCACTTGGCATGTTTAGTCAATACCTTAGCTATTTTCACATTTTGGGGATGGCTCCTGGTCACAGCACAGTGGAGGTTTGTAGCAACATGTGGTGCTATGGCTGCTGCTGACTTCAAACTCTGAAGCCACTAGTCACTGGAAGGAGAAGCTGTAAGTAAAATGTGGAGCGGAATCCTCGCAGTCTCTGGATTCCGCTCCTTTACACACAATAAAGCCATAGCAAGCTCAAGAATCCATGTGTGGGTGTCCAAGGAAGCCCTCCTAACCCACCCCTGCAATGCAGAAATCCTTCAGACCTTTGAAACCAGTGCTGACATTCCACACTAGTGTTATCCAGTCCTGGTTATACTAAGTGCTGGACTAAGTTTTTTTTTAAAAAAGCACCCCCTGGCTTAGCCGGCCCACTGACCCATCGACCCCTCTGAAATCTCCCGGTGCTCCCGATGGCCAGTACATGCCTGCCTCCATTTACAAAACTAAACGTGTTTCAGTACCTACTGTAAAAAAAATTCAATATTCATGAAAACGAGAGAAATCTCAATGTATCCTTCCTGGTAAAATACTTTATAAATAAATTAAGTGGATCCGTTCTAGTTTCTAGCCTTTTCATCATTAAATGGAAAAAAAAATACAGATGTTAATCTAGTTTTCCATTCTCAATATATGTCCTATTTTAAAATTATTTTTCATAGGTAAGGTACAGGGTAATGCATGTTTAACTGTGTCACCCCCTCCATTCGGGCACATGGGAGGTTTATTCACAAAGCACTGTCGTTGCAAACACTTTCAAAAATCTTGGGTGTTTCGGCATGGACTAATGCCGGTGGAGACGCTCAATGACGGATGGACACAAGCCAGTTGCAGAAAACAAGCGTTTATTACCGTCCGGAACCCAGGGGGATCTTGTCCGCACCCTGCGTGCCCATTATTACAAAGCAGATGGCATTTTTAGCGTACATCTCATACATAAGCCAGCCTCCTGTCTACCAGACCTGGTTATCTACACCGGACAGCTAGGGGAACAAAGGAATGCCTAATGCAAAACTAACACTATGGGAGTTATTCAATCTAGACCAAATAGCCGATTTGGAAAGCGAGGTAAATGGGAGAATTTTTCTGGTTTGACTATTTGACCTAGAATTTTCACAATTTTCAGTCATTCACCTCTCGGAATAACCCTGAAAATGTTTTACTGTAACACTTCTTGGCCTGGAGTAGCAGTGTCGGTGTTAACCCTTGCTACCTCACCGGCATTTCAGAAAGCTAAAATTCGACTAGAATTGGCTTCAAAATGCAGCTTCTCCTGAATTTTTTGATTTTAGTTCTGTGAAATACCAGCAAAAATTTATCGTGTTACAGTACAGCGAAACGCTGGCATTTGCTACATTGGTGCTTTGTGAATATAACTAGAGCTTCTGAAAGATGAAATTCTGCACTGCAGCACCTCTTCTACTCGGTGCAATATCGCTGACACAATGGACGTAGCAATTGTTCGAGCCCTCCCTTCCAGAAAGGGACCACCTATCCTACCACACTAAGGCCGGGTGCACACTAGACTAGTGTAGACGTTTTTTGTAACGCACTAACGCGCGTTAAAAAAAAAAAACATCGTACCCGACGCTCGTCCACGCCCCCTTGCGTTATCTTCCATAGGAGGATAGCGGAGCACCCGTCGATGTGAATCCTAGCGTTCTAGAATGGCGATGCGCTAGGATTCGCGTCGATGGGTGCTCCGCTATCCTCCTATGGAAGATAACGCAAGGGGGCGTGGACGAGCGTCGGGTACGATGTTTTTTTTTTTTTTTAACGCGCGTTAGTGCGTTAAAAAAAAGTCTAGTGTGCAGCCGGCCTAAGGCAGCACAGCTAAGCAAACGTGACCTACTGAGCAAATAAAGGTGATTGTATTCCATCTGGAGCAGAGAAATCTAAAGCCAAGAAGTGACATTCTGGTCTTTAGACTTTAATCATAAAATTGTCTTATTAGGTGACTTATGAGGTTTAAGGACTAAAACGTTGCTTATTTGCTTTATATTCCTTTGGTGTGGATGGAATAAAATCACCTCTGCTCTGGAGCCCACTTCTGTTTTACTGTGCTGCCTTTTTTATATATTTATTATTTTGTTTCCCAAATTGTTTAATTTAATACACATTTTACAATGAAATGTCAGCGTTCTGTATATCTGAGAAAGTTGGCTCAAAAACTTGAATTGATTTAGATTTAGCCTTGTAACTCCAGTAATAACATCAAATCTTCTGCTTCTTAATGTTTATTAAACCTATTCACGAATATTCAGTTTTTATATTTAACTTGAAACCTTGTAAGCTGCTGTGGTGTGTTTTTTTCTTTCTTAACTTTATAATCTTCAGATTTTTTTTCATCTTTTGAGTCTCTGTAACGATTTTGATGTCTGACAAACCCTGGCTGAGATTCTTCTATAGTTCTGTTATTTCTAGAAAAAATATCTTCTCAGCAAAATGTCTTTTATATCCTTTTTCTGTTTTCTGGCATGCATTTTGTACGCTGTGGCAATGTCCTAAGGACCATTTCCAAACACAACACCTTCTTAGATTCACCAGAAAGAACAAAAAATAACGAGAATGATTTCTTTGGGATTTTTTTTTGGTTTAAATTCTGCAGCATAATTTTTAGTCTCCTTTATGTCACTGCTCCCTGCTGTGCGCATAGGAGGAACTACAGGTCTGATCAGACAGGCTCCTTACTCCTTTTTTCTAAACTTTTTTTTTTTTTATTTACTCAGATATTTCCCTTTGGTACAAGTCCTCTTCATTTTTAGGTTTTGAAACGCTGTAGTCCAAACCCAGACATTTGACCAGTCATTTTAGGGGTAATTCAGAGAGCACCAACATTTCAGTGCTCTCTTGTTCGGCGCACTTTGTTGTGTTTTGGCGATTTTTCAGTTCGCCGACCCTGCGGTGAATTCACTGCAAGGTCCCGAAGTGCGCCGAATGAGATCAGCCCACTGAACTGACGACGACGCGCCACCAAAGACAGTCGACGATCCGTCGACAAAAGAAGCTGATTAGCCGCCCAACTGGTAAAAAAAAAAAAAAAAACAACTCCTGCTTTTCTTGAAAAGGTGTTTTAAAATGCATGAAAATAATAAATCTTTGTCGCAGAATTAAAAAAAAATTGAGAGAAAAAAATCCAGAAAAATACCCAAAATCTAAAAAAAAAACTTTTTGCTGTAAATGAAAGGTTGAATCCTATGGGATTCGCCTGTTTAACCCTGTCGCACCGAACCACTGAAAATAAGGGCATTTCAGTGCAATTCGGCGTTCTGAATATATTAACCATTATTTCTCTATGGGACAAGTTCATTGCCGCTGAAGGTCGCCAAACTGCTGCGAACTGCACCATATTTCACTGCCAATTCGCCAATATTTGTCAAATTGCCAGCTCTCTGAATAGCTGAATTGCCGTGAAATTCACCGTCCGGTCCTTATTGAATAACCCTTTTTATCTTGCGCTCAGCCAAACCTAATTCTGTCACCTGCGTCGAATTGCTTCTTTTCTGATCCTCAATGCTGATATTTTTGGTTTTAATGATTTTTCATGTTCTTTATCACGAACCATTAACTATGGTTTGTGCTATTAATGTAATATGTATGCACACCCTAAAATGATGGGTGCATGTGCTTATGCTTCCCTATAGATACTCACCAGTATGGCCTTTTCCAAGCACATTTTCCATTCCTCCTGTCGCACAGAGTTGTCTCTTTTCCAAGCCTGGGCTACGCTTGAGTAACACCGTTCCTTGTATGAAAGATTTGTCATTTTAATCTGGAGTATACCTGTGGGCTAAACTGCTGCCAGATCAGTGATTCATATGCACGGCCCCAGAGTATAGAGTGTGTGTATAGATAATGTTCCTATAGGCCAGGCGTTGGCAACCTTGGCCCTCCAGATGTTTTGGAGCTGCATCCCCTATGATGCTCAGTAGGGCTGTACAATATTGACAAAATAATCATATTGCGATTTCTTGAATGAATATTGCGATTTTATTTGCGATTTAGCCAATTGTTTTTGCTTTTTCAAACATGCTACATACATTCTAAATGTATTCAGCTCATGGATATACTGCCCCAGCACATGGATATACTGCCCCAGCACATGGATATACTGCCCCAGCACATGGATATACTGCCCCAGCACATGGATATACTGCCCCAGCACATGGATATACTGCCCCAGCTCACCTCTGTGCGCCACGTGTTCGGCTCCCTGTTAACGTCTGGCGGCATGGAGCTTGGGTGCTCACCTGGGGGAACCATGTGACGAGCCACGAGAACGTGGCTCGTCACGTGGTTCCCCCTGCGAGCGCCCAAAGCACCATGCCGCCGGAAGTTAACAGGGAGCCGAAAATTGCAGCCTTATGCGATTTAGAAATTGCAGGGTCGGAAATCGCGATGCGATTGCGATTGCAATTAATTGCACAGCCCTAATGCTCAGCCACTCCCTAGGTCGGCTGAGTCTTATGGGAAGTGTAGTTTCAATCTGGAGGGTAAATTTGTGACGTGACCTCCTTCATCTGCCAAAAGTCAAAAAAATAAAATGTACAAATAACTTTTTATTTCCAGTCCTCTTCCTTTTAACTGCCCGTTTTTGGAGACCTCCTTACGTTAAACCACCTTGAATAGAAGAACATTATTTCACTGCCGCGATAACAGTGGGCTCTTACATCTGGGAGCCGTGTCCAGGGAGGATAAACGTGAAACGGAAGCAAAAGTCTTTTTGTTAAGCGGTTTTAAAATATTGCCGACCTCCTGATGTGAACGCTAAAGCTGTTCTTAATCATAGTAACGCTACACCGCGTCCCTCCTCTGTACAGAATAACATGGCGTAATGTTGGGAGGCGAGGAACGTTCCAGCCTCGTTAGACAATGTTTCATTTTCCCGACTACGCGGTGTTGTTTAGTTTAAAAGGCTTTGTTAATAAAAGGGTGAAGAAATATTGGAGATTGTATCCAGTAAAGTTAAGTGGATACACCTTATACCTCGAAGCAAAGGCAGAAAATGTGCCATGTTCTTCTAGCGATGCGGACAATGGGAAATATTTAACTCCTATGTTTATTGCCTAAAATTCCCAGAATTCTTTGAATGCGGTAAATGGCTAGAGAATCATGGGAGGTGTAGTTCAGAAACACCTGGAGGGCCAGCGTTTGAGATCCCTGTTGTTAATGGTCATGGTTGTTGATGTGTGCCACCCTTACTCAGGTGGGTGTCTCAGAAGGCTCTCTCAGCTGTCAGGGAGGGAAGGGGTGGATCAGCCTTCTGAACCACAGAGAATTCTGCTCCACCCCTTCCCTCCCTGACAGCTGTCTGTCAGCCTTCTATTGGTCTGACCAGCTTTCCAGGATTTAGGTAAAGAATGTGCAATTCGCTACATTCCTGGCCAGCCAATGCACTCGCATGGAAGGGCTGAACACTTGGTGAGCGTCCTTGCTCCTGACAGAGCTGAAAGCTGCAGCTTCAATGGAGTCTGTTTGAAAAGTTCTGGACCTGCACCGATGGAGCCCACCGTCTGATTTAAATGGAGAGTAAAAGAACTCTATGGATAAAACCACATGTGGGTGAGGGTGGAGTATCAGGAGAAGATAATATTTAACCCCTTTGTCCCCCTCCCTTTCTAACCCTAGAGTGTCCCTTTAAATGACTTGCTAGTGGTTTTTAAATGCAGTAATTCAGCATGGTAAAACCAGCATTTCCCCAAATAATTATATATTCCGTATACAGGTGTCAAATCCAGGGGGAACACGTGGGAACACCGTTCCTGCACTATTTTTGCAGCAGAGACGGAGTTCCCTTTGGTCCCACACTATAAAGCTTTGTATGCAGGCATTCTATCATGTTTCCCTGTTAAATCCTATTTATTGTGACTTCTCATACTTTTTTTTGCTAAAATTCATATCTCTCACTCTCAAAATATTGATTTCTCAGACTTTTCAAATATTTTTTGTAGCAATATTGGCTTTACAATGAAGTAAAGTACTAGTACCTATAATCTTACTATTTTTCGCCAGGTCGCTACCAAGTGATTTAATTAAAACCATTTTGCGTGACCCAGTGGTTTTATGGAAAATCCCTTTCCATCGCCCGTAATGTAAAAATACAAAGAAGTGCCTCCACTTTTTTTTTTTAAGGAAAACGCGCCTCCAAACTACTATCAAATTATGTACCCTTTGTACCTATTTACAAAAAAACTATAGTTCTTTGAACAAATATCCATTTAATTTAACCCTCTAAATGCACCCTTGTTTTCCATCTTAAGTTAAAATAACCCCAAATGCTGATGCAACCTGAAACAAAAATCAAAAACGGATGGATTGGAAGAGAAACAAACGTCCCTTGTGGAAGCACCTCCTGTGTTAAAAACCGTGTATGATGTTGGTTAGGTTTATAACTTGGTACTCTTGATCTTTTGCAGAAATATAATGCAGATTATGTCTTGTCGGCAAAAGACGGGTCTGATACTCTAGCATACATCGCACTGATCGAAGAGAACATCCTTCCTGCCATGGTATGGAACGTATGGTACAGTATTCATTAATAGATGAGCATCTTTTGTTTTTCTTTTATTCTAATTTTCAAACTGTTATTTTCCAGATTTTTTCTTTTGAGATTCATGGTGCACTTTTTCTTCCCCCCCCCCCCTTCGTATTATTATTATTATTATTATTATTATTATTATTCCAACAGTTTCCGCAGCGCCTTTAGAATAACCAAAAGGAACGAAATACATATAAACGGACATAGAATGGAACCAAGAGGTGTAGAGGGCCCTGCTCATAGGAGCTTACAGTCTAGAGGGATTGGGGTTGAGGAAGACAAGTGGGATTTCACTAGATAGCAGGATCATTAGTGCCAGTGGTTTGGGAATGGTGGGGTCAAAGAAGCGGCTTCAATCATGTGTGAGTAGATGAGCAGAGGGATGAGTTGCATCAGTGATGTGGTACCCTAATCTGAAGAAATGGGTTTTGAGGGATTTCTTGAAGGTCAGGGGAGAGTTTGATAGGGCGAGGCAAATCATTCCATAGGACTGGTGCTGCCCTTGAGAAGTCTTGGAGGCGAGAGTTGGCTGTGCGTGTGTAGACCGATGACAGGTGGAGATCAACGACAGATATTTGTGGGTACAACTTTTTCTTGTGTAGTGAGAATGATGCATCGGTTTAAAATACTTAAATTCACTATTTTCATGTAATGCGCAAGCAATACCATTCACTATTGAAGTTCTGCTTGACTGATGGTAAGGCAAATAATCTAGCGAGGGTTTGTTCAGAGAAGAAGTTGGCCGTTTAAGCAAGCATTAAACCAGCCAGCTCCTAATGCTTCTCAATGTGTCCTCCACTAGAGTCCGGCTACTTCCTGTAGTACAGGGGTCAGCAATCTTGGCCCTCCAGATGTTTTGGAACTACATTTCCTTTGATGCTCATTTACTCATTAGGTTTGCAGAACCTCAAGGAAAATATAGGTCCAAAACATCTGGAGAACCAAGGTTGCTGAAAGGTAGACCATGCGTAGGAAGAGTTTGGACGAGACTCGCACCGCGATTCAATTTTTACTCACTAATCAAAAGCATCTCCATGGTGGATGCTGGAAGACACTAGCATGCTTGATTATTTGCATTAAGGCTCGGGTCAGACGAGCGCACTGATCACGTCCGTGTTGCCGCACATTTTAACGTCCGTTACAGCATATTATTATGACCAATTGAGACCAACACACAAAGTACGTCCTCCATGGAACTGCGGACGCCTAACGGACACGACAAACGGACGCAGGTTAGGCAAGAACGTAAATCCGCTAGAACGGACGCACAGAGTGCGCTGCGTCCGTAATGTTTGCATAGCTTTGTGTGTGAGTGATGGAACGTAGTCAGACGGACTGCATTTTTGACGGACAAAATGGTTTTCATATTAATTTATTCTCCCTTCATCAGTCAAAAAAAAGTCAGTCACAAAAACGGACTGTCTGACCACTCACTACCTTGTCGTCAGTCATAAAATATGTCCGTTGTGCACAGATGCACAGTCCGCACAGAATGCGCTCGTCTGACATTAGCCTTAGTAACCTAAACACTAATATTGCAGATTTTTATTGATCCGATTTGACTTTTACAGGGTTATTCAAAGAGAGCCGATCTGGCCCCGAAATGCAACCGGACACGTATTCAGCGTACGGTTACATTTTCTGGCCATTCGGCTATTCTGAGAGCAGGCAGTTCGCCAAATGTTGGCGAATTGCCTGCACATACGGTGCCTCTTCGAGGACAGTGCAATCCTCCATAGAGAAGCAATGCTTCGTCTATTCAGAGAACACAAACCAGCAGTGAAAAGTTGCCGAAATGCCCTGCTGTTCGGTGGTTTCATTTGACAGGTTTATTCATGCGAATCCCATAGGCTTCAATGGTAAAAATATTTCCGTTTTTATCTCAATATCTAATAAACCGTTTATTTTATTCTGCAATAAAAAGTCTCCTTATTTTTTTTTATTATTTTTTTTTAACTATTAGGCAATTTTCTTTTCTTTTTTTTTTATCGTTTTTTCTTTTTTCCGTAACAGCCCTTTTTATTATCATTCATAGGATCTTATATGTAAATTTCAGACATTTTCGTTCAGTAGTTTTTTGCAGACAGCTTTTCAAATTTCAAACTTTCAAGCAAACATTTTAATTTTTTTTCCCACCACATTCGTCTGCGTGTCGGCTTTTTCCAGCGGCTGCTCTGCGCTGTTATCGCCGGCTGCTCGGATTTTTCCAGGGTGTTCGGCTTGGTTTTTGCTGTGGTTTCTGCAGGTTTTTTGTGAGTGTTCTGTGGGTTTGCGGCGAGTTTTCCATGCACTACAGGGGCCCTGCGGTGCTTGCTGAATACACTGCAGGGTCGGCAAACTAGGACTCTCCGAATCGACCCAAACGTGCAATGAATTTTCAGACCTGTCTGAATAACCCCGCTAACCTTGAAGTATGATTCAAGGAATGGGGGCAAAGCGTTACAAAGTGTCTCCATTACTCAGCACCCAAATTCTAAAAGAATGAATGGAATTGGGGGCCCCGGCGCAGAGTTTATTAAATTGGCAGATACATCCATCTGACCAGATGTGAGCGCTCATTGTTTGTTTGATATAACTGTCCTGGACTGCTCAGATGCATTACAATCTGCTGACAGGACTCCGAGATCTTCCAAATAGGTGTGTGATTAAGTACTAGCTGCTGTATAGTCGCTGACAGACCCTGGGATCAGATCTTAATGGGAACAAACCGTTCCAGCTTGTTAGGATGATTGTGTGTATCATCGTTTATAATCATCCCTGCTGTAAATACATATTTTGAAGACTATGCTCTTGATTCCTGGCACATCACTTACTTATTTTATTATGTTTTCAGAGATTTCTTCAGCAGAATATTTTGGCACATTTTGAGGTTACATTCACATATGTGTCTTTTCCATCACCTCTTATTGCTTCCTTCTTGCACGTCTCAAAGAGGTTCTGTTGCAGTATGTTACCACTATGAAAGGAGGATGGACTATAGGTGAATTATGCCTTTTAAGACTGAAAGGGGTAATGCTTCCGATCTCGAACGATAACATGTCACACATATTCCAAAACGATACAGAACATCATACACATACATCAATTTTTTTTATTCTCCGACTCCTTATGGTTTTGTGTTTTTTTTTTGTTCTTTGTTCAACAGGACAGGCAACCACAGCCTCCTAGAATCTTGCCACCGGCTCCTTAATTTCTGGTTTATTCCATCCTACTCTGTATAGAAAGCCTTGCATGGCCTTCTATTTTTTTATTAATGCCTTTTTGTTTTAATACCTATATATCTCATACGTTTTGTTAAAGTCTAAAAAATGCATTAAGAATTTCTCTACAATATTCAAAGTCGTACTGTATATACCCTCAGAGTGAAGACTTTAGCAAAAATAAAAGGTTAATATGCTAAATTGTTTAAATGCAACAAATACAGACAAGGATATCTTGATCGAGATGATCTATATTTTTGTCTTCTTAAAATTATTTTAGCAAAATATATAATGAAAGATTTCTTCTCTTTTAAAGAAGCAAGAATATGGCCTTGCATGATTCCAGTATGTGGATATGCATTCGTTGACTTATAGCAAATAGCATCGGACACTTTCTTAAGTGCAACAATAAAATATGAAAAGAGAAATGTATTCCTCTGTAATGCCGTCACGCATATTAGTATTACTGCACCTCCTATATGTATAGAGAATTCAGCACTGAAACGTATGGAAAGACAAGTCTTCCTTTTTTGCTGTTGTAGATTCTTGAACCAGTCTGTATATAAGATGCTCTTGTTTTATTTTTCTTGCAGTGTGGATACAAGATATTGTGTATGTGCTTGGCGCATATTCTGTATCGTTTGTGTATATCTATTGTGAATATTTAATCAGTGTCTTTTTATTATTCTATATTGCTGAGTACTTTTATACTTTGTTTTGAACAATTTTTCTGCTGCCGCTGCATTCACCTGCTTATTTGCCTTTTGTTTCTTCAGCTGCACACATTTTGGGTTGATGCTGAAAACTATTCCTCTGTCACACGTCCCTGGTACGCTGCACGGACCCCTTTCCCACTGAGCTATTACTTACCTGGGAAGATGTCTCGAGACGCACTGAACAGAATACTGGTTACCAAAGGACAGCCTCCACTTTATAGCATTAATGAAATAGAAGCTCAGGTAATACCGGTTCTCCTTTTATAATACCGGCACTTTGCACTAAATGACTGTTTAGTTAATCCATGTATTTAGATAGAATAAATCGCTTAAATTAGTGATGTCCCGATCCGAAGGATTGAAACCCGATTACGGGGGTTCAGCTTTGTCAAGCCAATCTTGGTTTAAAAGTAACATCAGAAAGCATTATTTTACTGAGAGGGTGGTGGATACATGGAACAGTCTCCCAGTAGAAGTGGTAGAGGCCAAAACAGTGATTGAATTTAAGCAGGCATGGGATAGGCATAAGGCTATCCTAAACAAAAGATAAATCCAGCTAAAGTATCCATGTAATTGGGCAGACTAGATGGGCCGAAAGGTTCTTATCTGCCGACATTTTTCTATGTTTCTATCTGATCCCCGAGTCTGTGACGTGCCAGGCTGCAAGACCTGCGTCATTGGCATTCCCCGCAGCGTCTTCCTTGCCTGCTGGCAGGAGAGGTGCTGCGGGCACGCGCAGAGCCACCTGCTGTTCTTGAAAGCTGTGCTGTGTGAAATCTGCACACCGCTTCGTCAATCTCTGTAATGCCGCCCAATGTGTTAAGTATCGACAGCATTACGGAGATTGCAAAAAGCTGCGTACAGATTTCACACTGCACAGCTTTCAATAACCACTCGAGGCTTTACACGCACTCACAGCGCCTTCTGTGCGAGCAGGCAGGGAAGGCGTCCCGGTAGAATCAAAGGCCCTGGCACTGTTTAGCGGTTGAGCTTCGGGTTGTGTGGTATTGAAACTGGGTTTAGTATCGGCTGATCCTGATTGCCGCACAACTCGATCGGCAGATCAGGCTAATGGGAACATCTCTGATCTAAATATCGTAGCCTCTCGTTTTTTGTATTAGTTGGGGCATTGAGGTCTACTCGCCAAGATGACTTAACAGCGTTAATACAACTCATCTGGCCTCTGTTCACTAATATCACAGGCTATCTATCAGGGCTATTCAGAGAGAGGTGAAAACTTTGAACTGTCAGGAGAATGAACAATCTAGACCAAATAGCCAATTTGGAAAGTGAGATAAATGGGAGAATTTTTCTGGTTTGACTATTTTGACCTAGAATTTTTCAATTCTCCAGTCATTCTCAAGGTTTTCACCTCTTTCCGAATAGCCCTGTATGTTTTCATTTCACCGAAGAATGATTTAATAGAAGTCAAAACATTCATTTTATTCCCTTTTGTTGGTAGATCTATAAAGATGCCAAAGAATGCCTGAATCTCTTGTCCAATCGTTTGGGTTCATCGACATACTTTTTTGGTAGCACGTGAGTAAATTTCTCATATAAAATACAGATTGCTGTCAGGTATGTTTTGTAACTTATGTTACAATAAGATATTTTCCCCTTGTATAATAATTGTAAATATCTTTTTGTTATAGGCCTACGTCCTTGGATGCCTTTGTATTTGGATACATCGCTCCTCTTTATAAAGCTCCACTTCCTAAAGTGCATTTGAAAGAGCACTTAAAGCAGCTCTCCAACTTGTGTCAGTTCTGTGACCACATTCTCAGCAGTTACTTTTCGCAGAATGCCTCAGGTATGTTCACCATCCATCAGATAGGGAGTACCAGCATGGAAACTGCTAGTGTTTTGTAACGGGTTACTCCTGGCGCATCTCCATGAAGTGCCAGTTGTGCAACTGTTTGCCCTCCTGGCACAAAAAAACAGCGTTTATCTTTTGATGTCTCTTCAAGCCATGTAATTCTGTATTGATCTTTATGATCAATGTGATATCCGTCTTTTGATGAGATTTCAATGGGAGAGTGGACCTGTTGATGTCATTGGTTTGTAATATCAAGATGTTTTCTTTGTGTTTTGAAGCAATTGCTTCAATCACCCCTGACCTGCCTGTAATTTATTTTATTTGATCATCTTGGCATCTTTAATATTGAAAGGCTTTTCGGATATCATTCCAGTGGGCAAGGCTTTAGTTGGCCCGTCTACGAGTTCTTTGGAGGCAACCATGAGTGGTTTATTTGGTCTCACTTGCTACAGTACCTAACCCTAAACTTCATTTCTGCTTTCTCTTCCTTGCTAACCTCCTTTGTCTTGCTCTTATCTGTACTTTCGCCTGTCTTTGTCTTTTGCTGTATAGGCACGTCTCCTGCTGGCCAGGAAGCCATTGACGCAAATCTACAGAAGCTTACACAGCTTGTAAATAAGGAGTCCATCCTAATAGCAAAGGTCATTTCTCCGTTCCATTCTCTCTTGAATATTGTTTTCTTTCCCGAATGTCTTATTAGCATAAAGTAATCTGTCACCTAGCAACAACGCTTGGGACATGTCTTTGACCCCTTCACCACCACAGTCAAGCTAATTTGATCTACAAGAGCACCGTCAGGTGCCGGAGACCGTTAACTTGATCTGGATTGATGCAAACTGGCTCCAGAATATGACCTTAAAGTTACCTCACATCGGACCTAACGCCCGATGCACTGTAAAAGCTGCAAAGAAAAAGTCACTCTGCAGTTTTAGACACTGTTCTGAAATTGACCAAGCCCTCTCTTTCAAATCTGCAATCTCTAAACCTCCTGTACCTGTAGACTTCGGGTTTAAGCGATGATTCCATAAAATCATTGGTTTCTGCCAGTTTTATGGAGAAACACTTGATGGTGAAGGGGTTTCCACACTGAGGAAGCAAATGGGTGAATAGAAGAACTCCAACTCAACATTGGAGCTGCTAATGCTATCAAGCAAGGTGCTCGCCAGGGTCTTTAGGACAAGACCGTGAGGACAGAAGGAAATAATTGTTGATCTTTATGGTATTAAGCAAAATGAAACCCAATTTTATTGACTCTCAGACGTTTCTTATTGCTGATGTGTGACGAGGTGCTGAAGATGAGATCCCATCCTAACGTAGATGTCGACTCAAATATAGCAGAACAATGTGTAACACATCTGTTAGAGCCATTGTAAACAAGGTCAGATTACCCCATGAGGAACAGTCTGGAAACACGTTCCATACTTCCCAGAATTTATGTATTTTCTAAAGAAGAAATAATTGGTCCTATTATCTCTCTTCCGAAAACCACCTTATAATCAACGTTTTACTGCTTCATATGATGCGCGGCAGAAAAAATGAAATGTCAAACGTTTGTTGTGTTTATTTTTTTCTTTTGTTTCAACAAAAGTTTTCTTTGTTTAAAGCTGGCACTGTTACAACGGCTGTATTTTGAGACCAGTCATATTTTCCAGCTCTGTAAAAGAAAGTTCTATTTTTCCTTTTTATCCTGATGTGCGAGCATAACCTCTTTGCTTCCTTGACGTTGCTTAAGTCCTAAAAGGTCTCCTCAAATATGATACAGGCCTGCTTTTTTTTTGCCACGCAAAAAGGAGCCAAAATTTTTAAAACTTGCCATGTTATGACCCATTACTGGCTTTGTATTACTTTCTCCATTACAAGTAAGCCGCTATGTTTGTGGATTGGCAATTTAAGGGAGCCATTAATGCATATCGGTGGAAAGGGCACGTGTGCCACCACTGGTATCCTCTGCTGCAGTCAATGAAACTCCATGGAGGGTCACTATAAGGGAGCATCCATACTCGGAGTACCTGTCAGCAGTCTCTCTCCCCTTAAAGCGGTCCTCACAGCCAAAACTTACTTTAACCGTGGGTGAAAGAAAGATGGAGAGCGTCGAAGTGAAACGCAGACTGTTTTATTTTCAGTAACCTAGTGCATTTTAAAATCGTTGGCAGGGAGGGGTAAGGAGAACAGGGTTACCCCATGGTGCTACTCTGTAACAAAGCTTCTGATAACCTCACCTTATTCAGTCCATTTCAATTGGGGAAGGGGGTGGGCTACGCTATATCCACACTATGAACAGGAACCTTCACAAAGAAACAGGTCGCAACCTTGTTCTAAAAACTATCGAATGGCAACATAGAAACACAGATCAGATTACACCTTAAAACATATAGCCCTTCCAAGTGTTCAACCGGGGGTTCATCCGTCAGTCAACCAAGCCCAGCTCATATGCAGTAGCACAGGCTCAACCGAAACGCTGGAGACCTATTTATTCTCCATGTCCTTCAGTTTCCCTCATAAGGTGGCAGCAGATCGTGCGTTCCTTTTTCACCGTCGTTATTTAATTTTTTTATGCAAATCCTTTTCTTGCTGCTCATGTGAAATTCCTCAACTGTGTTAGAAAGCCAGTAATTTTAAGGCAGGACACGGAGGTGAATATTTGCAGTCTCTTTCTCGCTTTAATTTAAACAGCAGCAAGAAGATAGACAGAAAAGTATAAAACTTGACAAAAAATAGTATCAACATGGTACATCCTGCAACACCCCTCCCACAGTGCAGTATGGAATGTCCAAAGTCTATATATCTGTCTCCCCAACGTCCATTAAACCTCTTTCTTGCTGCTCAGCGACAGTTAAGTATATCTTTTTTCCCAGACTCCCTGCGCTGCTAAAGGGAGTCTGGGGCGAGTTTAATTGCTGTATTTTACTGTATTTTAACTAAATTAACTTGTAGGTGTGTTTGGCCGTCGGGTTTGGAACTGGTGCCGCGGTGGTACAGTTCCGTTTTGCCTCCCACGGCCTGCGCACTTGGTCAGCCTCGCGCCTCACGATTAGGCTCCGCCCATATTTATCACGCGGCTTGCGCGGCATTCTGGCGCGGCGGCCATTTCAAAATTCGGAAAAGAAAGTGTTTAACATGTCCTACCCCAAACCAACTCGTTCTGAGCGCAGAGACTCCGATTCCGGCGGCAGTTCGCTCCATCAGGGTGCCCTAGTAGAGCAGCACGGGGGTCTACCTTTTCAAAGGCACCATGAGGATCCGGAGCTGCGGATGGCAGCAATGGAAGCTTCCATCTCCAGGATACAGTCTGCGGTCACCTGCATGTCTGATTCCTTCTCCAGAGCCTGGTCAGAACGTAATGTACCTGCCCATACTCCCTCCACATCCTTTGCTCCACAATTTTTTATGCCTCCTATTTCAGTTAACCCCTGCCCAACTGTAGCCTCAAGCACCCATACCCCGCTACGCTCTGTGAGCTCCCATGGCCTTTTTTTAAATAGGAGTTCTCATACTCCTCACTTTGACATGGGCTCTCATGCCCTTAATAGACCCTCAGGTTTTCATATCCTGAAAGAGACCGCGCCTGAGCATCTGAGCGCAAGAGGGGCTGGCATCCCCGTTCAACTGCCTTTCCAAAACCCCCCCCCCCCCCCTCCATAAAACGGTCTGCATACCTAAAAAAATCAAAAAGCACCTCTCTCCTTCCAGCTTACCCTGACTCTGAGGAGGAGGAAGAGGGGGATAAGGGTTATGAAGAAGAACCCTTTGAGGTTCATGCCCCTGAATATGACGCACAACTAGAAGGGGATATTGTTACCACTTTCCCCGGCACTGCTCCAAGGGAAATAATTTATGACCCTCAGGGTAACCCCCTTTTCCACCCCAAAAGCATCTCCCACCCACGTTCCACGGATTGGTACCCCCTTCCTCACGTTGCTAAATGGATTGACGCCAACTTTAGAGCCCCTTTAGATCGTCCCTCTAGAGCGACTTTAAAAGCAGAATGTCCTCGCCCAACCACGGTAGGCAAAACTTGCCTCACCCCGATAGTGGACGAACACTTTGAAAAAATTTTGGGTTCCAGAGGATGGAACGTTAAAAAGGGAATTGATCACGCCCTTCGCATGATCCAAGATAAGGTCCTTGACATGTCGGGTCCCCTAGCCCGTTTGTTTGAGCTAATCGAAGAAGCAAAAATTGCAGGTACTCCCCTTGATCCCGAAGAGGTGGGAGGCTGGCTCCAACGCACTATGTGCCTGTTTGGGAATGCTAACGCCGCTGTTGCGGCAGAACGCCGCAAGGCGATTTTAATCAAAGTAGACCCTCAATTCACTACCCTGGCCCCTAACGACCTGGGGGGTGAGGCACAAGGCCTCTTATTTGGGGATAAATTTGTCAAAGAGATGGGGACCTACGCAAATTCTTTTGCGAACATCGATAAGGCGGACATCGCCATCAAAAAAGTTTTTCACGCCCCACGTGTTTTTGGAAGGGCCGGCAGAATCAGAGGGCGCCCTGCCGGCCGGGCAAATACTCCCAATACTATTTCCCGCTCAGGAAATATGCCCTCCTTGTCCACCCCAAAACCTAGAGGCACTGGTTTCACGGGACAATTCTTCCCCACAAGAGCTCGACCCTGGCAAGGACGCGGGTTCCGAGGAACCAGAGGCAGAGGTTATCTCCGCCGCCCAGCAGGTAATTTTGCAAGTGATACCTCACTCATCAGTTCCGGTCGCGGGGCGCCTGCGACACTTTCCACACAATTGGGCCTTACTAACATCAGACTCATGGGTTCTAAACACGGTTCAGGGATTCACTATAGACTTCACCGACACTCCACATCAGTCGTCACCACCACGCCCGTTGACTCTGGCATCACACTTACACACACTGGTACACACCGAAGTCTTGAGCCTCCAAGAAAAAGGAGCAATAGAACCGTCACACAACCCAGTTTTTATCAGCAACCTCTTTGTAGTTGCCAAAAAAGGAGGCGGTTATCGCCCCGTAATAAATCTGAAGGAATTAAACGATTGGGTGACATATCGCCACTTCAAGATGGAAGGAATCCACACAATGAAGGAGTTACTGATACCTGGGGATTGGCTGGTCAAACTGGATCTCAAAGACGCCTATTTGACAGTTCCCATTCGAGAAGACTTCCGAGAATTCCTCGTATTCCCCTGGAACGGAAGAATGTGGAAGTTCACATGCCTCCCGTTCGGCCTGTCATCAGCACCATGGTGCTTCACCAAGGTGATGAAACCGGTGATAGCTCACCTCAGATCAAGAGGAATTCGCTTAGTTATATATCTCGACGACATTCTAATAATGTCTCAGTCACACACCACTCTGCAAATACATTTACACTGGACCATTCAACTACTCCAAGGACTCGGGTTTCTGGTCAATATGGAGAAATCGATTCTACAACCATCACATCGACTAGAGTTCCTGGGTTTCATTCTAGACTCGACGTCTCAAACTCTGAGCCTCCCGAACTCCAAGGTCCTTTCTATCAAGAAAGAAGTCCGTACCCTGTTACGTCATCGATCCACACCATTGCGGCAGATAGCACGCATCATAGGTCTCATGTCAGCAACACGGCATGCAGTGTTTCCGGCTCCTCTACATTTCCGAGCCCTCCAGAGATTGAAGGCCCGTTTTCTCCGGTCAGACCCCTCCTACAATACGATTGTGGAGGTCACAGAAGACGTGATCCAGGATCTACACTGGTGGATTTCAGATCTACACCTTTGGAATGGAAGCCCTCTTCACTTCCCGGCTCCTACACTCGTGATCGAATCAGATGCCAGTCGCCTGGGTTGGGGTGCTCGATGCGAGGATCTGGAAACGGGAGGTCGATGGTCCCTAGACGAAACATCATTCCACATCAATGCCCTGGAATTACTAGCGGCCTCCTTCGCTCTCAAATGTTTCACGAAAGAGACAACCCATCAATCTATTCTCCTGAGATTGGACAATTTCCCAGCCGTTCGTTATATCAACGGCCTAGGTGGCCCACGTTCAATCCAACTGACGTTGATGGCACGTTACCTTTGGGATTTCTGCTTCCAACATCATCTTCACGTGTCAGCACAGTTCATCCCGGGACTCTCGAATGTAATAGCAGACTGGAATTCGAGACATTTTCACGACGCAGGCGACTGGTCGCTACACTCTTCAGCCTTCTCAGCGCTCTCTCTACGGTGGGGTCCATTCCACACGGACTTATTTGCATCCCGGCTGAATGCAAAGCTACCCAAATTCTTCAGCTGGCGTCCAGACCCAGACGCAGTGGCGACGGACGCGTTCCTCCAGACATGGTTGCAGGGATGCCACTATGCTTTTCCACCATTCGCCCTGATTCAAAGAGTGTTGAATGTCATCAGGACTCATCGTGTCACCCTGGTACTGGTGACTCCATTCTGGCTGTCTCAAGCGTGGTTTCCATCGTTACTGGACCTAGTGATCGAGACACCTCGTCTACTCCCAAACATGCAGAATATACTCCTAGACCCGGAAGGACGACCCCACCCACTGATGTCGTCAGGCCATCTGCATCTCATGGAGTGGTTGCTGTCAGGATCAGTAGAACTTCAGGTGGCATATCGAGCTCTACTGCCGCATTGCTTGAACAATCTTGGGCCCCAGGAACCAGAGGAGTATACAGTTCCTACTGGTCCAAATGGTCTAGCTGGTGTATCGAACGGGCTCAAGATCCCTTTTCTGCCCCTCTAAATTTTGTACTAGATTTTTTGTCTTCAGTTTTCGACTCCGGAATAGCTTATCGCTCTTTGAATGTGTTACGATCAGCTATGTCATCAGGACATATAGGCTTTGAGGGTGTTTCGCTTGGTCGTCATCCCCTAGTGTGTCGACTCCTACGAGGTGCCCGCTTTGCTCGTCCCCCACAACCACGATATGTTACGACATGGGACGTTAATATCGTTTTGCGGTTTTTACTCGCCTGGCCTGATAACCATGGTTTATCCCTGCGTAAGTTATCAGCCAAGTTGTTGATGCTCCTTTGTTTAGTGTCTTGTAAACGTGTAGGAGATGTGAGGGCACTAGATTTTGGAGTTCGCTCCTTCCTCCCTGAGGGTGTCCGTTTTAATATTTCCAGACGCACTAAGACTTCCATTTCCCAGGCTTTTTTTCCGAGTTTCCAACTACAACCCGGGTTATGCCCCGTCCGTTGTTTACAAGAGTATGAGGAACGTACTCTTCCTCTTCGACATAATTTACAGATAACGCCCTTATTTATTTCATTTAAGCCACCCTTCCTTCCGGTCAGCTCGCCAACCTTGGCGAGATGGATTCGTTGGCTTTTGGAATTAACAGGAGTTGATGTTTCCCGGTACGGAGTGCAGTTGCTTCTAAGGCAGTATCATCCGGTTGCCGTTTAGAAGATCTATTACGTTCAGCTGATTGGTCAAGAGAATCTACTTTAGAGCATTTTATTTTAAGCCTATATCACACTGGTCCTCCGGTGTGTTAGATGTTTGATATAGATACGATTTCGGAGAGCTTTGAACTTGCAAATATGAGCCTCCGTGTCCTGCCTTAAAATTACTAAATTTTCCTAACGGAAAGTTTGAATTTTATTAAGGACACGGAGGCGAATATTTCCCTCCCTTTCCCTCCCTGTCAAGTTGTACGATTATCAAATACTTCAATAAAATTCTGACTTTGTGTTTTTTTTATGAACTTGTCGATACTGTATACATATATCTATATATTACACTGCTTGATACAATAAAGTTATTAGATTTTTCGTGTACTGAAATTATTTCAGCGCTAGTCCAGCGTGTTCTTCGTATTGCACGCAGTCAAAGACTCACATGCTAACACACATTCCATGTTTGTGTTCTCTCTTTTCAGCCTCAGGTACATTTCAATAAGTACTGGCTTTACTGGATCCTCTTCTACTGGAGGATCCATCTTCGTCTTTCATCCGTTTTAATTCCCGTTGGACTTCTTCAGTTCTAGACGTCTTCGCTATTTTCAAGAAGGAGGTTTAATGGACGTTGGGGAGACAGATATATAGACTTTGGACATTCCATACTGCACTGTGGGAGGGGTGTTGCAGGATGTACCATGTTGATACTATTTTTTTTGTCAAGTTTTATACTTTTCTGTCTATCTTCTTGCTGCTGTTTAAATTAAAGCGAGAAAGAGCCTGCAAATATTCGCCTCCGTGTCCTTAATAAAATTCAAACTTTCCGTTATGAAATAGGAAAATTTAGTAATTACTTTTCGCTGCAGGCGAGAATAATAAACCATTTATACGATGTATAGGAAGGACACATGTTCTTTCGGCAGACGTAACTGGAGCCATCACTGTTAATAAGAGGGGACTTTATACTGAACGGCCCAATTACTTATGCTAAAGGCTTGGTTGGGATAGACCCAATGTCTGCAAAACCTTTTGTTCCTCTACAAATATCAGTATATGGTTCATTTGCAGCTTTTTTTTTTTTGTTTACTTTATTTGCAAGGTATTTTACCAGGAAGGATACATTAAGATTTCTCTTTTTCAAATATGTCCTGGGTTCAAGAACATTCAGGGTTGTTCAGAGAAAGGTGAAAATTGGGAGAAGCGAACAAGCTAGACCAAATAGGCAATTTGGAAAGTGAAATAAATGGGAGAATTTCTGGTTTGGCTATTTTGACCCAGAGTTTTCACTTCTCCAGTCATTCTCCTGAGTTTCACCTTTCTTTTGAATAGACCTGATTTGAAATTTTTACATCTCCTCTACCCGTCCCATGCTATTGTGGTGTACATGTATCTAATTTTTTTGAGTTTGTCATTTACAGATGGATAACAACCTCCGCAGGAGCCCACAAAACCGTCCCCAGAAACTTGCCACATTACAGCCGACATCTGACGGCGGTATTGGGAACTCGGCACAGCCCCTCACGCCTTGACACTTTACGAATCTCTTGCTTTTGCTGCTAAAAACGTCATACTTGTAACAGATGGTGCATCTAGACATATGAATGACCTGCATCGGGAGGACCAGTTCTGGAGGAAACATGTCTGTTTTATGTAGCTTTATGGCTTGCAATGCAGAGTTGGGCCTGTCATTTCTCACTCTGGAGAAGGAATGTATTGCGTGCCGTGTTCAGAAAAGGGACACCCCTGTTATTACACTATATGCGGTGGTGGTTGCATAGCATTGGATATAGGAGTGTACAGTCTTAAAATGTTTTCTATTTATTTATATTTTGATAACAAATTGCAATTTCAGAGGCAGTACAGACTATTTTGTGATAGTGTTAAATTAGATATCCCAGTATATAAATATATAGAGGAGTACTCTGACCTGTATTCATATTATTTCCAAATTGTGCAAATGCTCTTTACATAAACACATTTTGGATTATGAAACTAGTCCTTTATACTGTTAAATCATTATTCACTTAATGTTTGTCTATTATGAAGTCTCCATTGCAGTAAAGAGAAATTCAGTTGACGTCTGGTAACTGCGTTGGCTTTATCCCGAAAAAACCTGTCACGTTTGTTTTGCTATGTTGTGACTACTTTATCTTTTTTTTTTTTTTCTTTTCTAGATATGCATCGATAAAAAGCATAACCTCCAAGCCGCATGTGTGTACTTTAATCTTTTAAAATGTGATGTACGCAGCAGCTATTTTTCTTGCTGTTCGTGTTTTATGGTACAGTATTGGCTTTTGTTTGTCTTTATTGGTACATATAGGTATGCGTTCCATGATATGCCTGTATGGAGGCCAGAAAATCCACTGGCAGTAGAGAAGTGAGCAAAACCGATGATTAACATTTTTATGTACATATCTGTGCAAACCTGCATTTATGCCTTTATATACATAGATATGCAGTATCTCACAGATGTGAGTACACCCCTCACGTTTTTGTAAATATTTTATATCTTTTCATGTGTCAACACTGAAGAAATGACACTTTGATACAATGTAAAGTAGTGAATGTACAGCTTGTATAACAGTGTAAATTTGCTGTCCCCTCAAAATAACACAACACAGCCATTAATGTCTAAACTGCTGCCAACAAAAGTGACTACACCCCTAACTTTACTGAATGCTTACTTAACCCCTTCACTACCAATATCAAGATATCTCCGGCTTCAAAGTCACCATCTGGTGCCCCAATATCGAGATATCTCAATATGCTGATCTACAGCCTAAAAGCAAATCAAATGCGTTTGCTGCAAACAAATTTAATTTGCTCTTGGGCTGCAGAAAGTGCTCCCAAAGTTTTAGCCCTGTGGGCATAATGCCCAAAGGAGCCAAAACTGTAAAATCAGCTGCTGAAAGCTCTGAAATATCAGGCTTCAGGAGCAGATGCAGGGGGGGGGGGGAACAGACCTGCTGCTCAAATCTCTAACTCCATTTGGTAGTAGATGGTGCCATCTACTGGCCAAATGGGTTATTTACTGTAATAACTATTAAATGTAGAATTAAAAATGATTTTGGAACAAAAACAATGGGTTCTGACAATGTTTTTTTGGAAAATCACTTGGTAGTGAAGGGGTTAAAGTAACAATCTAGCAACCATGACTACTTACAATATTTTAAGTGGTTGTGGTGACAGGAGCCAGTCCCCACCCTTCTCTCACTAGCTGTCCCTGTGTGTTCAGCCAACATACCTCTAGCTACATTCTGTGCAGGGAGGCAGAGATGCATGCCTCAGGGTAAAAGGTACGTATTTTTACCTCCCTAAATAAATATCATAGATCCAAAATAAAGGGAAGGGGGTGGGTCAGCAGGGGATAATTAATGACCAATTACAGCTATTGGTTTACTTTTATTGTGGGTTGATAATGATTCTGTTTCAACCAAAAATCTATTGAAAATGTTTATGGGATGAACAGTCACTTGGAAAGAGTGTGTCGGCTACAGAATGGTGAATATGTATTGAATCAAAGACAAAATGTATGTATTGTACCCCCCCCCTCCTCTTTCAGTGAACATTTTTAATGTTTTGCTACTTGGTGTATTGTACCCATGTCTTCCTTTTTGTGGTATGCAAATATCTTTGCAGCCACTTGCTGCCTTTTTCAGGCTAGTATTGCATGCTTCCACTTCCACCTTTTTGCCCACACAAACTTTTATGTGCATGCTACTGGTTTCCTCGCACACCTCGTGAGCTGACTTGGAAGGATCATGATATTGCATCTGCTCCTAATCGGGTGTAGAGGAGGTTAGTGATTGGTCGATTTTTATCTCTTTCCAGACCCTCTCTAATTTGCAGTTGATCACCATAATAAAAGTGATACATTTTGGGGTTGTTTTGCTAACCCCTTCACTACCAAGTGATTTTCCAAAAAAACATGGTCAGAAACGAGTGTTTTTTTTGTAATATCATTTTTAACCTCCCTGGTGGTATCCCAAGTGTAGCTCGGGGTTAAATTTCAATGCCGAAAACGGTAACCCTGAGCCACACTAAGGCTGATACATCAGGGGTGTGGGAATTGTATCGCCCGAAGCCCGGGACATGAAGATCTGGGCGCCGGGCGAGTATTTTTTTTTTTTTTAGATGCAGTCCGGCGGACTAGAAGACTTTAGAAGCCCGCCGGACTGCGGACTAATTACAAGGACGCCCCCGATACCGGAAGCCGGCATTGAGCCGGCTTGCCGGCATCCGAGGGGCTTGGGCGGCTGTTTGAATGCTCTATCGGTACTCGGTATCGGTGAGTACTTGATAAAAAGTATCGGTACTCGGTCTTAAAAAAAGTGGTATCGGTGCATCCCTAATATATACATACACACAACAAAATAGTGTTTAAATAAAGGTCTTTATTCATCACATGTATCTGACGCTGCCTCTATAGGCTGTTATGAATAAAGACCTCTATTTAAACACTAATTTTGTTGAAATTATCAGGACAAGTTGATCGTCCTGAGGGACAAGTAGATTGTACTACTACTTAGTCCGTTGGACAAGTAGATTTTTTTTAAAATTACCACACCCCTGTACATACCTGTACCTGCGTTCCCTCAATGTCCTCCCGCAATTACATTCACCTCCGTCCGAACGCGGCGTCCTGGTTTCCTTCTCACAAGAAAGGAAGCCGGACGCCGCGATCAGACGGAGGTGACTGCGGGAGGACACTGAGGGAACGCAGGGACAGGTGTGGCTCGGGCTTACCGTTTTCAGCATTGACATTTTACCCCCGAGCCACACTCGGAATTACACCAGGGGGGCTGATTTTAAATGCACCGAATTTTGACATGAACCCGGGACATACTTGAAAACGAGAGAAATTTCAATCTATCCTTCCTGGTAAAATCCTTTATAAATATAAATTGTCAAAATCGGACTGCCAGGAAGGTTGATTATAAAGTAAATATTTGAGCTTATACCCATTGTATTTCTTACTGTAAACAGCCTATTTTTGGCCACTAGATGGTGCCATCTACTGCCAAATTAAGCTGGAGATTTGAGCACCTGGTCTATTTTCTTCTATTTCTCTCTGCATCGGCTGCTGAAAGCCTGATATTTCAGAGCTTTCAGCAGCTGATTCTGCAGCCCAAAAGCAAACAAAATTTGTTTGCAGCAAACCAATTTCATTTACTTTCGGGCTGCAGATCAGCCTGTCGTGTTATCTCGATATCTGGGCGCCGAATGATGCCTTTTTGAAGCCAGAGAGATCTCGATCGGCAGTGAAAGGGGTTAAGGACAGTGATGGCTCATTTAGCGCTTCTTCATACACAGAAGCATTTGAGATCCAATTTTGTAAAGTAGAAATCCACTTCTTTCTAATTGTTCATTTATTTTATTTTTTTTCTGGGAGAAAGTATTTTACCAGGAAGGATACATCGAGATTTCTCTCGTTGTCAAGTATGTCCTGGGTGGCGAGTATGTACCGTTAGGTGTCTTGCCCAAGGACACTTACTGGAAAGGCGCTTGTCGGGATCGAACCCATAACTCCACAGGCTCTCTCCACGCAGAGCAGTGATGTTGCCTCTACTCCACTCAGCCGGTACACTTTATTAGGGAGCCGTCATATAATAGCACAAGTGCATAGGTAGCAAAATCTCCCCTCTGCTACCATATTTAATACAGAGTAGAACATGAGAAACCGCATTAAAGGCATTTGTACTGCTTTAACACAGGTGGTGTGACAGTGGGAGGACAGTGAGGGAGCGCAGGGACAGGTATGTATCCAGCCAGAGTGTGGCTCGGGGTTACCGCTTTCAGCATTGAAATTTAACCCCGAGCCACACTTGGGAATCCCACCAGGGGGCTGAATAAATGCACCGATATTTTTTTTTTTTGTTTTCTTCATATAAAAATCGGACCGCCGGGGAAGTTAAGGAGTTAAGTGATGCAAAATGTGGAACCTTAAAATATAGAATTGCTTTACTTGATTTATGTGCCGGTATAATGCTGAATTTTTCCATCGTTGTGTACTTGTGCAAACTAGAAGACGTCTGCTGGAAAGCAAAGCAGAAAAGTATGATTTTTGTCTAGGTAAAACATACTGGACTGGATTGTATAGCCTAAACTCCACTTGCACTGAAAATGAGAGCATCTTCCTCTTATGCAGAGGTTCCTGCGCCCGCTGCGAAGCCTGAGATTTAGAATGTATGAGAACCAAAACTAGGCTGATCTAAAAAAGAATGAAGAGAACCTTTAAACAAATGTAATATTTTGGATGATTTTTTTTTATTTTTTTTAAGGACTGTTTGAAAGACTAAAGGTGATGTTAGGAGCCGAATGTAGACAAAGCGCAGGTTAGAAGGTTTTTTTTTTTTTTTTTTTGTTTTTTTTTTTGCTGTTTTTTTGTTATGGTAGTCCGTGGCTTGGGTACAAATGGTTAAAATCTCATCTGCAGAGCTGTGACTTCGAGGACTTATATCTGTTAATGGAGCAAGAGTTGTAGGTCTGGGGCAGTTCAGAAATGTAAGGTGTGTGCATGCCGCTTATACTAAAACCTATGTTTATTAAATGTTATGTGCCATAAGTTATTTACTGCATTGTACAGTCTAACAAATATAAAAACAATGCATCTCACATTCCTTTAATCGGCAGAAATTGTGGTTTGAGGAAAACAAAAGTCAACTTACAAACCCCCTTCAATATGCCAGATGTCCCTCGTGTATTCATAAAGCATGCTTTTATATTTTTATTTGAATTTCCTATATATGTTGTATATAAATGACAGTGGCTTATATATTCAACACATGCCTATAAATAGCATATACTCATTGGGAATGAGAAACACGTTTTGTTTTAAACTTGCTCTTCTGAGTGTTCCTTTTACTGACCAAATTAAGAATGCACTACTTTATCTGAAATGTAATAAATTGATATTATGGATTTTGTGGCTTGAAAAGAAAAAGTGTCCCTAGGTTTTGTATAAATACAGTAATTCTAAATAAAAAAATTTGAAGCTCAACTTGCACATTTTTATTTCCGAGCATACTGTAGATAACAAATGTCTACACACCCCTGTTAAAATGTCAGGTTTCTGTGATGTGATGTAAAAAAAAATATGGGACAAATAAAATCAGTACAGAACTTTTTCCCACCTTTTAATGTGACCTAAACTGTACAACTCAATGAAAAACAAACTGAAATATTTTAGGTGGAGGGAGGAAAATATTAATAATAATATTATGGATGCATAAGTGTTCACACCCTTAAATATTTTGTTTAAGCACCTTTTGAGTTTATTCCAGCAATATTTGCCCATTCTTCCTTGCAAAAACACTCCAAATCTGTCAGATTGTGAGGGCATCCCCTGTGCACAGCCCTCTCCAGATCACCCCACAGATTTTCCAACAGATTCAGGTCTGGACTCTGGCTGGGCCATTCCCAAAACTTTAATCTTCTTCTGGTGAAGCCCAGTGGCATCACTAGGGTTGGTGTCACCCGGTGCGGTAACTTATGGTGTCACCCCCCCCCCGAGTTTTCCGGATTTTTTTAACTACTCTTACTCCTAAATCATACACACAGCACACATTACTGTGAGGTTTATTGCTGTGGAGCTCTCTCATATGCTCACACAACTTTTTGCCAACTGCCAGCAAGTACGAAGCCTGTTCGAAGGCAGTGAAAGCACACATGGATATATATTGCCCCCAGCAGCTCTGGATATATTGCCCCCAGAAGCTCTGGATATATTGCCCCCAGCAGCTCACCCATGGATATATATTGCCCCCAGCTCACATATGGATATATTGCCCCAGTTCACAATTATATATTGCCCCAGTTCACAATTATATATTGCCCCAGCAGCTCACCCATGGATATATTGCCCCAGCTCACATATGGATATATTGCGCCTCAGCTCACACATGGATATATTGCCCCAGACCAGCTCACACATGGATATTGCCCCAGCTCTCATGGATATGCCCCCAACACACATGGATACTGCCCCCAGCACACATGGATATGCCCCAGCAGCTCTCATGGATTTTGCCCCAGCTCCTCTCATGGATATTGCCCCAGCTCCTCTCATGGATATTGCCCCAGCTCCTCTCATGGATATACTGCCCCAGCTCCTCTCATGGATATACTGCCCCAGCTCCTCTCATGGATATACTGCCCCAGCTGCTCTCATGGATATACTGCCCCAGCTCCCCTCATGGATTTTGCCCCATCTCCTCTCATTGATATTGCCCCAGCTCCTCTCATTGATATTGCCCCAGCTCCTCTCATTGATATGTCCCAGCTCATTGATATGCCCCAGCTCATGGATATGCCCCAGCTCATGGATAATGCCCCAGCTCATGGATAATGCCCCAGCTCATGGATAATGCCCCAGCTCATGGATAATGCCCCAGCTCATGGATATTGCCCCCCAGCTCATGGATACTGCCCCAGCGGCTCATGGATACTGCCCCAGCGGCTCATGGATTTGTCCCAGCACATGGATATGCTGCCCCAGCTCATGGATATGGCCCCCAGCTCATGGATATTGCCCCAGCAGCTCATGGTTATTGCCCCAGCAGCTCATGGATTTGCCCCAGCAGCTCATGGATTTGCCCCAGCAGCTCATGGATTTGCCCCAGCAGCTCATGGATTTGCCCCAGCAGCTCATGTATACTGCCCCAGCAGCTCATGTATACTGCCCCAGCAGCTCATGTATACTGCCCCAGCAGCTCATGTATACTGCCCCAGCAGCTCATGGATAATGCCCCAGCAGCTCATGGATAATGCCCCAGCAGCTCATGGATAATGCCCCAGCAGCTCATGGACAATGCCCCAGCAGCTCATGGATTATGCCCCAGCTCATGAATACTGCCCCAGCAGCTCATGGATTTGCCCCAGCTCATGGATATAGTGCCCCATCTCATGGATTTGCTCCAGAAGCTCATGGATATAGTGCCCCAGCTCATGGATATGCCCCCGCTCACCTCCTGGTCGCGTGTTCGCTCCCTCTGAGCGTCCGGCGGCGTGCAGCTTGTGCGCTCGCCTGGGGGAGCCGCGTGACCAGCCGCGATTGGCTGGTGACGTTTCCTCCATGCGAGCGCCGACGCTGCACAGCTTCGGAGGGTGAGACACCCGCCCTTAGGGTGACGGTGCGGGCCGCACCCCACGTAGCGACGCCACTGGTGAAGCCATAACTTTGTCGATTTGGATATATGCTTTGGGTCTTGTCATGCTGAAAGATTAAGTTTCTCTTCATGTTCAGCTTTCTAGCAGAAGCCTGAAGGTTTTGTGTCAATATTGACTGGTATTTGGAATGGTTCATTATTCCCTCTACCTTGACTAAGGCCCTAGTTCCAGCTGCAGAAAACCAGCCCCTTGGCATGACGCTGCCACCACCATGCTTCACTGTGGGTATGGTGATCTTTTGTGGATGTGCAGTATTGTTTTTGCGCCAAACCTATATCTTTTGAAATTATTGACAAAAAGCTCAACCTTGGTTTCATCAGACCAGAACACATTTTCCCACATGCATTTGGGAGACTTCAGATGTGTTTTTGCAAAATTTAGCTGGGCTTGGATGTTTTTCTTTGTAAGAAAAGGCTTCTGTCTTGCCACTCTACCCCAGACATATGAAGAGTATGGAAGACTGTTGTCACATGTACCACACAGCCAGTACTTGCCAGATATTCCTGCAGCTCCTTTTAATGTTGCTGTTGGCCTCCTGGCAGCCTCCCTGACCAGTTTTCTTCTCGTCTTTTCAACACATTTGGAGGGACGTCCAGTTCTTGGTAATGTCACTGTTGTGCCATATTTTCTCTGCTTGATTATGACTGTCTTCACAGTGTTCCATGGTTTATCTAATGCCTTGGAAATTCTTTTGCACCTTCTCCTGACTGATACCTTTTTTTTTTTATCAATCCCTCTGATACTTTGGAAGCTTCTCTGCAGACCATGGCTTTTGCTGTAGGATGTGACTAAGAAAATGTCAGGAAAGCCCTACTAGAACAGCTGACCTTTATTTGGGGTTAATCCAAGGCGATTTAAATGATGGCAGGTGTGTACTGACTCCTATCTAACATGATTTTTGTCAGATTTTAATTTTCTAGATGAATATAAACTGTTTTGAAAAGCCTGTTCTGCTAAAATGGTCTGTGATTCCCCCCTCCCTTTTTAAGTGTCATTTCTGTAGCTAGACAGTCTTTTCTTACATAGGAAATCGGCTACACAGGCCATATCCTGTTTGTGCAGGAAAGGGTGTGCGGACATTGTAAGCTAGAAAAAAACATCTCTGAATCATGTAGTAATCTTTTTTTTTTTTTTAAACCGTGTTGGTTAAACTCTGACGTAATGTATCTGTATGCTGATTGGCTAGAAGTTCTTTGAAATATAATAAACTGGTCTAACAAAAAATACTTAGATGACCTGATGAAGCTATATTTTGTGTGTAGCTGATTTTGGTCTCTCCGCTGATCAGCTTAGCGCTTCATTCTGATATATGAGAAAGAAATGACAGACTATTTGGGATTCCATATATGGTAATTATAATAGGAAAATTTGTTTTTGTTTGCTTAAGGTTATAATTTAACAATTTTGAATGTGATTGCTTAATTCCGAACACGGCTACATCCCCAGTTATGAGAGGGTGCGCGCACTTATACAACCAGATTATTTTAGGTTTTTATTTTTTCTCCCTCCACCTAAAAAGATTAGTTTGTTTTTCCATTGAGTTGTGCAATTCATAGGTCACATTAAAGGTGGAAATTCTGAAATGATTTATCTTTGTCTCGTGTTTTTTTTAACATCACTGAACCCTGACATTTCAACGGCCGTGTAGACTTTTGCTATCCACTGTAATTATGGGTTTATTTACAATACAGTATACAAAGCAACAATCAGAATATTGCTTCTGAATGCTTTACTAGCTTTTTTTTTTTTCCTTTCTCCATTCTATACAACTTTTCTCAGTCAATGTTAAAGGCACGGCAGCTTATTCAATAACTATAATGTTTACATTATTAGATAGTGGGGACTAGTAAAGGGATTCTATAACCAATATAAAAACATATGTTCCTTGTTTCGATGACATTAAAATGCACGGTCTCCTTTTACATCTGTTCTTCAGATATGTTGCAGGCAAATACTACTTATTTTATATTTGAAAAGCAATTTGTGTGCCACTGGTTTATATGATGAGACCCTGCCATGCCGAAAAAAAAATCCTAACCGTGGTAAGAAATCTGAACTAAAAGGCCTCCCATGTCACTTTGCTTTCCTGTCTGAACATACTATTTAAAAGGGTTGCCTTTTGTTTAAAAGGACGTGAAACTGCTGTTTAACCCCTTCACTCCGGTGCCCCGATATCGAGAGATCTCTATGTGCTGTTCTACAGCCCAAAAGCAAATGAAATTCGTTTGGGGGCACCTGCAGCCCTAAAGCAAAGAGTTAAAGCTGTAAAATCTGCAAAATTAATGTCTGACATCTGCATTCAGCAAGCTGATACACTTGCAGTGAGTGTTGCACTGCTACAATGTTACTCAATTTGGCACTATACTGGCCAAATATATTGGTACAGTGAAAAAAATTAAATCATTGAGTATTTTTCAATATTTCCTTCAGTATAATTAAAAATGATATTTTAAAAAAAAAAACAGGTTTCTGACCATGTTTTTTTTTTTTTTTTTTTGAAAATCAATGGGTAGTGAAGGGGTTAAGCTGAGGTTGTCCAGCATACGTACAAGTTTTGTTTTTAAGTCGAGTCGCCAATTGATAAAAATATAAAATGAGCTGCTATGGAGATGCCTCCTAAATATACAAGTGGCTAGCCGCCTGAAATTGACCATAGAATGTGCCGACTAACAAATAATCATTATCTGTCCCAGCAATATTTCCTCCCTCTCCAGTGCCCTATAGGTGACAAGCTTAGTCCATTCAGTTCTCATATGGGATTAGTCTAAGGCAGCTGGGTGTTCACCATTAGACAGTCATTCCAATGTTCTCAATCTGTATCTTCCACAATTAATGCTAAAATGGCATCTGCTCATTAAAATAAATACATTAGTATATATGGCTCTTGAAATGCCTCCTAAATACACATGTAGATGGCCCCCTAACAATATCTATTGGAGAAATTTGCTGCCTAATGACCCCTGTCCCTGGAATAGTTCCATCTACGAAACCCAATATGTGGCAAGTGACGCGAACTTCTTTGTTTTTGCTTCGACTGTCCCACTGGTGGACGCTGACTGATTCCTAGGTCACACAGCCGGACCCCAGATGAATTACCCCTAGCATTGTCAATAGAAAGAGGAGACCAAGCACTCCAGCTGCTGTGTGGCACGTTTTAATGGATCGAGCTAGGACGATCAAGACAGCCACCGTAATTTATAAAGGATTTTACCAGGAAGGATACATTGAGATTTCTCTTGTTTTCCAGTATGTCTTGGGTAATGGATGTAAAGTCAAAACATTCTTTTAACATGCTAAATTGATTTAGAAGTGCGGAAAAACCACTCCAATGTCACTTTTGAGCAACAATATATAAAATGTTATTGAAAAATAGACCTGTCCATTGTGGAACTAACTGTACTGTTTTGTATGAACCATATTGTCCAAAAATAATAATAAATTTACTTGGCTCTTGTATCGATTACTGGATGTTTCCATGATCTGGACCATGGGCATTGAATGTCCTACTGATGTCCTTCTGAAGCTCCATAAATCTGTTGATGGGAAAAATTCTTTGAAGGAACACTATCATCATGACTACCATAACTACCTCATTGGCCAGCTCTTCCTTGTTTACGTGCATATTCAAAGCTGTGTTTGTGAGGGACTGTAATCCATGAAGACTTTCCATGGACACCTATAAATTCTGCTCTAATTAGATTTCATTTAACAACCAAACTCCTCTGTGTGTTCATCTACAACCCTCCTCCTCAGCATGAGTAACATTACAATAAAACCAAGAGATGTTTTGCTTAAAAGTACTGTCCCTTCATTTTTGAAGCACTATGATGCCCCCCTCCTGTTTCTAAACCCCTCACCATCTAGATTGTAAATTCCCATGGGAATAGGGTCCTCATATCCTCATGTATCTGCTGGCAGGTATACTGACCTGTCTCCTGTATGTATTGTAGAATTGTCCTGTCTTTACCCATTACACCTTGTACAGCGCTGCAGAATGTGTTGACGCTTAATAAATAATAATAATAAAATACATAGATTCACAGAAAACCATTTGTAGTATTGAAATATGTAAGGTGTTATTCACTAACCTCCGAATTGTGCTGGACAGTGAATTTTACTGCAATTTTGGGGCAATTCGTCTATTCACAAAGCTGCCAAATACAGGCGAATTGTCAGCGAAATATGGTGCAATTCACTGCAGTTTGGTGGCACCCAAATTGTCCAATAGAAGGCCATCGTGTTTTCTATTCACATAACGCTGAATTGCACCGAAAGTCTGTCAAAATGCCCTGATTTTTGGTATTTCGACGGGTTTAACCTCCCTGACGGTTTTCTCGAGTGCGGCTCGGGGTTAACTTTTTGTACCGAAAGCGGTATCCCCGAGCCACACTCGGGCTGGATACTTACATGTCCTGCGCTCCCTCGCTGATACCCGCAGTCTCCTCCAGCCGCTCGCAAAGTCACACTGCCTGGATCTCTTCTCACGAGGAGTGAACCAGGAAGTGTGACAACGCGATCGGCTGCAGTGTGACTGCGGGGACAGCGAGGGAGCGCAGGACATGTAAGTATCAGCTAGAGTGTGGCTCGGAATACAGCTTTCAGTATTGAAAGTTAACCCCTGAGCCACACTCATACCGCTAGGGGGCCAGATTAATTGGACCGATTCTGACATATAAAATATATGAAAGTGCATCTGGAAAACTCTGGTTTTCAGAGTCTTCCGGATTGTAGATGTTACTCAGTCAGAATAAACACGTTTATTAATATTCAGAAGTCTCTTTATTCTTCTCACACCGCACAGGATGCTCTTCTCTCTACAGGTTACAAACAACAGACTCCACCAGCAGCAGACCTGTCAGCCGTAATAACCCCAGCAGAGGAGCCTAGTACCCTAATGAACATAGTAACAGGGAACTAACATGTTAACAGTAGAGTTCTGAATAATCACCGATCTACTTGTTTATTTATAAATTATTTTACCAGGAAGGATACATTGAGATTGCTCTAGTTTTCAAGTATGTCCTGGGTTCAAGAACATTGAATTGTTACAGTAGGGTACATAAATAAAATACAAGATGTTAAAATATACAGATCAACAAAAAAAGTAAGAAATGTATTCACTATGTTACATGTGTTGCACGTTTGCAATCAAGAAATGCACACTCTGTTCTTCAGTTACAGACCGTTTCGTAACCTGTGTGCCTGTATGAAGTAAAAACAGTGTTTTAATCTCTGCAATAGCATGAGGTGTACAGTTTCTCCCATGCACCAGTGAGATTAACAATAGAGCATAACCGCAAATGTCATTTACCAATATTACTCTATACTAGACATGCAGTTCATGTGCACAGTTCTTTTTTACCTGTACTATTGAAGTGGAAATAGGCTGGAAGATGGCCGCCATTGTACACAGGCGGCCATCTTGTTCAGAATATTGGTTCACTTGTATATAACTAGGCAGGTTTGTAGCTGAAACTAGAATGAGGTATACGTAGAAATTTAGGAATGCGTTTAGATTAGCAGAAAAGCAATTAAAGCTTTATGAAAGATCTCTGCTGTTCCTGGCACGGAGGAGAAAAGCGAAGTAGATCCTCCAAGGTCGTTGGGGCCCGCAGAAAGACAAAGGAGTAGAGATCAGGCCAGGTGCCATCTGTAACAAGTGATTGTAGGTGCAAGGGAGGAGGGCGCAGCCCGGAACAGTAAGAGCAATTAATTATGATTTACTGAAACTAACACAAAGTTTGCCAATTTACAGCCAATTAATGGAATGTCTTTGTATTAGCCAAAGGGAGGTATTAACCCACGTGGGTGGAATAAAGTGTCATTGGGAGGTGGGCTAACTGGGATGTACCTAATTACGTATTTTTGGGTATAAGATCCCTTGCACGGGTGAAAGGGGGGGCTCACTCTTTGCGATTCAATCCTGTGTGAGCACTTGTGTGACGACACAATAACGTTTGCCTTTCCTGAAGAGACTCGTGTTTGGACAATCCTTACTTGTGTCCGGTCCGGCGCCGTTTTAAAGTGAATCTGTTTGACTCGGTTACATTTTTGGGGGCTCTTGAGCCGGGATACGGGCCCTTTCCGGGACACAGCAACGGCTGCTGAACACAGTGCGGCGATATTGACTGCAGGTGCACGAGAATCCCGATGGTTGGGCGTCCGTTGAAGGTGAGCTGACATCTGCAGGCGCCAAGCAGGATTTCCTGTTCAGTGGACCTCGTCTCGTCCCAAACGGACCCCTGACCCGGGAACTCTGGACACCACTGAGTCTGAGGAAACAGCAAGCAGCGCCGGCGATAGGTAACGTGTCTTCTATGTTTTGTATGTCTAAAGGAGATACCGGTATCTAAGGGAAACGTCCGACTGAGATAGACGGATAAGAGGATGCGATGGCCACCATCCTATTGGCATATCTAGCCCGCCGCTGATAGCACTGACATTGCTAAGGAGCCAGAGTGGCTAGCGGGTGTCTGGATTCGGGGGAATTGAATGCCAATCAAAGTATAGTTCTGTAAGAGAGGGAGAAGGTAGCCACGTGGAGTTGCATAAGTCATTCAGTGTTTGTAAATAGAGCTTCACCACGTGGGTAAAAGGGAAAGGAGGAGGGATTTTCTGTGACTGGGCTGAGAGCCTGAGTCAGTGCCTAGTGTGTACGCCGTGTAGTGAGAAGGGCTCATAGTGGAGCCAGCGGTAGCTGCAGAGATAGTGGTGCTGAGTGGGTAGATTATCCATAAGGCAGATTGGAATTGCAGACGGAAGTGTAGATAAGGAACGGGGTGCACATAGTCACAAGCAGTCAAGAGTTAAAGTTCAAATTACGGGGTATAAGGAGCCACAAAGGAGGGAATGCACCCTCGGCTAGTAAAAAAGAAGTGTTATGTTTTATGTTCTGTTATGTGATGAAAGCATCTGATACGGTATGTGTGTGAATGAATTGACTCGAGTGCTGTGAGTGAACGTGCGCCTACTCGCTCCGCGAGGAAGCAAATACGAGTTTTGACCCCGAACGTACGTTTCCGGCTCAGGCGACTGCAGACGGCTACTGAAGGGGAAGCGCCTGCAGACACGGATGAATTGTTGACTGAAGTATCAGACTGTAGATTTTAACTGTTGTTGAAATAATATATCTGTATTGCAAAGAGTACTGTTTTCAAGAGTAATAATGGGTAACGGGTCATCTAAGCCCAAGAAGGTGAAGGAGGGTGAGACGCCCCTAGAATATATGGTGCGGAATTTCGATGCATTATATAAAACTCATGACTATGGTGTAGAATTGACAAAAGAAAAGCTAAAAGTAATGTGTACAGTTGTGTGGCCGTTATTAGTCCCAGGATGGCCAGAGCAGGGGTCAATGGACCCGGAGTTGGTACAGAAGGTACATTCCCAAGTCACAGAGCAGTACGGACATCCTGAACAGTACCCGTATATAGATATATGGAGATATTGTATTAAAAACAAGAGTTATTTTATAATGATAGCGGGGAAAAATAAGAAGCAGGACCCCCAAAATAATGGAGAGAGAGAGAGAGAGGTGTTAGTAGAACAACCGGAAGAGAGTGATGTTTTACCCCGTCCTATCTATTATGTTATGGGGCAGCTAGGGAAGTTTGATTGAGTGCGGTTGCGCGGGCGGAGAGGGGGGAGCGGACAGCTGCTGTGTCTCGGTCAGCTCCCTCTGCTCCGTCCTGTGTGACTGAGGAAGAAGAGCAGGGCGCAGCGAGTGGAGGAGATAGAGAGGCTCCACCAGAAAAGATTGAGATGCCCGATGGGAGCATATATAAATTAATTAATATTTTACGGAGTGAGATGATTGCGGTGCTGTATGGCTTGTGTGTGTGATTCGGACTGATTTTGTCCGATTGTGTTTATAATTGATCTATTAAACTGTTCAATTAAAAGTAGGAATGACTGAGAGGTTGTGAGATTGGGCTTCGTACTTGTTTTTTTGTTTTTTTTCTCTTTCCTCTCTTCCCTGGTGTATAGGCCCCCTCCTTTCTGACAGACTGTTTGCGAAGGGGGAGGGAGTCAGTTTGTTTTTCTTTGCTCTCTGATAGCTGGAAAGAATAACCCTTTGTGTATCTGTGCAGCGAATTCAGAGTAAAGAGGAATAGAAAAAAAAGGATTACTATGTTTAGCTAATTTTAATGTGTGTTACAATAGAATATTTGTCTGAAGTCTGTTGAGTGCAAGATATATGTTTATATTTTGTGTTAATATTATTCCGAAAGTTTTAGTTTTGTTCAGAGCTAAAATTAAATTGAAATATATGAAACGGTTAGAAAATTAATATTAAAAGAAAAATAATTCGAGAAATAATTAAAGTAGTTTTTCTTTACTGTTTCTAAAAGGTATGTTTTTGTTTAATTTTTGATGGAATAGTTATTTTATTGTTATGAGATGTTAGGAGTGGTCTTATGACAATGGAATGATTTTTTTTTTTTTTCGGATGTGGTATTAAGAGTCTGTTTTGGGCTACGGGAAAAGATCTGAGAATATTGTTTATACAATGTGTATATGTATATGCCCGAATGTCCCATCCAGCTCCTGGGGCGGGATATCTTTTGCAAATTGTAAGCCCAAATTACGTTCCTTCCCGGGGGTCACGCTCAATTAGACCTGCCGGAGGATAGCAGCTTTGCTCGGCAGCATAACCCAGCCAGCCCGCACAACCCCCAATCTGTGAAAATCGCAGTAGTTATGCCAAGGGAGGAAGAATGGCGCACGGCACCTACTCTGTCTGCCACGCCGGATCCGCACGCACTACTCCTTGGAATTCCTGAGGTGTGGGCGGAGGAAAACCCGCCCAGATGAGTTGAATCACAGCCCGGCGCAACACCGGTGGCTCTAAGACAATATTATATCCCACAGAAAGCCAAGCAGGTTACAGAGTTTCTAAAAAGAAAGCACAAATATGCAAACAGTGTAAAATACCTGGGATTCCAGTTAACAGGTACCAAACGTGCACTGAGGGCAGAAAGAAAAGAAGCAGTGTGCCGCATACCCAACCAAAGACCAGGAGACAAGTCCGTGAGTTCTTGGGAGCTGCAGGCTTCTGCCGCCTGTGGATCCCCAACTTCGCAGATATTGCCAAGCCGCTTCATCAGGCCACGAAGGGGGGGAACAAGATCCCTTTCATTGGAAAGAAGAGCAAACAGCAGCGTTCCAGAAATTAAAGACTCTGCTGATGGAAGCTCCTGCACTGGGCCTGCCAGATCACAGCAAGCCCTTCCAGCTGTTCGTGCATGAATATAATCAAACAGCAACAGGAGTATTGGTCCAGACTTTTGGCTCATGGCTGAGGCCTGTGGCCTACCTCTCCAAGCAACTCGACCCTGTGGCCTGCGGCCTACCCCCATGCCTGAAAGCAGTGGCTGCCACCGCAATGCTGATAGCAGAAGCAGACAAGCTGACCCTTGGACAAGTTCTTTATGTCAAGGTGCCCCACGCTGTCAAGGCTCTGCTGGATGTGAAAGGAGGTTACTGGTTCAGTAGCAGGCCGGATTTGAAAGACGTACCCCTAGACAAATACGATCTACAGCTATTTCACTGATGGAAGCAGCTACATGGATGATGGGAAGAAAGTCCGGCTATGCAGTGGTCTCAACAGAAGAAGTCATCGAAGCAAAGCCACTGCCAGGCCATACATCTGCACAATTGGCCGAAATAACAGCTTTAACCAGAGCCCTTGAAATCTCTGAAGGCAAAAGAGTAAATATCTACACAGATTCCAAGTATGCCTTTATGACAGTCCATGCACATGGTGCACTCTACAAAGAGAGAGGCCTACTTACGTCTTCAGGACAACAAATCAAATATGCAGCTGAAATCGCGGCCCTCCTGGAAGCGGTATGGAAACCAAGTGCTGTCAGCATCATGCACTGCCGTGGCCACCAAAAAAGGTCATGATGAAATTCCAAAAGGTAACAGACGCGCGGACCAGGCCGCAAAAGCAGCTGCAAAACCGCCAACAGGAGATCAAGCTACAGTACTGATCTGCAAGCAAGAACCTCAACCTTCCATGCCAAATTACGAGTTCTATATGAATTTGAAAAAGTTTGAACCCCACGGCGAGTTCATTGAAATAATACGGCACAAATGGCAAGATGATTATGAACTGTTAGAACTCAATCATGATTATATCCAATGGCTTTTCCCAACTCGGACACAAGGCCGAAATTTCTACTCTACTCCCCTAAGTCCGCAAGAGACACGCCTAATGGTTAACACCTCAGAAGTTCAGCAAAGACTGCGCAGAGCCTACAAGATGATGCTGAAATTCTTCGGCGTAAAAATAGTGGGGGAGGAGGAAGACAAAGAAATAACTGAAGTTGAACGAGCAGAAAATTTCGCGTCACGTTTTGAAACTTTGACAATCAATTCTCACAATAATCTACGAATCACACGAATACTGCACAGTCTGGGAGAATTGGGAGCAGAAGAATATCAAGTCCCACTGGTGAGGTTTTTCAAGGAGATCCTTATCAAGAACAGACTGCCAGAATGAAGAAAAGTGCAATGAACTTTTTATACCAGCAGTAAGAGATTCACAAGACAGACAAGATTTGTTATTTTGAGAACAGGCCCATCGGGCTATCCCCAATGCATCATTACAAATAGACTTTACAGTGCTGCCACCCTGCAGAGGATACAAATATTTACTAGTGATGGTGTGCACTTTGACAGGATGGGTAGAAGCCTTCCCAACGAGAACTGAAAAAAAGAAAAAAAAAAGAACGACAGAAGTGGTAAAGAGCCTGATGAAAGAAATAATACCACGTTACAGACTTCCACTCGAGATAGGGTCGGACAATGGCCCTGCATTTATCCAGAACTGTTTGCAACAACTTGCCCGGCTACTGGGCATCACCTGGAAGCTACATACCGCCTACAGGCCCCAAAGTTCGGGAAAAGTTGAAAGAATGAACCGTACCCTAAAGACTTTGATGTCCAAACTGTGCCAAGAGACGTCATTGAGCTGGTTGGACTTGCTGCCGATAGTCCTTTTGCACATTAGGTGCAGACCAACCCCCAATTGAAGCTAAGTCCGTACGAACTTATGTTTGGACGGCCAACCCCTCTAATTAATGGACTAAGGGGGGACCTTCGGGCATTGGGAGAAACTAAACTAAATGATCAGGTAGTAATGCTGGGTAAATCAATGCAGAAATAAATACTTGGGTGGGGGATAATATACCTCATTTTCTGTATCCTTCACTGCATAAGTATTGTCCGGGTGACTCAGTATGGGTAAAAGAGTGGAAAAATGATCCACTAGGCCCAAAATGGAGAGGTCCTTATCTTGTCCTGTTATCAACCCCTACAGCAGTAAAGGTTGCCGAGGTGGTCCCGTGGATACATCACTCCAGAGTGAAAGCAGCTGCAGCCAGTCCTGAACCAGCATGGAAGGTCGTTACCAACGAGACCAACCCGCTGAGGCTGAAGCTGACAGAGACCACAGCCATGAGCACCTAAATGATCCTAACCCAGATAATACAGAGGACCAACAAGTGGGTGTTTTGATGGGCACAGGTCCTGACCACCCGCCAACGGGGGATACCCACAGGGTGCTTTTTAGGGGCCCGGCCCCCACCCTTGATTATCCAGAAATGTTTTTTACTTTTGAAATTCCGGTGGGGAGGGATTGGGTTTATGTGACTGTGAAAAGAATTGCCCAAGGAATTCTGACATTCGGGGCATTTGTGGTGCTGATTTTATATCTTGCTAATTTGATTTATGGACTCTCGCGTGGAGCATGCTCTAATTGTACGGGCAATGTGGGGAAAGTGGATATTTCCCATATCTGGAATGGTACGCACCCAGTGATGGAGAACCGTACCATGTGGAGACAAAGACGAGAAGTCTCATCCGAGATATTGCCAAGAGGACATTTACTTGTGCAATTTAAATATGACTATGCTAAAAAGTCTGGGCAAACCGCATGCTGGGTGTGTAGTAGACTGCACCCAGAGACAATTCATATACCATTTGCCTCTGTTCCAATGAATTTGAGTATGTTTGTATCAGGAATGTCACAATACATGCTGTCGATACACCAAGGAAAAGACAGAATCATTCAGTCCCGGGTACCCCATAATAGGACCAGTGTATCCACCAGAATGGTGTTTTCAACTAGGACCAGATAAAGAAACAAATAACGAGGGTGGGTTATGTAACTCAAGTCAGTTCAACTGGACATCATACATTTACATATTCAAAACAGGACAAAAGGCGAATTATTTATACATACGATGCAGGCAACTCACTAGAGACCAAGAGGCGGTGATTAGGAATGTGACCAATGGGAGGCAGGGTGCAGTGGATATGATGAGACGGCTGAGACAACTTGCGATAGAGATATCAAAGGGAACACTACATTCATCACCATTTATAGTGAAAGGAGGGTACCAGGTGTGCTGTGAAAGGGTGTGTTACACATGGGTACCACCAACAATAACGGGAATGTGTTATTTGGCTAAGCTGGTCCCAATCCAGAGACTAAGGGGAGAAGACACAAACACAGACACAGAACTACACCCTAGGTACCCACTGGTGTTTGAAAGACCAAAGAGAGAGTTGTTCGCGAAGATGGATCGAATATGGACATGGTTGCCAGCATGGACTGGATGGGGAGGAGAGATGATGAGGAGATTGAATAGCTATGTCAATTTGATGGATGAGATTCTGAATAGAACCAGTATGGATATCCAGCTGCTGAATCTGGAAATGCGTGAGTTACGAAAGGTGCAGATGATACATGATATGGCGCTTGAGCAGATCAGTGCGGCCTTGAATGGATTGTGTGAAATGACAATGCACTATGAATGTTGCACCTTCATCAGAAACACTACACATGAAGTCCCAGATTATTACCAGGTAATTCAAGATCACCAAGAGAAGGTAGCACAGTTGCAGGGTATAGCCAGGAGGATTGCTGCCGAAGGCTGGAATCCGCTCCGTGGGTTTGGAGCAATGGGAGAATGGTTTGGTTCCATCTTGAGATTTATCTCACGGATTGGATCCATGATACTCATGATAGTGGTGATCTTGATTATAGGGATACTGATATACCGCATAGGGCTATGTTTATGGCCACTGTGCAAAACAGCACTGACACCTACACAAACACAGAAGATACCACTGATAATCCCACAGGGTATGTTCCCAGTGAAAGAAACCCCCCCCCAGTACAAGGAGTTCAGAATAGTGGAGTGTAATGGCTACAAGTGCCAGGAAGAGATCCTGACACTTGAGCCAAGGGGGGAATGAAGTGGAAATAGGCTGGAAGATGGCCGCCATTGTACACAGGCGGCCATCTTGTTCAGAATATTGGTTCACTTGTATATAACTAGGCAGGTTTGTAGCTGAAACTAGAATGAGGTATACGTAGAAATTTAGGAATGCGTTTAGATTAGCAGAAAAGCAATTAAAGCTTTATGAAAGATCTCTGCTGTTCCTGGCACAGAGGAGAAAAGCGAAGTAGATCCTCCAAGGTCGTTGGGGCCCGCAGAAAGACAAAGGAGTAGAGATCAGGCCAGGTGCCATCTGTAACAAGTGATTGTAGGCGCAAGGGAGGAGGGCGCAGCCCGGAACAGTAAGAGCAATTAATTATGATTTACTGAAACTAACACAAAGTTTGCCAATTTACAGCCAATTAATGGAATGTCTTTGTATTAGTCAAAGGGAGGTATTAACCCACGTGGGGTGGAATAAAGTGTCATTGGGAGGTGGGCTAACTGGGATGTACCTAATTACGTATTTTTGGGTATAAGATCCCTTGCACGGGTGAAAGGGGGGGCTCACTCTTTGCGATTCAATCCTGTGTGAGCACTTGTGTGATGACACAATAAACGTTTGCCTTTCCTGAAGAGACTCGTGTTTGGACAATCCTTGCTTGTGTCTGGTCCGGCGCCGTTTTAGAAGTGAACCAGTCTGACTCCGGTTACACTATTACTGCACAGACCACATAGCTAACTAACAGAGCAGTACTAACTTAAAACTATTTACAGGTTTTTTTTATATTTGGGTGATCGGATGCTGTGTGCCACAGAGATGGAGGGCCCCCATCTTGCAGCTGCGGCGGCTGACCCTATAGCGGAGAAGGTGGAGGAGGGCGAGAACAGGTGGCAGCTGACTCATCCATCTTCCACCGAGAACCTGGGAGCTGTGCTGGATGGTCTTGAGGCCTACTTGGACCAGCTGCCTGGAGGCGACGAGGCCCCGTGTATGCGGGGTACATGGCGCCGACTGATGGCCGTGCTGGGGATAGAACTGCGACCTGAGGCTTCGGCTGGAGCGGTGTCGGGGAGTGCTTCCCCTGCCAGCCGCGTGGAGGATCTTCCTGCGGTGAAGGACGGAGAGCCACAAGAGCCTATTGCACGCGGTACGAAGCGACAACTGTTGGCGCGATATAGAGGTTGGTCGATGGACTGTGGCCTCGGATGGAGTGTACCCGGCGGATGGAACCTCTATGGGCTGCAGCGGTGCGGCTTCCAAGGCAACGCTCCCGGAGCAGTGGGACAGCGAAGAGATGCGTCCGGAGGAGACCCATGGGGTAACAGATAACGCTGTGCAGTACCCTAAGCCTCTACCCGCCTCAATCCTGCTGAGCCCGCGGCGGATCTCCGGTAGGCGGTCTATTTGCGGGCTGAAGCGCCTCGCTGAGCCCCGTGATGTAGGGGAATTGGTCCGGTGGTTTGATGCAGGCCGCACCGTCCATGTAAAACCTCGTTATGATGGATCTGCCCACGCGGCCTCCCCGTTCGACACAGGCTGATCTTTTATCTTTTATTTTCTAGACGACCTGTCCCTCCTCATGCAAACATTTCCTTCTACTCCGATGACTCTTATTTTGATTTCCCCCCTCTTGCTGTGTTTTGATTTCAGTGTTCTATATGCTGTCTCCGAGGACTTTTTGACTCTAGCGAAGTTACGATGACCTTCTGTCATATTTTTCGCTTATTTTTTTTTTTTTTTTATGACCCCATTATTTCGGGACACTGAAGAATCTTTTGCTATAGTTCCCCGGCCGGGGCTTATTTTGATTGTGTTCTCCCCTTCCCCCCCCTCTGCTACTTGAGACACTGATGTTTCCCTGTGAGAACCCCCCCCCCCCCCATTTACGCTTTATGTGTTTATGATGCCTATTTGGCCCTGCAAGGCCTGTTTTGCCAGTTGGTGCATTATTCTTGCGTGAAAAATAAAAACTTTTAAAAAAAAATAATTTACAGAATACACAGAAAATTACACTTTTGTTATGGCTTCAGCACACACTTCAAGCTTATGCTCCTTGCTGGATCTATGCTTATACTGGGCTTACCTGTATGAAGTAAAAACAGTGTTTTAATCTCTGCAATAGCATGAGGTGTACAGTTTCTCCCATGCACCAGTGAGATTAACCATAGAGTCGAACACTTCCTGGTACATGACCCTCCACTCCCAACCAGGCTCACGTCATCTGCTGGCTGGAGGTAATACTCACCGCTCAGTACCCTACCATAACTTTACATGGGTGTTTAAAGCTACCATGCCACACATGTTTACAGATGCTTTCCGTATTGAGGGATGTTAATAGAGAGCTCTTAAGTGACTTTAGACTGGGGAAAGATTTGATGGTGTTTGGTTGATTATTCCATAATTGCGGTGCTCTGTAGGAAAATGAGGCTCGGAACACTTTCTTTTTGTATTGTGATTACTGCAAGTAAGGTGCTGGACCTGGACCGCAGGTTATAGGACGAAGAAACTGCTGAGGGAAGCTCTCTATTCAGGTAGTGAAAAAGAGTGAATTTTAATAACCCTTGGCACTATAGCGAGCCAAACATATTTAAAGGATTCTGTTTCATTTTAGACCGTAGTTTAGACACCACTCGAGAGAGAGATTAAAAAATAAGTGACTGAAACCTAGTTTCTTTTAGTCGGGCATCTTTCTCTCTGCGTTTCACTTGCATCTTCTTATGTAGCATAATGGATACCAAAGTTTTGTCGACACTAGAGGTTTGCACGGCTGAAAAATTTGTTTTGTTTCAATATAATTTCGTTACATTTTGATTTCATAATTTTGTTTTCGTTTGGTATCTCGGATCACTAAAAAAAAATTAATTTGGGATTTATTTGATATCGATTTTTGAATTTTGGATCACTAAATAAAGTCCCAATAAATCTAATTTTGCTGTTAAAAGGCAAGCACCACAGGTCAATTCACAGGGACCGGGTCCTTTGTGAAACAGTCAAATGAATCTGATTCATTTCATAATGTCATTTGCTTTAGTACGGACTTTTATGTAATGTAAGTTGGGATCGATTCGATATTTGAATTTCGGATCACTAAATAAAACCCCATTTAAATCAAATCCTGCTCAGGAATCCTTTAATCAATGGTTCACTTGTGAAACAGTATAACAAATCAAATTTGTTTTATACTATTTCGTTTTGATTTAGTTTTCGTTCCAATTCTGATTAAATCAATTCGTTATTTCGGAAGTACCTGACAATTAGCAGAATTTGTAACGAATGGAGATTAGTTATGAAATGAATGCACACCACCTTTATGGATAGGTACCACCATTGCAGTCTTCCATAGTTTGGGTACGTATCCAGTCGCCAGTGATTCTTGATTAGGGTTTCGATAGATTTTGCAATTGCCGGCGCACAGAGTTTCAGCAGCATTGCTGGGATTTGATCCGGTCCAGACTGGTATTTCATTTATAATTACAGAGAAGTTTAGTAACGACCCTGACAGGCACTGGTCTAAAATTTTAGTTTCTCTGCGATTACAGGGTCTTTGCACAGTTGGTGGGGCCTGACCTGCGTGTGGCCTTTCTGTAGGTGTGTCATTCGTTGGATTCGTCACCATCCTGATTGCCAAGCTAACAAAATAATTTTTAGAGGCATTTGCTACATCTAGTGGGTGTTGCAGGGTTTGGCTGTTTACTTTGACAGCAGCTGGTTGGAAGTGGAGGGGGGGGGGGTGATTATATATTTTTTCCAAAAATTTCTTGGGTTTAACATGTTGTTGTTTAGATTTTCATTGAGCTATGCACAAGCAATTTTCTGCAGAGTTTTCAGTTGTGTGCTAGACTTTGAATTTACCTTCTTATATAGCAGTCCCCTGCTCCATTCTCATCTGTTAATTTGTTATTGGTTGGACCTTTTGTTATTTACTATTTTACCCCATAGGACATTTTAAAAAAATGAATAATCCTTGCAAAAAGAAATGAAAAATTGTGTAGCAACAAACCATACTGCGAACTCCAAAGCAAGGGCCGACCACTCAAAATCCAAAAGTGGCCAGAGACTGGAAATACAAAAAAAGAGCAGAGCTTTCTCCAGACTGTGATCCTTCACGGTATGTATTTTTACTCAAAGCTAGGCGCTATTTCCATTTATCAGAAAAGAAGAACTTTTGCCTCAAGGACAATGGAGTCAAACCAGCACATTTAAGGATTAAACCTATATTTCATAACAAGAGAGATTGTGGCAAATACAACACAGCTATAATAAGCTGGTTAAAACCACTTGCGCTGGTATCAAATAGAAGACATAAATTAAACATACATTTTTATTAGATTGATTCTAAAAATAGATAGACATACAATTCTATATAGAAAAATACTGAGTATACTGAAAAACAGTGAGAAAATGTGTATAATGAGAGACCAAAATAGTATAAATTATCCCTATCCTCAATTCAGCAAATACAACTTAATTGGTTGATAAGGAGACCAGCTATCCTGCTAACTAAAGACATTAGTGTATGGTTAGAATATCACTTAACAGTAGATAGAGGGTGTAGAGTAGACAACTGGATGAGCTAATGTACTGCAGTATAAGGATCCTAGATTGAACAATTAACTTCTATAATAAACTTGGTCTCAGTCCTAAAAGGGATACACCAAGCACCAATGAGCTAAGTTAGGTAATGATTAAATATCACCAACCTATACCATGGACAATTAAACCATTCAATTAGTCAATATCTCCTGTCCAGAAGGTACAGCCCTAAATACGAACGTTCATTTGGAAAACATGTTATATCAAAGTTGAGTAGTTAAATACATACAAGAAAGGGGTCAATAAACTGTGTTGAATAAAGATAGGTATCGCCAACACATACCATGGACAAATACACCATTTAATTGGTAAGTAACTCGTGTCCAGAAGGTGCTGCCCTGAATAAAGAAGAATCTAGTGCTGACCCAATCTACAAAAACACACAGTACTACACAATGAATTATTCAAGTTGGTTGCTGCAGAGTTGGTTGCTGCAGTAAAATAGCCCCAATGGCAATAAATTGTTTATAAATATTGTATCAAAGTTGAATAAATTCAAAAAAAGGGGATCAATGAACTGTATTGAATAGATTGGTATCGCCGACACATACCATGGACAAATACACCATTTAATTGGTAAGTAACTCGTGTCCAGAAGGTGCTGCCCTGAATAAAATGGAGAATCTTGTGCTGACCCAATCTACAAAAACACACAATACTGCACAATGGATTATTCAAGTTGGTTGCTGCAGTGAAATAGCCCCAATGGCATTAAGTTGTTTGTAACCGGGGCGTGTCCGGAAGCCATGAGAGGAGGACGCGAGTGAGTTGAGCTCCGTCTACCCGCCGGCATAATCCCAACCCTGCAGCTCTCAAACCCGGCGGAATCCCGTCAAAATCACGGGGTAAGGCCCTTAACATCTAGGGACACTAGTGATGGCCCCACCAAAGGCTCCCTCGAAGGCACAACGCTGCTTGGAGCTCCCGGAATCAGCGCGGAAAGGGAAGGCCTCACAAGATGGCGGCTCCCAGGGTGCGTGTTCCCCTAGGCAGCGCGATGCGGTTGGAGAGACCTCTCCCGCGACCCCACCGACCTCTCATCCGGCGTCTGAACAACAACTCAGAGCCATGTTGGGGGAGTTAAGGGACTCGTTACAGGAAGATTTTAAATCTATAGTGACAGAACTTCACAAAGATATACGTGATCTTGGTGACCGCACTGACCAACTGGAAGCGAAAACTGATGATTTATGCCTCGCTCATAATGAACTGGTGGATGCCTACAAATCGCTTAAAACGACACAGGAATCAATGCAACGGAAGATGGCTGACCTGGAAGATCGTTCTAGAAGAAACAACATAAGACTCAGAGGTATTCCAGAATCCGTGAAAGCTGAGGATCTACATGCATACGTCACAAGTCTCTTTCAGTCACTTCTCCCATCAACGCCTGCCCAGGATTTGCAGCTGGATAGAGTGCACAGACTTCCCAAACAAAAAAATATGGCCTCCGCGATACCTCGAGATGTATTAGTCAGAGTCCATTTCTTTCGTGTCAAAGAAGAGCTGATGTCTGAGGTCAGGAAGATAGGGAAGCTGCCTGAGCCATACTTGTCCATCTCGTTCTTTCCAGACCTTTCTGCAGCAACCATGGCTAAAAGACAGGAATTTACACCGGTCACAACAATCTTGAGAGAACATAAAATGCCGTATAGATGGGGATACCCGACCAAACTACTCGTATGGAGACAAAACACTCTTCATGTCATGACTGATATTAGTACGGGTTTTCATCTTCTGTGAGAATGGAATCTCACTGGTGATTGCACGCCAATTCAAGAGGCCCAATCAACCCCAGCGAAAGTTTCGCCAGAATGGCATCGAGTGAACACTGGGAAATGATAGCATGAAGTCGAAGTAGAGGTCTTCCTCAGGAGCTCCGTCTACTCTTCCTATAAAAGGAGCCACGAGGAGTCTTGAACCGGGTCCCGACTGGCCGCGCGGGGACAACGTGCGCTCGGCACCCCCTCTGTCCTGGATCTGGGCACGATTTTTTCCCCCGTACCTCTCCCTGTTGGAACGGGGCGAGCTGGAGGTTTTTACCAGCTTCAGGAGGGGATTGTTTTTGTACATATTCGGGACTCTGAAGAGTTCCCCTTTTGTTCGTGTGTTTTTTCCTTTTTTCTTTTTATGTTTTGTTTGTCGCTGCTTGCCTTGACAGAATTACGAATACCTGGATCGTCGTTCCTGGGCTCCGGAGTCATCCTTACGGAGGTCTCCCCCGACAGTGTCGGAGCACACCGCCTTCCCGGCTGTCCTGAAGAAGTTCCATGGGTTTCACTGAACCAGCGGCTCCCCTGCAATGCCTGTTCTTTTCCCACATAGTAAGTCTCATACCATGAAAATATTCTCGTTGAATGTGAAGGGACTAAATATCCCTCACAAGAGACACTCCCTATACGCGGACATTAAAATGCGTCTCTTGGAGGCAGATTACATCCGGTTTCTCTGAGTTAAACACTCGGCGTATCCCAGATTATACCTGCCACAGTACACTACGCAGTTTCATGCGACTTCCAACGAAAACTAGAGGAGTATCCATTTTAATTCAGAACCGTCTCGCCTTTAGCCTGATTCATAAAGTGGTTGATCCCAATGGAAGATTTATTATCTTAACGTGCTCCTTGAACCATATCGTTTACACCATCGTTAATGTGTATAGCCCGAACGACTCCCAACTTCCCTTTTTGAACAAGGTTTTTTCCCGAATGCAAAAGTCACTAGCTGGCAGACTGGTTGTTTGTGGAGATTTCAATATGTCCCTTGATTTACCATCCCGAGCCTCAAAGCGAGTGAGGGCGGCTCGCACCAGATATGCGAACTTATTGGCTGCACACCAACTTTTTAATGTCTGGCGATTGTTCCACCCAGGAGAAATGGGTCACTCCTTTTTTTCCACAGCCCATAATGTATATTCTCGAATAGACTATATGTTTATAAAAGGTGATACCCTCACCCAAGTCCGAGACTGCTATATTGGACCTATAACGTGGTCAGATCATGCTCCAACTATAATGTGTATTGCAGATGACTATGATTCGTGTGGTAGAGCCCCTTGGCGATTGAATGAATCGTTACTATCTCGTCCTGAGATCAGAGAAGAAATACAAACTGCCTTATCTAACTATTTTAGAGAGAATTCGTCTGAAGAGATATCAGAGGGAGTATTATGGCAAGCTCACAAAGCGGTAGTGAGGGGTATTCTAATCAAATGGGGGGCACGTCTTAAAAAACAACGAACGGACCATAGACTATCCCTGTTACGCCAAATCACAAAAGCCGACGAATCCCACAAACGACTTCGCACGGAGGCCTCCCTGTCTCATATTACGGACCTTCGTAGACAATTGATCGAGTTAGACAAGCTAGATTACACATGGATGTCGCGTAGACTTAAGGCGAGATGCTATATTTACAGTAACAAGGCAAGCAGAATGCTAGCTAACAAACTGAAAGCCAAAATGGGTAAATCACGTATACCACAGATATTCGATCGGGAGGGGCAGCTCAAACACCAACCAAGACAAATAGCTGAATGCTTTGCACGGTATTACGCCTCCCTGTACAATCTTTCGGCAGAACCCAACGTACACCAACCGTCCCTGCAAGACATATTTCCCTTCTTGAACTCCCTCCACCTTCCACAGCTGTCAGATAATCTCCAAGACGAGCTAATCAGACCCATAACCTCTATTGAGCTAGCATCCGCACTAAAAAGTTTACCTAATGGCAAGGCCCCTGGTCCAGACGGGTTCACCGCAAAATATTATAAATGTTTTCCAGATCTTCAACCCCATCTGCTAAAATTTTTTCAATCACTCTTTGAATCGGGACAACCACCTCGGGAGTGGTTAGCAGCGCATATTGTAACAATCCCTAAAACGCCACTTCCCTCTCCTCACTGCTGACAATATCGACCTATATCGCTCCTTAATGTCGACACCAAGTTATACGCGAAGATTATGGCTATTAGAATAGCCGAGGTACTGCCATTCTTAGTGGCGGACGACCAAGTAGGCTTCATAAAAAATAGACAAGGCCCAGATAACACCCTGAAAGTACTTACCCTTGTTGACCATGTAGTCCAAACGTCCCAACCTACCTTACTACTATCATTAGACGCAGAAAAAGCTTTTGATCGGATTAACTGGTCCTATTTGAATCATGTATTAAAATTTAATTTCCCAGTCGCTTTGATTAAGGCGGTGGGGGGGCTTTATACATTTCCCACTGCACAGGTCCTGAATGCTGGCTTCACATCCGACCCCATTAACATCTCTAATGTTACAAGGCAGGGATGCCCGTTATCACCCCTACTTTATGCGTTGGCGCTTGAACCACTCGCCCAAGCCATTAGGCAAGCCTCAGAAGTCCAAGGCATGCACATAGGTCCCACACAGAGCAAAGTGAGCCTCTTTGCGGACGATATATTATTGACGCTGACAGAAACATCATCATCTCTACCCGCTCTTCACGAGATTCTAGATAGTTATGGTAGAGCCTCTTTTCATAAAATTAATCTGAAGAAATCACAGGCGTTGTCGTTTGCGATTCCCCATGAGAATCTTCTCCCCTTACAAATTGCCTACCCCTATGACTGGAGGAAATCACACATTACATATTTGGGAGTCAAAATAGCTTTTTCTAGAGCAGAACTATTTACTAATAACTATCAACCTATGCTTACACAATTTAGAAATCTATGTATGAATTGGTCTTGGGCGGGTCGAATTGCAGCGCTTAAAATGTCTTTATTGCCAAAACTGCTTTATCTTTTCCGTGCCCTCCCCATAGCTTTGCCACGAACCTATCTATTGAATCTGCAATCTGTACTCTCCAAATTTGTCTGGCGAGGTAAACGTCCTAGAGTGAGAGCGGCCCTATTGAATCAATCTATAGAGGGCGGAGGGATGGGGGTCCCTAATGTATTAATGTATTATAAAGCATCCATGTTAACAGCATCCCAAGCCCTTCTCATGACTCCTCCGGGTCCCCAGTGGACTAGATTTCTCTCGGTTTATTTTCTTCCATATTCACCTTCAGTAATCCTCTGGCTGCCCAGATCCCTATGCCCTAAGTTGCCACTTCTTCCTCCTTTTGCCAGCCTGCTCCGTAGAGAATGGGACTATAACACAGCTAAACTCATAAACTATCACCCCATTGCCCTGGCAGCCCCACTTACGGTGTTAGGCCACCTCATTCCTCACTTTGACCCACGGGTATGGACATTACACGCCGTGACGAGGCTCTTCCAATTTTTTAATCAGGAGGGATTTCTCCCCTTTTCATGACTAATTGATACATATGACATTCCCCACTCCCTGTGGCTATCATTGAGATCCGATCTCAACTAGCGGTATGGGGACTTGGAGGGAAACTATCTTCTACGCGCCCCCTGCTTTCTCCGTTTGAAACTAGATGTACCCATCCCCTAGAACGGAGGAAAATGATATCCATCTGTTACGATCTCCTACTTACAGCCACAGTTAATAAACATTGGGAATATCAGAGAAATTGGGAGAAAGACCTGGGAAGGGAACTTCCAAGGGAACAGTGGAGAAATAGTTTCTCGGATGACAGAAGCAAGTTTAAATGTGCATCATTGTGGGAAGCGCGTAAAAAGTTGCTATATAGGTGGTACCTAACACCGGATAGAGAGAGCCACATGTCAAGTGGGGCTTCCTCCACATGCTGGAGATGTGGGTTATTAAGAGGAACGTATTACCATACTTGGTGGACGTGCCCCCCTTTGGAGGGATGGTGGAGGGAGGTTGTGACATTGAGCTCCAAGATTCTGGGTATCACGGTGGATCCTACCCCGGAGATAGTGCTCCTTCAACTCTTCCCTAATTCGTATTCCAGGTTCCAGAAACAAATGTTAGCACACATCTTGACCATATCGTCCCTAATGGTAGCAGCTAGGTGGAAGTCTACTGACCTCCCATCCCTCATCCTACTTACTGACCGCCTAAAAGAATTCCGCTTATTAGATGCAATGTCCCGGACAGTTACAGGAACTTTACTTTAATGGTGAAAAATATTATGGAGAGGTATTGGCCCCTCCTGACCCTTGATCCGCACTTAAAGGAGTCAGTAGGAGCTCATGCAACGAAAACATATAGACGTTGCAGAAATTTAAAAGATGTTTTGGTTTCGAGCCACTATAAACCTATACACAGAACAAAAGGTTGGCTTACCAATAATCTCAAAGGTACTTATGTTTGTGGTAGATGTAAGAGTTGTGCACACATCCTAAGAGACACTAAGACTATTCAAGACGCTAGAAATGTTAACACATATACCATACGCTCCTTTTTCAATTGTAACACAGCTGGCTTAGTATATTTACTTATTTGTGGTTGCGGGAAAAAATATGTTGGCAAAACCTTTCGTCCTTTTAAACTAAGAATTAGGGAGCACATTAGATCAATCAATGGTCCTCATGATATGCCAGTAGCCAGACATGTTAGATCCTGTCAGCAAGGCGACACTAGCCATATTAGGTTTTGTGGCATTGAACTGATTAAACATCATCAGAGGAAGGGTGACTATGATCTCTTTGAGATGCAGGGAATGCTTCTGGATATATACCCTGCATACTCTGGCTCCAGAAGGACTTAACGAGGGCTTCACATATAGTATATATGTGTTTTTGTAGATTGGGTCAGCACAAGATTCTCCATTTTATTCAGGGCAGCACTTTCTGGACACGAGTTACTTACCAATTAAATGGTGTATTTGTCCATGGTATGTGTCGGCGATACCTATCTTTATTCAACAAAGTTTATTGACCCCTTTCTTGTATGTATTTAACTACTCAACTTTGATATAACATGTTTTCCAAATGAACGTTCGTATTTAGGGCTGTACCTTCTGGACATGAGATATTGACCAATTGAATGGTTTAATTGTCCATGGTATAGGTTGGTGATATTTAATCATTACCTAACTTAGCTCATTGGTGCTTGGTGTATCCCTTTTAGGACTGAGACCAAGTTTATTATAGAAGTTAATTGTTCAATCTAGGATCCTTATACTGCAGTACATTAGCTCATCCAGTTGTCTACTCTACACCCTCTATCTACTGTTAAGTGATATTCTAACCATACACTAATGTCTTAAGGAGACCAGCTATCCTGCTAACTAATCAACCAATTAAGTTGTATTTGCTGAATTGAGGATAGGGATAATTTATACTATTTTGGTCTCTCATTATACACATTTTCTCACTGTTTTTCAGTATACTGAGTATTTTTCTATATAGAATTGTATGTCTATCTATTTTTAGAATCAATCTAATAAAAATTTATGTTTAATTTATGTCTTCTATTTGATACCAGCGCAAGTGGTTTTAACCAGCTTATTATAGCTGTGTTGTATTTGCCACAATCTCTCTTGTTGTTGTTTTTTGCTATTTCCATTTAATAGAAACAAACCAAAGGTAAACTCCGGAGATGTACAGTTGTTTATTATGTCTGACAGTACTTCATCCAATATATTTCATACCACTAGTGACCGAATGCCTAAGAATTAAATGCATGGACACATGCAACCCTTATTTTACTCACATTATTACTTGCAAAAATGTAGCTAAACATGATCACTTAGTGCTAATGTTCGGTTTAAAGAGCCATCTAAGAAAAACCCTAAATGTATAACGACAATCCTAAAGGGTCAAAGTCGGTGCAATTCCTGACCCTTTTGATCATATAGTATTCTTCCAAATACCTAAGGGCCATCTGTGTCTGCTTGAGGATTGTGATCTCTGCACTATATCCAGAAACTTTGCAAAACCTTTCAAGCAAAGATCACATTAAACCTAGTAGCGTTTTTGTACATGGTCTTTGTTTAGCAACCTTGACCCTCCAGATGTTTTGGAACTAAATCTCCCTTTGATGCTCAGACACTCATTAGATTGGCAGAGTTTCATTGGATGAGTTATAGGACTGGAGGGTCAAGGGTGTGGACTCTTGTTCCAGGGCATTACAATTATTTATAAAACGCTAACATAGCTCTGTGCAATAGTTATGACAAAACATTACAAACGTAAAATTACCAAACTACTTTGACACACAGAGAACGATAGGGAGAGCGGTACTAAAGCAACTCTTTGATCCTCATGTTTGTCAGTTGATTGAAAGAGTCACCACCTTTTCACTGGATCAACAAGATCGGGTTATTTGGTAAAGGTGAAACTCAGGAGAAATGAAAATTCTAGTTCAAAATAGTGTGACAAAGGGCATGGATTGGTCTGTGTATTCTTGTGTTTTTGTTTTAAAGGTGTATTAAATACACACATGTATTTAAAGGCATTAACCCCCAGGAGGGAATGTGTTTGTTTTTGCTGCAGGTGTCCCTGCAATTAAGGGGATAAATAGCTCCTGCTTGAGAGAGGAGAGGAGATGCGAGACACAGAGCGAGAACTTTTGAGACACAGGCCCGCTACAGAGTATCTTCTCAGAAGCTGCACACAACGCGCCGGTTAAAGCTAGCGTCAGACTGTAGAGGTGCTGCTCGGCAGTGTGAGGATTCATATGCTGCATTATTATACTGTAGAGGTGCTGCCCGGCAGTGTGAGGTTTCATATGCTGCATTATTATACTGTAGAGGTGCTGCCCGGCAGTGTGAGGATTCATATGCTGCATTAATTATTCTTCTTACAAATTTGGTTACTTAACCTGTTTGCGTTTGGATTGTAATATGCGGTGAACACCGCAGCAAACGTTAATGCTCACGCAAGTGAGCGTTAACGTTTGTGTTAAAATCGTAATTTTTCCCACTCGTTGTTGCTCAAACATTTCCCATGGCTTCAAATCGCGTTTAAACATGAGCAAAAGCGGTGAAATCAGGGGCGGACTGGGCCGGGGGGCAGGCTGGCAAATGTCCCCCAGGCCGGTCTTCAGCTGCTGCTGTTTTCCCTTTATGACACCGGCCGGCTGCTACACACTGCAGCCAGCCAGTCTCATTCATTGCCGTCGCTATGTAAGGAGGCCGCCTTCCCATGCCAGACCAGGAGGGGGCAGAAGAATTCCCATCTGGAGCCACTAGGGGATTTGAGCTTCTGTGAGCTGTCGCGTGACACAGGGCTCCGGAAGAGGGACGAGCCGCGGCAAGTGGAGTTCAGCATGCTGCTGCTGATGGAATAAGGAAGAGAAGAGCTCTTCTCAGTGGCCGCTCAAATCCCATTCCACTGGACTAGGAGGAGAGGTGAGACCCCTTGTGTGACAGGCTGACACAGTGCAGCAGCGCAGACTTTCATCAGCGGTGAAAAGAGGGGGAGAGGAGGTGGAGGGGGAAGAGAGGTGAAAAGAGGGGAGAGAGGTGGAGGGGGAAGAGAGGTGAAAAGAGGGGGAGAGGAGGTGGAGGGGGAAGAGAGGTGAAAAGAGGGGGAGAGGAGGTGAAGGGGGGAGAGGAGGTGAAGGGGGAGAGGAGGTGAAGGGGGAGAGGAGGTAGAGGAGGAAGAGGAGGTGGAGGGGAAGAGAGGTGAAAAGAGGGGGAGAGGAGGTGGGGGGGAAGAGAGGTGAAAAGAGGGGGAGAGGAGGTGAAGGGGGAAGAGGGGGAAGAGAGAGGTGAAAAGAGGGGGAGAGGAGGTGAAGGGGGGAGAGGAGGTGAAGGGGGGAGAGGAGGTAGAGGAGGAAGAGGAGGTGGAGGGGAAGAGAGGTGAAAGAGAGGGGAGAGGAGGTGGAGGGGGAAGAGAGGTGAAAAGAGGGGGAGAGGAGGTGGAGGGGGAAGAGAGGTGAAAAGAGGGGGAGAGGAGGTGGAGGGGAAGAGAGGTGAGAGGAGGGGGAGAGGAGGTGGAGGGGGAGGAGGTGGAGGAGAGGAGGTGAAGGGAGAGGAGGTGGAGGGGGGAGAGGAGGTGGAGGGGAAGAGAGGTGAAAAGATGGGGAGAGGAGGTGGAGGGGAAGAGAGGTGAAAAGAGGGGGAGAGGAGGTGGAGGGGGAAGAGAGGTGAAAAGAGGGGGAGAGGAGGTGGAGGGGGAAGAGAGGTGAAAAGAGGGGGAGAGGAGGTGGAGGGGGAAGAGAGGTGAAAAGAGGGGGAGAGGAGGTGAAAGGGGGAGAGGAGGTGAAAGGGGGAAAGGAGCATGACGAGAAAGGGGATTATGTGTGTGTATCCAAGTGGATTTTACGACTAATAAAATTGGCCACGGGGTACATTAGTGTGGGGTTGATTTTAGGGAAATAGGCAGTGCTGGGATCTAAAAGGGCATCAGTGTAATGTGAATGGGTATTGTTCTGATTCAGGGGTTAGTAGTTATGGGTAAAGGGGGCTTTGTTATGAACTAAGGGGTAATGTGAAGAAAAGGGAACATTGCTCTGATATACAAAAAATGAGTTCAGGCACCATCAGCAGTAGTGGGTAACGGGGTGGAGGTCCCTTGCTGTACAGCCTCAAGTTCCACAAAATAAATAAATAAAACTCCAAGACCCACGATATTTAAATCAATTAGATTTATTCCAACACCAGAATAAAGACGACGTTTCGACCACGACTGGTCTTTGTCAAGCATGACAAAGGACCTCGTCGGGTCGAAACGTCGTTTTTATTGCTCTGATATAGGCAGTAATGGTTTGAGGTAGGTGGGACATTGCCTTATAGGTAGGTATTGATTGATTTTTGTTCATTTATGTGTGATGAAATAAATATGAATTATTTATTAACACATTTTTTTATGTAATTTGTTAACCATGCTTTTTAATTTTTTTATTTAAATGGGGGCTGGGTTGCTGCGCTACGGGCCTATGGCTTGTACTTGTCCCCTGGGCCTAAAGTTGCCAGTCAGCCCCTGGGTGAAATGGCTCAGCACTCAGCAGTGAAATGGTTAAAAACGTTTTTTTTTTTAATTTGTTTTTCATTGTTTCCTGTCACCCAGGGCATTACCCGGCCCCCCATACACCTTTTATGACCAATATCTTGCATATATGCCCTCTGGAGGGGACCTTAATTTTCAAACTTTGAGACCCATTGACTTGCATTGTGTTCAAATCGTGTTCGCATTCGAATTCAAACTTTTTCAAATGTTCGAATGCGAACCGAAGACGGGGGTATTCGGCCCATCACTAATTACTACTAGGGATGAGCCGAACACCCCCGTGTTCGGTTCGCATTTGAACTCGAACAATTTCAAAAGTTCGAGTTCGGACGCGAACACGATCCGAACTCAATGCAAGTCAATGGGACTCGAACGTTCGATTTTTAGAGTGCCCTGCAAGAGGGCATATATGCAAGATATTTGCCATAAAAGGTGTATGGGGGTCCGGGTAGTGCCCTGGGGGACAGGAAACAAGGACAAAAAGTTAAAAAAAAGAAGTTTTTTAAAGGGAACAGTGATTTTTCCATGAAATAAAGGTTAAGAATAAAAACAAAAAATTCCTTCAAATATCGTGCCTAGGAGGTCCCCATAACCTGCCCGTGAAGTGGCGGATTTCTAGGATGTATAGAAACATTTAAAAAGAAAAAAATGACATTTCAAATGATGGTAAATGTTTTTCCTTTCAATCTATTCATAAACAACTGCTTGGGGCGGCAGCCTGTATGAAAAGAGGAGACGTTTTAGGACACGCAGAACAAGTTTAGTGATTTTTTTTGTCTAAATTCTGGTGAAACTTATGCAGGCTTTGGATGAAAGTAACAGGTGCATTAAAATTGGACCTTTGGTGGCAGCTAGTGCCTTCACACCGTAAATCCTCTGAGGTATTGTGGAAGAGTGCAGTGGTGGAGGTTTTGGGGACTGCAGAAGAGATCCCCCGATCTATTCAGTTACATCAGCATCAGGGGAGTGATAGCTGCTGATCCAGGACTGATTAATTTTTATAAATGTCAGCTTGTCTACAGAGTTGGTGGACAGACACACTGTCAGGCACGCTCACGTACTTGAGGGTGGACGAACGGTTAGCCCTAAGTGAAAACAGGAGCCTCGAGTTCGTAGGAGAGAAACCAGTCCTTGTAGTGGCTGGGTTAACACAAATAATGAGGGCTGCCCTGTACTCAGGCCAACACCAACCAAGGGTACGTAACGGCTGTGCCGGTAAAGCAAGATAGAGTCACAATGTGCGGTACCAGTCCTTATAGTGGCTGGGTTTCGCACAAACAGGAGGTGAACCTATAAGGCAGGGACACAGGGAGGACAGGAACCAGTCCTTAGAGTGGCTGGTGTAAACGCTGGTAAGCGCCAGGAACGTATATCAGAAAGCCAAAGGGTATAGGCGAAAACAGAGTCGAGTAACAAGCCGGGTCAAGGGGTATAGAGGTACACAAGTCGAGAGAGATAGCCAGGTCATACACAGTGAGTCAAATTGAGTGAAATAAACGAGCACTTAAGGGTCAGACAGGCAAAACCACGAAAGGGCACTGAGGAATGGGAAAAGCAAGTTTAAATTTGGTGCCTTGCCTGCTGATTGGTCCTTCGCGGTCACATGGAGATTGGTGACGTCGCGCCGCCGGGAGGGCTAAATCCGGAACTGCCGGCGCGGCGCGCGCGCCTACTGCGCGCACACAGGACTCTGAGAGGACGCCGACCCCGGAGCCGGGAAGAAGGATGCCGGGTCGGCGGCCCGGCGGGACGCCGAGCCGGCGGCGCCCGCCGAGCCCTGACAGCACCCCCGCCTTGAGGAACGCCCCACGGGCGGCTGGGAGCCGGGCGATCGGGAAAACGACGATGAAAGGCGGAGACCAATCGAGGAGCATGAACGTCACGTGATGAAACCCATGTGCGATCCGCGGGACCATAGCCAGTCCAATGAACCAAATACTGCAACCGATTGCGGACATAACGGGAATCCAAGATGGACTCAATCTCATACTCGGGAGTCCCATCAACCACCACAGGGGGAGGAGGGGAGTCAGGGCGAGTAAAACGGTTGCAGGAGAGCGGCTTCAATAAAGAGACATGAAAGGAGTTGGGAATACGCAAAGAGACAGGCAATTGCAGTGCGTATACTACGGGATTGATACATCGGAGTATTTTTATACGGACCGATAAAACGAGGCGCGAATTTCATAGACGGGACCTTCAGACGAATGTGGCGTGTGCTGAGCCAAACCCTGTCACCCACATGGTACACTGGTGGAGGTCTGCGCCTCCGATCAGCCGCCCGCTTCTGACTCAAAGAAGCGGATTCTAGATTCAACCTGGTCTTCTCCCAAATAACCCGGAGCCTATCTAGGTGTTCCTCCAGGGCCGGAATGTTCTGGGGGGAAACGAGGATGGAAAAATAGTGGGATGCATACCCGTGACTATTTCGAAAGGAGAATGTTTTGTCGACTGTGATGTGGCGTTGTTATACGCAAATTCTGCCATGGTAACAGAGTAACCCAATCATCCTGTGCGTCAGAAATAAAACACCTTAAATAAGTCTCAAGCGTTTGGTTGGTTCTTTCGGCTAAACCGTTCGTTTGCGGGTGATACGCGGACGAAAAGGACAGTTTGACGCCCAACTGGTGACAGAAGCCTCTCCAGAACTTAGAGATAAACTGAGAACCCCGATCCGAGACGAGAACATTAGGAACACCATGTAATCTGAATATTTCTTTGGTGAAAATCTGTACTAGCTCGCTGGAGGAGGGGAGCTTCTTTAACGGAATAAAATGTGCCATTTTAGAGAAGCGATCGACAACCACAAAAATCACAGTATGACCAAGTGAAGGGGTTAGTTCCACTAGGAAGTCCATAGCTAAATGAGACCAAGGGCGCTCAGGGATCGGTAGGGGTTGGAGGAGGCCAGCAGGACAAAGGCGGGAGGATTTGGAACGGGTACAAACAAAACAGGTGGTTACGTAATCTTTTACATCCTTGGTAAGTGTCGGCCACCAAAGGTGTCGTTTAATCAAGTCAAGAGTTTTATTTACCCCAAAATGTCCAGCGAATTTGGATTCGTGAAAGAGCTGTAAAGCAGTGGGTACCTCTACAGAAGGAACGAATAGCTTATTCTGTGGTTTAGACGGGGGAGCCAGAGCCTGTTTAGAGAGTAAGAGGTTCCAGAAAGGAGACTCGACTCGTGTACTCAGAGAGGCTAAAATTTTCCTTTCGGGAACTATGGACACAGGTACAGACACTGGAGTTGCTAGGGGTTCATATTGTCTGGAGAGTGCGTCGGCCTTAACATTTTTAGACCCGGGTCTGTACGTAATGAGGAAGTCAAATCTGGTAAGAAAAAGGGCCCATCGAGCTTGTCTAGGGTTCAACCTTTTAGCCTCGGACAGGTAAATCAAATTTTTGTGGTCAGTGAGAATGGAAAACGGACAGGTGGAGCCCTCCAAGAGATGGCGCCATTCTTTTAAGGCCAAAATAATGGCTAACAATTCCCTGTCCCCAATGTCATAACGGGCCTCGGTAGGGGACAATTTCCTAGAATAAAAACCACAGGGTTGCATAGGCTTGTCATCAGCTGGACGTTGGGACAAGACGGCTCCTACCCCGGTTTCTGATGCGTCAACCTCTAAAACGAAGGGTCTATTGGGATCAGGGTGGTGTAGAATGGGAGCAGTGGAAAAGGCCTCCTTTAACCGTTCGAAAGCCTCCAGGGCACTGGAGGACCAATTCTGAGTGTCACCTCCCTTTCTCGTCAATGCTGTAATGGGTGCAATAATGGACGAAAAGCCCTTGATAAACCGTCTATAGTAATTGGAGAAGCCAATAAACCTTTGAATGGCCTTGAGGCCCTTGGGAAGAGGCCAGTGACTGATGGCCTCCAGTTTTTTGGGATCCATCATGAAACCAGAGGAGGATATAACATAACCCAAAAACTGTACCTGTTGGACATCGAATAGGCATTTTTCTAGCTTGCAGTAGAGGCCGTTGGCCAAGAGCTTAGATAAGACGAGTCGTACATGTACGTGGTGGGTGTTCAGATCAGGGGAATGTATTAAACATCATCAAGGTAAACCACGACAAAACAAGGGGTGTACTCTCGTAACACATCATTAATAAACGCCTGAAACACTGCTGGAGCGTTACATAAACCGAAGGGCATAACCAAGTACTCGTAATGCCCTAACCTGGTGTTAAACGCAGTCTTCCACTCATCCCCGTGTTTGATTCTTATTAAATTGTACGCTCCTCTGAGATCCAGTTTCGAAAAGATTTTGGAATGTTTCAGGCGATCAAACAGCTCGGGGATGAGTGGAATGGGGTAGGCATTTTTAACGGTGATCTTGTTCAACCCTCGAAAATCGATACAGGGTCTAAGATCACCCTCCTTTTTCTGCACAAAGAAAAACCCTGCCCCAGCGGGAGAGGAGGAAGGACGAATAAACCCTTTGTTAAGGGATCTTTAATGTACTCCTCCAAAAACCTTGTGTTCTTTCACGGACAAAGGATAGACAGCCCCTTTAGGAGGCATGGTACCAGGAAGAAGGTCGATGGCACAATCGTAAGAACGATGGGGGGGTAATCTATCGGCCTCTCTTTTGTCAAACACAGGTGCCAAGTCCGAGTAGGGGACAGGAATGGAAGTCGTCAGAGGAGGGGCCGTGGGCAAATTCAAGACATTAATGGATAGTGGAATCTCAATACAAGAAGCCATACAATCATTATCCCACTTCGCGATCTGACGAGCTCGCCAGTCAAACAGGGTTATGGCGGGTTAACCAGGGGTAACCCAGTACGATAGGATAGGAAGGGGACGAAATAGCATGGAAGAACATACTTTCTTTATGACACAGTCCTATCCCAACAGTAATATTGCGAGATTCAAAAAAACAAAAGGGGTTTCGAGAGGTCTGCCATCGATGGCCTGTACAAGTAATGGGGTTCCTTTTCAACCAGGGGTATGGCATGTTTGCGAGCAAAATTTATGTCAATAAAGTTATCGGCAGCACCAGAGTCTACTAAGGCATAGAGTTGTACCGGGTTACGGGAACTCTCCCAGGATAGAGTAACCGGAACCCGGAGTCTATTTTCCAGTTTGGGGGACGAAGGAAAAGCGCCTAAGAGCTGTCCCCTAGAGGCACTTAGGCATGAGAGTTTCCCGCTGGACCCTGGGGGCGTTTGGAACAGCCCTTAAGGAAATGACCCCCCAAACCACAGTACAGGCATAAACCCTCACGTCGTCTGCGTTGTTTTTCACTATCAGGGATCTTGGTGCTATCTAATTGCATGGGTTCGGGGGGTGAATGAGACTCGGGAAGCAAAGGTACAGAAAACCGGGGAGGCTGCCTAACCGGTGGTCTTTTAGACCTCTCCTTGTAAGTCGACGATGGCGAAGGCGTTCATCGATAAAGGACAGGTAAGTAATCAAGTCTTCCAGGTCCCCTGGGAGATCTCTGGCCGCTATCTCATCTTGCAACTCATCGTTCAGACCCTCAGAAAACACGGCTATCAAAGCCTCATTGTTCCAGTTCAATTCAGAAGCCAATGATCTAAACTCCAGAGCGTATTCACCCAGTGATCACACCCTGGCGCAAGCGTAACAAGGATTTTGCGGCATTGGTTTTACGCCCGGGAGGGTCAAACACCCTACGAAAGGCCGACATAAAGTCACGATAATTATAGACAATCGGTTTATCGGTATCCCAAAGAGGGTTAGCCCAACTCAACGCTTTGTCGGTAAGATGGTTGATGACAAAAGCGATTTTGGCACGATCTGTAGGGTAAGACCACGGGGTTAATTCGAAATGAATGGAAATCTGGTTCAGAAAACCTCGACAGGCGGTAGGATCGCCCCCATAACGTACTGGAGGTAGCAAGTTAGGGTACGAGGTGGGCACAGAGAACGGTTCGGAAGGGAGAGGATTGACGGGAGGGGAAACCTCTACCTGGGTAGGGGCGGTACGGGTGAGCAACGTTTGGAGGGCCTGGGCGAACTGATCAAGACGGTGATCTTGCTCCTCCAAACGGCTTTCTAGACCAGAGAATTGCTGAGCGGTCCCTGCAAGGTCCATGGCCCTTTCGTGATGTCAGGCACGCTCACGTACCTGAGGGTGGACGAACGGTTAGCCCTAAGTGAAAACAGGAGCCTCGAGTTCGTAGGAGAGAAACCAGTCCTTGTAGTGGCTGGGTTAACACAAATAATGAGGGCTGCCCTGTACTCAGGCCAACACCAACCAAGGGTACGTAACGGCTGTGCCGGTAAAGCAAGATAGAGTCACAATGCGGTACCAGTCCTTATAGTGGCTGGGTTTCGCACAAACAGGAGGTGAACCTATAAGGCAGGGACACAGGGAGGACAGGAACCAGTCCTTAGAGTGGCTGGTGTAAACGCTGGTAAGCCAGGAACGTATATCAGAAAGCCAAAGGGTATAGGCGAAAACAGAGTCGAGTAACAAGCCGGGTCAAGGGGTATAGAGGTACACAAGTCGAGAGAGATAGCCAGGTCATACACAGTGAGTCAAATTGAGTGAAATAAACGAGCACTTAAGGGTCAGACAGGCAAAACCACGAAAGGGCACTGAGGAATGGGAAAAGCAAGTTTAAATTTGGTGCCTAGCCTGCTGATTGGTCCTTCGCGGTCACATGGAGATTGGTGACGTCGCGCCGCCGGGAGGGCTAAATCCGGAACTGCCGGCGGCGCGCGCGCCTACTGCGCGCACACAGGACTCTGAGAGGACGCCGACCCCGGAGCCGGGAAGAAGGATGCCGGGTCGGCGGCCCGGCGGGACGCCGAGCCGGCGGCGCCCGCCGAGCCCTGACACACACTCTTTTTTGTCTGTGACAAAACCTCCAGCGGCACTGAACGTCCTTTCAGAAAGCACGCTGGATGAAGGGCAACCTAGTAGCTGCATAGCATATTGGCTAAGTTCTGGCCAGTGATCCAATCTCCACACCCAGTAAGCCAGTGGGCCATCTGCTGTAAAGGTATCCAGGTCTGCCCTTGCCCCTAGATAGTCCTGCACCATATGGTGAAGGCGCTGGCAATGGGTGCCTACATTTGACGTTCTTGGGTGTCGTGGACTAAAAAAATTGGAAAAGGAATCAGTCAAGCGGCGCCCTTCACTGCTCTTCCTCTGATAAACAGCAGCCTCAGAGCACCTGTGTCATCAGTTGTGTAACACTTTTCCAGACACTGGCAGGTTACCAAGTGTCGCTTTAGAGCGTCCTCAAGTTGTTTCATTCTGTGCTCCCTCTGTGAGGGCAGGATGAGCTCTGCAACCTTACCCTTGTATCGTGGATCAAGAAGGGTTACCAACCAGTAATGATCCCTCTCCTTGATAGCACGTATCCTGGGGTCCTTTTAGCAGGCTTTGCAGGATAAGGGAGCCCATGCAGCATAGGTTGGAGGTGGCATTAGCTTCCGAGTGTTCCTGGTAGCTGAGGATGACCGTATTGTGCACTTCCTCCTCCCAGCCACGTACTAGTACTTGGGTTTCTGGGGACACAAAACCCTCCCTTGAGGAATCTCCACCTTCAATGCCCCCACAACTTAAATATTCTTCTTCCTCCTCATCCTCCACATCTTCCTCCTGTCTGATCTGAGGACCCGCAGGAATGCTGTCTATGGAACCTTGAGAGCTAGGGAAGGCCTCCTCTTCCTCCCGCTGCTCTGCCTCTAGTGCCACATCTATAATTCCCTGCAGAGTGCGCTCCAGCAGGAACACTAAAGGAATTGTCACTGATGCATGCACTGTCCCTGCTCACCATCCTCGTTGCCTCCTCAAATGGTGACAGTTCAGTGCATGCATCCTTGATCATCAGCCACTGGGGGGGAATTAACCAAGTTGACCTGAACCTGTCCTTGTGCCATACTCACACAGGTACTCATTGATGGCGCTCTGCTGCTTGTGCAGGCGCTGCAGCATTGCCAATGTCGAGTTCCACCTGGTGGGCATGTCACAGATCAGGCGGTTTGTGGGAAGGTGGAATTCTCTTTGAATTTCTGCCAGATGAACACTTGCAGGGAATGACCGTCTGAAGTGGCTGCAGAGTTTTTTGGTCTGGCTGAGAAGCTCTGCCAGCCCTGGGTACCTGGTTAGGAAATGCTGTACTGCCAGATTTAGGACATGTGCTAGGCATGGTACATGTGTCAATTTACCCAGGCGTAGGGCGGAGAGGTTACTGCCATTATCACAGACGCCCATTCCCAGCTCAAGCTGGCGTGGTGTTAACCATCTCTGCACCTGCCCCTGCAGAGCTGACAGAATTTCTGGCCCGGTGTGGCTCCTGTCCCTTAAACAAACCAGCTCAAGCACAGTATGGCATCTTTTTGCTTGAACCATTGCTTAGCCCCTGCCACGCGTCGGTCTAACTGCCACTTCGCCAGAGACAGAGAAGGAGGAGGAGCAGACAGACCTCATAAGCAGCTTTCTGGAGGCGGGTGGATGAACAAGCTCCAGCACAGAGCCCCGTCCTGGATCCCTCCCAGCTGCAAGCAGAGTTACCCAGTGTGCCGTGAAGGAAATGTAATGGCCCTGTCCATGCTTGCTGGACCACGTGTCTAAAGTAATGTGCACTTTGCTGCTGACTGCCTTTCCCAATGACTCCATAACATTGTCTTCCACATGCTGGTATAGTGCTGGAATGGCCTTCTGTGAAAAGAAATGGCGCTTTGGAACCTGCCACTGTGGTACAGCACATTCAGCAAATTCACGGAAGGAAGCAGAGTCCACCAGCTGGAAAGGCAGCAGCTGTAATGCGAGTAATTTTGCCAAGCTGGCATTTTTTGACGTTGTGGATGGTTGGGACAATATTTTTTCTTCCGCTGCAGCAGCTGGGGCAACAAACTCTGACTGCATAAATCTTCAGCTGATGGGATGCTGGCAGATTCAGAGGAAGGACGTGGTACACTCATTACTGTAGCATCATCCCTGTCAGTGGAGGTTGTAGGCAATGACATGGCAGGACATATAGTGGGGGTAGAGACAGATGAGGAGGCGGACCTATGCAAAGTGTTGTGACAACGGGATGCGTGGCAGATGGTCATATGTCGCCGCAAGCACATGGTACCCAAGTGTCTGTCTTTCCCACGCTTGATCCTCTTCCGACATAGCTTACAAATAGCAACGCTGCAGTCTGCTGCACATGTCGTGAAGAACACCCAGACAGCAGAGATCCTGGACGTGTGCTGTGAAACAACAGCGCTTTGCACCTGAGCAGCTCTGACATCTGATGCCATGGACTGACTACGGTTGCTCATAGAGGATGTTCTGCCTGGTTTTTGTTGTGCCGCCTCCTCCTCCCTTGACTCCTCTGTTCGATCAGGCACCCAGGTGGAGTCAGTGACATCATTGTCATCACCCCCTATCTCTTCATCACTGGAGCCAACCTCGTAATATGCTGCAGCACATGAGTGCCAGTTCTTTGTGTGTCACTGGCACCCACTCCCTCTAGGCTGATTATACTACCTTCTTCAACCTCAGAGTTTGAATCAGAGCACTGGAGTTGCTGCGCATCCTCAAGCAGCACGTCACTGTCACTGTAGTCAAACAATTCAGCTGACTCCTCCGTGTATGATAGTGAGGCTACGGCAGAAGTAGCTGTGGACATGGAGGCTGAATTAGATGTTTTGGCAGCTGAGTTGGACTGTAGTGTAAACCACTACAAGCCTGGCTGGCAGAGGACTCGGAGGATGAGGATGGCCTGGTTAGCCAATCCTGCAAATTCTCTGTATGTTGCTGCTGCTTAAGACAGCCAGCACCAGTTAGAAACAAGGACAAGCGTGCCCCTGCAGAGAATGCACCACGTCCACGACGACCGGGGGCACAGCCTTCCGACACAGAGGCTGCTTGCCCTCTTATCTGTGTCTGGGAGCATCTGCCTGTCCTTTTTGGTCTTTCTGACATGGTGAGTGATATATAGATTAAAGATATACCGGTTTTTCAGAACAATGCTATACGTCAGGTATACAGCCTGGATGATAGCTGGCAACACCCAGATTCTACTCTGAATAGATAAACAGATGAACTCTGATTAAACTGTGTTATTGTATGGTATCTAGAATTAGATTAAAGATATACAGATTTTCCAGAACAATGCTATACGTCAGCGATACAGCCTGATAGTCTGGCAGCAGCTGGCAGTGCCAACACACAGATTACAATTCCCAGATATCTGCTAGACGTCTGTGAGACCCCAATAACGGGCAGTGAGAAGACACAGATTACAATTCCCAGATAATTATCTGCTAGAATAAAGTGAGACCCCAATAGCTGGCAATGAGAAGACGCAGATTACAATTCACAGAAATCTGCTAGACGTCTGTGAGACACACTGAAAGAACAATCTCCTCTCACTCCTGCAAAAAAAAACACGTGCTGGGGCTGCGGGGAAGCCTTATATAGTGTGCTGCGGGACTTAGCTCTGGGAGCCCTGATTGGCATAGTCTTGCACCTGACCTGTGGTCAGGTGCAAGGCTGTAGCCAATTACGAGCTTCAGGACAGTGGAAAAGTGCATTGTGGTCCATTGTGGGCGAACACGTGGCAATGTTCGATGTTCGCCGAACAGGCAATGTTTGATTCGAACTCATGTTCAGATCGAACCGCCAGCCCATCCCTAATTACTACCAATAGAATGAAAGCTTCTTTGCTTAATTATACTTTTATCAATTTTTTTAGGCATTTTTTTTTTGTGTGAAATTTTAGGTTTCCTAACTTTTTTAAAGAAACAAGGCTTTTTAACCCATAGGTTTCAATGCAGCATATGAATCCACACACTGCTGGGAAGTGCCTCTCTGCAATATAATTCAGCATATGAATTCGCACACTGCCGGGCAGCACCTCTCTGGAGATCGATTCATTGATTTGGATCAATTAATTTTTTGATCAGTTTTTCATGAGTTATAATTAATGCAGCACATGAATCCACACACTGCTGGGAAGTTCCCTGCAGTGTGCAGATTCAGATGCTACATTAATTATACTGCAGAGAGGCGCTTCCCAGCAGTGTGTGGATTCATATGCTGCATTAATTATACCGCAGAGAGGTGCTGCCCAGGCAGTGTGCGTATTCATATGCTGCTATTGGTTTAAAAAGCCTTGTTTCTTTAAAAAAAGTTAGGAAACCTAAAATTTCACCCAAAAAATGTCTAAAAAATCCTAAAAGAATAAATAAGTAAAGAAACTTTCATTCTATTGGTAGTAATCTACTTTCCATTCTTAAATAAGCAATAAAAAACGTATTAACTCATAAAAAAGCGAAAAACCAACTGATTTGAATCACCCGAAATGATCCGAATCATCAAATCGAGTCGAAGTTTTTGGATGGGTCAATATTTTGTTTTCGGAAATGCTCCCGAAATACGAGAATGGTGAATTTCGTCCGAATTTCAATTTGGAAAGAAACGAATTGCACATCTCTAATGTTAACTAACTAAAGGTTGGTGTAAAATGTGTGTAGGGTCCGTGTTCGAGAGAGAGGGACTCTGAGTTAGTTACTGCTCAGGTGAACAAGGACTTAGTTTTTTGTGTTATAGAGGAAAGGAAACTAACACCTGTTAAAGAGACTGTGTGCGCCATATTTGCCCTAGAGGACCATGCTTCAGCGCCCCTGTGATGTGCTGGGTCACAATAGCCAAACTACAAAATTCTCAAATCTCCCTTTCCAAATTGCCTGTTTGGTCTAGATTGTTCTCTTCTCCTGCAAATCCTCCTGAATGCGTTTTCTAATGGAGCATTTTTGTTTCTTACAAACAGGGCTAAAAAGCAGTTGGTGAGTGTCGTTTTCACTTCTGGTAACATGCACTTTTAAGACGCGTGGCTTGATTTTTATTTTTTTTAAATTTAGTTTTATTTATTCATTCATGTTGACGTTAAATACTCATTCCAATGCATTGCACCCTGACTTGCTAGTTGCTCACCACAAAATGATACATACATTTTCAACCTATTTTTTTAATGTAATATTTATTTCATAAATCCTTGTTTAATATTTCTCTGCCTCCACATTCTCTGAATCGTTTTGTTGTTGCGGAGCTATTTGTGGCTGCTTTCTGCAATCCTCCTTAAAATTCCTATTTAGTAAGTAAACTCAAATGCAATAAAATTGACAAAACATAATGGATGTGTAGCTGCACAAAAGAAATCGCTTCCCTTTGCTACTTGGGGACATCTGCTATGTAGCTTTCAAAACACATAGCTCTAAACAGAGGAGAGCCATGCATTTTCCACTGCGTCTGCTGGATACCTTAGCGAAGCTAATCGGTTTACCATTGTGATCATTGTCAAATGCCAACACTACTCCTGCGCTATGGAGAGAACGCTGGCTCCGTGCTGGAAGGCCCTTGAGCACCCTCTAAATCATGGGCCTTATTTAGTTTGTGTTTCACATTCCCTGGTAAAGATCACAGGGCTGTATACAGATGTAACCCTGGAACAAGCTGGGAAATTGACACAAATGCTCTTTGATGGGTAAACCAGTAGAACCACGCAGTGTCTGGATAAAGCGACATTCTTGTTTTACCGATTTTAAATACTTGCTCTGAACACTTTCCCACTTTCTGGTCTGGTTGCTGCTCAGAGAATGCGTCAGTGAGATCTGGTTATCTAATCATGGATCCTTACTGTTTGCCGAGCATATTTTTGACTTTCTTTGCACAGATGGGTCGTGTGTATCACCAAATGGTTATGCGCTAAGGAAATTGAAGTAACTCAATATCCACAGTGGACTTTCCCATTCAGGAGTAAAAGGGTCAAAAATTATGAATAAATAAGAGAAAATACATCCATTAAATATTGGACTGGACAAACGTTAAAAACTTTGTATATTTAGTTTTTGATGATTTTGGTTCTAACGTATAAGCAAAAGAAAAAAGTCTAAAATAGGCATTATAATATTTATATAATTACAACCGTTGTATTTGTGTAGTCTAATCAAATTGTTAATTGCAGAAAGTAAACTGTGACTATTCTGGAACTCCAGGATCACATGCGAGAAGTGAATGTCACATGCAGGATATGATTGAAGTCGGATAGCTTAACTCATCCCCTTTTGAAAGCACACAAAGTCCTTTTTATATTTTCTTCACTTTATTGGGAAAGTAGCAGCAAATAAAAGGTGTCTTGTGGGAAGAAAGGGTTTCTCTTGGTATGCTTTGGTATGAGAGGATGGTAAAATCAGGATGCAGTCACCCAGTACAGTACAGGATCTTCACTCGCACACCTCTGTGGTAGACTGGTGGATTGGCAACTTTCTGAAGTAAGAAATGGAGCTGGACCAAACTAACTATGTAAGTTAAAATGGATTAGTCCACTCTCCCTATCTAAGTAAAAGCATAGAGGGAAAACAAATGAGGAATCTGGTTCCATGATAGTGATGTACAAATGGCTATTTCTCCCAAAGGCTTCTTCCTTAAAGCAATGCTATGGTGGAGAAACATGACGTGCCTTTTAGTTCTTTCATTTTGCTCAAAAGAAAGACATTTTGACCTAAGAAAATGTTTGTGATACATTGGAGTAAATATGTTCTACTGTCAGTCATAAGCATTGAAAAATTTATAATGGTGCTGACGGAAGCATTGTCCAATGTGTCACGCATCCCACTTTCTATAAGTGTATTGTGGCCATAATGAAAGCAATATGAATAAACTACTCCACGAAGAAATGTATTCTTCCCATAGTGCCCAGGTATGTTCATGGGAGCACATGGTGTAACTATCTGTAGTCGTTAATTTGTCCATCCAGTGAGCATCCTTGATTTTTCAAACACTGTTTCCCAATTGGGGGCACTATTATGATCCCAACCTGCGCCTGCAGGTTTCTTCTTGGCGTCCCCATTTTAGCTTGATATTACGATGCAGGGCTAAAAAAGCTGCCTGCACCGTAAAACATGGCGCTAAGCCTTGGGATGCGCGTGGCAGTGCTAAGCGCCGCCGGACCATCCCCTCCATGGAGTCCACATGACCTGCCGGATCTCAGCATAATGATCCGCAGAGGGAGACTGGGGGACTCTTTCCCCCAGTATCTCCCTGCTCCTGCAGGCCAGAGGAGACGGTTGGAGCTGTCGTTCTCGCCGCGGGATGGATGGTGAATATGTGAAGTACTTGGGGATTTTTGGCCAGTGCTGATGGATTCTGCAGTAGCGGAATCTGTTAGCACCAAGTCCTGGCTGTGGTAAACCTTCGGGTTAACAGCAGCCGGATGTTAATTAGCGTTAGTATTACAATATACTAACGCTAATTAACTCTTTGTGCTCCCCATGATAAAAATAGGGAGCACAAAGTACAGTAACCTCGTGCTGAAAAGCACAAGATACAAATCGCTGTTTTTTCAACCCGTTAGCGTTCGGATTGTAAAATGGTGCGCCCGCGCTAGGGCCACCAGACCAGAGCTAACGTTCATGCTCTCACAGGTGAGCATTAACGTTAGTGTCAGGATTGTAATGGGGCTCTGGTTGTACCATGTTCAACTAGGAGGCTGCAGTGAGGACATGTCATTTTATTCTTCGTTACCCACATAATCGCTTTTAATGAAAAAGGAACTCGTGTTCTGATCAACACCATCAATCAGCACTTGAGTTATCTGGATTATTATTATTATTATTATTATTCTTCTTTATTTATAAAGCGCCAGCAAATTCCGCAGCGCTGTACAATAAGCACAGTACAGACAGGGTTACAATACATTGAACAACATTTGACAAACAGTACAGGAGGAGATGAGGGCCCTATTCCCGTAAGAACTCACAATCTGGGAGGGTTGGGGTTGGAAACAGGAGGAGAGGACTGTAAGGTGAGAGAGTGATTGATGGTTGCGTCAGTGAGTTGGGTGGTAGGCTTCCCTAAATAGGAATGTTTTAAGGGAGCGTTTGAAGGAAGAGAAGTTAGGGGAAAGTCTGACAGTACGAGGGAGATTGTTCCAGAGAGTGGGGGCTGCGCGTGAGAAATCCTGCAGTCTATCATGGGAAGAGGTGATGCGGGGAGAAGCTAGGCGCAGGTCGCTGTTTGACCTTAGGGAGCGGGCTGGGGTGTATTTGGTGATTAGTGAGGACAGGTAGTGGGGAGCTGAGTTAGTGAGGGTTTTGTAGGCAAGGAATTCCACGGATTCCACTGCCGGTGTATAGTCAACCCGTAAGCAGATGCTATATCACCTAGAACAAGGCTAGTATTGCGGAACGGATATTGGACTCTTGGTTGGGGCAGGAAGACCACTGACCTGAGAGTCATGTGTAGAATTTGAATAAAATTAAGGGTCTGGCGGTGGCCATAGGCATCTGGGTTTGGAAAGAACTGCTATATCAATCTATAAGTGGAACAGTATTGCCAATGGGGTCTGGGCAAAGGAAGAGAAGAACCATAGGGTTCTGGACAGTGTAAGAGGGAAGCCATAATGGGTATGGAGGATAGGTACAGGGATCTGGGCTGTGTTTAGGGGGACCCATATTGTTTGTAAGGAAGCTGACATAGGGTCTAACCTGGGTTCTAGGTGAAGGGTCAGCAACCTTGGCCCTCCAGATGGTTTGGAACGTCATCTTCCATGATGCTAAGCAAACCTAATGAATGTCTGAGTATCATGGGAGATGTAGTCCCAAAACATGGAGGGCAAATGTTGCTGACTCCTGGTCTAAGGGATGGAAGGGGAATAACAGTGAGTCTGGGTGAGATGAGGAGTAGCAAGAGTCTGGTTTTACAGATGCAGAAACCAATGATTAGAGGAGATCCTGTTCTGCCAAGTTTAAACCCAACGCCCAACGTCTGCAAAGCCTCAACTGTACATATGTACGCAGACGACACTGTGATCTATACCAGCAAACCAAATCTCCCGCAGCTGGAGGCCGTGCTGCAAGAACAATTCACAGAGGTAGAAAAGTGGATCAAAAACAACAAACTTTTTTTAAATACTGACAAAACTGTAACGATGCTCTTTGGAACAGCACCTAAACTACACAAATTGCAAAATCCCCATCTATGTGTTGGGACAATATCAAATGGCACGCTGACTACAGTCACTTCTCTCAAATATCTAGGTATGTGGTTAGACCCTAATCTATCCTTTGGCCCCCACATCGAAAAACTCTCATCTAAACTTTACCCCAAACTAGGTGCCCTGTACAGAAACAAATCCTGCCTGAGTCCCGCGGTAAGAAAGCAGATTGTACAGCAAATGCTTATGCCGGCTATTGATTACGGAGATGTAGTGTATGCAGCCGCCCCGCAAACACACCTTCATAAACTTACTACATTGTATAACTCATTCTGCCGCTTTGCGCTACAATGTAACTACATGACCCACCATTGTGACATGTTAAAACAGCTAAACTGGCCATCGCTAGAATCCAGACGCACCCTTCACCTTTCCAGCCTGGTGTTTAAGAGCATCTCTGGGAAGCTGCCACCCTACCTGAATAGACTGCTTCCCCCAGCAGTTCCCTCATCCTATAACCTCCGATCCAGGACCAGCACCTTACTTGCAATACCACAATACAAAAAGACAGTGGCTCGGTCCTCATTTTCCTACAGAGCACCACAATTATGGAATAACCTCCCAGACACCATCAAATCTTCCACCAGTCTTAAGTCACTCAAAATTTCCCTGTCAACATACCTCAATACAGAATGCACCTGTAAACATGTAACCTAGTGACTATATTTCCTACATATTTATTTTCTGTTAATCTGTATATTTGTGTTGTTAATATCTTACATTGTATTACTTTGTATTTCTGTAAATGTAACACTTCAATGTACTTGAACCCAGGAGGACATACTTGAAAACGAGAGAAATCTCAATGTATCCTTCCTGGTAAAATCCTTTATGAATAAATAAATAAATAAATAAATAAACATGGAGATGATTCTGAAAAGCAGCATCAATGGCCATTGATGAGGGTTTGCTACAGGGAACATGGCAAGAATTTGAGTACCGTCTTGATGTGCTTCGTGCAACTAATGGTGCCCATATAGAGGTATATTAAATGAGGCAAAAAACCTTAAATATATACATCTCATTTTGTAATAATTTTCACTTATCTGTCTTTTCATTTGACTTTGTAATACATTTTTGAAATTGTAAAGACTTTATGGACACCCTGTATAAGCGAATACTAGTGACCTATTCCACAGCAATTTTATACATATTAAATAGACAACATACCACATGGTGATGAAGTGCATTTAAAGTAGGGATGTGCGTTTCGGAATTTCGGAATTTTCACGAAATTTCCCGATTCGTGCATTTGGATTTGGCCCATTTTCTGTAAATTTTCAGATCCGAAAACGGCAGATCAGAACAAATTTCCGAGCCGAAACGAAAACTTTTCGGAATTTTCGAATGGACTAGAAATGTGTAAAATCAAATATTCATTTTCGTTCCATTCGTGATTTCGGCTCCATTCCTGATTTTGGTTCCATTTCAGTAATTTCGGACATCGTATATTTCGGTTATATCGCTGATTCTGTAATTTTGTATCATTCCCATCTCAATGTTTCCTTCCCGGAAACCAGAGAAATCTCAATGTATCCTTCTTGTAAAACATGAGAAATCTCAATGTATCCTTCTTGTAAAACATGAGAAATCTCAATGTATCCTTCCTGGAAATCCAGAGAAATCTCAATGTATCCTTCTTGTAAAACCAGAGAAATCTCAATGTATCCTTCTTGTAAAACATGAGACATCTCAATGTATCCTTCTTGTAAAACATGAGACATCTCAATGTATCCTTGTAAAACATGGGAAATCTCAATGTATCCTTCTTGTAAAACATGGGAAATCTCAATGTATCCTTCTTGTAAAACATGGGAAATCTCAATGTATCCTTGTAAAACATAAGAAATCTCAATGGCAGAATTATCGTATCGACAGAAATATTGGATCCGAAAAACCATTAGTTTACGTCAAAACGAATAGACACTTTGAAACGAGAACATATAATCCGAAAAACACGAAAATTTCCGAAATCACGAAAAAAAAGTCGATACGAAAAACAAACCGAAATGAACCGAACTGAAACGGAAATCGGCCGAAACAAAAATTTACAAAAAACGAACCGAAAAAAAAATCGGTGCACAAGTCTAATTTAAAGCAGCACTGTAACATCATTTGCAATTATTGTACAACATTACGGAATCTGTTTGTGCTTTATAAATGCTTGTAACTGTAATTATAATAAAACACATTCTAGTGAAAAGCAAAAAATTAAAGCATGATAAAACCTCAATACAACAAAGTTTTTTTTTATTTGTTCCCTTGTTTCTCTTTTTTCTTTTTTATTCTTTAATTTTGTATTTTTCTTCTCAAATCCTTCTTTCTTTTTTTTTTTCTTGTGTGATTTGATTTTGTTGCTAAAATGCTCCTTTTAATTTCGGCTCACCTCACAAATTACTAGAATGTGCAGTTAAGGTTTAATTATGAAATTCCTTAAGATCTCCACTACATTAGCTTGTGTTATTTTACTTGATAAAAAAGCAGAAAAGTAATATTATATAATTTTTTTTGCCATTTCGTTAAGCCTGGCCTTTTGACATATTCAGTATTCTTGGAAATGACATTTCTCCTGTTTGACATTTCTTCCCAAACTTGCTTTTATTTGCCATTCTCCTCCTAATCACTTCCTTTTGACTCACTTCGCTGCCTTCAGCTTAAATAAATACTTTCTAATAAAATACACGCACTTGTTAATTATTCCAGTCATGCTACATAGAGGACATTGTTCTTTTTTTCGTTATAAAGGATCGTTTTGCCTCCAGAAAGGAACAACTAGTCTTCATAAATCAAATTCTTTCGTGATCACACAACTTCCCAAACCAAGGAATAAAGTCTATAATAATGGGCTCATTTATTTTCATTTGAAGTTCAAGTCTTGGTCTTATTTTGTTATTTTGAAAAAGAGTTTAAGCACGGTGGGGTCCAGACCCATCCCATAGCCCTATACTTCACGTCATTTCCATATATTTATTTGTTCATTTTATTGAATGCTTGGTTATTTTTGGTCAGGGGCCAGCAGCCTTGCTCCCCTCAGGTATTTTGGAACTACATACCCATTGATACCTAGTTGGCTAAAGGCGTGCATGAGCATTATGGAAAATGTAGTTTCCCAACATCTGGGGGGGGGGAGAAATTTGCTGGCCCCACTGGAGTACCCCTGACTCATTCAAGGCTCTTCCTGTCCTATGGACTCCAGGAGACCCTCCAGGGAATGTACTATGTATTATTCAGATAGTGTCAGACAAATAGGACCGTGATTCAGCAGTCCCTCTAAACATGCCACAAAGTCTGGGATAGAGGGAGAATGGGGCGCTATGTAGAGATATTGTCTGATGCCACACCACAGGGGATACAGTGTTGCATGTCTTGGACATCCCTTCCCCAAAGTTGTCTTCTAAGGCAGGATGTCCTCAAGGCCGATCTCTGCAAGGTCTATCCATTGCTTCTCTGGGGATCCTATAACTTAGGGGGTTATTCAGAGAAATGTTGCCGACATTTCATTGCTCTCCTGTTCCCTGCACTTCGGGGAATCAAATTTACCCACCCTGCGGTGAATTCAGAATTCACCGCAGGGTCCCTGGAGTGCAGGGAAGGGACCTCAAAATCTGCCGAAGTATTGGATCACTCAAACCATCGCAAAAAAAAACGCCGAACACATCCGGGAAAAAGTCGACGAGACGCCGAACACTGCGCAGACCAGCCACTGGAAAAAGCCGACAAGCTGACGAACAAGGTAAAAAAAAAAAAACGATTGAAAGTGTCAAAATGAGAAGAAAAAAAACGACTGAATGAAAATGTCTGGAATTAACATATAAAGTCCTATGAATGATAATAAAAAGGTCTGGTACAGAAAAAAGAAAAACCGCTATTGAAAAAATAATAATAATAATTTGCAGAAAAAAAATCTAAAGAAATGCCCAAAAGATCCAAACCCCCCCCCCCAAAAAATACAAGAAATAAAGAGACTTTTTACTGCTGAATAAACCTGCCGATTGAAACCACCCAACAGCAGGGCAACTTTTTACTGCTGTTCGGTGATCTCTGACTAGATTAACCATTGCTTCTCCATGGGGAATTTCACTGTCAAACAGGCACCGTACTTGCTGGCAGTTCACCCAAATTTGGTGAACTGAATGGCCAGGAAGTGGCACCGTACAGGGAAATTCCCTGTTCGGGGCCAGATCGTCTGTCTCTGAATAACCCCTTTAATCTACAGTCCCAAGTACATTTCATTATAGTAAATTTTTCTAATAATATTTAAATGTTCCCTCCTTTCAAAATAAGTAGTTTCTGGAGCCATTCAGCATGACACTATATGACTTGCTAGGGTTGGCCCATGCACCAACCAGTTTACCTTTTAAAAGGTGAAGTAAGCAGAATGAGCGTACTCCCTGCTAAAGATATTTGGAGTTAATTCTCTTAAACCAAAATCTTGTGAATATTTATTGTTATTCGTTGGTCTGTACTATGTGAAGAACTAAATGTATCCAAACAACTATATACCCTTGTCACTAAGAGCGTTAATCACTATGTTCCTTTGTTTGCCATTGTTGCAAGCAGTGAAAATCCGCATTCCACGGAGAGGAATTCAGACAACTGCAGGAGAAGCTTCTCCTGCTGCTATTTGAATTTCCCTTTTGTGAAACGTTGAAACGTCAAACAATGGTACATAGGGAATAACCTTCTGAGTAACAAGGGTATATAGGTGTGTACATAGCGGTTTCAGCGGATTACACTAGGGACTGGATGGCAAACTTGGCCCTCCAGATGTTTTTGGATTTTTATTTCCACAAGGTTCTGTCAACTTGAGTAACTTATGGGAGTTGTAGCTCCAAAATACCTGGAGGGCCAAGGTTGCTGACCGTTGGACTACACCTTCAAGCTAAGGAGTGGACCACGGAACCTGCTTATGTCATCTTGGCAGCAGGAGAATCTAGCTTTATCACAAGAATGGAAACCACTGTACCGGCTGGGTGGAATAGAGGTAACATCACTGCTCTGCGTGGAGAGAGCCTGTGGAGAAATGGGTTCAATCCCAGCGAGCAGCTCTCCAGCAAGTGCCCTTGGGCAAGACACCTAACGGTACATACTCGCCACCCAGGACATACTTGAAAACGAGAGAAATCTCAATGTATCCTTCCTGGTAAAATACTTTCCTAACTCATAGCCAATCAATTAAGTCCTGACTCAAATAGGGGCCTTGGATGGTGGAATTGTGTGGCATGTCAGTATACACATAGCATTAATCCTGATAATACACTTCCATATGGACATGCCCCAGTCTTCCAAAGAGTCTTCCTTCATATTTAATAATTTGCTACTTTTTCTGTCCCTTATGTGGCTCAACAGTTTTCCTTTTGGCTACTACTGAATTTCACCAAAAAACCCTTTTCATCTAGCTTCTAGTAGAAGCTGTTACAATCCAGTCACACAAACAGGAGGAACATATCATCGGCCTGGGTCTGAGCTGCAGACGTAGCTTTACAGAATGTTCCTCATTAGTGTGATCCTTTCCATTTAACTGCAGTGTTTACATTGTATTTTCTAATGTTAAGGCCACGTGGTAGAAATCAGAATCTGGGACTATATATATACATAAAATATTACAGTACAAGGAAAATAAATTGCCATTGATGATGGATACTAAAGGATGTAGGGTTATAGAATCTTAAATGTCCCAAAACAGCTATTATGCCAAATATTAAACAAAAACCTCTTGTTTTGCCCTTAATTTAACGTTGCATTGCTTCAAATGCTTTACTAAAATTATATAAGTAAAACGTACTACAACTATTAATAAAATAAAACCAAAAACTTATATTTTAGTAAATTCAAAATCCAATACAGCTGAAACGTGTCAAAACCCCAGTACACTCATCCACCAAACTACAAGGCAAAGTGTGCTAAAAATGGATAGACCTTGTGATGAGGGTCACTTTGAACTGGGGGTACCTGGACTTGACATTACTGTTAGGAGATGTGGGACTGTGGTTCTGGGGCGTTTGACACATCATTTTGTTCCCCAGCCCTCTCCTATGTCCAAGTCACCCTCTTACCACATGGGCACAGTGTATGTGTTATGTATGAATATTGTTAACCCCTTACAATGGAGGGTGTTAATGCACTCCGGCTGCTGCAGCAGGCCGTTCCTTCGGCCCGCCTATGCAGCTGATGTGCGGCGTGCGTAATTGGCTGCAGGGGGTCTGCCTGCGGTCCGGCCATGCTGCAGAAGCGAATGACGCGCGCCTTGCATCAAGTGGTGGGAGGACATGTCGCGGCCCATAGAAGCCAACGGGGTATGCTTAGTCACCCCGTGGCATGCAGTCCCACCAGCCTCAGGGACAGCATAGAATACCCTGTGGTGTAAAAGGGTTAATATCGTTATTGTCTATCAGAGTTATTCAGAGAAAGGTGAAAGTCTGGAGAACTTTTGGAGAAGTGCAAACTCTAGTTCAAAATAGCCAAATCAGAAAAATTCTTCCATTTATCTCACTTTCCAAATCAGCTATTTTGACCTAGAATATACACTTCTCCAAAAGTTCTCCAGAGTTTCACCTTTCTCTGAATAACCCTGCTAGATTATATGTTACGGTTATTATATTTAAGGGTCTATTCACTAAAAGGTGATACTCAGGGGAACGGCAGGAGGAAAGAACAAATAAAGCTTATTTGGAAAGTGAGATAAATGGGAGAATTTTTCTCTTTTTGGCTATTTTGACCTAGAATTTATACTTCTCCTGCCAATTCTCCTGACTACACCCTTTAGTGAATAGACCCTTTACTGTTATATTGACTGAGAGGGTTTGGGTCAGAATCGATACTCCTTCGGGATATTTACGGTGAGGGGAACCTTTCTACAAGTGGACACCCATCCTGGGTACAGATCCTCAAATTATAAACTAGCTACATAAATAATAACAAAATGATAAAATCAGGGGAAAAAAAAGCAATAAAGGCAAGTAGCCATAAGATGGAGAAGAACAAAACATATGTTTGTCTAAATATATGATGTAACACAAACAAAGCAATTTTATAATTCTAGGCTTCATATACCTCAATCACATTTCACCAATAGCAACGTGGATGGGAAACAAAATGTTTTAAAGGGCCGCTCTACACCTCCTGAGTGAACTCTTTAGCTTTTTAACATATGCAGGCAGTGTGGAGTGCTCTCCCTCCTCTCCCACTGTCCGGTGCCATTTTGGAGTTTCATCCTCCACCACAAGTGTCACCAGGCAGACCGGGTTTATACATCTGGCCTGTCAGTCACGAAATTGGTCACTGATGATGTCAGCACACTGTTACGTACCGCGGTGTTCCCCAGCAGCATCGTCCTCGCTGACCGGTCGCCGAGTGAAGAAGGGAACCGCGGCGACCACGTGAGATGCCGGGGGGTGGAGCCGAACGTGATGACGAAGCACCGCCGGGTTTTAAACCACCGGCAATGCATATGCGCATTGCCCTAACATGGTTTCTCAACCCCTTAGCGCTACCTATTGTTTTTGTGATTTTCTCTGACAAACTGACCCTTGGCAAACAGCTTCCTGAAATTCTCTGACGTACTGACCCCTGGCAAACAGCTTCCTGTCATTCTCTGGCATACTGACCCCTTGCTTTTGGCTTCCTGAAATTCTCTGTTATTTTGACCCCTGGTTTCGCTTAGTTTTCCGCTCTTGGCTGAAACATTTACCGCACTTGGCTGAAACATTTACCAAGCATAGGGCTATATATCGACCATCCATTCCTAAGGATTGGAGGGAGAGGATAGTTGTGCTGCGTGCGAGGATCATGACACACACTCTGTGTGCCGACATCATCCTGTCTCCTAAAGATAGCAGAAGCGAGCATTGTGTTAGATATGAGCTGATGGATTGGTGCTGTGCGCGCACACTCGCAGAAACAATCTGTCATTCTGCGCATGTGCTATGAAGCTTGCGTATAAAAGTGTGCAAGTGCAGAGCCGTGAGAAATTTGCAATAGATAAATGCAGTGTAGGGTTTTCAGTATACCTGTTTAACAGGAGCAATCACCAGGTTATGACATGTTCATAGAGCAGTGCTTTATTCAGCTCCCAAGCAAGCAAACAGGAATAACCCCAACAGGAAGTAAGATGGCCTCTGACCATAGAGTTCTGTCAGCAGTTCCAGAGTGTCCGTTCTTAAAGTAAACATACACCACATGCAGGGACTAATGCATTTCGTTAAGCCCCGAGTTGAAGGGGAGGAGCAGTGTGAACTGAGGGAGAAAAGTTGAGTGTTTGCACATAAAATAAGAAAAATTAGAAGAAAAATATTTCAGCAAATGCTATCCGCAGCATCTGCCCAATTATTTAAGAGCAAAAACAGAGTGTGGGGATTTTTTTTAAATGCCATGTCCCTTTAATTGACATGCTTTAAATCTAGAGGGCTGGATTAACAATTCTTCCATAGACTAATCCTATCCTGCCTAATGGAGAGGAAGAGCTAGAAATGTGCTCACTGCTTTGCATTTACGTTCTTTTGAAATATGAAGAGGATCCACATCTGAAGAGCTCATTCATCTGGATATTGTAAACGTTGGTTTCTCTAACAGACACAGCTGTTATTGAAAAATCACTAATGATCACAAATCGAATCCACACAGTAGGAAAGTTTGCTCCAAGTCCAATATAGTTTGCAGACGTTTCTTGATTTCTTAACAAAATGAGTAAAATCAATCCAGTATTTATTCCATTAGAATAGTATGAGACCAGAAGGGGGGGAAAAAAAGATCCTTAGCAAACTTCATCCACCTTTTTGAAGTAAACGTAGGCAGGTCATTTTTGCTGCCGTCCTCACCACATTTTGTTTTTTCCCAAAAGGGGAGCTTTTTTTTTTATGTGGCTGTATTGGAGTCAAAACTCAGATAATCATGTTATATACATGACGTGGGGCTGGATTCTGACTGGTAATGCTGCCACCCAGGTAGGGAAAAGAGCAGGTAGCGCTGCTTTGAAAAGACTGTGTTCTGCTGCGTTTACTTATATTGGCCACCAGAGGGAGACAGCGCATTGTAAAGTATACTGGACACAATGGGACTACGTTTTCCATCATGCTTTGCGGTGGATACAGGAAGTGGGAAGGAGAGAGCGAAGGAGAGCCAGTGTGAGCCGAGCGGTGAACAGAGTAAGACGCACGTGAGACTGTGAGCAATTGTTACCAGGCCGGAGAGCAGGCGCTGCCTTGCCGGACGCTGGGGATCAACACAGTGACTTGCCAGAGACCTAGTAATCCTCCGCTGAGAGGTTTTGGACAGACACAGAGTTCCATATTGGACCTCGAGTAAGGAGACCGCGATGATCCACTGGGAGTGCAGGCGGTAGGCCGTAGATCTTGTTGTAGAAGACGGACAAGCAAGAGAAGCAGATCCGGTGGCACAGGGTCCCAGTATAATCCAGCTGAGAGACGTCCTTGATCGGGCAGCGGAACAGATTGTCTGGCGGATGGGTGAGAGGCCTTCCAGGCCACAGTCAAAGTTTAACGAAGCACGCTGCTGTATTGCTTAAATCTACAGGGCCCAACGTGACTAGTCGAAGATTTATTAAATCCATTCACTGGCCAGTCGAATATAGTACCCGGGTACCTGAGCTCACACACACACACACACACACACACCTTTTCTTAGGACATTACCCTCACGGGACTTACACTCCAGAAACGAAGGGGTTAAACTTTTCTTTTACCGCTGCGTGTTTCTCGCATTACGAAATCCTGTTTTCTATATACCGTGCTTACATTATATATGCCGCTTTATTGAGAACAGTAAAGTATATAATCTATAAAATCCACAACAGTGCTGGTGTATATTTATTCCCTAGTGCGGAGAGACTAACCCGAGGTTAAATTCAGCGGCTCCTCCGGGAGTGAGCGCTACAAGCATGAGACTGATTTTTGTTTTTAGCATTCAGCTGTATACACCTATCTGACTGTTTATATATACGTATCTGCCCAGCTCCATGTACCTATGTGCCCAGTTGTATACATGCATCTACTTCTTTATATTTATGTATCTGCCCAGCTGTATATACCTGTCTGGCCAATTATATAAAATGAAATGTTTTAATTTCATATCAAATATAGGCCCACTAAAAGCTTCAGTTGTAGGTGGGTCATGATGACATTCTAGCCCTATCATTGAGCATTGTCATTTGTTCTCTTAGCCTTCATTCAGGGGAATTGTGTGCTGCCAAAAGAAGTGCATCCTAGGGATGTGCACGCCATTTTGTTTCAGTTCAGTTATTTATTTATTTTTCGGCCTGTTTTTTTTCCCGGATCATTTCGGCAGGTTTTCGTTTTGTTTCATCAATTCGGGTCGATTCGGCAGTCTGTTCTAATGGGTTATTTTGTTTATTTCGTTCTCCCATTTTTGTGAGTAATTTAATTGTATTTTGGATTGATTTGTATTTATTTTTATGAGTTTTTCGTTTTTAGTTGGTTATTTCAGAATAGGAAACAGATTACTACCAATAAAATGAAAGTCTCATTTATATTTTTTAGGATTTGTTTTGGCATTTTTCAGGAATTTTTGGGTTAATCTTTAGGTTTCCGAATTTATTTTAAAGAAACTAGCTTTTTTTCCACCATAGCTTTCAATGTTAAAAAAAAAATCCCTTTATTTAACTGTTTATTAAATATATCTTAAACCATTTATTATTTTCAATTGCAGCAAACAGCCTTTTTTTAAATTTATTTGTTAGGACTATTTTAGCATTTTTCAGGAATTTTTGGGTTAATCTTTAGGTTTCAGAACTTATTTTAAAGAAACTAGCTTTTTTTCCACCATAGCGAACAATGTTAAAAAAATCCCAATTTTTATTAAATATTTCTCTTAAACCATATAATTTTCAATTGCAGCAAACAGCCTTTTTTAATTTAGTTTTTTAATTTAATTATAGTTTGGATTTTTTGGGAATTTTTGGGTGAAAGTTTAGGTTTCCTAACTTATTTTAAAAGTAATAATGAGGTCTGTTTTTCTTTGCTGAACGCATGCAGCTGGATTATTTTCTTACGGTCTATGTGCTTTCATCAAGAAACATTACATTACATTGTGTCAGACCTTGGACAGTTCCACTTGAGAATAGATTGATAATATGTTCCACTTTCAGACCTTGCACAGTACCCAAAAGTGGAACATGTTATCAATCTAATTCATAAGTGGAACTGTCCATTGTCTGACACAATGTAATGTATCCAATTGCTGAAAGCATGCAGACTGTAAGAAAATAATCCAGCTGCATGCGTTGTGTTGAAACTTGATTCGGGATTTCGTAATTTTGGGCGGCCGATATTTCGTTTCGGAAATGCTCCCGAAAGAACAAAAATGGCCAATTTTGTACAAAATTTGGAACGAAACTAATTGCACATCCCTACTGCAGCCTTCTGGAGATGACTACTAAAAGGAGCATCTTTTTTACACTGTACTCGCATCAGATGATGTGACTATGGTGCTAAATTGCATTGAAAAAAATGTTCTGGGGCGTGGCCGGCTGTGAAGGGGAATGGATGTGCCTCTGGGGAGCTCCGCTCGTACTGCTGATTAAAGAAGATTTTTGGTTCGGATCTCCCCACTTTTTCTCTGATTTTGGAGTCTCTGATCAGCTGGCCATCGGACTGTAACGCTCCGGAGTCCGTGTTGTCCCCCCCTCCGGAGCTGAATCACGGCTGCAGTGGTAGCTCCCAGGCTGGAAGGAGGCCGTCGGCCATTTTGAGGCCTGTTCCCTGTCTCCTTATTGGTGCTTTACGTTTTAATACCTCTTCCTGCAGAGATTCTTGCCCGAGTAGCTGCCCTGTGCATGCCATGTGGATGGTGGGCCCCCGTCTACTGGCAGCTGTGCGTGTCCCTGCGGCTGTCAGGGATCAGTACCTGAGGGTGCGCAGAAACCATGTCTGCAGGTGTGCATCCAGGAAAAGTGCTGCCTCAGTCCTGTCCAGCACTGATATGGGTTAATCCCAAGTGAAACACCAAACACATACACCACACCCTCCTGTCTGTCTAATAAAAGAGTCACTCCCACCTATGCTCATTGACTGTGCATTAAGAGTCAATCCTCTGTACCGTGCTGACCTATTCTGATAACCTCCTGATACCATGTACCAAACCTTGCTTTACCCACCGACCTTGCCTCCTTGCTGCCAGCCTATTGACCCACGGACCGTCCAGACCACTCTATCTCGCTATCCCCTTTGTACTATGCTATGGATTACTACCAGTATCAGCCAGCCTATCCTGAGCTACAACCTGAATATTCCTGCCTAAAGGGCTCTAACCCCTTGAACTTGGGTCCCACCAGGTGCCACCCTGACAGCGGTTGAGGTTGCAGGAGAGCATGCGGGAGGTCGTTGCCCGGATCCCCCTCCCCCCTCGGAGGCCTGGAGGCTGCACTTTGGAGTTTCTGGAGGTGGACGAGGGGAGCCAGATTTCAAGAGGTACCTGGAAACGGATTATGGCTGCGATGGGAGATGGTCGAGATACGAAGCCCATAGGAGGACCGGAACCGGGTTCGCCTGACGGGGGCGCGGATAGTGCTACCACAGCTGTTGATGGTGTGACGCAGGGACCTGCGCCTGGAGGCCTTAATACCGGAGCTGGGTTTGCGGACGTGGGGATGACTGTTGCGGTACTTCCACCGGAGGCTGTGCTGGTGGCATCGACCGGGACTTGCACTGAGGAGGGACAGTGTCAGCCTTGGTCCTGTTGCGCGTCTGGGGCAGCCTGGGAGCTGATCGCCCGTGGTGTCCCCCAGAGGAGCTTATTAACCGTACAAATCCCTGCCGGGTGTGCGTTTGCTGATCGGCCTGGCCTGCCCTGCATCGCCCTACCTGTGTCCCGATTACGCCCATTCCGGGATACTGGTTGAGCTTTGGTGTGTGTCCTAATATGCCTTTGTGACCTTTTGAGGACTTTGAAGAGACCCTTAAATTTTTTTTTTTTTTGTGGTTTCATCGGGGTGTGCTGACGAGGCTTGGTGCCAGTATCAGCCCCCCCGAGTCCCGGGCCAAGTGCCAATTACTCCCCCTGGCCCCCTGCGGTCCTAAGGGCTATCAGGAATAAACCAGGGGAGGCACAGTCCTGGCCTCTGCCACTTGTCCCTTTTCCCCCCTTTCCCCTCTTTCCCTTGGCTGAGATTTTTTGGAAGACTTTTGAGTTTTTCACAGATAACCTTAAATATTGGAGAGCTTTTCGCAGATGACCTTAAATTTTAGTGTGTTTTTCACCGATGACCTTAAACTTTTGAGACTTTTTGTTTTGTGCCCCTGTTTTTCCCTTAATTTTAGTCCCCCCCCCCACCTGCACGTAATTCCGGATGCTATCCGTGGACTTTTTTATTTTTATTTTTTTTATTATTCTCCTGCTGAGCTTTCTAGATAACTTGTTCATATTTTTGATGTCTTAAATGTTCTCCTTAACATGACGTATTATGGCCCTGCGAGGCCATTCTATTTTACTCTCAGATGACTCGCTTTGGCCCTGCGAGGCCATTTTATTTTACTCTCAGATGACTCGCTTTGGCCCTGCGAGGCCATTTTCTTCCTTTGTATTGCTGACTTTATTTCAAACTAAAAACTTTAAATTTTAAAAAAAATTGTTCCAAGTGCATAATTCTTTTACATCAAATACATTTTTTTTCTTCCTAGTGTCTAAACGGAAGCACTTTTTTTTAATTTGGTGACTTTTTTGATGCGTTGTGTCTGTCAGCATTCGTCTTATGCTTTATGAAAGCTATTTCAGCGACAATTGCCACATTAGAAAAAAAGTATAACAATAGATCATGCATTTTTACACATTTAATGCATTGTAGTCAAACAGATTTGATTAATTGATCAAGGTCAACATCCAAGCTTACAAGCTACTGAAAATTAATATACCAAAAGATTCAGCATATTTCAGAATTCATTTAGGGTTTTACAATTAGTGATGTGATTGGCCTTTTTCAGCTGCTGATCCCCTCCGAGTTCAGGATCGACTGATACGGAGTCCCGATCCGATACTGCGCGACACACGATCAGAGCAGCGGCTTGGCTGTTAAATAATGCTTGTGTCACTGCAGCACCTTCCATGTCTGCTCACCAGGAAGACGCTACTGGTACGCGCAGAACCGCCAGCTCTTACTGAAAATTGGGAGGTGTGAAATCTGCACCCAGTTTTCAGCAATCTCCGTAATGCCGCCCCACTACTCATCACACAGGGAGATGTACAACCCCTGTACGTGGGGGGTATGGACGGCGTTACAGAGATTGCCAAAGTCTGTGCCTGCATAATTCACATCGCACAACTGTCATTAACAACCCTCGGCTCTGCGCAAACCCACAGCATCTTCCCTGTGACGTGGGGAATGCCGAGGCTGTGGCTTGGCAGCTTGGCAAGCCGCGGACTCTGGTATCCGATTGTCTTGAAAAAGCCGATACCCAGTCCCCCATAAAAAGGGGACGATCAGGTCCCAATGCTGATCCTTTGGATCGGGACATCTCTAATTACAATCAAGGCCAATGGACAATATTGACTAAACTGATGCACCCTGCTGCAGCTTTGTGTGTAAACTGGCAATGTTTGAGGTCCCGCTGTATATTCATGGGCCTCTGTAAATAGTTCTGCTTTTAAAGAGCCATTCAAGTGATTTCTGAACCTTACATCATTTCAGCACATTAAAACAAGTATTTTCTTCACATACATCCATTATTCATACCTAACCTTTGGCGAGTTATTCCAATACACTGTAAGAGTCCGCATACTTCTACTTCCCGACATGATGGATGAGCATCACTAACCAGCTAAGTGCCTATGGCAATCCCTGGTTTTGCAGTGCAATGTAATAAAAGTAACACTATTTCTGATGGTTTTCAATATCGACAGGGTTGACGAAAGTAGGAAATAAGTAGTGGATGGTGTCAGAACAGAACGGATCAGATCTATGTTCGACAATGGGCTCTATTCCCTAGTGAACGCTAACTGTAGCATTTGGGTGAGTAAGCGTTAACACTGTGATAAGTGAATTTAACGCATGTCCCCCATGTTACATCCCTAACGCTAAAACCCATGAAAAAACTGGTAGCACATCGGGGATTGCGGTAGCTTGCGCAAGCTTACTGTACTTTGCGCATCCTATAGTTAACATGGGACGCGCAATCAGTAATTAGCGCAAGGATAAGTAAGGTATTACAAAGTGCTAACACTTTTTACCGCACCGGTGCTTTTGCAGACAAGAACGGTGGCCCGATCTTCTTCATCTTGTCGCCTGGAGTAGAGTGAGACTGAGCACAAAAAGTCCCCAGTCTCCCTTTGCGATCACTCCACGGCTGTAACGCTGGCGACACCAGGCTAGTGGTGGTGTGGTCAGGCTCTGGATCAGGTAAAAGTCCCTATACGCAGAGATACTGCTCTTGGCAATAATAGCAGGAGTGAATAACAAAAAAGGAGGTATGATTAGCAATTGCAATCACCTCTCTCCAAAATTGGTTCCAAAGGATTAAACCTTAAACAATTGATATACACACAAAAGCACCTAAACGAAATGAGGTGAGTCGAGAACCACAAGATTCCCCTCAAAGACCAGGAATGTCGGAAAACACAGTTAATACTTTATTGATACAGATAAGAGACATTCATGGTAAGAAGCCCAAAAAAATGAATTCGTAAAAATGAAACACAGGACAAAATGGGAAAGTCGGCTGTGATAATCTAAGTGAGAGACCAGAGTCAAAATCATATCACCATTGGAATGTACTAAAAGTCAAAAGCATGCTGTAGGTCGAACATATCAGGAGTCCAAATTACTCCCCTTATTACCGGCTATGCTACCGCACATACATCCATGTTCACCAAAAGCATGACCAATAGACAAGCAACTGACCCTAAACGTCTCAGGATTTCTATGCTTTCCCTATGGGAAAGGTAATAAGGGGAGTAATTTGGACTCCTGATATGTTCGACCTACAGCATGCTTTTGACTTTTTGTACATTCCAATGGTGATATGGTTTTGACTCTGGTCTCTCACTTAGATTATCACAACCGACTTTCCCATTTTGTCTTGTGTTTCATTTTTACGATTTTTTTTGGGCTTCTCACCATGAATGTCTCTTAAGTATTAACTGTGTTTTCCGACATTCCTGGTCATTGAGGTGAATCGTGTGGTTCTTGACTCGCCTCATGTCGTTTAGGTGCTTTTGTGTGAATAATAACAGGAGCGCACAGAACAGGATAAACAAGAGAACTCTGCACAACACTGGTATACAATCTAGGCCAGAGACCCTGCACGGTAAACAGCAGCCCTACTCTGAAAGACCGGTCTTTAGAATAGCCGGATCTGCTCTAAAGAAAAATAATACAGCAGCGCCGTGCAGAGTCTAAGGACATACAGATGAATACAGGAATATGCATGAGTAAATATCAACGGTACAGACAAGGAGCATTCACAAGAAATGTCGAGAAAAGCCAGGAGTCAAAAATCAGAACGTGTACCTTATACAGAAGCCAGGGATCCAGATCCGGGAGATAAGTCAGCCAAGCAAAAAGGGTCAGAACCAGGAAATAAGCATACATATAACATAAACCAGGAACACGAGAATAACTGTGGAAACAGCAGACAGACAGGGGAAACCAAAAGAAATAAACTGAACAAGAAAATAAAGACTAGGACCAGAAGAATAGCAGGGAGCTCAGAACACAGCAGGCAATGGGATATAGGCCCATTGCATTAAATAAGTAGGGGAGCAGGACAACGATCAGCAGGTGAACAGACAGACACAAAGCAATTAACCCCTGGGCTGCTACCCAGGAAAAGCAACATAGGAACACATGGGAAAAACAGGTATATATGAATACAGAGGACAGGGCTGGAATGCGGAAACGTGACAACGGCGCTGTGCAATCTTGCAAGAGCGAGATTGCACAGGGCTCGTGGCCCGGTAGCACAACCCTCCATGGGGTCCTATGGACTCCAGGGACTGATACTCGTGGCAGCACGGAAGCGCTACTGCGAGTATCACTGAGGGTAGCGCTTTGTTCCGAGGCCAGGTGCCGAGGTAGTGCCTGTCCTGAAATTTAACACTAAGACAGGGATGTTAAGGGGAAACCTAAAGGCTCAGTCTTTCCCCGTCAGCGTCCCCTTTCTAGCGCGGTGAGGGAATAGCGCCCAATGTACAGTATATTTGGAAAATGCTTGTTTGAACGTGCTGCGTTTGTCCTTTAAAGAGTAATCCAGAGTCACTAGCTTTTATGATCATTTTATTAAATGGCACATGGTAGTGTAGATCGGATATTGATAGTATTAACATTGAAATATTGCAACAACAAAGTTCCAGTGATATCATTTATTTTTATGGTGTTGAATGTTTTCTTTGCCGTCTTATAACACGCTCATTGAGTCTTTTACAAGTCATATTATCCTTCCCTTTATAAACATGTTTATGCTCTCCCCGCTCCTGCATGTAGACAGACATGGATATGGATATCCAGGCCCATCTGGAGAATATATCTACGTGTATTAGGTGACTGTGTGAACCCTCGCTGGGGGTTCATCTGCTGTGATATCCAACAAACTCAGTCTGCATTGAATTATGCATGGACCCTGCCATCTGGAAAAGTTGTTTGGTTTGTTTTCTGTGCTACATATCTGAGAAGTCAATAGCATTAAGCCGTAAAATTATTGAGCTTTTAACCTGGCACGACTCCATACGAAAGGGTGCTACAGCATCTCCGCCAACTTAAGCCTCCAGTCCTCAAAAAAACATATGTTCCATTTTACTGAAGATCCCTCGACCACTGCAATGATTTAGGTCATGCCAGCTATTCTCGAAGATGTGACGCGATAGAGAATTTTAAGAAAATTGTGAATATTATACCCAAACTGCTGAAGTAACCCCCCCCCCACAAATCTGGAATCCATACTTCTAAATTATCTACTGATCCTGCTTGGCTGGCTCTGGAGTCTCCCAACATTGACCCTACACCCTCAGATCCTCACCTGCCCATGCTGTCTATTGAAGTGGCTTACCGCTTCTGCTGAGAATGCGATGGAAGATCCTCGTGTTTGATTTGGCCATATTATCAATGGTGAGGACTGGCCTCATGAACTATATCTCTGACATTCTTGTGAAGTGCGTCATCACATTGGCACATCGAAAAGATATTGGAACTACCATTACCTCAGTTTCAGCTGTGTGTGTGTGCTGACCGCCTCATGGATTTGGGCTGAAGATCCTCACCTTCCCATCCTAATTTCCTCTAAGTACTGAGTTAACGGTCTGAATTCTTATGTCAAAGTGAAAATTCTTTTTTAATACATTTTCAATATTGTTTTTGCTTTGTTATTACGAGATATCGAGTATATATTGATGTGATAAAAATATCTATTTTAACATAAGGCTGCAGCATAAGAAAATGAATACATATAGCACATCTATATCTACACACACACTATATGGAAAAAGTAGTGGGACATAACTCTTAATAATGAATTCAAGTGTTTCAATCCGACCCATTGCCACAGTTAAATCACACACCTAGCCGTACAGCCTGCATTTACAGATATTTGTGAAAAGGCTTGTTGTGAAGAGTCCCTTTCCAACATGACTGTGCCCCAGTGCGCAAAGCAAGGTCCATAAAGACATGGTTGGATGAGTTTGGTGTGGAGAACTTGACCGGCCACACAAAGCTCTTACTTCAACCACGTCGAACGCCTTTGGGATGAACTGGATCATAGATTGCGAGCCAGGCCTTCATGTTCAACATCAATGCTTGACCTCACAAAAACCCTACTGGAAGAATGAGAAATATTCCATAGAAACACCCCAGGACCATGTGGAAAGCCTTGCCAGAACAGTGGAAGCTGTTATTGCTGCAAAGGGAGGACCGATTCCATATTAATGTCTATGGCCCCTATTACATTGTTCATGCAAATTCGTCTGTGCAATTTTTTTAACCGTTATTGCACGTATTACGATCCGAACGCATTTTCTCATCCGTCAGAAAATAACGTTCGTAAAAGCGACGCGCAAAACGAATAGTAATACACGCGCAATAACGTAGCGCACACAAATCAGTGTGCGGACTATTTTTTTCGTGGGATTCAGCCAATCAGAATTAAGAACCTTAGTTGACATCAATTTACCTTAATTGACTCACTTAAGTTTTTGCGCCTGTCAAAGTCAATCTGAGTATACATGCTGCAGCAATAATAAAAACACGCACGAATTCACAATTTTATTGTTTGGGTATGTGTAGAATGTGTAACTATACTGTGCGCTGTATTTTTTTTTTCGTGCTGGTGTTTTTCGTTTCGGCCAGAACGTTCCGATTTGCAGTTACCACCAGCTTTTCAAAGACATTAAAAATTATGCGCGCAAACGTTGTTTGTAAAAAGATGCACATCGATTGTAATACCGTCCGCGTACCAGCGCACGAACGAATTTGTGCTCACAATGTTAAGTATAGGACGCGGACAGTTTATCACGCTTGTGCAGGTTCATCCGCGTTAAACGATAATGCGCATCGTTTGCGTGAATGTTGTATTACGACGTTCAGCGCAAAGAGTTTTGCCCCTCGCGCAAATGCGCATTTGTGCGCGCAAAAACAAATGCGCAAAGAATGTAATAGGGGCCTATGTATTTAAAAATGTAATGTCATACAAGTCCATGCTTTTGTAATGGACAGGTGTCCCAATACGTTTGTCCATATAGTGTAAAAAAAAGAATATATACGGTATAAAACATTTTTACCCAGTTGTAAGAGCGTATATAAAGACACCCTTTGGACTTTATTATTTGAAGCTCCTGGTGAAGTCTTTGCAATTAAGCAAAAATAAATCAAGCTGTATCAGAACATCTGCTTTATCACGATTGTTTTTACACACTCCACACTTCAGCCATGCGTTTGCTTTAGAGAAAAAAGGAACCCAAAAGAGTGGATGGCATAGGACTACGAGCCATCGCAGAATGGATAGTATGGCTTTACCAAAGAAATTTAATTCCTTCCTCCCTGACCATCCAAGGTTTTAGTACCTAGCTGGAGTTGTTTTTGTCTAAACAGAGGAGATATGATATAAACATTTAAATACATAAAGGGAATCCACAAGGTAGAGGAAGGGAGTATATTTAAAAGGAAACAAAGTAGCAAAACAAGAGGACATAGTCTTAGATTAGAGGGGCAAAGGTTTAAAAGTAACATCAGGAAGCATTATTTTACTGAGAGGGTGGTGGATACATGGAACAGCATTCCAGTAGAAGTGGTAGAGGCCAAAACAGTAATTGAATTTAAGCAGGCATGGGATAGGCATAAGGCTATCCTAAACAAAAGATAAATCCAGGTAAAGTATCCATGTAATTGGGCAGACTAGATGGGCCAAAAGGTTCTTATCTGCCGACATTTTTCTATGTTTCTATGTTTCTAAATGCTGTTTGCGTCAATGATTTTAGATTTGTTTGATACTTTTGGAATGTAATTGTTTCTTTCCTTACTATCTCCTTTTTTATTTTGGTAACTAGAAAACAAACAAATACGTTTTTCCTATTTGTTTAACTTTCACATAGTTCCATCCAGCCAATCTCCTGACTTATAGTATGTCCTTCAACGATGCACAGTGCGAATGTGGCAAAACAAGGAGGCAGAGACATTGTTGACCAACACGTTAAACCCTGTTGAATTTGAACATCTGACAGAGACATTCTTGTGTTTAAAGTTCAAAATGTTACGTCATTTCAAAAGCAAAACTGTAAATTTTTGGTATTTCCGTGACAATTTTCCCTGTTTTAAATAAAAAAATAATAATGTGAGTCAATTCTGCCCCCTAGTGTTCTATAGCTATACTACATGGCTGAAATAAAATGCATACGGCCAGAGTCCAAGCCTGGTGTAAACATCCCAGAGCGTTTATATTCTACGGCGTCGCTAACTTTACCAGCGCTCTGCTTGGGTTTATACAGGCTTGGAATCTAGCTCATACTGGACCATATTCCATAGTTGTCAATAAGATAACTACATGAACCCTTACACATAACGTCTCACATTGTACAGCGCTGCTGAATTTGTTAGCGCTTTATAAAAACTTGTAACTGTAGCTGTAGTTATTTTATCTATGGGAATCACTATTCCATGCTTGCGACTGGAATTTAATGTTTCTCTGCGCGAGGTTACTGTACATTAACGTCTCCTATATTTATTATGGGAGACGTTAGTTTTCACCTCCGCTTGGAAGCTCAGGCTATTCCAAATTAGCCTGTGCTTCTACTCAGTAGACAATATTTTGCTGTGAAATACCGCTCCTATATGCTGGTGGTAAGTGAGTCTGCATTTGCAAAATCACATAACATGCTCTGAAAACCCCATTAAATCCCATACTCAGCTCTCATCCCGCAGTGCAGAGGGCGCGGTGTTTCGCTGCTTCCTCTTCCCGGCAGCAGAGTGAGACTGGGAACAAATAGTTCCATTAACTTCTTCAGTGATTCATCCGTGGTGTTGCAGACTCCTATGGACTCCAGGAGCGGTACTTGCGGCGGCACACTACGTCTTTGCAGTATCGGGCAGCTTTGCACTTCGTTTCGGGCCTAGGTGCTAATAAAGTGCCTTCTCCGGAATACAGACTGTAAAATGGAGACGAAAAGGAAAATATGCAGGCGCAGATTTTCTTTCTTAGGCTCGTGTCAGACGAACGCACTGATCACGTCCGTGTTGCCGCACATTTGTACGTCCGTTATAGCATAGAATTATGACCAATGGAGCCCCACACACGAAGTACGTCCGCACCGAACTGCGGACGCATAACGGACGCGGCAAACGGACGCAGGTTAGGCAAGAACCTAAGTCAGCTAGAACGGATGCACAGAGTGCGCTGCATCCGCAACGTCCGCATAGCTTTGTGTGTGAGTGATGGAACGAAGTCAGACAGACTGCATTTATACGTCCAGCATTTTGACGGACAAAATGATTTTTCATATTAATTTATGTTCCTTTCTACATCAGTCAAAAAACACGTCAGTCACAAAAACGGACCGTGTGGCCACTACCTTGTCGTCAGTCAGAAAGTACGTCCGTTGTGCATGGACGCACAGTCCACACAGAATGCGTTCGTCTGACCCTAGCCTTACAGTCTCCATTTTACGGTCAATTAGGGCCCACGGCTTCTTCTAAAATGAGTTAAATAAGGCCTTGAAGGAAAAGCAGACAGGGTAATCCTATACTATAATTGAGTAAGGCTTGGCGTGTCCGTCGCCAAGCCTTACTCTGCGCATGCGCGCGCAACCAGCGGCGGTTGGTTGCGCGCGCATGCAACCTCCGCGGCACGAGCCGGCTGTGCGCTCGCCGCGGCGGTTACAAGATGCACACAGCAGCCGGGTAGAGGCTGCGCTCGCAGCCTCTACCCGGCTGCCGCGCGCATCCAACCCCCGAGCGGCGAAGGGAAAGTTCCCTCGCTTCCGCTCTTTGAAGGACCCAAGCCGCGGTCACGTGGGAGTCCCACGTGACCGCAGCTTGGGTCCTTCAACGACCGGAAGCGGGGAAACTTTCACTTCGCCGCTCGGGAAGGTAAGTATGAGGAGCTCATGGGGCGGCTGTCCGAATGCCGATAGAGCATTCGAACAGCCGCCCCATGTCTGGTCTGGGGTCTGAGCTGGGGGGCAGTATCCACGAGCTGAGGGCAGTATCCACGAGCTGGGGGCAGTATCCACGAGCTGGGGGCAGTATCCACGAGCTGGGGGCAGTATCCACGAGCTGAGGGCAGTATCCACGAGCTGAGGGCAGTATCCACGAGCTGAGGGCAGTGTATCCACAATAGACTGCCCTCTGGGCAGGCTTTCCACCTTGTACAACATAATTCACCTGTGAATGACCGCAGTGTGTAATCCAATGCACCTTCCTGCTGCAGCCACTAGCGTGTACACGATGGGAGCAAGGTTGCCATCAGAAATCTTGGCCCCTTGCTAAACTACTGGTTGGGCCTTCCCCCTTCCCGCTGCTCCCCACCTCAGTAATTAAAAATAATGCATTTTGCCTCCTCTTCTACTTTCCTTCTTTCACAGGGAGAGGTCTAAATCCCATGTGGTCCAGTAAGGGGATAAAAAGTGTTCCCTATGAAGTAGCACCCGGCCTTTACCTCTGCTACCTCAGTGAACCATCAGAGTACGTTTACCAGTCCCAGATTCTGCAACCCACTGGGAAATTTGTTGGTATGTCGGCATGCCAGTCCTGGGTAGCATAGAGAGTCTCTTACATCTCTGGCAGGTAGACAAGATGCACTGGGCCGCTGAACATATCATTAGCATTCACCGCCCAGGTGGCCCTGGCTGGGAGTGTGTTGTGCGGTGTTATTCTGTGGACATTATGCGCAGAGTCAACATGACTCCAAGCAGTATGTCACACGCTGTGCCTGACTAGAGGCTCACAGCTTGCGCCACGGTCTGCTGCAGTGCTCAGGAGTCAGGTTCCCCAGCAAAGGTGTGTGCCTAGAGCGTCCCTAAGGCGAATGTCAGACGAACGCAGTCTGAGCGCACTCTGTGTGCGTGCATAACGGACAGACGTACTGACGGAAGATACTGTATACACCACACGATCCGTTTTTCTTGACGGACGTAGAAAAAAAAGGGAGCTATGGGAAATAAAATGAATATGAAAAATGCTAAAAATATGAAAAGGATATGAAAAGCCATTTCGTGCGTCAAGGTGCTGGATGTCGCAAATGCGCTGCGTCGGACATTCCCTCATCACTCACACCGAACGCTACGCGGACTCTGTGCGTCCGTGGTAGTGGTTTTATGTTCTTGCCTACCTTGCGTCCATTTGCCACGTGCGTTGTGCGTGCGCAGTTCGGTGCGGATGTACTTCGTGTGTGGGTCTCTATTGATCATGATTCTATGCTACGACAGACGTTAAACTGTGCGGCGACACGGACGTGATCACTGCGTTCGGCTGACATTAGCCTAATTCAGAAATCGGAAAAAACAGACAGCTTTGAAAATTCCAGTTTTCAGAGTCTCCTGGATTTTAAAATTCTGAATAAAGGTGTATTACTGTTTCATAACTAATAGTAAACCCAGATATGGCCATGTTTTTCAATTTAAAACAAATATGTTAAACAGGAAAAGTGAAAACAAATGGGAAAAACAACCAAAAGAATACTTTCCTTTCTAAAAATAAATAGAAATATGAACAAATCTAACACCTCCCTAAACAGATTTATGGCAGTTTTAGGCTGGTGTCAGACGAGCGTTTTTTAGAGCGGAAGGAACGTCCGCGTGAATGAATGTTCCCTCCACTCTGACGCCCGTCTGGCCACCTCGCTGAGTGCAGTTAGTGCGCTCAGTGCTGCATGGCTCATTCCTCCTATGGAGGATTGCGCTTTGCAGCACCGTGGAACGAGTGCTGTAGCGCTTCGATGGGGAGGCTTGCAGCACGGCTGCTGTCGCGCGTGCAACAGGGTGTGGCCAGCCACATCGCAGCAGCACAACGCTGCGACGAACGACAGGAGGCACGTCAGTACAGGTGCACATAGTGCGCTCGTCTGACACCAGCCTGAGAAACCTGAAAAGGATCTCACATATCTGTCATCAAGAATATTTGGTCAAAAACATTTGTTTTATTTACTCAAAGACGCCAAAGATCCTTTCGAATTACAATTCAGTAATTACTAAAATGAGAAACGTGAACGCCAATGTGTCAAGAAAGCAGAGCAACAATGTATTTTGTTGAAGATCTTACAATTTGCTTCAGACAGAATCAATGTAGGGTTGAAAAATAATTCACAGAAAAGAAATTGCAAATAAAACACTTCACAAACTATACTTAATATTAATCTGGTTCAATTAGACATAGTGGTGATTTTTTAACTTTACCTTAATCATTGCAACGTGTTAAAATGTCCATTTTAGTAAGTTGTCAATATTTAAAAGTCAAGTCAAACGAAAAGCATCTATTTGCTCTTGTAACCTGTGTTTGTAATCTGGCAATAAATAAAGTTGATTTAAAAAAGAAATAAGCAGCAGTATCAGGAGTCGGTGCAGGGCATGTAAAGTGCAGGCATTTAGGGCAGAAGTGAGATAAGGGATAAAACGCTAACTGCAGGGAATAAAAACAGAATATCTCCCTATTTTACATTATGTAGGTCAACGAAAACACACTGATCTATATAAAGGGTGAGGTGTCCTGTCAAATGGGCAAAAGTCATGTTACCCGTGACCGTGGCACTTTAAATATTTCATATAACATTCTAAACAGATGGGATGAGGTTTAATGGTTTGGTTCAGCTGCATCAGGTCTGGTTTTTAGTACTTGCCTTCAGAGACTCCATTACAGTTTGTGGGGTCCTGGGCAAAATAAAATTGGGCGACCCGCCAACCCTTCCCACTTTTCAGAATGCTACAGAGTACATAACAAATGCAGCTCATCTAAATGTACAAAGAATTGGTTTTCAGGGGAACAGTTTGCAATCTGGGTTGCAAGGTCCTCCATGTTCTCTAAACACATAACAATTTTGCAAACTGATGGAGGGCACAGAAAAGAGCCGCCTAGCACGAGGTAGAGTTGAGAAGATGTGTAAATGGAATGGTGGAGCTGACAAACATTCCACCTATTCTATCCCTTTCTGTCATCATAATGTCCCTTTACTCTATCCCTTCAAACCTACTTGTATCTCTGTCTAAATGTCCTCATTGCCCCCATGTTTTCTGCATTTTCCACACCCTATCCTTGTTCCTTTCAGATCTTCTTCAACCCCTCTACAGCCTCAGTGTCTTATTCAACATCCCCATTGTGTCACTGCCCTCTATTCATCACCTTCATGTGTCTGCCCTCTATTATTATTATACTTTATTTATATAGCGCCAGCATATTCTGCAGCACTGAACAATAGGCACGATATAAACAGGGTTACAATACAATGAGACTGAACAACATTTGATAAACCAGTACAGGAGGAAACGAGGGCCCTATTCCCGTGGGAACTCACAATCTAGAAGGATTGGGGGTGGAAACAGGAGGACTGCAAGGTGAGAGTGATGGACTGGCAGTAGTGATGGACTGCAAGGTGAGAGAGTGATGGACTGGTTGGGGCATTGAGGTGTATCAGTGAGTCGGGTGATAGGCTCGCCTGAATAGGAATGTTTTAAGAGAGCGTTTGAAGGAAGGGAAACTAGGGGAGAGTCTGACAGTACGAGGGAGAGAGTTCCAGAGAATGGGGGCTGCGCGTGAGAAGTCCTGCAGTCTATCGTGGGAAGAGGTGATGCGGGGAGAAGCTAGGCGCACGTCACTGTTTGAACTTAGGGAGCGGGCTGGGGTGTATTTGGTGGTTAGTGAGGACAGGTAGTGGGGAGCTGAGTTAGTGAGGGTTTTGTAGGTAAGGATAAGGATTTTGAATTTAATTCTGCAGTGGATGGGGAGCCAGTGAAGGGACTCGCAGAGGGAGCGGCAGAGACAGTGCGTCGATTGAGGTGGATGAGCCTGGCGAAGGCGTTCAGAATGGATTGTAGGGGGGCGAGGCGGGAGAGAGGGAGGCCAGCAAGAAGATTATTGCAATAGTCAAGTCGGGATGAGTTGCTTTGTGGTGTCAGCGGTAAGAAATGGCCGAATTCTGGCGATATTTCGCAACTGGTAGCGGGAGGAGGAGGAAAGAGACTGGATGTGGGGGATGAAGGAAAGAGCAGAGTCGAGTGTAACTCCGAGACAGTGAACCTGGGAGATAGTGATACCCTCTACCGTGATAGAGAAGTCAGGAGGTGGGGAGGCATTAAAGGGACGAATTAGTAGAAGCTCTGTCTACCTCCCCCATGTGAGTCTGTGCCCAATTCTCCAGTCTCCCAATTTCTCCGGTCCCTCCTAATTTGTTTCCACATTACTTCCTTTCTGCACCCCCATTGCCCTTTATTTTTACTCTCAATGCCCCCCTTTTTTAGCTCTATATCTGTGTCCCCATTTCTGCGCCCCCATCTACCTGACCCCCTGCCTTGGAATCCATTTTCAGCCTTCCTTCTTTATGTCCCTTTTTTCCAGACCAAATGTCTGTGCCCCACTTCTATGCCCTGTCTGCGTGCCCCTTTTTTGCCCCTCAGTGCACTAATTTTCCAGCTTCCATGTTTCTGCCCATTTCTTACTGCCACCATTTTCCAAACTCTTCCCAAGTTGCTCACCTCTTGCTAAAGGGCCATTACCACCAAAAAATGAAACATCCTTATTGTTATTTTATGTTGCTAATCTTACATGTGCTTTTGTTTTCTCTTGTATACAGAGTTAAAATATTTTACTCTATATGCGTCATTGGGCATATCCATTGTATGATATTTTGTGTTGTACACTGCCCCCCCCCCACAATATCCTTACAGCAGCACTTGCCTCACTTGCCTCACTGTGTGGCTTTGGCCATAGAATGGAGTTTATGGGTCAGGCAGCTGACTCAAATCATTGTATTGTGTGGGATGTATTCAAAGGCCATCAATAGGGGGTAGATTTTTAAGCTCCCTGTCAGCTGCCATTTTTTTCATATTGATTAGCCTGGAGAACACAATACACCCTCTGACGCCTTATCTAAACATTCACTCCATCTCATTAGCTGTTAAACACTGTATAGGTTAAACACAGCCACAAAGTAAAACTTTTGACAAGATTTTGGTAAATGTTAAATCATGGGAAAAATCCACCAAATGAAAACAGGTGATAAAAAAACCAAAATGTATTTTTCCTTTTTGCATGCAATTACTTCAAATAAAGAAAAAAAACTGTAGCATGTGTTCTATAATGTGGCTTTGTTTGTAATTCACAAGTAATCTAGATACAGTTTATGTAAGTGGTATTGTCCCTTTAAGTGTGATCCTTTACTCGTGTGGCCCTGCGAGCTGACACAAGACGCAAAGCACTGTAGAGAAGTGTAACTGTCCCTGCTGCAGGTCAGTATGCTGAGGGTGCATGGGGAGGATAATCTGAACCTTAAAATTATGGTCCTCTACCTACTGCTGCCACAGGATTGAGCAGGAGGCCCTCTGTCAGGTGTCTGACGCTACAGTCTGCATCTTGCTTGACATGAACATTTATCGTGAATGAGCAGCCAACTTTATAAACTGGTTGCCATTACTATGATGGGTCTTGAGAGCCCACTCCTGGCACGGGTCTCACAAAACATGCCCTGTTCACCTGACTGTTCAGATGGCCTTACTTTCTATCCCTTTCCTGTGTAGGAGGCATATTTTGAGGGAAAACGTTGCAGATATGTCAACTTTACTCTGTTTATAATGTTTGCTTTCCATAGTTTGTGATGGCTACTGATACTAGTTTAATTAAAAGGAGACTCTAGGGTTTAAACCCCCTCCCATTTTAATGCATGTGTGGGTTTGATACCTTTAATGCATTGCCAGGCTCCCTTGGTGCTCCTCTGGATCTGGTGTCCAGGGGGCGCATAGATGCTCGAATGTTCATGTTCAACCAACCCAGCAAACACTGAGAGCTATTGGTTAGTCAGGAACATACCACTGTTCATTCCTGTACTTTTGCCCCTAAATTAGATAGGTTAAACTTGATAATCAGCTCTCTGGATGGGAAAATCCAACACTCGGAGGGCTGAATCAGCCTTTCTGGAGCCCAACAAAGGGAGGGGAAGACAATCAGGTGACTGTAACCATTCAGTTGCAGTGAAGGGGCACTCTAGGCACTGTGACCATTTAACTGTGAATTTAAAATGAAAAAACTCATGGCAGCAACACCATGAAATACAGATGTCTTTCTACACTGAGCGATTTTTGCAGCGATATCGCTCATATTTCCGCTCGATATCGCTCTATGTAGCTTCACCAATGCATTTCAATGGAGCTGCTCACATCTCACAGCTCAATGTCGCTTGTAGCTCGTCGCTGGTACATGACCCTTTTTTCCGTGATTCGCTGCGACGTGCATTGAGAGACATACAATGGTATCGCGCGATATTGCACATAACAGCGATATTATCGCTCAATGTCACGTATATGAAAATCGTGCGGAAAAACGAGCGATTTTCATGTCGCTCAGTGTGAACGCAGCCTAATAGAGAAGAAACAGGCTTTCTTTTAAACCTCTTGCAAATAGTAAAACGACGTTGGTGTAGCACGGCTAAACTACATTCATCTTATCAAAGTCCACAATCCCATCCCTATTAATTTATTGACGCAAATGTCCCAAAACTACCAGATCACACATTTCACTATACCATGTATTTCTCCTGGCTCCTTCCATCAAATATACAAATCCTTTATCTTTCTCCACCGAATTAAGTATCGCTACTCACTACGTAGAAAAATAAGTAAGACTAATAGTCCATATGCACTAGAAAACATTACAAAAAGTTAGATGCAGTCACTAAGCACAAACAGCTAGACAAGGAACTGTGGTGATAGTTGGAGAAGTTGCACATTTTGGCTAAATAAATGACTATTTTTCCAGGTCAAATACTAACCTATAATGTGCATATTCCACATGTACCTATGGAAACCCCCCCTCAAAAAATGTAAGAAGTTGTAATGGTAGAAATTTGAGAAAACACACGTCAAAGGGCTACTAAAGGGGTTATTCAAAGAGCACCAGAATTTCACCTAAATTTTGGTGCTCTTTCATTCGGCGCACTTCGCGAGCTCAATTCTCCGGCCATGTGGTGAATTCAGCATTCACCGCAGGGTCCCCGAAGTGCGCCGAATCGATCCGTGAACTCCGCTGCAAACCTCTGAACGCATCCGATAAACCCGAGAGCAGCCTCAGATCCACCGTACATCTCTGATCAGCCGCTAAATGCTGCCGAAAAAATCCGATCAGCTGCCGAAGAAATCCGATCAGCTGCCGAACAGGGGTAAAAAAAAAAAAAAAAAAACAACCTCAACTTTTAAAAGGCGTTTTTGAAAAACGTTAATCTTGAAAATGCATGGAAATAATATATAAGGTCCTATGAATAACAATGAAAAGGTCTGTTACAGAATAGAAAAAACACGCTATGTAAAAAAAAAAATCGGAACTGAAACTTTCATCGAAAAATACTTAAAACAATTTAAAAAACAAATTAATAAAAATACTTTTTGCTGCTAATTAAAAGAATAAACGATTGAATAAAAAATTTATAAAAACGGGGAATATTTTTTCACATTGAAATCTATGGGATTTGCCAGATTAAACCTGTCGAACGAAACCGCTGGATATCTGGACAAAAGCCAACTTTTCTCGGCTGTTCGGCGTTCTCTGAATAGATTAACTGTTACTTCTCTATGGGGATTTCACTGCCACCGAATTGCACCATATTTAGCTGACAATTCACCAATATTTAGTGAATTGGCAGCTTTTGAATAGCCGAATGGCCATGAAATTGCAAAGTATGGGGAAATTCACCGTTAGGTGCAATTCAGTGGCCAATACTGCTCTCTTAATTTAACCCCTTTAGAGCTACTCCACAAGCACGATATACACGTCACAGAACATTATACATATAATACACAGAACTCTTTCTCTAATATCAAACATTCATTTTGTATCAAAGATTGAACATTTGTATCAATATGAGCAAATATATTCCAGTTCTTGAAGTTGGACTATATTAGTATTTTTGTCCTTTTTTATAAACTAATGAGGTTATTCAGAAAGCATCATTATTTCCATAGTTGCAAATAATGATGAAAATCTCCTTTTTGCAACTGCAACAATCTTCGGCATTTCACAAAAAGTGAAATTCAAAGAGCAGCGGGATAAGACTTACTGAAGAAGCTTTTCCTGCTTTCCTCTGAATTTCTCTGTTAGCAACAATGGCACACATCATTGCTTTTTGAATAGTCCCATATATTTGACCATACATACAGTATCAGCAGCAACTGCTTTCAATGAACATATCATTAAAAGGTGGAATTAAACTGGTGGTTGCAGGGGTGTGTTGTTGCATAGATCTCCTAGTCCTAGGCCTGGGGAAACCTATTGGAGGGGGCAGCATTTTATTTCCCAATGTCCTTATATATTGACATATATGAGGTCAGGGCTGGATTTATAACTAGGCAGAGTAGGCATGTGCCTACAGGTGCCTACCATTAGGGGGCGCCTTGCTCTGTTAACCACCCTAGCGTTCCGATTCTGACATGTTAAAATCGGAACAACTTCTTTGTCCCGATAGCGGTATTCGAGTGTGGCTCGGGGTTAAATGCATTGCAGAAAGTGTTAACCCTGAGCCACACTTGTGCTGCCGCTGGATATATACCTGTCCCCCGCATTCTCCGGCGATCGCGACATCCTACTTCCTGGTTCCCGTCTCGTGAGAAGGAAACCAGGAAGTAGGATGCCACGATCGCCGGAGTAGAATGCGATTGCGGAGGTCAGCGAGGGAACTCAGGGACAGGTATGTATCCAGCCGAGTGTGGCTCCGGGTTACCGCTTTCAGGACAGAAAGTTATCACCGAGCCACACTCAGGATAATCGCCAGGGAGGTTAAAAAAAACAAAACATTTTTCTTTTACAATTTACAATCATTTAGACCACTGTATTTCTGGAGCCCTAAGGGCTAGAGGGACCTATGAGGTATCATTGGAAATGCCAGATTTATATATATATATATATATATATATATATCCAGGTTAGATTTATGTAAATCTAAAATAACAATCAAAATATTATTTTTCTCTTTTGTTTCTAACGCAGCACTATTATTCAGTTAACAATTATAAAGTGAACAGTGATGCTGCGCTAACTCACCTTCTCATTTCCCACACTGCCAGCAAGCGTGGAGCAGATGATGCAACGCATTGTTTCATCGACAACCTAGACCGTGGCACAGGGGGACTTTGGAACCTGCATCTCTGAATTGTACACCGCACAAGGTTAAGTGAGGAGTCATTGAAAAGGTCAGAGTCTGGTCTTTACAAATATCAAACATGACCTTGTAATGTGTAAAAATATGAAAATTGTAAAAAAAAAAAAGGGGGGTTACATTTTTCTGCCTATATGCTCCTGAGATGCAAATCCAGCCCTGTCTGAGGTCTGCAGGTGTATAACAGAGCTGCAGAGCTGTAAAACTCCCAGCAACGAGTAAATTATAATAAACATCATCATTTGCACTGTGTAAAAAAGATACTTTGCTTTTGTTCTGAATTAGATTTATATTGACTTCAAATCCTACATATCATATTTTGGGGTACATATACTGCCTGCCATCATATAAACATGTTTTTGTTCCTTTTTTTCAAGATTCCAAAATAGTTTTAGTGATTACAGGATCAATACTGAAGCTTCATGATCCAAGGAGAAATCTGACGCCATTCTGGGGTCACAAAGGAATTTTTTCCCAGTGTGTTGCATATTGGTGAGAATTTCAGACTGGGTTTTTTGCCTTCATTTGGATCAACAGCAGTAGGTGATGTGTGAGAGGCCGAACCTGATGGACGCATGTCTTTTTTCAGCCTATGTAACTATGTAATAATATTTTATAGCTTTGTGAGTAATGTTGCTATCTTCAAATATAACACGAGCAACTGTCAAACATAACATTCGCAAAAATTAAAAAATTGTTGCTTGTTTTATATTAATCTATATAATTGAAAGTAATTAATGGTCTAATTTATAGTTTAACCTTGCCAGTTGCTAAAGACTGTTTGGTCATTTCTTGATTTAGATTAATATATTCCCAATTTTATCTTTAATGCAGTGAAGCTTACGTTAAATAATTACCTTCATCTTTACGCTTCAGATCCTTCTCCTTAGGTTGGGGTCAGACCAGCGCACTTTTAACGTGCGTTCTGGCGCACATAATTACAGCCGCACTAGCAGCAGATGACTGGCAATGACGGCCAAAATACGATGTAAGGCCGCACAAAAGTCCGGCGTGCAACGCAAGTGGAATTTGAACGCATTTGTTTGAGAACGCTGAACCGCTAGTACAGAGTGCGCAGCTGCGGCATAGCGGCGTGTGTGCGTGATTAGGAGATGTCAGACGCTGCTAATGTCCAGCCTACATAACGTCCAGATGCAAAAAGAGTTTTATTGACGATCCGTACAAAATCACGCCCGAAAATGCGCGTCGTCTGACCGTTTTTGCGCATTCCGTGAAAAAATACGTCAATGCGTTCGGACGCACTTTTTCACGTTCGCGGGGAAAAATGCTTTCGTCTGACCCTAGCCTTAAGCTCTATCGATTTGACTATTAACTCTTTGCCCTAAACAAGTTTGGATCAATGAGACACATTTAAAGTCAAGTATCTTAAGGATAAATTGGGATGCTTGCATGTTTAATTTCTACGCCAATCACCTCACCTGTTTGTCTTATCGATTTAAGAAGAAAAATAAAGAAAATAAAATCTTAAATAAATACAAACCTCAGCGAGACCAATTTTAGAAATGCGCTCCCTGTATTTATGTTTTAATTGCACAATACCCATGGTTTACCTATACAGTAATTCAGGCCGTGCAATGGATTGAGTAAACTCAATGTTCATGGCCTTTAGCAATCATCGGCCATCCTAATGGGAACAAACGGTTAGCTGTGCAACACAAAGCGTGGCAGTTCTATCCCAGTGTGCAAGTGGAGCTCCCCATGCGCCTCAAGAGCAAACGTTGGATGTGCGGCCTCTGTAAACCTGTGTTGGAAGGAGAACAACAAGTTTCCCTTCTGGACATTGTAGAATGAAAGTCTCCCTTTTATGTAATCCAGAAGAACTCCGACCCGAACAGGAGGCTCAGTCAAGTGAACCTCACTCAACACTTCGTTGTGAAGGAACTTGTAGGAGAAACTGAAATGGAAGAAAAGTGTAAGCTGGGATTGTTTACTATAAATTTATCTTAAAAGAACATGGCATGTAAAAATAAATAAATTTTAAAAAAAATCCAGAACCACCCGGCACTAGTAGACCGTGCGTGGACAAACATTTACCTCAATATCAATTGTTATCTGGTGTAAGAAGGTAAGACTTTTAGGCTAGCGTCAGACAAACGCCGTTATCACGTCTGTGTCGCCGCACAGTTTAACGTCCGCCGTAGCATTGATTTGTGATCAATAGAGACCAACACACGCACCACGCAGGTGGCAACAGACTCCATTTAGGCCTCTACGCAAAAGCGCTACGACAGACGCCCAGAGTGCGCCGCGTCTGCGTAGCGGCCTGTGTGCGTGATGACGAGACATCAGACGCAGCGCATTTGCGATGTCCGTCACGTTGACTCACAAAGTGCCCATGGGTTCCGGAGTTGATGGGATGAACCCATCTTTTCCTTTTTTTTCTTCAGATACAGGTATGTCATTGCAACAAACTAAAAAGCTTCTCCTGCATCCATCTTGGATCAAACTCCACCCTCCGCAAAGTGGCTTTTTATATCCTTTTCCCATTTTTTTCACTTTTCCAATTAATTTTGTTTCCCATATTTCCCTTTTTTTCTACATCCACCAAAAATAACGGACCGTCTGGTGTCTACAGTATCTTCCGTCAGTACATCTGTCCATTATGCACGGACGCACATTGTGCTCTGACTGCGTTTGTCTGACATTAGCCTTACTGGCTTTAGTTTAAGAGTCTATTCATAAAGCACCAAAATTGTGTGCAATTTCGGTGCTTTGCACTATGGCCTATTTTGCCCCATTTTTTTTTTTATATATTCCATATTTTTCCAAAAAATTTAGTCAACAAAGCAGTTATCGGACGTCGGCGAAAATCGCCAAAGTTCACCAATAACTGCCAAATTGGAATTGGCAAATTCCGAGCTGCAAAAAAAACCCCCCAAATGTAAGCTTCCTATTTCTTTAATAGAAATGTGATAAAATGAGTCTAATTAATAAAAAAGCTTTCCTTTAATAAACAATAAAAAGGTCTGTTACAGAGTGAAAAAAAAACGCCTTTTAAAAAAAATTGAGAATCAAAATTTTTAGGGGTTATTCAGAGAGATTCGAAATGTGGTCGAAATGTAACCGGACACTGAAGTTCAGCAAACGGGGACATTTCGGGGGCCATTTGGCTATTCAGAGAGCAGGCAATTCGCCAAATTCTGGCGAATTGCCTGCACATACAGTGCCTGTTCAGTGTCTGTTCGAGGGCAGTGAAATCCCCATAGAGAAGCAATGCTTTGTCTATTCAGAGAACACAGCAGGGAAAAGTTGCCGAAGTGCCCTGTCATTCGGTGGTTTCATTCGACAGGTTTATTCAGGAGAATCCCATAGGCTTCAATGTTAAAAATATTCCAGTTTTAATTCAATATCTAATAAACCGTTTATTATTTTATTCTGCAGTAAAGAGTCTTTTTATTTATAGATTTTTTTAGGATCTATTAGGCATTTTTCGGCAATATTTTTTTCTCTTTATTTTTTTAATCGTTTTTTTCTTTTTTCTTTTTATTATCATTCGTTGGATCTTATGTGTAAATTCCAGACATTTTCGTTCAATAGTTTTTTGCAAACAGCGTTTCAATTTTGAAACTTTCAAGCATACTGGTTTTTTTTACCACATACGTCTGCTTGTCGGATTTTTCCGGCAGCTGCTCTGCCATCAGCGGCTCGTCGGGTTTTTCTGGCGTGTTCAGTGGAGTTTTTGTGGCGCTTTCGGTGAGTGTTCGGCGAGTGTTCGGCGAGTGTTCTGCGGGTTTGTGGCGAGTATTCTCTGCACTACAGGGGCCCTGCGGTGCTTGTTGAATACACTGCAGGGTTGGCAAACTAGAAATCGCTAAATCGCCCCGAAGTGCGGGGAACGAAAGGTCACCGAACGTGCGTTGACTTTTCTAATCTCTCTGAATAACCCCTTTTGTCTAAAAAGAAAAATACAAAAAATATGAAAAGTGTTGTGAAAAAATAAAGAAATATAAAGGGTTTGTGCCAAAAAAGAAAAGAATAAAAATGGTATTAAAAAAAGATATTGCGTTTTTACAATGAATCTTATGGGATTCGCCTGTATAAACCTGATGAACTGAAACACCGTAAATCAGGGCATTTCGCCACAATTTCGGTGCAGTTCGGCCTTCTGTGAATAAGAGAGAGTCTTCTATGGGGCAATTTCAGTGTTGCCGAATGCTGCCTAATTGCGTCGAACTGCAACATATTTTGTTGTCAATTCACCAGTATTTGGTGTATTGACATGTTCGTGAATAGGCATATTGGCCCAAAATTACTCCGAATGGTGAAATTCGCAGGTTAGTGAATAACCTCTTTAAATTTACCCATATACATAATTCTGAATGGATAATTCCTTTCCGACATCAAAATAATATTTTCACTACCAAGAGCCTCATGCTGCTACCAGATATGGGTTTATGCAGTTAATACTTAGGGAAAAATTGCTGTTTCGTCCTACATTCAAGTTTTTTTTATCTGAGATATAGAAATATTTGTGTGCAAATTTAAATTATTTAAATTTTTTAAAAGTATTTGATTATTCTTTACAGAACTATTACTGGGATGAATGGTTCTAAACTCTAGATGGTGTCCATTATGTTGCACAGTTTCACATGGGGTCTGCAATATTAGCATACAGGCAAAAGTTGCATTTGCGACAAATATAGTAAAGGTGGTAACGATAAATAATAAAAATAGCCAAATATCCTACTTGTGGAAATTTCTTGTGATAATAATGTTATTATTAGCAAGCCAGCATTCCAAAAACACTAATATCTGTATGTGGTATAATGCCTGAGTATAAACATTACAGTAACACATTGTATCATTACTATAAATTAAATTGAAGCAATTATAACCCCCCCCCCCCCGAATCTCATCCCTGTACAGCAGTGGTTAACCCCAGAGCTCTTCATGTATTCTGCCCTTCCCTGGCTGTTGTAATGAAGCAGTAAAGTGTGTTAAGCTTTTTGTTACAGTGAGGGTGTGTATTGCTTCTTGTAGCAGCTTTTCAATAATACAGCATGACAGGAGTGAGATCTAACGGAGAATTCAATTTCTCCCCAGGAAGCACAGTACTCTTCCATTGAAAGAGGATGAAAAGTTTTTTATGCACATTTTTATTTTTCATGGCATTTCAATGAACAAATTGTGTATACACGCTGTTGGTAGTGACAGGGTTAAAGGCTCACCTTTTTATATAAGTCCTGAGAAAGAACAAATATGCTTACGCCTCTATTCACGTTAATAATTTATGATCTGTTTTTTTTTTAATAGATGAATGCTTATTTTAAAGACAAGCTTTTCTATTGTCCAAAGTGGTTATTTCTATCAATAAAGGGAAAAAAAACACGACATATCACAGTAAATTCTTCCTGCAAAACATTTTATGAATAGTAGGTATACCTTGTTGTGCTGCTGTAGCACTGCATGCACCATGATGTACTTTCCTCTACATAGGGATATTCCTCCTTTGATGGCTGAAAAGTGGCACCCACGCTGTAAGCGCTGCATCCTGTAACCATCATCTCCCAGTAATGCCGACCAGAAGCCGGGAGCAGCTCCCCCAGTACAAGTGGTATGCTATAAACGAGAGCATTTCTTGTGTTAGTTTGCTGTTACAGCTATATTGCCAATATGTGTTTTTTAATTATTATTCAGATAAGGCACTCCATTCCAAATGGATATGTGCATTCTTATTCGCTTTACTTTTCAGTGTCATTCTAGTGCCAAAATGGCAAGCCCTTGTCAAACCTAGGTGTGTAGAGCACTTGGTGCTGTGTTGAGGGACCATTCAGATCCAGAGGTGGCTCTCTAATTAGGAAAAATAGGTGGCCGTCTAAGACCTCACTCCTATCGGACCAAAATAATGATGGAATTTAAGTAGAATGCCGTTATACTGATATTCCACACAAATACAGTCCTACTTTTATATGCACTTGTCAAGGAAGAGAGCTTATTCAGCCTCCTTAATTTAGGTTTGTTTACAAAATTTGCTCACAGCAAGAAGGACCTCAAGTGTGAGCTTCACCTAATGCTCAGTCACCCATTAGGCTGACTGAGCTACAAGGGAAATGTAGTTCCCAAAACATCAGGGAGCCAAGGTTGCTGACCCCTACTCTAGAGTCACCACTGAGAAGATCACTAGTCCATTGATGCATGTTTTGAGAACGATCATATGCCCAGCAGTCAATCGGAGCTAGTGTGAAGCAATGATGGCACAAAACGTAGACATCTTTGCCACAGAATTCTCGGGAAATGAGCAAGGGTACCTAGTTGGGTCTCCGTTGGAGTTACATCCATTAATTCTGTCCAAAAAGGAGATACTATCAAGGAACTGGTATATTTAGCACACCTTGTTCAGAGAATGTTTTGTAACACCTAAATGTGCTGTCATGTTACGCACACACACAGCATTCATTACCAGTATTCTTGGAAGGCAGATACTTGCCCAGAAATCTCACTCTGTTCTGAAATACTGATCACCGTTCCATCAGACGACAGATCCAAAGAAGGATGAGCAGTGTCTCTCAGCAAATGAAATCTGGTGCCTGAAAAAAGACAGAAAATAAAAATAGACCGATACCTTAAAGAAGCAATAACTCCTGGAGCGACATATGTTGGCTGGTTTCTGACCGAATGCAAGCAAAGTAAACCAAGAAGAATTACTCAACTGTAAAGATGTAGTTTCCTGCAGATTAACAGTTGTATGTTCACTAAATAGTGAATTTGTGGGAATCGTTTTCTGGGATAGGAGACACATAACCTCACATTCCATGGAATTTTTTAGATCAATTTCACATATCTACCTTTTGTTGAAATGAGAGCAGCTTCGCTTTGCTCACTTGACCCAAAGTTGTTTGCCGCTTTTACATAGAAGAAATAGTTCTCATTTGGTTGCAGAGTAACCTTCAGCTGTTGGTCTTTTACTCCTGCTATGGATCTGGAAAAAAATATTACATTAACACTACCTCAGGAGTAAAATGTAACTTGGATTATGGAAAACCAAACAACATACATGTAAAGTCACAGGATACTTCAGGGTTTGCCCCTCAAAATATCGGATACAACTATCCCCCAGATAACCCAGAAGGATACTAAGTGTCTACCTGGGATATTGGTAAAACTTAACTTTTAATACAAATCAAATGTTTAAAAAGGTTCAGACACACAAAAAATAGCCACAATATTGTTTCCCATACACAAATATACATTTAAAGCAAAAATCCACTATATATTTGTCCCATGTAGAATATAATTAATTCATTAATTTATGGTTCCAGATCTATATAGTGATTAGGGATGAGCTGTTCGGGTTCGGAGTTCGAAAGTCCGCGAACTTCGAACTTTTTGGGTGTGTTCGGTTCGAGTTCGAAAAAAAATAAATTTTGAAAAAAGTATAGAAAATGCTTAAAAAATACTAAAAAAATCTAGAAATAAAGAGACTCTTTACTGCAGAATATTATAAGCAATGGTTTATTAGATATTGAATTAAAAACTAATGTGTACGTGGAAAGATTATCAACTCTAAATGACCTCTGTTCACAAACGGGCATAACACCAGGTGTTTTTAGTCTGGTAATCAATTTGATACATTGTACACTATACGGAGGTACTGAGGGGGTGGGGTGGTGTCTGTTTCTGATTGAGATTTGAGAATTAATTTCCCTCCTAAAACATCCTAATATGCTGCATTTAACCCTTTCGCTGCTGAGGCTTTTCACACCTCTGTGCTGAGGTCATTTTTACCGCTTTCGCTCATCATGTTTAACCGCGTTTTGTAGCCATATTTTGATATATGACCCAGACATATAATATATCGTTCTTTCCGGCAGACTTGGCAGATTCATAATATGTCATTATTATATGTATACGTTATGTCATGTCTGTATATAATAACAAAAAATGCAATAAAATTTGATTTTTCAATAATTTATTAAATGTAAAGTGTTTTTTTTCACATTTTAACATGCGATCGTTTGCAGTTATATTTTGTATGGGGTGCGCTTGTTAAAAAAATTAGAAATGGGGTCTCGTTACATTTTTTTGGGGGGAATATTTCGCTTTTTTTTAACAAACGCACCGCATACAAAAATCGTTCGTGCAGCATTATTGTTCACATTATAATTGAAATGGGAACAATATTGCTGCATTAACAAAACAAAAACAAACAAAAAAACTTGTTTATTTTTTTTAGAATTTTTTTAAAAATATTTATATTTTTTTATTTTTGTTTTTTAATTTTCTAAAAAACATTTTTCATACTCATGTTTGGTATCGTTGGAAAGGCCATGCTCTGGCCGATCCAACGATATCAAACATTAACCCCTAGCTGCTACGGATCGGGAGATAGGGGGTCCATTGCCATTGGTGGCAGCTAGGGGTTAACTCCAGGACTGGCATCATCGTGCGATGCACAATGACGCCAGTCCTCAGGGGGAGTTCCTGGAGGCTTGGCCGACATCCAAGATGTCTGCCAGCTCCAGGAGAGGATCACGATCCGGTGCTTTTCAGCGCCGATTCGTGATCCGGCTCCCCAGGGGTTAATCACAGCCACCGTTTGGAAGGGCAGGCTTCCAAACGGTGCCTGGATTAACCCTCTGCCCCCCGGTGATCGGGAGGGAGAGAGGTCCAAAGGACCTCCCCCTCCCTTTCAGGCGCTTCCTCTGCACATGCGGGGGGCGCCTGAATTAGATGTCATTGCGCCGCCGCGATGACATCTAATTGCTCCGCCGGGGTCCCGGAGTGCTGGGCTGACATCCAAGATGGGGGGGGGCACAGCAATCCGCCGGAATCCGGCGGATTGCTGCCTCCTGTGCATGAACGCGCTCAGCGCGTCCATAGCACAGGAGAACCACTTGGCTGGACGCGCTGAGCGCGTCCATAGCAGCCAAGTGGTTAACTGGTGTTTGAAAAAAATTCAAAATAACATCTAAGGCTAGGGTCAGATGAGCGCATTTTGTACGGACTGTGCGTCCGTGCAGTACGGACTTACTTACTGACTGACAACAAGGTAGTGACCAAACAGTCCGTTTTTTTCACTGACGTATTTTTTGACTGATGTAGCAGGGAAAATAAATTACAATGAAAAAACATTCTGTCCGTCAAAAATGCTGGACGTATAAATGCAGTCCATCTGACCTCGTTTCATCACTCACATACAAAGCTACACGGACGTTGCGGACGTGGCGCACTCCGCACGTCCGTTCTAGCAGTATTACGTTCTTGCCTAACCTGCGTACGTTTGCTGCTTCCGCCATGCATCCGCACTTCCGTGCGGACGTACTTCGTGTGTGGGGCTCCATTGGTCAGAATGCTATGCTGCCACGGACGTACAAATGTGCGGCAACACGGACGTGATAACTGCGCTCGTCTGACCCCAGCCTTAAGCAATGTTATTTTTCACCTCGGAATTAAACAATCACAGGGTTATCCAGAGAGCGGTGAAAAGCAGGAGAATAACTGGAGAAGTGAAAATTCTAGGTCAAAATAGCCAAACCAGAAAAATTCTCCCATTTAACTCACTTTCCAAATTGGCTATTTGGTCTAGATTGTTCTCTTCTCCTGCCAGTTCTCCTGGCTTTCACCTCTCTCTCAGGGTTGTTCAGAGAAAGGTGAAAACCAGGAAAATGGCAGGAAAAGAGAACAATCTGGACCAAATAGCCAATTTGTAAAGTGAGATAAGGCTAGGGTCTGACTAACGCATTTTTCACAGCGACCGAAAGTGCGTCCGAACGCATTGCCGTATTTTTTCACGGAATGCGCGAAAACGGTCATACGATGCGCATTTTTGTGCGTGATTTTTTATGGATCCAAACCAGGAAACTTTGGGTGTCTGGACGTTATGTTGGCCGGACACGAGCAGGGTCTGACGTCTCCAAATCACGCACACACGCCGCTAGTGGACGCAGCGCACTCTGTACGTCCGTATTAGCGGTTCTGCGTTCTCGAAAAAATGCATTCATTTACCACTTGCGTTGCGCAGCCGGACTTTCGTGCGACCGTACTTCGTATATTGGCCGTCATTGCCCGTCATTTGCTGCTAGTGCGGCCGTGATTAAGTGCGCCAAAACGCACGTTAAAAATTCGCTAGTCTGACCCTAGCCTAAATGGGAGAATTTTTCTGGTTTGGCTATTTTGACCTAGAATTTTCCATTCTCCAGTCATTCTCCTGCTCTTCACCGCTCTCTGAATAACCCTGACAGGGTTATTCAGAGAAAGGTGAAACTCAGGAGAATGACTGAAGAGAAAATTCTAGGTCAAAATAGCCGAACCAGAAAAATTCTCCCATTTATCTCACTTTCCAAATCGGCTATTTGGTCTAGAATTTTCCATTCTCCAGTCATTCTCCTGCTTTTCACTGCCAAAAAATCAGTAAACTTTTTCTGCATGTTCGAAAAGGTCTCCTCTTTTCATACAGACTGCCGCCCCAAGCAGTTGTTTATGGATAGATTAAAGGAAAAGCATTTACCGTCATTTGAAATGTCATTTTTTGGTTTTTACATATTTCTGTACATCCTAGAAATCCACCACTTCACGGGCAGGTTATGGGGACCTCCTAGGCACGATATTTGAAGGAATTTTTCGTTTTTATTTTTAACCCTTATTTCATGGAAAACTCACTGTCCCTTTAAAAACGTTTTTTTTAAAACTTTTTGTCCTTGTTTCCTGTCCCCCAGGGCACTACCCGGACCCCCATACACCTTTTATGGCAAATATCTAGCATATATGCCCTCAAGGGCACTCTAAAAACCGAATTTTCAGCCCCATTGACTTGTATGGAGTTCGGGTTCGGGTTCGGATCCGAACATTTGGAAAGTTCGGGTTCGGCTTCGAACCGAACTCAGGGAGTGTTCGGCTCATCCCTAATAGTGATCCGTACCGATTTTAACGATATACATGGACCAACATATTTTCAACACCGGAAACAAAACGAAAAATTAGAGACAAGGGTACCCTAGACAGAAGTCATGGCAGACCCAAACTTTGTCTGAATCTCAATATATTGAGTTGTAGAACCTCTAAGCATATCAAGCTGCATGGTGATAGTCGGTATTACTGATCAACAAAGTGCACTCCTGACAAGCCAGTGTTGGCGAAACGTGCGTCAGGTATGTCTAGAGACAGGGACCGTTTCAGAAATCAAATCTTGGGCAATTTAGACTAGATGCAGATGGTGATCTTGCTGATTAAATGGAGAACTTTGTTGATCACAGAGCTCCACAACAATAAAACTTACATTAAAGTGCAGTGTGTATGTGTGTATCACAGAGCTCCACAGCAATAAAACTCAGTGATGTGGGGTGTGTAAGAGCATATAACAGAGCTCCACAGCATTACAGTAATGTTTGCTGTGTATGTTTGTTCCACAGACCTCCACAGCAATAAATGTTCGTAATATGCACTGTGTATGAGCGTATCACAGAGCTCCATGGCAATAAGACTCTCAGTAAAGTTTGGCGCAAGGTCTTGTTACCAGTGGGGTACCTCAGGGGTCAGTACTTGGACCCATTCTCTTTTTTTATTAGTGATATTGCAGAAGGTATTAATGGGAAAGTATGTCTTTTTGCTGATGACACAAAGATTTGCAACAGGGTTGACGTTCCTGGAGGGATCAGCCAAATGACAAATGATTAAGGCTAGGGTCAGACGAACGCATTTTCGCGTTGTCTGTGAAAAAGTGCGTTCGAACGAATGGACGCATTTTTTCACGGAGTACGCGAGAGCGGTCATACGATGCGCATTTTTCGTCCGTGATTTTGTACGGATCATCAATAAAACACTTTGTGCATCTGGACATTATGTTGGCCGGACATTAGCAGTGTCTGACACCTCCAATTCACGCACACACGCCTCTAGCGGACGCAGCGCACTCTGTACAACCGTACTATTGGTTTTACGTTCTCGACAAAATGCGTTCATTTTCCACTTGCGTTGCGCAGCCGGACTTTTGTGCGACCGTACTTCGTATATTGACCGTCATTGCCTGGCACTTGCTGCTAGCACGGCCGTGATTAAGTGCGCCTGCACGCGCGTTCGCACTGCGCTCGTCTGACCCTAGCCTTAGGTAAACTAAAAAAATGGTCGGAGCTGTGGCAATTGAGTTTAATGTGGATAAGTGCAGATAATGCACCTGGCGTAAAACCCAAGGGCTGAATATAGAATATTGATACAGTCCTAACCTCAACATCTGAGGAAAGGGATTTAGGGGTCATTATTTCAGAGGATCTAAGGTAAGTAGTCAATGTAATAGAGCAGCAGGAAATGCTGGCAGAATGCTTGGTTGTGTAGGGAGAGGTATTAGCAGTAGGAAAAGGGAAGTGCTCATGCCACTGTACAGAGCACTGGTGAGACCTCACTTGGAGTACTGTGTGCAGTACTGGAGACCGTATCTCCAGAAGGATATAGACATCTTAGAGAGAGTTCAGAGAAGGGCTACTAAAATGGTGTACGGCTTGAAGGAGAAAAGTTACCAGGAAAGGCTTAATGATCTTAACATGTACAGCTTGGAAAAAGAGAGAACAGAGGAGATATGATAGAAACATTTAAATACGTAAAGGGAATCCACAAGGTAGAGGAAGGGAGTATATTTAAAAGGAAACAAAGTAGCAAAACAAGAGACATAGTCTTACATTAGAGGGGCAAAGGTTTAAAAGTAACATCAGGAAGCATTATTTTACTGAGAGGGTGGTGGATACATGGAACAGCCTTCCAGTTGAAGTGGTAGAGGCCAAAACGTTGATTGAATTTAAGCAGGCATGGGATAGGCATAAGGCTATCCTAAACCAAAGATAAATCCAGGTAAAGTATCCATGTAATTTGGCAGACTAGATGGGCCGAAAGGTTCTTATCTGCTGACATTTTCTATGTTTCTATGTGTGTGTGAATGTATCACCGAACTCAACAGTGATAAAACTCACAGTAAAGGGCAGTGTGTATGATTATAACACAAACCTGCACAGCAATAAAACCCACAGTAATGTCCAGGACATAGAAATGTGTATCACAGAGCTCCACAGCAATAAAACTCAGTTATGTGGAGTGTGTATGAGCATATAACAGAGTTCCACAGCATTGCAGTATGTTTGTACCACAGAGCTCCACAGCAATAAATATTCAGTAATATGCAGTGTGTATGAGCGTATCACAGAGCTCCACAGCAATATCTCTCACACTCACAAACACCACATGTTACTGTGAGTTTGAATTCTGCAGAGTCTACTGTCCAGCTTACCTGAGACCCTCTCCTTCAGAGGAGTATTGTTTGCACCACTCCAGTGTAAATGAGTCGGTGGACTCTGGATGAGCTGTGTTCCACCGTATGATTGCAGTGTCCCAACACACAGTGCACTCCTCTGCCTTGATTACAGGTGTAGATGGAGCTGTTAATGGAACAATCAGAGGTTAGTCAAATGACGACCTTCCTGCAAGCCAGACATTTGAAAAGCATGCTTTTTGTCCCTTGCCACTGAAGAAGCGCCCCGAGGCGAGAAACGCGTTTGGCTTTGTAGATTTCATTTTTTGTTTTAATAAATATTTTTCCAGCATATCTGGCCTTTATGTTACCTTTGTTCCTGCACTGAGGTTTACATACGCGGCTACCCTGGAAAGATTCTGCTGGAGATTCAATTCTATCTGGTGAGTGGATATGTGCTTATCCTTTACAATCCTGTTGGATTTTGTACAACCCATGTTTCTGTGCTTTCTCGGAGGTCTGAGTGCGGGAGTGTAAGGCGAACAGGTTGGCCCTGAACACCAGTGAGGTCTTCATATGAGAGCTAGCAGCTCTCATAAAGTGTGAGTAGTGTACATTACATCTTTACTATAGCTGTATAGTTTGTGCAATACTGTACAATACTGTCTGTATTTTTTGTATTTTGAGGTGATCCTATTATGAAGATTTTGAGTGGTTTTGTCCACGTCTAATCTTCCTTAAGGGACCTACCATTTCTTGTGAGCATTATCCTTTTTTTACCACATCACTTATACACTGCATCCTTTTAAGTTGAAGCGCTGTCCCCATTTCTTTACTTCACGTTTTGCAATCTGTTGTGGTGAGGGGAGCACCACAGTGTGGGAATATAGCGAATCCTTAAAAGTGTATATCTAGCACCACAGAGTATAACCACTCTTCTCTTTGCAATCCTTAAAATCCGACCCGTTAGGGGAACTCGAGGACAGGGTTGAGAACCTCTGGCATAGACAACACAATAGATCCCCCACAGCCTTATCTAAACATTCCCTCCACGCCATTGCCTCGTCACTACTTTTTATCCTATACCACAGCTGTAACATAAAACTTGCCATAAGAGTTTGATACATGTTGCATCATGGGAAAAATCCACATAACCAGTATCATGTGTTTTATAAAGTGGTTTTGTTTGTAATGCACAAGTTATCTAGTTACAGCCTATGTTAGTGGTAGTGTCCCTTTAAGAATAGAGATGTTGGCAAAAGTGCAGCTGCTAAACATACAGGGAATTCGACCATCGTTTTTTGTATGTTAATTCCGACTTGCAGTACCTGAGGCCACAATGTGAGGAGGAGGAAGCCAAAAGGTTTTCAATACATTTCATTAGAGTGTGTGTGTGCACCCAGTGAATTTTATTATTGACACTTTATTCATTGCTCATTAATTGCTTTACATTTTTTATAACAAACCCTAATGTCGTTACATTTTTCCTTATCTCATTATAAAATGATCTCCATATAACTAAGAAAATACATGATAGAATCAAGACTGCATAGTCAACCATTTTCTTACTGAATCATTCAAAAATAATCCTACCGGGCCTTTATTATTATGTTCAGTGAAGTAGAGTTCACAAAAGGATCTATGTAAGGCTGTGATACAGTCTTCTTGCTCTGTCTATAGGCATGCAGTAACACTGGAGGAGATTGTCTTGTTTATTTATTTTTTTGAAACCAAGCCAGTTCTTCTCTAATCCAAAAAAAGCAGCCTTAAAATGTCCAGCCAATATTTTCAAGGGCTTAGTCAAATATCCTTACACTTCATTCCCTGCCAGCATCGAGAAGGCGCTAGACTGTCATATTCCAGGACGCGACTAGAAAATGTGTTACCAAAAGCTAGTCGTGTAAAAATATAAAAGCCACAGTGCTGAGCGTGTTCAACAACATATGAGAACATGTGAGATGGGAAATACTTCAAAAAGCTGAGCAAATGAAGGCCATGTCAAGGGCAAAATGGGTGTCATGTTAGAAACTCAATCTTGGAAGAGAGGTCAGGAGTGTGTTCCTGGCCATGTATCAGAATTCACGTGTGAACAACACACAGGAGTAGCCACTTCCATCTCATGAAATTAGGTAATGAAGAGCAATTTTTTTGTGATTCATAAACTGATTTACAGATGGACCAAGATCATGGCATGTCAATTTGAAAGCAGGAAATGTACAGAATATCTCACTAGTCAGGTTAAACATGGCATTAGTCCATTCCTCAGCGTGCAGTTTACATGTCGAGTGACTGCAGCTGCTGCAGCAAGGCGTGGATTACAGATCAATTATTTCTGACCATCTCAAAATGGTTAGGACAATGGAGATTAGCTACTCTAAAGTGGTATTCACAATCAGGCTTCTGTACCCTACACTCAACAGAACCTGTCCTCACCAAAGTCACCAATGACCTTCTAACTGCTAAAAACCACAGCCACTATTCTATTCTCATCCAGCTTGACCTCTCAGCTGCTTTTGACACTGTCGACCACCCCTCCTTCTTCAGACTTTCAGGTCTCTAGGTCTCTGACACTGCACTCTCTTGGATTGACTCTTATCTGTCTAACAGGTCCTTCTGTGTCATTTGCTGGTAACTCCTCCTCTTCAACGCCTTTATCAGTTGGTGTACCTTAAGGCTCTGTCCTAGGTCCTCTGCTCTTCTCTATCTACACCTCCTCCATGGGCAAAATCATTGACAGCTTTGGATTTAATTACCATCTCTATGCTGATGATACTCAGATCTACCTCTCTACCCCTGATCTCTCTCCTCCTGTCCTTTCCAAAGTCAGCAACTGTTTATATGGCATTTCTTCCTGGTTGGCCTCTCACCACCTAAAGATTAACATGTCAAAGACTGAGCTCCTACTAATTTCTACCTCTAATGCCTCCCCACTGACTTCTCTATCATGTTCAATGGTATCACTATCTCCCCATTAAGCCAAGTTCGCTGTCTTGGAGTTACACTTGACTCTGCTCTTTCCTTCATCCTCCACATCCAGTCTCTTTCCTCCTGCCATTACCAATTACGTAATATTTCTCACCGTTGACACCACAAAGTAACTCCTCCACGCCCTTGCAATCTCCCTAATTGACTATTGTAATAATTTTCTAGCTTGCCTCCCTCTCTCTCGCCTCTCCCACCTACAATCCATTCTGAATGCCTCTGCCAGGCTCATCCAGGGCTGGACTGGGACAAAAAAACAGCCCTGGACTTCATCCAGACCGGCCCACTCCAATATGCAAACACGCAGCGCCGGATTAATATATTGATATGGACTGGAGCAGGGCCAGCACAAGACATTGTGCTGCCTGGATCCAAGGATGAAATGCTGACCCCTCCCATGCACACCAAAACATGTTGATGCGTATCACAGAGTGCCACAACAATAAAACTCATAGTAATGTGCAGTGTGTAAGAGCGTATCACAGAGCTCCACAGCAATAAAACCCACAGTAGTGTATGGTGTGTATGAGCGTATAACAGAGCTCCACAGCAATAGAATTAAAAAATAATTATGGATTATTAAAATAAATTGTATTTTAATATGAATTATATATTCATGTAAATGTAATTTGAGCAATTAAAATAAATATACATTAAAATATACTTAATTTAAATTAGAATATTGATTAAATTATTTTATAAAAAATAAATCATATGTTAAATATTAAAATAGAAAATGTGTCGAGATCTAAAACAGGACAATATAAAATAGAAGGATCATAGCGTTATATGTAAAAACAGTGGTGTATCATGACACGCCCCCTGTAGAAACGCACTCACAGGATAAATGAAAAATCAGCGCATATCATAAATTACTCATCCCAAAGATGTATTGGAAGGCTCAGGATCTCGTCATCCACAGAAGATCTCCACCTGGATCGCTGTCAACAGGTTCTGCAATCGCTCCAAAACAAAGGGAGTCCAATCGCCGATATTCGAGCGCCTGTAGCTACAGGCGCTCGAATATCGGCGATTGGACTCCCTTTGTTTTGGAGCGATTGCAGAACCTGTTGACAGCGATCCAGGTGGAGATCTTCTGTGGATGACGAGATCCTGAGCCTTCCAATACATCTTTGGGATGAGTAATTTATGATATGCGCTGATTTTTCATTTATCCTGTGAGTGCGTTTCTACAGGGGGCGTGTCATGATACACCACTGTTTTTACATATAACGCTATGATCCTTCTATTTTATATTGTCCTGTTTTAGATCTCGACACATTTTCTATTTTACTCTCTGAACGTCCACTGGAGGGGACAAGCTTGAGATCTACAGGTCCTTTCTTCATTTTTTCTTGTCACTGTTTGCATCTATCTGGGAAAGAGCACCTATTTTGTTTTTTGTTAAATATTAAAATATACTTTAATAAAATGTAATTTGGGTACACTTCTAGGAAGGGGCTCAGAACTGTAACATACAGGGTTATTCAGAAAGAGGTGAATACCTTGAGAATAGTCAGGAGAATGAACAATCTAGACCAAATAGCCAATTTGGAAAGTGAGATAAATGGGAGAATTTTTCTGATTTGGCTATTTTGACCTAGAATTTGGACATGTCTCCCTGCTACATGGCTATGGCTGATTAGCAAATACTTTCCTGAGCTCTGCAGACTCCTGTGATAATTAACCCCTTGAGTGCTCCTATAGAGAAAGCACAGCAATGCCACACTGAGCTCCGGCTTAATAGGCTATAGAAAGGGAGCAGAGGCGAACGATTGTCAAATCAGAGGATCTGTCAGAGTTACGGCTCCCTGCATGCCTGGCTGTGAGGCTGGCCACTATACTGCTCTCGGGAGACGCATCAGTGCAGATGTATAAGACATAAGGGTGGGATTTATTTATTTATAAAGAATTTTACCAGGAAGGATACATTGAGATTTCTCTCATTTTCAAGTATGTCCTGGGTCCAAGAACATGGTTACAGAAATACAAAGTAGTAAAATGCAAGATATTAACAGAAAACAAATACACAGATTAACAGAAAATAAATATGTAGGAAAAATAGTCACTATATTACATGTTTACAGGTGCATTCCTTATTGAGGTATGTTAATAGGGAGCATAGGCGTGCGCACGGGGTGTGCCGGGTGTGCCTAGGCACACCCTAATGCCGGCCCGCGGCACATTCTGGGTCCCAGCTGGCCGCATCCGATGGATAGCTGCCGGGACCCCTCATCTCCGCGGGCCTGGCGGCAGCCTCCGCTTCCCTGGTGGTCCCTGTGGTTCGTGGGGTGCTGCACTGCGATCTGTGCATTGCCCACAGACCGCACAGCACATCCCACACTGACACGAGCGGTCGGCGATCTCTGATGACCTGTCACCTGACCGCCGGCACTCTGACACAGTCAGTAAGCGCCTGCGGTCAGGTGACAGGTCATCAGCGATCGCCGGCCGCTCGTGTCAGTGAGGGATGTGCTGTGCGGTCTGTGCACCATGCAGAGATCGCAGTAAGCACCCCACGAACCACAGGGACCACCAGGGAAGCGGAGGCTGCCGCCAGGCCCGCAGAGGTGAGGGGTCCCGGCGGCTATCCATCGGATGCGGCCAGCCGGGTTCCCCCTCCTCGACCCCCTCGTCTGTGCCACTGGACCACCAATGATTCATATTCAACCCCCTCCCTGCAAGCAAAAAAAACAAACAAAGGTGAGCAGGAGAGGGGGCAATTTTTATATATCAAAAATATTTTTTAATAGTGTATTCAAACAGAGCTTTATGGCTGTGGTTTCTGTGATACACTGATACACACTGCATACTGCTGAGTTTTATGGCTGTGGATTCTGTTATACACATACTGCTGAGTTTTATGGCTGTGGATTCTGTGATACACTGATACACACTGCATACTGCTGAGTTTTATGGCTGTGGATTCTGTTATACACATACTGCTGAGTTTTAGGCTAGGGACAGATGAGCGCATTTTCTGCGGCCACCGTCAAAATGTACGTCGATGCGTGCGCACGCATTTTTTCACGGAATACGCTTAAGTGGTCAGACGATGCGCAATTCTGGACGTATTTCATGACGATGGGGTGAAAAGAAGTCTAGGGAAATCCGGCTGTTTGAACGTTATGTTGGCCGCACACTAGCAGCGTCTGACATCTCCTAATCACGCACACACGCTGCTATGCGGCCGCAGCGCACTCTGTACGTCAGTACCAGCGGTTTAACGTTCTCGAAAAAATGCGTTCATTTTCCACTTGCGTTGCGCGGCCGGACTTTTGTGCGACCGTACTTCGTATATTGGCTGTCATTGCCCGTCATCTGCTGCTAGTGCGGCCGTGATTATGTGCGCCAGAACGCGCGTTCGCACTGCCTCAGTCTGACCCTAGCCTTATGGCTGTGGATTCTGTGATACACTGATACACACTGCATACTGCTGAGTTTTATGGCTGTGGATTCTGTGATACACTGATACACACTGCATACTGCTGAGTTTTATGGCTGTGGATTCTGTTATACACATACTGCTGAGTTTTATGGCTGTGGATTCTGTGATACACTGATACACACTGCATACTGCTGAGTTTTATGGCTGTGGATTCTGTGATACACTGATACACACTGCATACTAGGGATGTGCACCGATTTTTTTTTCGATTTGATTTTTCGAATTTTTTAACTTTTCGATTCGGCTCGTTTCGACTGCTTTCTGTTTCGATTCGGTTCGGCTCGATTCGTTTTTCGGGTACATTTATTTTTCGGAATATCGACCATTTTTCGTATTTTCGGGTCACTTTACTAGGTTTCTGTATCGACTTTTCGTTATTTCGGAAATTTTCGTTTTTCGGAATTGTACATAGTTTTCGGTATATATCGACTATTTTTCGTATTTTCGTGTCACTTTGCTCGTTTTTTGGTTATCGGCTTTTCGCTATTTCGGAAATTTTCATTTTTTTCGGAACATCTGTTCTCCTCGTTTCAAAGCTGTCTAACTCTATTGCCCCAGCAGTCCAGCACATGGATTTTCCCCAGCACATGGATTTGCCCCAGCTCATAGATTTGCCCCAGCTCATAGGATATTGCCCCAGCACATGGATTTGCCCCAGCTCATAGATTTGCCCCAGCTCATAGATTTGCCCCAGCACATGGATTTGCCCCAGCTCATGGATTTGCCCCAGCTCATGGATTTTCCCCAGCACATGGATTTGCCCCAGCACATGGGATATTGCCCCAGTTCACGGATTTGCCCCAGCTCATGGATTTGCCCCAGCTCATGGATTTGCCCCAGCACATGGATTTGCCCCAGCACATGGATTTGCCCCAGCTCATAGGATATTGCCCCAGCTCACGGATTTGCCCCAGCACATTGATTTGCCCCAGCACATTGATTTGCCCAAGCACATTGATTTGCCCCAGCACATTGATTTGCCCCAGCACATGGATTTGCCCCAGCACATGGATTTGCCCCAGCTCATGGATTTGCCCCAGCACATAGGATATTGCCCCAGCTCACACATGTATTTGCCCCAGCTCATGGATTTGCCCCAGCACATGGATTTGCCCCAGCACATGGATTTGCCCCAGCACATGGATTTGCCCCAGCACATAGGATATTGCCCCAGCTCACACATGGATTTGCCCCAGCACATTGATTTGCCCCAGCACATGGATTTTCGTTTTTCGGAATTGTACATGGTTTTCGGTATATATCGACTATTTTTCGTATTTTCGTGTCACTTTGCTCGTTTTTTGGTTATCGGCTTTTCGCTATTTCGGAAATTTTCGTTTTTTTCGGAACATCTGTTCTCCTCGTTTCAAAGCTGTCTAACTCTATTGCCCCAGCAGTCCAGCACATGGATTTTCCCCAGCACATCGATTTGCCCCAGCTCATAGATTTGCCCCAGCTCATTGGATTATGTGAACGTATGGCTGTGTGTATAAATGCATGTATCGGTCTTTAAACAGGCTGCTTTGCGTAAAATTCTGCACCTGTTGCCTTGTCGCAGTCCGGTGTTGCCCCCTTGTCTTGCCCCATAAAGGAATGTATTGTGCACAGAAATCGCCACAATATCTGCTGCCTGCACTCCACAAAAAGAATTACAGCGAGCGTCTTGGCAGCATCGTGAAGTACAGGTAGGAGACTGCATTGGTGCAAGTCAGCAAGAGGTTAAATGGGCCACTCTACTTAAATTTCACTCCCTTTTTAACATTTAACCACTTTGCTGCTGACGACGTGCTGAGCGCATCCTCTGGTTTCATGTTTGTGTGTAGAGGATGTACTCGGCACGTCGTTGAAGTCCTTGTGAGATCCAGCAGGTCGACATAGTGATTCCCAGAGTGAGACTGAGGGACTTTTTCTCCCAGTCTCCCTCTGCTCCTGGCGGTGAGAGGAGGCGAATGGAGCAGTCGTTCTTTCTGCGGGATGAGAGGTGAGTATCTGATTTTTGCTGACCGATTCTGCAGAAGTGGAATCCGTTATCACCAGGTCCTGGTTGTGAGTAAATGTTCAGTAACCGCAACCGGACGGTAATCAGCGCTAGTAGATTGTAATGCTTATGTTGATTAACACTTTCCACTCCCCATGTTAAGTATAGGGAGCCGAAAAGCGCAAGATTCCAAACGGTAACGGGTTTTCTAACAGATTAGCGTTTGGATTTTAATATCGTGCGCCCGCGCTAGGACCACCAGAGCTAACGTTAACGGTCACTCAGATGGACACTAACGTTAGCGTTAGGAATGTAATATGGCCCGTAGAATATATAACTAACAATCTTTTGGATGAAAATGTGGTAAAATAAGTTTACACGCTGTATGTGATCGAAATCCAAATTTTTATTTTTTGATCTAGCATTTTGAGGTGACATGATGTATACCGGGGTCATTGGTCCTCAAGCTCATTTGGAACTATATCTCATATGTTGCTCGGCCACTAATTAAGATAGTTGAGACTCATTGGAAATGTAGTTTCAAAACGTCTGGGTATCGAAGGTTGCTTAACCCCTGAAGCATACACATAGTAATGGTGTGTGTGTGTCGTTATATGTATGTATGTATATATATGTGTGTGTGTGTTTGAGCTTTTGGGTGCGCACCAATAATGCAATAGGCTGCGCACGCCTATGATAGGGAGCTCTTAAGGGACTTTAGACTGGGGGAAGATTTGATGGCGTCTGGGAGGTTATTCCATAATTGTGGTGCTCTGTAGGAAAATGAGGATCGAGCCACTTTCTTTTTGTATTGTGGTATTGTAAGTAAAGTGCAGGTTCTGGATCGGAGGTTATAGGATGAGGGAACTGCTGAGGGAAGCATCCTATTCAGGTAGGGTGGTAACTTCCCAGAAAAGCTCTTAAACACCAAGTTGGAAAGGTGAAGAGTGCGTGTAGATTCCAGCGACTGTTATTTAGTTCTTTTAACATGTCACAATGGTGGGTCATGTAGTTACATTGTAGCACAAAGCGACAGAATGAGTTATACAATGTAGTAAGTTTCTGGAGGTGCGTTTGTGGGGCGGCTGCATACACTACATCTCCGTATTCAATAGCTGGCATAAGCATTTGTTGTACAATCTGCTTTCTTACTGCGGGGCTCAGGCAGGATTTGTTTCTGTACAGGGCACCTAGTTTGGGGTAAAGTTTAGATGAAAGTTTTTCGATGTGGGGGCCAAAGGATAGATTTGGGTCTAACCACATACCTAGATATTTGAGAGAAGTGACTGTGGTCAACGTGTTATTTGATTTTGTCCTGACACATAGATGGGGTGTTTGCAATTTGTGTAGTTTAGGTGCTGTTCCAAAGAGCATTGTAACAGTTTTGTCAACATTTAGAGAAAGTTTGTTATCTTTGATCCAATTTTCTACCTCTGTGAATTGATCTTGCAGCACGGCCTCCAGCTGTGGGAGATCTGGTTTGCTGGTGTAGATTACAGTGTCGTCTGTATACATGTGTACAGTTGAGGCTTTGCAGACATTGGGCAGATCATTTATGAATATTGTGAATACCAGGGGGCCGAGTATCGAGCCTTGGGGTACACCACGAGTGGCTGAGAGGGGGAGGGAGGAGCTGTCAGAAATGGACACATATTGCGACCGATCAGACACATATGATTGAAACCAGGTCTCCACTTTTATGGATAGGTATCACTCTCGCAGTCTTCCAGAGTTTGGGTATATATCCAGTCGCCAGTGATTCATTGATTAGGGTTGTGACAGGTTTTGCAATTGCCGGCGCGCTGATTTTCAGCAGCATTGCTGGGATTTGGTCAGGTCCTGACTGGTGTTTCATTTTTTGGTTACAGAGAAGTTTAGTAATGGCACTGACAGGCGCCGGTCTAAAACTGAATTTCCGTTTGATACAGGGTTTTTGCACAGTTGGAAGGATCTGACTTGTGTGTTGCCTTTCTGAATGTGTTTCAATTGCTAGCTTAGCAATCAGGGTGTTGGCGCATCCAACAAAATAGTTATTAAAGGCATTTGCTACATCTAGGTGTTGCAGGGTTTGGTTGTATACTTTGACAGCAGCTGGTTGGAAGTGGACAGGGGGCGATTGTATGTTATTTATGATTTTCCAAAAATTTCTTGGGTTTGATATTGAAGTATTGGGCTTTGGCCATTTTTGTTTGCTTTGTGCATGCATTCCGCTATTTTCGGTATTCACAGTGATCGTTCATGGATCCAGTACTCTTGAAATTTGACCAGAGTGAATCTCTAAGATGGTACATGTGTGTGAGGTCAGCTGTAACCCAGGGGAGATGTGCCCCTTTGACTCACACATTATGCAGCGGGGCATGGGCATTCCAGACTTGCAGGAGCTCTGACTGAAAGTGTTCAATTGCACAGTCCAGGTCTTCGATTAGGTTTAGCCTGTACCACGTGAGCCGTTTGAGATCATTTAGGAAGGATTCAAGATTAAATTTCTTGAAGGACCTGGTGATTATTACCTTTGGGGTGATTTTGTGGCCTTTATTTTGCGCACACAGTACACTAGACAGTGATCACTGAAGCTATTAGCGAGAACGCCTGCCTCATGTATTCTATCAGGACATGAGGAGAGAATCCAGTCCAGCAAGGTATGGTTAAGGCTTTTCATAGTAATGCGAGTGGGGGAGGAGATTAATTGTGTTAACTGGAAAGCCTTAAACTGGGAGCAGTGTTTATTGTTTTTAGGATTCAGCCAATCAACATTAAAATCGCCTAGGACCAGCAGTTCACTTTTTTGGTTTTGAGCTACCAAATTACTTAGGATTTGGGTTATGTCAGAAAGGGAGTGCACTGGGGAGCTTGGTGGGCGATAGAATCCAGCAACAATAATTGGTTTACTGAAAGGGATCTCAATAATACCAGAAAGGAAATCAAAAGTGTCTGGGATGCTAGAGTTTTGCAGAGGGGTAAAGTTTGTGGACTCGTCAACATAAATAACAATTCCTCCTCCTTTCTTTGCTCTGTCCTTTCTATAACATGAATACCCTTGTATTGATATGGCAGAGTCTGGGACTTTAAGGGTCACCCTCACTTGGCATATTTAGTCAATACCTTACGTATTTTCACATTTTGGGGATGGCACCTGGTCACAGCACACAGCACAGGCATTAGAGGTTTGTAGCAACATGTGGTGCTCTGGCTGCTGCTGACTTCAATCTCTGAAGCCACCAGTCACTGGAAGGAGAAGCTGTAAGTAAAATGTGGAGCGGAATCCTTACAGTCTCTGTGGATTCCACTCCTTTACACACAATAAGGCCATAGCCAGCTCCAGAATCCATGTGTGGGTGTCCAAGGAAGCCCCCCTAACCCACCCCTGCAATGCAGAAATCCTTCAGACCTTTGAAACAAGTGCTGACATTCCACACTAGTGTTATCCAGTCCTGGTTATACTAATTGCTGGACTAAAAACTTTAAAAAAAAAGCACTGCCAGGCTCAGCTGGCCCACTGACCCATCCGCCCCTCTGGATTCTCCCGGTGCTCCAGATGACCAGTACATGCCTAGGCTCATCCCCCTCAGCCTCCGCTCTGTCTCTGCCATTCCTCTCTGTGTTTCCCTTCACTGGCTTCCCATCCACCGTAGAATTAAATTCAAAATCATTACCCTGACCTACAAAGCTCTCACTTACTCAGCTCTCCACTACCTGTCCTCACTAAACACCAAATACACCCCAGCCCGCTCCCTAAGATCAAACAGTGACCTGCACCTAGCTTCTCCCCGCATCACCTCTTCCCATGATAGACTGCAGGATTGATCACACGCAGCCCCCATCCTCTGGAACGCTCTCCCTCAAACTGTTAGTCTTTCCCCTAGTTTCCCTTCCTTCAAACGCTCCCTTAAGACATTCCTATTCAGGGAAGCCTACCACCAGACTCGCTAATACACATCACTGCCCCTACCAGTCCATCACTTTTGCCTTGCAGTCCGTCACTCTCGCCTTGCAGTCCTCTCCTCCTGTTTCCACTCCCAACCCTTCTAGATTGTAAGTTCCCACGGGAATAGGGCCCTCGTTACCTCCTGTACTGGTTTGTCAAAATGTTGTTGAGTCTCAATGTATTGTAACACTATCTATATGGTGCCTATTGTTCAGCACTGAGGAATATGCTGGCGCTATATAAATAAAGAATAATATTAATGAAAAAGATTAGTTCAAATATTTCTTATTTCTTCCAAATTTGAAATCATATTTGATTGGTAAAGCTGGCAAATTGCAGCTGCATCTCTCGTGTAGAGGAGGTTTCCTTGGCATTTATTATTATTATCATACTTTATTTATATAACGCCAGCATATAAATTTCAGTCCTGGCAGTCCTTTCTGGGTGATAACAGTCTGATTTGCATATGGAATAGTGTTCTCTGTAATGGCCTCATTGAGCTAAAACCTTGTGAGACCTGAGCGGGGATCCACTGTAGGGCAGACCACTAGTGCTGTTGCCCATTCTCAGTGCTTTCATAAACTTGTTTTTGCTCAGGTTAATTGCTGTAGCTAATTAGCTTTTGGGTTATTTTTAACCCCTTCCCATCGTTGGGCCTGCTGGGAAGTCCTCATGGTGGGTGGGTCTAAACACTGTGGGGCTGCATAGCTCACCACGCTGGTTCCCCTTCACACCTACATTCCGCCCCCAACGTGCACACACCAAGCATGTCATTGGATGCTGCAGGACTGCCTGAAATGTTGCTGCCTGTGTCAGCTAATGATATGCTTGCCCCTACGGGGCGGGAGGCGGGCCGAAGAACAGCTTTGAGAACCGCCTTGCCGTCAGGAGGTCCCTGGCAGCAAGAGGTTAATAAGTCGTATTTTAATGTTGTTTGTCTTGCTCTGTTAGCATAATCCAGAACAGAGCTCCGGAACAATGAATGTCACACTTCCTTACTTTAGTAATAAATGTAGCAAGATTTTGACTGAGTCAAACGTTATCAATTTGATGAGCGCTGACATACAGTCAAAAAAGTGCAGCCTTTTTGTATATATTATTAATTCCTCTTCTCTCTTCGTTTTTCAGCCAATAGTGTATTTAAACTTATCTTTATTCATGTGCAAAGGTTTCCCTCGCTGCTCTTTTAGGCTGACAGCGTCTGCTGCAGGATGCTCTGACAATCGGCACGCTTGTGTCTTGCAAGCACACAGCCGGTAATGGACTCGAAACAATGTAAGGGTGTAGAAAATGAATATGACAGCCTTCCGGGTGGAGTGAAGTCCTGCTGAAAACAGTGTCTTGACTTGCAATGGCCGATAATATTTGCAAGTGAAGCCACAAACGTTAGGGGTTGATCTGGTATCGGTCTGTTGGATTGTATGAGCACATAGTAGATTTTGTGCAGAGATAGGACCCTCAACTCCTGTATCTGTTGAAATGTTGACTTGCCTTTTTGGTATATTCTATATCGTCTTGTCTTTACCTATTGTACATTGGTACAGCACTGTGGAATGTGTTGGAGCTTTACAAAATAGAAATAATGATAGTTGTAGATATACCTGTCTTGAATGTAGACCGTTCACTGGGAAAGCTGCATCCGGTGTTATTTACAGCCATAACGCAGACATTATAACATTTATCTGGCTCAAGGTCCTCCAAGATACAGAAACTTTCTTTCACTGTCACTCTGTATTCCTCCAGGAGACCTGTAGAAATAAGAAAGACTTGGAGCATGGCAGTCTTCACTAAAAAGAGACATTTCGCATGGTATTCTCGGTATCCTATCCTATTGATGCCACATTCTGGACATCAATGAACTCGAAGTTATAAAATGATGCAGATTCAAAAAAACAAGCTCCAGTTTGGACGCTTTCTAATTCGACTACCTGAATTTTAGGAATTCAAATTGGAGCATTTTTTAACGCTATTGATTTGTAGGGCTAGGTTAGTTTTAGGGTTAAGGTTAGTTTTTGGTTTAGGGCTAGTGTCAGTTTTAAGGTTTGTAATCAGGGGTCAAGTCCTGCAGGAACACATGGGAACGCGGTTTCCTCACTATTTTAGCAACAGGAACTTAGTTCCCTTTGGGTTGATATACTGGAAAGCTTCAATACCTTCCTATATAGACACAATTTTATAAAACTGTCTATTTTTAAGGGTTTTTTCCTGATTTAAGTACATGTGAATGACAATTTTTCAGTGTTTGCCAGAGGAAAGGCATTCTCGTGCATAAAGAAGCGCTGCAGCTGCTGCGGCTCCCAGTGATCTTTGAGACCAGAATATACAGAAATATTGGTGAGTTCCCACACGTATCTTTTTTGGACTTGACTCCTGTTTGTAATTAGGGTAAGGTTATTATTTGTACTTGTTTTAGGATTTGGATTAGGGTTAAGGTTACTTTTGGGGCTTTAAGGATTTTTAAAAAAAAAATCACAAATATTTAAAGAGCTTGGTGTCTACATAGTTTCATACATTAAGAAAAATTATATTTGTAGATGGCGGTAAATAGACATGTGCACAGCACAAAATTTCGTTTTGAACTAATGGATTAGTCCTAAAATGCAATTTATTTAGTTGCTAAAGAAATTCGTTTTCAGTTATTTAGTATGAAAACTAAATTTCATTCACCCGAAAACCAGCGGATACAATTACTATTGTAGTGGCTCCTCAGAGGGCTGAGATCGCTGCTTGTTACAGTATCACTCACTCTCAGCACAATGTGGGCCATATTATATAGTTGGTGCTAACTTAACCAGAGCTGTTGTAAACTTCCCAGAGCCATTATAGCCTATGGAGGTTTTCAGTTTACAACAGCTCTGGTTAAGTTAGCACCAACATTGTAATACTGCCCCGTATCAGGCAAAGCTGTTACAGTAACTGACTGCTGCTCATCACAGCACTCAGAGTTTCAGTAAAACTAGTAAATAATATTTTTATATATATATATAAGCGGTTAGAACAATATTATTTCCTTGTTTTACTGAATCTCTGAGCGCTGTTAGTCAGTTACTGTAACAGCTGAGCCTGATACATTGTACTGAGAGATAAGGTAACAAGCAGCCGATCTCCGCGCTCACAGCCACTGGATTTAAAGGGCTGAGAAAAAAAGGATCCTCTCTGTATAATGTTTAGAACATCCTCCTGCATTAATTAATACCCCTCTCAGTATATTATATAGAACATCCTCCTGCATTAATTAATGCCCCTCTCTGTATAGAAAATCCTACTGCATTGGCATGTGGAGGGTGCAGAACTTCGGATGTTGCGCTCTTCATTGCTGGTCTCCTTCACTTATCAATGTAATATCACAAAAAGGACTGACACTAAAATGTAGTGCATTTTATTTTAGTTTCTTTCGTTTTTTGTACTGAGCAGTTTCGTTTCTCTTGAGTCATACGAAAACTAAATTATCCCAAAATTCGGACTAAATCGTTTTAGTACTAAAACGAATGCACATGTCTAGCGGTAAACTACATTTACCATAATATCTAGGGAGCCCCTAGAATGATGCTAGCTGATGGTTACACATGCAGGGTTATTCAAAGAGCTCTGCCCTTTCCAGCAGTGCCTCTCTTTTACTTTAATCTCCTCCTCCGAAGGACCCCCCTCCTTTCAGGCTCTCTTCCGGCTTTGCCGGGTGGGGGTACTTGAAACTGACGTAATCGCACCCGTCGCAATGACGTCAGTGTGCCGGGAGGGGGTATAAAAGCAGGGTCTGACTTCAAGGAAGTCAGACCACCACTGGACCCCGGAGGAAGAGGTGAGTATAATGAGGGAGAGCCCAATAAAGGATGACATGTGGGGAATGTCCTCCGCATATAGCAGGGAATCTCCATGATGTTCTCCACACATCATCTGCAGTGAAGGGGTTAAAGAAAATTTGGGGGAAAAAACTGCCGAAAAAAATCCTGAAATAATGCCTATAAAAAAAATCAATAGAGTTTTTGCTGCAAATAAAAAGTATAAACAGCTTAATAAATATTTGATGAAAACGGGAATATTTGTTACATTGAAACCTATAGGTTTCGCCTGATTAAAACATGCCGAATGAAAGCACCAAAAATCAGGGCATTTCACTGACATTTCACTGCTGTTCGGTGTTCTGTGAATAGATTGAACATTGCTTCTCTATGGGGGTTTCAATGCCGTTGAACAGGCAACGTAATTTGCTGACAATTTACCAATATTTGGCGAACTGCCTACTTTTTGAATAGCCGAATGGCCACGAAAGTGCACCGTATGGGGAAATTAACTGTTCGGTGCAGTTTCGGAGCCAATTCGTCTCTCTTTGAATAACCATGTGAGTGTTTCCATGTCTGTTACCCTGTACCCTGATCTGGAAGTACTCATGCAATATCTGTATGTTTTCTCAATATTCGCTAATATATAGAGTTGGTAGGTTGGATATGGATTATTGGAGAGAAATATGATGACTGGACTGGATATTGTCATGCTCAATGCCCCAGGTTGTTCTAGGTCTTCTTCCCCTGTTATAAAAAATACCTTTAAATGTTAACAGAAGACCACCATTGTATTTGTTTACTCCTAATACCCTCTGGATAACTCACCATTATCTTCCCGGTTTCCTTGAGGTTCCTCCATGCAGAAGACCTGGAAGCAGTCAATAACATCTTCCTCTCTCATAGACCAATACACTGCAATTGATGTGTAAGTAGCAGAATTGGGTTCCTGTGCCTTTAATACGGGTGTGTGGGGAACTGTCATGTGAAGAGAGATATTGTTATAGTTTATTATATCATTTGTGGGTTAAAATATTGAATACTTGTTTTTCCAGGATCCAGAAAAGCACGTCAATAAATCCTAATAACAGTGTCGTTTTCATAATCCATCCATGCATCTCATGTGATTTAGTTAATCTTAAATGGTCATTTACCAGTGGATTAGGCCTAGAAGGAAAGGCCAGGCTACTGCATCTGTACTGAACTGTTCACCAAGGCTTAAAGCTTCAAGGTAGGCCCTGCTTTCTGCTCCTTCCTACTTTATTTAAAGCAGTGGTTCTCAACCTGTGGACACTCAGGACCCACAATTGTCCTTGGTCATTAAGTCACGGCCCAAAAATAATTGAATTTCTGAAACATTATAATTTATTCCACAAAACAACAATTTTGTACACAAACAGGGATTCTTTCCAAAATGGATAGTGCAGTAATCACAAAACTAGTGAAAATGAAAAGTGCCGTTTAGGCAAAAATCCAATAAAATGAACTGTAATTGAAACATATGAAATGAATTAGAACTTAAGGGAAAACTGGGGATGCTTCTTGCTCTAAATAAGTGTCTCAAAGTGTGGAGTGATGGTAGACAAAGTAACTCCAATTTAAATCACTAATGAATGAATAATAAAATATTATAAAAAACTTAAACTCGCCTGATCCGCACTCCCCCGCCATCTGTCTCTGCCGCTTTTCACATTATTTTTTCGCAGCGGCAGCCTGCTCTCCCTGAGCCTACGCAATTTGCGTAGCTGAACGGTACGCTAATCGCATAAATTCAAGCTGGCCAAGAGATTGAGAAGTCTGCAACATCTGGCGCTGCCTACTTCCTGAAGTCACGCTCTTTACTGCCTCAGAGAGACACTGAAGAGCAATGGAATAGTTTGGATCAATGGGAAAGCACCATTGGTCCAAGCCATTCAAAAAATGCCTCCATGGGAGGCTGACCTATATGAATATAATTTGCTTCACTGAGATGTGCATTTTTCACAGTGGCTCCTGGTGTTGGGAGTACAGAGCGTGTCACTGAGTCCCACCCCACACCTTGCCATTACAGATTCTCCCCTCCCCACCTTGCCATTACAGAGTATTTTACCTGATGCAGTGGGTCCCAGGTGACGCCTGGGAACATTCAGAGGTAGCTGCACCGCCTGGGACACAGGTAAGATGCATCAGCAGGTCCCAGGCATTAGAGACGCCTGTGGGGAATTGCCCCGCGACCCAGTCTGCCCCTGGTCACGACCCACTTTTGGGTCACGACCCACCACTTGAGAAACACTGATTTAAAGCACTCTCATACTTAGCTACTGAGTGCCACCATCTTGGTAATAGAACTGGCACAGAGCTGGCACAGTAATCTGAGGTCCAACCAGAGATGCCAATGTTTACCTGTCAAGTGACATCAGAAGAGACAGCCAATAGTATACTGTATAGAAAATGTAGCTTCCCAGCATTTGAGTAAGATAGTTGCGCCTTACGCATCAAAAAAGTCACGGGCTCCCTGCGTGCCTATATTTTTTTTATGCTACATTAGTTTTTCTTTGTGACGTAAAAAGTTTTATAAATAAAAAAATAGTCATGGGCTGGTCAAGACGATGGACTTCCTGGGTCCAGGGCCAACATGCTTGGGACCCTCTCTCCCATTAAATCTTATAACTATGTGCTGTAACCTACAGTATCTCACAGAAGTGAGTACACCCCTCACATTTTTGTAAATATTTTATTATATCTTTTCATGTGAAAACACTGAAGAAATGACACTTTCCTACAATGTAAAGTAGTGAGTGTACAGCTTGAATAACTGTAAATTTACTGTCCCCTCAAAATAACTAATTAAACAATAAAAATTAAATAATTAATGACATTAATGGCTGGGTGTTGAGTTATTTTGAGGGGACAGCAAATTTACACTGTTATACAAGCTGTACAGTCACTACTTTACATTGTAGCAAAGTGTCATTTCTCCTGTGCTGTCACATGAAAAGATATAATGGAATATTTACAAAAATGCGAGGGGTGTACTCACTTCTGTGAGATACTGTAAGATGTAAAAACACAGAGGTGAAATCATTCTTTCCCTGCATTATTTGTTAGGTCTAGACACACTCAGGGTAATTCAAAGAGATTCGAAAAGTCACCACACGTTCGGTGACTTTTCTTTCTCTTCAATTCGGTTCCTTTTGCCGATCCCATTTTGGCCACCCTGCGGTGTATTCAGCAAACACCACAGGGTCCCCGAATTGCAGGGAAAGGCCGCCGCAAACCTGACGAAAACGAACCGCAAAACCCGGCGAATGCACACCGAAAACCCGCAAAAACATCTGGATTAACCTGCCGAAAACCACGGAAAAACCCGAGCAGGAGCTGATCGCAGCCGCCGGAAAAAGCCGAGACCGCAGAAGATGCAGTGAATAAATTAGAAAAACAGTTTGCATGAATGATTGAAAAGTGAAACGCTGTTTGCAAAGAAATTACTGAGCGAAAATGTCTGAAATTTACATATGAGGTCCAGGGAATGATAATTAAAAGGGCTGTAACAGAAAAAATAAGTAAACTTAAAAAATAAATCGGACTTTTAAAAAAAAAAAAAATCCAGAAAAATGCGTAAAATATCCTAAAAAATCTATAAATAAAGAGACTCTTTACTGCAGAATTTTATAATGAACGGTTTATTAGATATTGAATTAAAACAGGAATATTTTTAACATTGAAGCCTATGGGATTCTCCTGAATAAACTTGCCGAATTAAACCACCGAATGGCAGAGCATTTTGGGAACCTTTCACTGCTGGTTTGTGTTCTCTGAATAGCCGAAGCAGTGCTTTTTCATGGGAATTTCACTGCCCTCGAACAGGCACCGAACAGGCACCGTATGTTCAGGCAATTCGCCAGGATTTGGCGAATTGCCTGCTCTCTGGATAGCCGAATGGCCAGGAAAGGTAACCGAACGCTGGATTTTCAGCGTTCGGTTACCTTTCTCAAGCAATTCGGATCTCTTTGAATTACCCTGACTGTATCTGGTCACCAGTGTGCAAAGAGAATTGCACAATAATTAGGAAAGGTAAGGCCTTATATCTCACTAGGAATAGCTGCCGGGAACTAAGGATTGTATCAGGAGGTGCTTCAGAACCTAATATCTATTTCATACACAAAAAGGGAAAATTTAAAACAGTATAACCCTCCAACAGCCCAATTCAAATTCTAAAATCCCAAAGATCCCATATTTATCTCAGTAACATTGCTGTAAATGGCTTAGGTTTTAGGCCAGTGTCAGACGTGAGCACTATGTCCGCACGTATTGATGTGCCTCCAGCAGCATTGTGACGTTTCGACGTGATGGGCCACACAGTGTAGCCCGCACACAAGATGCACGCGCTACAACAGAGGTGCTCCTCATCGAAACGCTGTGACGCACGTTCGACGGGGCTGCAAAGCGCCATCTGTAGGAGTATCACACTTTGCAGCGCTGAGCGCACTAACTACGCTCAGCAAGGTGGCCACGCGGGTGTCAGAGTGGAAGGAACGTCCACTATCACAGACTTTCCTTCCACTCTGAAATTCATTCGTGTGACGCCGGCCTTAATTGTGCTTTTGCAGTGGATTGGACACGAGCCGACCAAAAAATAAATAAATAAATAAATAAAATCGACCTATATTTCTTTATTTATCCTTTCCTTGCAGTGCTAAACTCGATAACAAATTTTACGTATTTCATTTAAACATTAATGGGTTTGTGGAGAATCAGTTGTGTTCCTTTGTGTCTCCTGTTGGTGCTGGGAGGAGGAGCTGGGCTGCTCTGGCCACAGTAAGTCAAAGATGGCACCAAGACAATGTAACACATCCTATCAGGGTTATTCAAAGAGAGGTGAAAACCAGGAGAATGGAAAATTCTAGGTCAAAATAGCCAAACCAGAAAAAAATTCTCCCATTTATCTCACTTTCCAAATCGGCTATTTTGGCCTAGAATTATGGAATCCACAAGGTAGAGGAAGGGAGTATATTTAAAAGGAAACAAAGTAGCAAAACAAGAGGACATAGTCTTAGATTAGAGGGGCAAAGGTTTAAAAGTAACATCAGGAAGCATTATTTTACTGAGAGGGTGGTGGATACATGGAACAGCCTTCCAGTTGAAGTGGTAGAGGCCAAAACAGTAATTGAATTTAAGCAGGCATGGGATAGGCATAAGGCTATCCTAAACAAAAGATAAATCCAGGTAAAGTATCCATGTAATTGGGCAGACTAGATGGGCCGAAAGGTTCTTATATGCCGACATTTTCTATGTTTCTATCATCTTAGAGAGAGTTCAGAGAAGGGCTACTAAAATGGTGTACGGCTTGAAGGAGAAAAGTTACCAGGAAAGGCTTAATGATCTTAACATGTACAGCTTGGAAAAAAGACGAGACAGAGGAGATACGATAGAAACATTTAAATACGTAAAGGGAATACGTAATTATCACTTCTCCAGCCATTCTCCTGGTTTTCACCTCTGCCTGAATATCCCTGTGTGTCTCTTTTCTTCTACAGTAATTGTAAATTGTACCTGCTCACTCCTGCCCCCTTGGTTTGAGGCAGTAACACTTTAATAGCACTGTTTCCTTATAAATATGTGCATTTTTCAGTGAATATTCGACATTTAGATTTCACTGTTGGCTCCCGTGTCGCATTTTAAATGTTTGCTGTCATCATTGCAGTCACCAGATCACATATACATACTTTTCTAAAGCTGTACACAGAACTGGACAACCGTCACTGTGAAATATGATGTACGTCCCGCGTCTTGTCACTCCAATCACGTAATTTAGTCTATTAAACTCTCGGGTCAGTTTACTTGACCATGTTATCTTGTTATTATTCCAGCTCTAATGTAGCAAGCAAGATGTCCCAGGCCTAACACGACACTCATAATATATAAGTCAGATGCCTTCTAGTGCTTTCAGCGGTTTTGTTATTTTAGGATGTGCAGCTGTTAGGTGGCACATTCACGGAGTCTGAGGGGGATTCTCCTATCTTATCCGGATCTGGGAGAAAATCCCCAAGGTCAGCATTCATTGCCCTGTATTCACCTGTCAACCTGCTAGTGTTTACTATACAGATTAAGTAAAAACCTCCTAGCAAAGACAGTTGAGGTCTGCAAGACCTTTTTCAAGCAAGTGTTGCTCTGCTGACTTCTTGTTCCTTAAATGCATCTTGGAAAACGATACTTGCTTTTCATTCTTTCACATAGATTACATATGACACTTACAGTAACATTTTGCACCTAAAGGGGATTTGGATATAGAAATCACAAGATATCCAGCTGTTATAATGAAGAAGAACCTGTAGGATTATCACAGAAAGCCCAAACATCAATATTAGATGGAAATGCATGAATGTGAATTTTAGCAGAATATATATATATATGTATATATATATATATATATATATATATATATATATATATATATATATATATATATATATATATATATATAAATCACGAGTATAGCAGTCTGTAGTGATACCTTTTTTATTGGACTAACGTTACATTTAAAGTACAAGCTTTCGAGAGGATTCCTCCCTTCGTCAGGTATAGAAGCTAACTGATCAGAATAATAGAATAAAACATAGGGACAGTCATAGGGCTCACAGTTGGGGGCGTTAGATGTAGTACATTGCCAAATGGCATGGTCAGAGGGGGAATCAAATAAAAAAAAAAAAAAAAAAAAAAGGGAAACCTTAATTGTCTCAGGCAAGATGCAATCATGTCCACTTCAAAGGGAATGTGAAAGGACAGAACGAAAGAAATGAGAAAAAAAAAAACCAACAAAAAAAACCAAAACACACACAAAAAAAAAAAAAAACACAACACAGTGAGTATGGGGAAGACACAAAAATAGGAATGATGAATATTACGTGACGTTATTATAGTGGGTTAAAAAACCCGATTCTATATTAAGTCCTTGTTTTATATTGTTGAAATGTGTGATCATTTTCATTTCATATGTTTTGCGTTCCCGGTGATCTTTAAAATGTCCTTTGAGGATTTTGATTCTCAGGTTTTGGATGGAGTGGCCTGCTAGATTGAAGTGATGTCCCACTGGGGTACAATATGTATTTTCCTGGTGGTTCCTGATGGAGTGTCTGTGCTGGTTCATCCTGAGATTTAGTTTAAGGCTGGTTTCACCAATATAGCAGCCCTTATCACACGCCGTGCACTGGATCATATACACAACATTTTCTGACGTGCACAGGAATGATCCCTTGATGTTGTGAGTGGCGTTGTCGTGCCGCACAGTGCTGCTGTCACATATGTGTTAGCACAGTTTGCAGCGGGGTTTGTTACAGCGTTTGGTCCCATTCTGTATGTCATCCTGTTCCTGAGCGAGTTTGCTGCGGACCAGTTTTCGCCTCAGGTTTGGGGGTTGCTTGAATGCCAGTAAGGGGGGCTGTGGAATATTTCTTTGAGCGTAGCGTCCTCTGTGACCAGTGGCTGCAGATCTTTGATGATTTTGCGAATTCCCTCTAGAGTTGGGTTGTAGGAAACAACTAGAGGGATCCGTGTGGTGTTTTTCTTTTCTTTGTAGCGCAACAGCTGTTCGCGCGGTGTTTTCAGGGCAGATTTGATTTTTTCAGAGATTGTCCTTTCCTTGTAGCCCTTCCGCTGGAATGATGCAGACAGTTTGCTCAGGTGTTTATCCCTGTCCCCAGTGTCCGAGCAGATTCGGTGGTACCTGATGGCCTGGCTATAGATGATGCCTTGTTTGGTGTGGTTGGGATGAAAGCTGGTGTTGTGGAGGTAGCTGGGCCTGTACAGGAAACCCACAGACAGGCCCAGCTACCTCCACAACACCAGCTTTCATCCCAACCACACCAAACAAGGCATCATCTATAGCCAGGCCATCAGGTACCACCGAATCTGCTCGGACACTGGGGACAGGGATAAACACCTGAGCAAACTGTCTGCATCATTCCAGCGGAAGGGCTACAAGGAAAGGACAATCTCTGAAAAAATCAAATCTGCCCTGAAAACACCGCGCGAACAGCTGTTGCGCTACAAAGAAAAGAAAAACACCACACGGATCCCTCTAGTTGTTTCCTACAACCCAACTCTAGAGGGAATTCGCAAAATCATCAAAGATCTGCAGCCACTGGTCACAGAGGACGCTACGCTCAAAGAAATATTCCCACAGCCCCCCTTACTGGCATTCAAGCAACCCCCAAACCTGAGGCGAAAACTGGTCCGCAGCAAACTCGCTCAGGAACAGGATGACATACAGAATGGGACCAAACGCTGTAACAAACCCCGCTGCAAACTGTGCTAACACATATGTGACAGCAGCACTGTGCGGCACAACAACGCCACTCACAACATCAAGGGATCATTCCTGTGCACGTCAGAAAATGTTGTGTATATGATCCAGTGCACGGCGTGTGATAAGGGCTGCTATATTGGTGAAACCAGCCTTAAACTAAATCTCAGGATGAACCAGCACAGACACTCCATCAGGAACCACCAGGAAAATACATATTGTACCCCAGTGGGACATCACTTCAATCTAGCAGGCCACTCCATCCAAAACCTGAGAATCAAAATCCTCAAAGGACATTTTAAAGATCACCGGGAACGCAAAACATATGAAATGAAAATGATCACACATTTCAACAATATAAAACAAGGACTTAATATAGAATCGGGTTTTTTAACCCACTATAATAACGTCACGTAATATTCATCATTCCTTTTTTGTGTCTTCCCCATACTCACTGTGTTGTGTTTTTTTTTTTTTTTTGTGTGTGTTTTGTTTGTTGTTTTTTTTTTTTTTTTTTCATTTCTTTCGTTCTGTCCTTTCACATTCCCTTTGAAGTGGACATGATTGCATCTTGCCTGAGACAATTAAGGTTTCCCTTTTTTTTTTTTTTTTTTTTATTTGATTCCCCCTCTGACCATGCCATTTGGCAATGTACTACATCTAACGCCCCCAACTGTGAGCCCTATGACTGTCCCTATGTTTTATTCTATTATTCTGATCAGTTAGCTTCTATACCTGACGAAGGGAGGAATCCTCTCGAAAGCTTGTACTTTAAATGTAACGTTAGTCCAATAAAAAAGGTATCACTACAGACTGCTATACTCGTGATTTTGGCATCTGGACTAACACGGCCGACCTAATCTATATATATATATATATATATATTATATATATATATATACACACACACACACACACACACTTACAACGGTGGTGGTGGAGGACAAATAGTGAGATAAAAGCCTCCGTGCTATAATGGTTATGTTTATTATTGCAGAAGTCATCTGCACATCACAGCAATTCAATAAACTGCATCCCAGAGCTGGTTTATTGGACAATAAACCCGAAACCGCGCTGTCCTAGGAGTGGCTTTGACCAGTTGCATAAACCTGATCGCTGCTAAAAAAAGAAGCCATCTAGTATGGAATAGCATTAATTTAAGGGTTCTATGTAATAACAGACCCTGGATGCAAAAAAGTGAGACAGATATCATTTGGATATCATGCATATGGGGAATGTAGCACAGGAGCTCTGTGATTCAGTCCTTTGAATTGCTGTGATGTGCAAATGACTTCTGCAATAATAAACTTTGTATATATATATATATATATATATATACACACAAAAAACCAAAGTGTAACTGTAAATAGAGCACTCAGTCCTGGGAAATTAGAAAAAATGCACTGCCCTGGTGCTACCCATAGGGTTAAATACAAAAATACACAGGATGGGAGCACTCCGGGACTTGTAAAATAAGAAAATGTTTTGGGTATGTATTAAAAGTCCGAAGTTTCGACCCCTAAGAGCCTTTATCAAGGAATCCTTGAAGGGGCCGAAACGTCTGACATTTAATGCATATCCAATAAAGTTTCTTATTTTACAAGTCCTGGAGTGCTCCCATCCTGTGTATTGTTATGCAGTGTGTATATATATATATATATAATCAAAAGAGATCCTGCGCTCCAGCTTCTGTTGTCTTGATTGCCCGGTGCCACATTTAAAATGTGCCGGCACTCCAGGACAGATCAGCAGAAAACGTAAGTAATTGAACGTTTTAGTCCCTCTAGGGGACTTTCTTCTGGACAAATTTATGAACATTTTAAATGTATGTGTATATATATATATATATATATATATATATATATATATATACATATATATATATATCTCAGACCATAGTATTGCATGATGCAGGGATACATTTTTTAATTGGACTAACTTTACATTCACAGGTTTCGAGAGTTGGCCTGTATTCTTCAGCATACTGATAAAAAAATAATCAGTATTGCTTTGATGCCTGAAGGATTTTACTCTCAAAAGTGTGTCTTTTAAATATAACTTTAATCCAAATCATATGTGTGTGCACACAGGGTGTGCCTGGTGTGCCCAAGCACACCCTCATGTTGGGTGAGAGCTTCATCTTTAACCCCCTACATTGATATTTTGGATGTTCCTTCTCTGGTTCATGATAAAGAGTATGAAAATGTAATGTATCAATGCATAAACATTAGTTATTCCCAACTAAAAATAACTGTTCTGTGCTAAATGATCCGGCCATAAATGTGTAATTAATACATATTCCATGGCTGCACACCCTAATGAAACTGGTTGCGCACACCATTGAACCAAATATAAAAGGTATCACTGCATCTTGACATACTCTGGTGATGTTGGCATCTGGACCAACATGGCTAAAACAATCTATCATTCTATACACAGTGTCATAAATAGACAAATAATACACAAGGTAATATCTAGGGAGACATGAAAAATGATGTGACCAATTCAGCTATATACCTGGCAAAAGCGCCTGCACATTCTGATCTTCCTCAGTGGATCCTCCAGCACACTTTTCAAACAGTGATTTGGCATTAGGCATCTTCTCGAGTGACAAGACTTTCTCTAAGGTTTCCAGAAGGCTGCGAAGGATAAACAAACTCTTCTGATTTATCACGTTGGACTTGAAAGAAACAAGAAGCTGAATAGTTGTCCTCATGATGCCACCTCCATAGGGAACAACAGGATGTCCATAATGTGTGCCAGAATGATTGAGTACAGGTGTGTGCACAGCAGTCATGCTTACTACCCTAAACTCTGTGGGAGATTCTGACCCAGGTTCTCTTTTCTACAAAAACCTACTAAGGGTTCCATGAGTTCACAATTGTAAACACATAATGCCGTCATGCAAAAATGTTAGGAATACAATAATGGGGAAAAAAATGGAATATGGGAAGAACAACTTGGATCATGCATTGACCAGGCGTCTTGATGAATAGGTCAACCTTTTCCGAAAATAAATAAGGGCTCTGTGTACACACAAAATACACATCAATGATAAAAAATCCCTAACTGAATTTCAATATATAGTGACTTGATCACACCATATGGTTATATTGTGTTAATACCACCAATATGTCAAAGAACTCTACAGATTGTTGGTCGTAAGACAACGTGGCTATATGGTGCGACCAAATCCCTATATTAGGGTATGTACTGTAGTTAGGTGTTTTTATTCTTGGTAATGTATACTTTGGGCCCTATTTCAAGGTCGGTGTTAAATGGAAAACCTAAACGTCAGCCATTTTCAATTAGTGTCTGTCATTTAACACCTGTATTATGAGGGAGCTGCTCTCTCAGCAGCTCCAGTTGTAATACTTCCAAGGTGTTAAAAGATGACACCAGCAGTGCTAAGCACCACTGCTGTTATCAGTTTCAGGTGTCCATAGGACTCCACGGAGACAGACAAGAGCTCGTACGAGTGAGGTCCTGCCAAGACGGCGGAGGGATATGCAGAGGAACACTGAGAACTATTTCTTGCGCATGGTATTTTATGTTGGCCTACTGTGTTAAGTGATTGTGCCGAAGCATAATCCTATAAAACCAGGGATTGAAAGACGTTCTTCTTATAACATCAGGCACAGATGAAGAAGAAGCTGGTTGAAATAGCTCATTCTTCAACTTCCTGCACATCAGCGTCTCCCATGCAAAGTATAGGAGACGTTAATGTACAGCAAGCTGGAGTTACATCCGAGCTGACCATGTGTCTTGGATAGAATAAGCCGTAAAAAACAAAGGCACAGCTCTTGAGCTGGAACGGCATCCTCGGCATAGGGCCCTTTGTCTTTTTTGTGTATGATCATAATTATTATACTCCATGGTAAAATGTTTGAGAAAGGCTAATAGTTTGTGGAAGTTCTTGCAGATGACGGAAGCTTTTATTAAAACTCTCTGCTAGATCTAGAATAGAGCCAAGAGATCTTTCAGGGGCTTTTCAGGTCAAACAGAGCAAAAATATGAGCGTGTCAATTAATATTTCTACACTGACGGTATGAGACTGATTCTATCCATTTTATGTGTTGGTGCTAGACCTCTAATCCGACTTGAGGGTTTAGTCGCGGCTCAGCAACATCAGCTTAATATCTAAAATAACAAAAATTAATTTGCAACAGGAGCGGAGGCCACAAGTTTTAGCAAATATCATTTAGATGAGAGAAATTCTCTCCCAAACGTAAAATGCCCCATTCAGTCAATACTGCAATTAAAACTTGCAAAATTAATCTTGTTAATCAGTTATGGTCCATAACCTCATGTATTTTGCTAAATACTGTCAGGATTTTTGTCTGTGTATTTTTAAATCAACCTGTACTATCCGCAGCAATCTTCAAGGTGTTAAAATGATGCCACATTTGTTAAATGTGCTTAAAGAGCCTACAGATGAGAACAGGTGCCTGATGACCATCCTTTTATATGGATCAAGGAGGAAGTCAAAGCGCTTTGCTTTTTGATGGGACAAAGAGAGGGACTGGCCCATTGTTGCAGCGATAAATGACTGAGGATGGGGGCTCTTGCTTCAAAATTTCTGTAAAGAATGAGGGTCGTTATGGGGATTGGGGTGTCTCTTTAAATCAAAGTTTCGATGACATGTTTTCAGCTCTTCTGGTTTAGAATTCTGAAGTTAAGACTAGAGGTTAGGACTGAAAACGTATAAACACACGCAACATTATTCTGATAGTGAATAATATAAAATGGAGTCTACTCAGTAAAGCCAATTATTACAAAAATAGGATAAATAGTTGGTTTAAACATTGTGGGCTCTATTACATTCTTAATGCAAAAACGCACGCAGAACGCGTGGATTTTTGCGCACAGCGTTAAACGTTAACGCCGTAAAACAACGCTGGTATTACAATCCTCGCGCATTTTTTCATCCGTCAAAAAATAACGTGCGTAATACGGACACACAAAAACGCGCGCGCATTAACGTTGCGCGCAGAAATCAGTGTGCGGACTGTTTTTTTTCACGCGATTCAGCCAATCAGAATAAAGAAACACAATTGTCTCACGTTAAGTTTTTGCGCCTGTCAAAGTCAATCTGCGCATATATGCTGCATCTATAATAAATGCACGCACAACTTCTCCATTTTATTGTTTCGTATGTGTAGAATGTGTAACTATACTTTGCTGCGTATTTTTTTTTGGGTTGGTGTATTTGGTGTCGGCCAGGTTGATAGAATTTGCCATTAACACCAGCTTTCAGGAGTCACTAAAATTATGCGCGCAAAGGCTGTGCGTTACAAACTGCGCATAGATTGTAATACCATTCGCGTAACAGCACACAAACGCATTTGCGTTCACAATGTTAAGTATAGGACGTGCGACGTACAGTAAGTTCGCGCAGCGTTCGCGCAGGTTCACCTGCGGTAGACATATACGCGTGTTTGTTGCGCTGACATTGTAATACGACGTTCAGCGCAAAGGGTTTTGCCCCTCGCATTAATGCGCTTTTGCGCCGGCGCAAACGTATGCGCGAAGATTGTAATAGGGCCAACTATATCCATAGAATAGTTGACATATGTTAAAATAATAATGCAATTATCATGCAGACGGGACAACAAAAAGATGTGAGACCACTAACTACACTGGAAATCTGATGAAGTTTGGCCTGGAAAATTATGGTAGGACAAAGCATAATCATTCCTCAACTCCAATATGCTTGATTTTCATCCAAAGCTTGAATGGCAACAGGCAAAAAAGACATCTGCACCTCTATTAGCTTTTCAATAAGCCCAATAACATTGTAATATAGTCTTCCGGGTTGAAATACATTTTTACAAACTACACCTCACTCCATGATGAAAAGATATCTTGGTCATTTTTCGATCGTTTGATCTTCTTGAGCACTCAATTGGATATAGTGGGGCCTTCATACCCTTCCCGGAGTAAATTCTAATGACCGTGGCTATCAAAACCCAATCCTGGTTTGACCATGATAGTCACAGAAATTAGGATGTAGGTCCTGTGTTATTCTCCTAATATCCTGCAGGAAACCACCCTGTGCCTGGCAACAGTGAGAGCAGTGGCACAGGCCACCAATGAGAAATGTGCCCAGTCTGGGTGCTCAGTTCTACCGCTCTACGAGAGATACTTAGGAAGCAGAAAAGACTTTCCATCGGATTACCACAAAAAGCTCTGCACAAGACTAGTGCAAGGCAGGTGGTGTTGTCAGGGTGTGGGTATGTAGGTGACGTGTGTGTGACGTTCGGTCTGTCAGGGTCACTGTGAGATTTGGTCAGAGTCTCTGTCTTTGTGCTAGTTGCTTTGTTTCTGACAGTGTCTCAAGGACCTCCCAGCACAGGGTTCACAGCTTCGGGTTGCCAACCACCAAGATAATATTGGAAAAATATAATACCAGTCATATCAGCAGGTTCGTTAGTGTCAGTTTAATGGCATCCAGATACACGGTTACAGGCCGCATTCAGAGCTTTGAATGTCAGTTAAAACTATGTGTCTGTAGGTGAATGTCATCAAACTGTCTCTAACAAACCTGAAAGGTGTTTCCGAGATTATCATTTTCTATCCTGTCAGTGTCTTTGTCATTTTCTATGTCTTTGATAGTGTCTATGTCTATTTATCGTAGTGTCTGTAGACTATCAGTGCTTTAGTATCGTGGTCCAACCACGGTGCTCAAGTCCCCCTTATAGGCCAGATTTTAGGGATTACCTTGGGGAACTGCAGACTGAATCCTGCAATCACTGAGCATATCACCTGTGCTGTTCTTCAGATATCTGCAAACCTGGCCTGTTAGGGGGACTTGAGGAGCGCGGTTGGGAACCACTGCCTTAGTATGTGTCTGTGTGTCTACCATTGCCCGTCAATGACTTTGTCAATGTCGCTGTGTATCTGTCAGTGTTTGGGATTTTCCTTTGTTAGTGTCTGTGCCAGACAGATCAAAGGTGGTGGAGTTATATTTTGCTTTGGTTATCTGGTTTTTTGGCCTTCCCTCCTGTGTGGCCTACCTAGAGCGCAGGAAGAAAGTGACATGATGTCACTTCCTCCCAGGGATCAATGGAAGTCACGCAGGAGGGAAGGAAGGCAAGAGCACCTCTCCAGTAAGTGTCCAAGGACAAGACACCTACCGGTACAAACTCGCCACCCAGGACATACTTGAAAACGAGAGAAACCTCAATGTATCCTTCCTGGTAAAATACTTTCTCAAAAAAAAAATAGACACGAGCATCCAGTTCACCAGACACCAGGTAGGCGCATGGGAAATGGGAGGGGGGTGAAATGATTTAAATGGGGGGAAATTTGGGGAATGGGCATATAATATATATAGGGGTGAATCATTTTATGTACTTTAAATATAGGGGTATTAGAAATGAAATGATAAAAATTTGCACACGTTAAAAGCAGGAGATTTTAAATAAATTGGAGTATACTAGCATTAAGTGTGTTTTCTTAGTTATTGTAGTATTTTGTTAAGATACAATAGACGAGCTTGTGGGTAATAATGGGCTCAATACTGTACTGGTGGAATGGAATCAGGGTATGCTAACGTGTCCACACTGGTTGGGAGGCACAATACTTGTCTTACCCCGGGCACTGACAACCCATATGTAAGTGTCTACATATGTGTTTCGTGCAAGGCCCAGAGCAGGTGGCCACATTTGGGTACAAAAACTGTCAGTAATCATAAGTGACAATGAGGAAAGCAGAAGAATCAGAGAGGGAAGAGCCGGCAAACTGAGAATAGCATTGCTGTCCTCTTAGCTGCTGCATGGGGGTAGTGGCTACTAGTGACCCCAACTTTGCTTCACTGCCAGTCAATGATTATTTTTCCCTCTAACAGTTGCAGTATATCGGGAGGGCACAATTTAGTGGGCACAGTTAGGGAGTAGAGGGGCTCAAAGGGAGACTCATACAGCCAAGGGAACGATGCAGAAATGTTGCAGAAATGGTGGGCAAGGGCTGGGAGACATGTACAAAAGAGGAAGGGTCGAAAAGTCAGGGATAGAGGGGCTCATTGATGGGGAAAGGGGCACAAAGAGGGTAAATTAAAGTGGCACAAAGTTGGTGGGCAAGGGCACAAATGAAGGTTAAAAAATATGCAGAGGTGATAAATTAAAGTGGCACAAAAGGTGAGGATTGAGGCGGCAGGCCTTCAATTAATTACCAAATGTGAAAATTCTAATATTCTAGCAGTAATCTATGAAGCCAGGCCCACACCCAACACAAGCCGCAACACCTGAAAAAAGTCTCCGGTATATATGACTGGGCAAAAAGTGTCAACCTTATACACAAGTGATCTGGAAATCCTTCTAATGTGTCCATTTCAAACAACTGGCTGCATCTTCTGTTAGTGAATAAACTCATTTAAATAGTGTTAGCAGAGAAGAAAGGGGGTGATGTTAAAAGTATTTCGCACCCTCTCCTAGCTGATTTCATTAGGACCGGCAATGTCCTATCTGTCAGAAACCTTCTCTGAGATTTACACCATTACTAGACCACGTCACATTCTTTTGGAAAGACGATGCACTGAGTAGACTCCATTGATTGCATGCATTTATTTCCACTCTCGTCACACAAACCCCAGCAAGCTGGACTGTACCTGTTATTCATCTCATCGTGTAACTAAAAGAAGAAGAGATAGCTGTGAGTCAAACAGCACTAGACAAGGCTCTGACACTCTGACAAGGCTGCTTGGCTGATTCCTAATGAGATCGCATGGCTGAATAATAACGGCTTTCTATAAACCGCAATATAACCAGAGGTGGGACCAAGTCATTGTTTTGCAAGTAAGTCTCAAGTCTTTGTATTTAAATCCAAAGTCAAGTCCCGAGTCAAGACAGACAAGTCTAGGTCAAGTCCTCCGTTTCAAGCTTCACGTGTTCAACATGTCATTAGTGCTCTTGGGGCATAATTTTGTTTCAGAGCATTAATTACTCAGGAAGGTTTTTAAAATATTCTCACTTCAATTTCATATGAGATTAAAAATGTGAAACTGTGACATACACTTAGGGCTCTATTACATTCTTTGCGTAAAAACGCTCGCGCAGCACGTTAATTTGTGCGCAAAGTGTTAAACGTTAACGCGCGTAAATTAATGCTGGTATTACAATCCTCGCGCATTTTTTCATCCGTCAAAAAATAACGTGCGTAAAAAAGACGTGCAAGAACGTGCGTGCATTAACGCTGTGTGCAGAAATCGGTGTGCGGACTGTTTTTTCACGCGATTCAGCCAATCAGAATTAAGAACCACGATTGTCTCCCATTAAGTTTTTGCGCCTGTCAAAATCAAATCTGAGTATATTTGCTGCAGCAATAATAAATACACGCACAACTTCTCCATTTTATTGTTTGGCTATGTGTAGAATGTGTAACTATACTTTGCTGCGTATTTTTTTTTTTTTGGGCCAGTGTATTTGGTTTCAGCCAGGAGGTTCAGATTTGCCATTAACACCAGCTTTTAAAAGACGTTAAAATTATGCGCGCAAACACTGTGGGTTAAAAACTGCGCATAGATTGTAATACCATCCGCGTACCAGTGCACAAACGCATTTGCGCTCACAATGTTAAGTATAAGATGCGCGCAGTACAGTACGCTCACGCAGGGTTCGCGCAGGTCCACCCGCGGTAGACGTATGCGTGTGTTTGTTGCGCTGACGTTGTAATACGACGGTCTGCGCAAAGGGGTTTTGCCCCTCGCGTTAATGCGTTTTTCACACGCGTTAACATTTGCGCGAAGAATGTAATAGAGCCCTTAGTAAGGAACAAAGTGAAAAAACTGTATTTATTGTTAACAGAGAATAACAAAACTATTATAGAAATAACACAACGGCCAAGAACCCAAGTAAACGAACAAAGCTATGCTGTCATACTTTAAGGGAGGGAATGAATGTTTGAATCAGTGAGAGTTGTCTTCTTTGGACCCTATAATGCATTGCACTTGCAAACGATTAAATTCACAAAAGTCTGTCAGACATCTACATGATGGGGTCATAGGAAGATGCCTCCATTGCTGGTTTTAGAAGGTATAATGACTTTCCAAGTCAAAAGGGCTCAAGTCCAAGTTAAGTCTTGAGTCACTGCTGTCAAAGTCTAAGTCAAGTCACAAATCGTCTTTGAATATGTTGAACAACAAGTCATCAAATTTGTGACTTGAGTCCAAGTCAAGTCCATGTCGTTCGACTCAAGTCTTCACCTATGAATATAACATACAAATTTATGATGGATATCAGTTAGAAAAGCAGAGATCATAATGCTGTACCATGAAGCTAGCAATTCATTTACTGGCATGCAACTACGGCAAGACTGAATTCTAAATGGAACAACTCAACAAAACAAAAATGTAGACTATTTGAACACCAATGATAACAAGGAACATGTCAATCACACCTTCTATGTGTCCCATATTTGCTAACAGATAAATTCAAGAGGATATCATCGGCTAGACAGTGGAGAGGTACAAAATGGGCTAATAATAATAATGATTATTTTACTTATTTATTAAAAATTTTAAATTTCGTAATAATTTGTTTTCTTTTTAGGTTCGCAGTAATAACGCTAATAATAATAGTAACTCAGCATTAAATATCAATCATTATAGTGCTTGACGTACCCCTAGAAATAAAACAGGGTCTGGCTCTTCCAGCTCCTTGGTGGCTTTCTCCAGGACCTCTCTGGCCATGTCAATGTTTTTTTGGAAGTTGACAATCTGATCTTGCAAGTAGTCCAGTTTCTTTTTCTTCATCTCCTCGAAGCGTTCTCTGTGAGTCGTGTGATGAGCCAAAACCTTCTGAATCATTGATTCATTCTGCTCTTGTAATGACTTCTCTGTTTCTGTGCAATTTTTCTGCAGGATTTAAAATATTTTATTTTAAACCATATTTCATAGAATATCTGACACTGAAGAAAACTGCAATTTGACATTTTTTTTTGTCTGTTGTTTTTCAGCTTAGAGAGGTATATATCAACCTTTTTTTAATAATCATAAGTAGTGCTGATCAGGGTTATTCAGATTCGCTGCACTTCATCGAGTGCAATTCGCTGACCCTGCGGTGAATTCAGCATTCATCGCAGGGTCCCCGAAGTGCAGCGAATCGACAGCCACCGCAAACCCGCCAGCCGCCACCTCAAACCCGCCAGCCACCACCGCCAGCGTGATGGACAGCCGCCGCAAACCTGCTGGCAAGCCACCAAACGCACCAGCAAGCAGCCGTCGACCCACCGAACAGAGTACCTAATGCAGCCGACGAGCCGGCGATAGGACAGCTGAACGCCGAAAAATAAAGCTAATAGGGCACCGGACGGGTAAAAAAAGCAATTGAAACTTTAAGAATTTGAAACGCTGTTTACAAAAAAACTGCTGGATGAAAATGCCTGGAATTAACATATAAGGTTCTATAAATAATAATAAAAAGGTCTGTTACATAAAAAAGAAAAGCTGCTATTTAAAAAAATAATCAGAATTGTTTTTGCTGAAAAATGCCGAAAAAATCCTAAAAAAATAAATTAAGAGACTTTTGCTGCAGATTAAAAGAATAAACGGTGTAATAGATATTAGATAAAAAATTTAATATTTTTAACATTGAAACCTATGGTATTTGCCTGATGAAACCACCGAAAATCAGGGCATTTCACTGCCATTTCTCTGCTGTTTGATGTTCTGTGAATAGATTAACCATTGCTTCTCTATGGGGATTCACTGCCGCTGAACAGCACTGCATTTTAGTGGAAATTGGCAAAAATTTGGCAAACTGCCTGCTCTCTGAATAGACGAATGGCCACGAAATTGTACCGTACGGGGAAATTCCCTGATTGGTACAATTTCGAGGCCAGGTCAGCTCTCTGATTTCTGCTCCTCATTTAACCATTGACAGGTCGCACTTGACCCCTACCCTTACAAGCAATAGTGATATTAATGTGGAAACCTAAAGATAGACTTGCTTTTACAGAATACATATGAAAACTGTAACAAATATCATATATTTTGGGTGACCTAATAAAGAATCATATAATTGGAACCTAATAAAACTTCTCCATGTGTAAGTCATAAGGGAACTCTGTTTCCCCTGAGAAGGTAGTGGAGGAACGCATTCCCAAGTGTTTCTGCTCAACTTGACCCCTGTGCTGGTGCAATTTGGAGAAGAATAAATGCAGGACTGCCTATATTTGTGTAACCCTTTTATTAGGGGTCTTAAGCATGTATTTATATATATATATAGTTTCACAAAGGGTTAGAAACACTTTCTTTTATTATCTATTGGTAATAACCCGTCGACGTTTCAGTTCCCCACCAGAACTTCCAAGGACAATTCTTGGTCATAACTCCCGTTGAAAGTTTATGTCAGGAAATGAAGCATCAACGGATTTTAATGGGTCCATAAGTGTTAGACATGTAGAGTAGACATGTGCACAGCACAAAATTTCGTTTTGAACTAATGGATTAGTCCTAAAATGCAATTTATTTAGTTGCTAAAGAAATTCGTTTTCAGTTCTTTAGTACGAAAACTAATTTCATTCATCCGAAAACCAGTGGATACAATTACTATTGTAGTGCTCCTCAGAGGGCTGAGATCGCTGCTTGTTACAGTATCTCTCACTCTCAGCACAATGTGCCAGGCAAAGCTGTTACAGTAACTGACTGCTGCTCATCACAGTGCTCAGAGTTTCAGTAAAACTAGTAAATAATATTTTTATATATAAGAGGTTAGAACAATATCATTTCCTTGTTTTACTGAAACTCTGAGCGCTGTTACAGTCAGTTACTGTAACAGCTGAGCCTGATACATTGTACTGAGAGATAATATAACAAGCAGCCGATCTCAGCGCTCACAGCCACTGGATTTAAAGGGCTAAAAAAAAAAGTCTCCTCTCTGTATAATGTATAGAACATCCTCCTGCATTAATTAATACCCCTCTGCGTATAATGTATACAACATCCACCTGCATTAATTAATGCCCCTCTGTGTATAGAACATCTTACTGCATTGGCATGTGGAGGGTGCAGAACTTCAGAATGCAATGCTTATCCAGCACAGGAGAGGGAACTTTTACTTAAACTTTGTATCTCTGTGGGGGAGACACAGGAATATAAAAGCAGGGGAGAGGGAAAATATTAACGTAAATCGGTCTGAAAGCTCAGAGAAGAGATGTCTGGTGCAAATTGATTTTTATAATAAAATAAAGCACTTTAAATCTAGGGAAAACCTTCAAATAAATCACACTGAAGGCTCATAATGACAGAGTAACGGTGAGAGTTGGATACTAAATGTATCAGACGTAATAAAAAACTTTATAACAAGCAGCACTGGGAGAGGAGAGGGACTTTATATAAAACGTGTATTATAGATGAGGAAAGGGGGATAGTGCTCCTGGGTAATATAAAATGTATCAGACCTAAGCCCCTATTATGCAGAGCAGGAGGGGAGATAACACACATTTTATAAAGTTCCTCTCTTCTCCCATCGCTGCTTGTTATAAAGGGGTTTTTACTATCCAGCCCTCCTCTGTCATTAGCTTTCAGTGTGATTTATTTGAATGTTTTCCTTCTCCAGCTGCTTTTATCATCTTGTCTGCCTCATAGACATGCAAGGGTTAAGTAAAGGTTTCCTCTCCTGTGCTGTCTGTGCTGCGAGTGAGTATTCTGGAGCTCTATCACTGTCAGATTTTCGGGTAGGGGTCGGGAAGGATTACACATACAAACCTTTTCTGTAGCTTTGTGATGTTGCGTTCAATACTGGTCTCCTTCACTCATCAATGTAATATCACAAAAAGGACTGAAACTCAAATGTAGTGCATTTTATTTTAGTTTCTTTCGTTTTTTGTACTGAGCAGTTTCATATCTCTTGAGTCATACGAAAACTAAATTATCCCAAAATTCAGACTAAATCGTTTTAGCAATAAAACGAATGCACATGTCTAATGTAGAGAAAGTGTTTTAGAAGACCAGGGTTGCGCAGCCGTAAGTGAACCTATTCATAGAAGACTGGAAGCAGCGCCAGAACCCTTTTTCTTTTCGGAGCAGTGATGGGAAGACTACATACTATATGGGAGGATGTAGTTCCAAAACATCTGGAGGGACAAACCTCCTATTATAGGGTATTGAGCGTCCCAATAAACCCCTCACGCTGATCTGAGCTTTATTTCTTGTCTTACAAGGTGTATTTTGTTTATTGCCGAATGATAAAAATGATAAACCAGTTAACATAATCTCACTTACTTCAACATCATTGAACAATGCTTCTAATCTGCTGACAAAATCCTCTGTTTTCAAAGAGCTGTCTCGAAGTTTGTCGGAGAGATCCTCTAAATTGGTCTGAAATAAAGAGAAAGGTCATGTGCCACAGGTATAACAATATAACCAACATACATTTCCTGTATAAACAAGTACATCGTTTTCTATTGGCTGACTGCCCTACCTGTCCTTTTCTTTTCTCTTTAAAGGGGTTATTCAAAGAGCACCGAAGTTTCGGTACTCTTTCATTCGAAGCACTTCGGTGCAATTCGGTGAGTTCAATTTGCGGTTGAAATTCAGCATTCACCACAGGATCCGCCAAACGCATCTGATAAACCGCCGAACACGTCCGATAGACCGCCGAACACAGCCGCAAACCGCCGAACGCAACCGATGATCCATCGAACAGACCGCCGAACGCCTCTGATCAGCCGCCGAACTAAGCTGAAAAAGGTGACTAGCCGCCGACAAAAGCCAACCAGCCACCCAACAGAGGTAAAAATAAATAAACCCTGCAATTTTTAAAAGGCGTTTTAAATAAAAAATAATGCAGGAAAATACATGGAAATAATATATAAGGTCCTACGAATAACAATAAAAGAATTTTAAAAAAACACCATTTAAAAAAATCTAATCAGAAATTTCACTGAAAAAAATCCAGAAAAATGCTTAATAAATTCTAAAAAATAAATTAATAAAAGAGACTTATTGCTGCAAAGGAAAAATAAACGGTTGAATAAAAAAATCATAAAAAACAGTGAATTTTTTTACGTTGAAACCTATGGGATTCGCTTGTTTAAACCTGCTGAACAAAGGCACCGAAAATCTGGGCATTTCGCCAACTTTTCGGTGCTGTTCGGCAGTCTCTGAATAGATTAACCATTACTTCTCTATGGTGAATCTCACTGCCGCCAAAGGACGCCAAATTGCACTGCATTTTGCTGGCAATTCACCAATATTTGGCAAATTGCCAGCTTTCTGAATAGCTGAATTGCCACGAAATTGCACCGTATGGTGAATTTTACCATTTGGTGCAATTTGGTGGCAAACTCGACTCTCTTTGAAGTACAAGGTCAAAACACCAACAATACCACTTTCATATCTTTCCTACTAAACAGTGAACTGCGGACAATTAAAAGGAGGTTTGCAAATGATATGTTTAAACATACAGATTAGAAAACATTATTCGATTCTAAAGCTATTTTTTCAAGCCTTGGTATTTCAGGTTCGAACAATTTTTTGCTCAATCCCCAAATTTAGTGATTAATACAATTATTACAGTTATTGTATCGACTTGATCAGAATCACAATCCTTCCGAACGGCACAGTCACGCTTGATCACTGGCACAATCTCCCACGTGGTTTTTCTGGAATCTGACGCTTCAGCTGCTGTAAACAACTTTCTTTATGGTAATGACCCATGTAGGAGGACGGAGGGAAATGTATGATATGAGATATTAATTCATAATGTATTAGTAATGTAGTTCAACTGTGTCCCACAGCTTTACCAGATATGTCAAGAGAGTCAGAAATAAAGAAACCGGCTATATTACAGCAAGGAGGAGAATATTTAGGACAAATCCAAGATAAAGTATAATAGCAAATAGCATTAAATGGAAGATGTGAAACAACCAGAAGAATTCTAGGTAGGAATAGAAGAATGATTGTTCGATGAAAGCGACAGACTGCTATTAAATTGTACCTGTTCAGGGCAGAATGACTTAAGTTTTTTTCGCTGACCTATACAGTTGTGTTCAAAATTATTCAACCCCCAATGCTGTAAAGGGTTTTAGGGAATTTAGTGTACATTTATAATTGTATTTAGAATGAAATCCTACAAGGACTTTTTAAAGAACCATATGCAACTAAAATGACATCAATTGGTTTTGTAATACAGTAGTAAATGTTTATTTTGTGAATTCTTCATTGACACAATTATTCAACCCCTTAAAGACTACCACTCTGAAGAACAGAGGTTCATTCAAGTGTTTTCAATCAGGTATTGAAAACACCTGTGGATGTCACGGAGCAGCAATAAAGCATAATAAGCACCAATTAGGCAGCTTTAAAATGACTGTGATACTCAGCTCCTTCTAGACATTTACTGGTGTGGTTACAAACATGGTGAAGTCAAGAGAATGGTCCAGGAAGACAAGAGAAGAGGTGATTACTCTTCACAGGAAGGGCAATGGCTATAAGAAGATTGCAAAGATGTTAAACATACCAAGAGAGACCATAGGAAGCATCATTCGCAAATTCAAGGCAAAGGGCACTGTTGAAACGCTACCTGGTCGTGGCAGAAAGAAGATGCTGACTTCGACTGCTGTGCGCTACCTGAAGCATAGAGTGGAGAAAAGTCCCCGTGTGACTGCTGAGGAACTGAGAAAAGATTTGTCAGATGTGGGTACTGAAGTTTCAGCTCAGACAATACGGCGCACACTGCGTAATGAAGGCCTCCATGCCAGAACTCCCAGGCGCACCCCCTTGCTGTCTCCAAAGAATAAGAAGAGTCGACTGCAGTATGCCAAAAGTCATGTGGACAAACCACAGAAGTTTTGGGATAGTGTTCTGTGGACTGATGAAACAAAATTAGAACTGTTTGGGCCCATGGATCAACGCTATGTTTGGAGGAGGAAGAACAAGGCCTATGAAGAAAAGAACACCTTGCCTACTGTGAAGAATGGCGGGGGGTCAATCATGCTTTGGGGCTGTTTTGCTTCTGCAGGTACAGGGAAGCTTCAGCGTGTGCAAGGTACCATGAATTCTCTTCAGTACCAGGAGATATTGGATGACAATGTGATGCAGTCCGTCACAAACCTGAGGCTTGGGAGACGTTGGACCTTTCAACAGGACAATGATCCCAAGCATACCTCCAAGTCCACTAGAGCATGGTTGCAGATTAAAGGCTGGAACATTTTGGAGTGGCCATCGCAGTCACCAGACTTAAATCCGATTGAGAACCTCTGGTGGGACTTAAAGAAAGCAGTTGCAGTGCGCAAGCCTAAGAATGTGACTGAACTGGAGGCTTTTGCCCATGACGAATGGGCGAAGATACCCGTAGATCGCTGCAAGACACTTGTGTCAAGCTATGCTTCACGTTTAAAAGCTGTTATAATTGTAAAAGGATGTTGTACTAAGTACTAAGATTGAATGTCACTTGGGGGTTGAATAAAACTGATAATGATGTGAGCACAGAAAAGACATTTGTGGTTATTTCATTATAAATGTTATGTTATATTTGTCTGACCTACACGTGCCTCTTTGATTTAATTGTAAGCAAGATGACTGAATGATCAAAATCAATGTCAAACTGGCCAAAACACTCAATTTCAGTGGGGGTTGAATAATTTTGAACACAACTGTATATGGCCCTATTACAATCTTCGTGCATACGTTTGTGCCCGTGCAAAAACACATTAATACGAGGGGCAAAACCCTTTGCTAAGAACGTCGTTTTACAATGTCAGCGCAACAAATGCACATATACGTCTACCGCGGGTGAACCTGCGTGAACGCTGCGCGATCTTACCGTGCTTCGCGAGTCCTATACTTAACATTGTAAGCGCAAATGCGTTTGTGCACTGGTACACGGTTGGTATTACAATCTATGCGCAGTTTTTAACGCACAGCCTTTTGTGCGCATAATTTTAGCAACTCCTGAAAGCTGGTGTTAATGGCAAAATCTATCAACCTGGCCGACACCAAATACACCAGCGCAAAAAAAATAGGCAGCAAAGTATAGTTACACATTCTACACATACCAAACCAATAAAATGGAGAAGTTGCGTGTTTTTTTTATTGATGCAGCATATACGCGCAGATTGACTTTGACAGGCGCAAAAACTTAACGTGAGACAATTGTGGTTCTTAATTCTGATTGGCTGAATCGCGAGAAAAAAACAGTCCGCACACGGATTTCTGTGCGCAACGTTACTGCGCGCGTTTTTGCGTGTCTGTTTTACGCGCGTTATTTTTTGACAGATGAAAGAATGCGCGAGGATTGTAATACCAGTGTTGATTTACGCGCTTTAACGTTTAACGCTTCGCACAAAAATTCACGCGTTGCGCGTGCGTTTTTGCGTGAAGAATGTAAAAGGGCCCATAATGTTTTAAAGTTTCCCCTGTCCCCCACTTGACTGTGGCATGCCGCAGTGAGGCGGATGACTATGAGCATAGAGCCATCTATAGGATCGCCCTCTGCTCACTGTGAGTGCTCTGCTGTCACCTGTCACGATCTTATTGACAGGCAACGCATCACACGGCCTGTGCAGGGGCCATCCTATAGGACAACTTGCTGCGGTCCCTCCCCCCAGCAACATGGCACCGGGTCAGGGGAGAGGAGGGAAACTTCAAAATGGACTGTCTCCATTTTTGACATATAGGTCATCGGAAAAAAATGTTGACCTATATAAGGTATATAGTATGCCCGTGCGAATGTTGTTTGCCCATGGCAGGTGCACTTGAAAAAGCAAAGTAGTTAAGACGCATAAATGCATTGAAACCAATGAGGAGAATATAAAGCAATAATATGACAGTATTGCAGGGAGAATAGAGGCAGCAGGAGTATCAGTACAAAGTGACCCAAGTATTATGTGGAACTTCAAACACAGGGGGCTCAAATTAATTTTTCTCAATTGACAAAAATCGACTGCTTTTTTGACCGTAATTCAACCATTTTACGGTTTGGCATATTTAATTGTGGGAATATCGTCATTTTTTCATTCCCATTGTATTATCTGTAGTTGTATCTATACTCTACAATGGAAATTTCCAATTTAACAATTCGAAATTTATCAAATTAATCGTCAGGCTGAATTCTGAAAATTATCAAACTATGAAAAGTGGTGATAAATAGCGATTTGGCCAGGGACAAAGAAAATAACAATCAAATACTACATTTTATTAATAGTGTTGATTTATCACTAAAACTGAAACGCAATATTAACCTTAATCCTGAAAATAACCCTAAAAGTCCTGGACACCAAGGGTTACTTTAGCTTTGGGGTTACTAAAAGGGATTAAGTAGAGACATTTTCAGACAGAAAAGTTTATTCAGACTTCTTGCCAACTCGAATTTTATCAAAAGGGGCCAGTTTTTCCAAAATCGGCTAAGGCCAAATCTGTTCAATCGAATCCGTCAATATTTAAAAATATATATATACTGTATATAAAATCGGTTGAATCGAGACAATATTTTTTCTAAAAAAATTACCAATTTAATTAATTCCAGCCAATAATCAGTTGATGAAACACTTACCGTCATCTCGTTGACTGCACTGTCTATAGCTGTAACATTGTGATCTTTATGTTCACCAAAAATCTTATCAATGGCCAGTATGGGAATTTTACAGGTATAACAGTAAGTGTCAACCTGTGCATTCTTGCCATCTGCCAGTGATGTTTCAGATTCAACCAAGGATTTTTCCTGCTCTACTAACTCAAAGCCAGAATCTTCAAGGTCTTGGCCAGCGTCCATAACTAAAACAAAACCACTGTCACTTCTATTTTCCAAAGATTCAGGTTCATCAAACATTAATTCCTCATGTAGTATTTCATCTTGAAGGTCATCTTGACTTATGACCACATAGTCCAAGTATTTAGCAATGTCTTCACTCTCCGTAATTTTGTTATGCCTTTCAAGGTAGTGTACCCCAGTGCTTTCTAAATCCATTATATTCTTTCCTACATCACCTATGTCTTTTAAGTGGCGGTCATACTCTTTATCTAGATCTCGTCCTTCTGATCCTTGGCTATCGAGAGGTGTAGCGTAGTTTTGCTTATTCAAAATATTATAATTGTCTATTGAGCTGTCGGTTGGCAAGTCATCAACCTCATGGGTGTCATATAATTGTGTTGGCTTGACTTTGCCAAGTGGAATTTCATCTTTGAGGTTATATTTCTCAAAATATATTCCTGTTCCATCATCATCAGATATTCTGCTATGAAATGTGGCTTCGGAGCCAGTGCTTTCTGCATCAGATGGGTCATTGTCATCTTTAGTTGCTTTTTCATAAAGATCTTCATAGAGAAATGCCAAAGCTGGTGGTTCTTGTAGAAGCTCAGGATTAATTGGATAAGATGTAGGAAAAAACAATGATTTTGACAACACGCCTTCTTCTGTGTTAAACAAAGTCATTCCCATTGGTTTCACGCCATCGTCCTGTATCTTTATATCCTCGTCAACATCACTAGGTTTTTCCACCTGGAGCGAATTTCCACTTTTAAGAAATGGGACCGACTTATCTTCATCTTTCATAACACCGTAGAAAGATTCATCAAAGCTCTCTATTAAGTAATAGTCATATTCTTCATCTTTTTCTTTCAAAGGGTCCAGTGACTCTTGATTAAAATTCGTTTTTTCTGCTTCATAATGTGATTTTTTAGTGTCAAGGGTAACAGGCACTTTGTCATCGATTAGAGTAAATTTTTCAAAATAATCAATCTCGTTGGCGTTTTTTTCTGGACTTGGCTGCTTTAAGATTTCGGATCTTGTTTTCTTCACAGGTTTGAAACCACTTTCGGTTTCCTTTGATGGTGTAGTCCTCTCGTTATTTCCTTTGGAATGGGAATCAAGGGTTACATTTGGAGTAACTGATTTATTTTGTGCTGAATTTGAATCATTGGTGGTTGGTTTAAACGAATAGTTCTCTGGCATATTCACATCTTCAATTGGTAAAGTGTCCCTTAGTGACTTCACAGAGACCTCTTTTTGACTAGTCTCATCATCTAGAGCGGTTGTTGAGTGCTCAGGTACCACTTGCTCAGTTGAGTCAACTGCATTTTGTTGTGAAGTTAATTGGGATTGTTCAGTTGAAGTCTTCTTTCCAACATTATCCATGGATGACTCTTTCAAGAGTGATTCACTTTCATGTTCCTTTTCTGGGACAGTACATGAGTCAATATCGGTCTGCAATCTTTCTTGGTCTAAAGTTTCCTCTGCGAGTGACGAAGGAACGTCTGCTTTTCCTGCTACAGTATCAGGTGTTGGTGTTGGGTTTAAAAGGTCTGACTGAGGTTCACTGGAAAATTTATCTTTTTCATTACTTTCTGGTGTGCGCCTTACGTCATTTGATGACACATCTGCTGGAGATTGCTCTGAAGACCCTTCCATTGATATGTCCTTAGTTTCAGCTGCTTGTTCAGGCACAGTTTTCAGGGTGCGAACTTTAGAATCAACAATTTTTTTTCTTTTTATTGCACTTTCTTCATTTGAAGTAGAGTTTAGGGCATCGGAGGCATCTGTTTCACATTGGTCTTGAAAACGTTTGTTTGTGGTTTCTAGGAGTTTAGAGGATTGACTTCTAGCTTTTTCTAGAGCTCCTTTTACCGCTTCCTCCATGTTTTCGGCACCCTCTGGTTTTTGGTGACTTAAGTTTTTCTTGTGCCGCAATAACTGTGAGGGTGCTCTGACTCTTTTTCGACGTAGCTTGCCCTCATCCATAATGAATATCACCTTTCCAGGAGTACCCACTGAGGAGCTATCCATACTGTACACATCAGATGTGGTGCTAGCTTCTGATGCCCATGGTGTGGAGCATCTACTTGAACTGGTCTCCCAGTGAATGCCGCTGTCCTCACACTGCACAGTTACTATAGAAAAGCAGGGGTTGGACAGAAGACACTGCAGTTTGGGCTTCACGTCTTCAGTGTCAACAGCATCCTTCAAACTAGAAAAAAAAATATACAAAAATTAAGGTGTCATATCCTGTAACCATTGCCAAAAATATATACACATATAAATTGCTTGCCTAACTAGTGCATATATAATTTCTAAGGATCCTGGACTCAGGACAAACACCATACAGTGTGGTCCAATGCCACCACTGCCATCTACACCCAATACCACGATGAAACACACTTGTGGAGTCTATTCTTCAAAGATTTACTTCATTATCATCATTGTGGACTTTTGTCAAGATGTGGTTACAGAAAAACACAACACATTTCAACACATTTTGCATAACACTGGAACAAGGACAAACAATAAAGTTGCCATGTCACGGCCAACGACCAGCTACTTTATATCTCCCTCACTTCTGTACCTGGAATGTTAACAACAGGTAAACGAACTGCAAACCTCAACAAATCTCAATCATCTACTGGCATACAATATATCCGTATCAACACCTCATACTGAAAACATGAAGATGTGGTAAGTATATTATTCTCGATAATAACCATCTCTGTGGTCAAAGAGCAACTATAATGTAGTGGGTGCCAGTAGAGGACTCGTCATAACGGTCTAGTAATGATAAACAAATGTTGTCACTACATGTATCACAAAACCAGATGCAGATGACATTGCAAGAAGACCAAAAATTCTAGAAGGCATAAAAATCATAAAAGTTGCCAATCATGTAATAAACAACACAGTACATAAAGATACACAAATATTCTGCACAATAATGCATAAAAATATATAACAAGTTTTGAACAAATGTAAACATCCCTACACATACAGAGAAATCAATCTAACCACAAAATCGAAGAAGGAAAAAATAACAGATCCTTAGTGTATATCATTTCTGTCTTAGAAATAAGAGCGGCACAGGCAGGGATGTGTTGCCCACAAAACAAGATTTCCACATACAAATGAGATTTGCAGAAATGCCCAGAAGTAGAGTCTTGCCAAGCAGAGGTGTAACTAGGGACCTCAGGGCCCAGGTGCAGGAACCACGACGGACCCCCCCACCCTAGGCAAAAACATATTTTGCCGCCCCTCCCATCAACATGCATTGGTCCCCTCCAAGCCCAATGTTGACTCCAGACAATCAGTATCCCATTTTTTCCAAGTCCACTATGACCTCTTCAGTTCATCCCATTTTTAATGTAATGTGCACTATTTGTATCTCACAGAGCTCCACAGCAATAAATCTCCCAGTAATGTGCGTTGTGTATGAGTGTATCACAGAGCTCCACAACAATAAAGCTCACAGTAATGTGCAGAGTGTATGAGCGTATCACAGAGCTTCACAGCAATAAAACTCACAGTAATGTGCGGTGTGTATATCACAGAGCTCCACAGCAATAAAACTCACAGTAATGTGCAGAGTATATGAGCATATCACAGAGCTTCACAGCAATAAAACTCACATTAATGTGCAGTGTGTAAGAAGGTATCACAGAGCTTCACAGCAATAAAACTCACAGTAATGTGCAGTGTGTATCAATGTAAATCACAGAGTTCCACAACAACAAAACTCACATTAATATGTGAGGTGTAGGAGTGTATCACAGAATCCACAGCAACAAAACTCACAGTAATATGTGATGTGTATGAGCGTATCACAGAGCTCCAAAGTAAAACTCACACACAAGTATAAAATTATAAAAATAATTATATATATATATATATATATATATATATATATATATATATATATATATATATAGTATAGGCAAGCCCCCAGGCCCAGGCAGGCGGGTGTGGGCCCCCCCAGACTCAAGGGCCCGGGTGCACCCCTGGTAGTTACACCCCCTGTTGCCAAGGGCCTAGTATATATTAAAGATGGCCCTGACTTATTTATTTGCAAAGAATGTAAGGCTGGGGTCAGACGAACGTGATTTCTACGGACTGTACGTCCGTGCAGTACGGACATCGTCAGTACGGATGACGCAGTAGTGGTCACACAGTCCGTTTTTTCACTGAAGTTATTTTTGACGGATGTAGGAGGGAAAAATAAATTACAATGAAAAAACATTCTGTCCGTCAAAAATGCTGGACGTATAAATGCAGTCCGTCTGACCATGCTCCATCACTCACACACAAAGCTATGCAGACGTTGTGGACGCAGCGCACTCCGCACGTCCGTTCTAGCAGTATTACGTTCTTGCCTAACCTGCGTCCGTTTGCCGAGGCCGTTGTGCGTCCGCAGTTCAGTGCGGACGTACTTCATGTGTCGGGCTCCAATGGGCTTTCTTTCATGCTATCATGGACGTACTTTTAGGCGCAATCACGGACGTGAACACTACGCTCGTCTGACACCAGCCTTACCAGGAAGGATTCATCGAGATTTCTCTGGTTTTCAGTATGTCCTGGGTTCAAGAACATTGAAATTTTTACCGTCGTTACAGAAATACAAAGTAATAAATGCAAGATATTAAAAACAAACACACAAATATACAGATTAACACAGATATAAATATGTAGGAAATAGTCATTATGTTACATGTTTACAGGTGCAATCTGTATTGAGGTATGTTAATAGAGATCTCTTAAGTGACTTAAGACTGGGGGAAGATTTGACGGCGTCTGGGAGGTTATTCCATAATTGCGGTGCTCTGTAGGAAAATGAGGATCGAGACACTTTCTTTTTGTATTGCGGTATTGCAAGTAAGGTGCAGGTCCTGGATCGGAGGTTATAGGATGAGGGAGCTGCTGGGGGAAGCAGCCTATTCAGGTAGGGTGGTAGCTTCCCGGTAAACCTCTTAAACTTCCATCAGTCGCTTGCAGGATTTGCAGAGTTCAAGGGGCTGCTTTTTGTTGAAGGCAGTTTTAGGAATTGGAATGAGAGGTCAAGCAATTTAAGGGCAGATGGGATATGACAGAGGACTTGGGATTTGTGATATGAATGTGATGGTAGAGGGGCATGGTATGTGTGACCTAGTGTTAGGGCTTGGTGTGTAAGTTGAGGCTTCAGAGGTTATGATATCGGGACGAATTATCTTCTACAGCCAAAGCTCTAACCCTGTTACCTTAAATCAGGCCCAGAGAAAAGCTGGCCATTTCAACACAATGGGCCTCTAGTCGAGAGGAATGGAGAGGTCTTTGGATGAATCAGTTAAGTTCGTACTTTGAGTGGACGAACCTGCTGAATATACACTGAGGGCACTATTCCACTCAGGCAGTTAGTGTTAATGAGCTCACTAATTAATGCTAACAGCTCCTCTGCTGTATTCCAGTTATGGCGGATTACGCCGATTTCAAAGCAATTTGGATTATACTGAATATAATGGAGTTAGGAATGATTGGACACAGGCACAAATTATTTGAAAGGGAAGGGTCAGAGGCCAAATGTAGATGACAAAGAGGCCAGAGAAAGGTTGACAAGAAATCAAACCATTAGATTTGAAAGGAATACAATAATATAATTAAACAGTTTAATGTAAGAGCATTTAATTCATACCTTTATCCTTATAACTCCCCTATATATGCACAAATTACTCCATGGAAGCCTCTCTCCTGCAGTGCCCAGCGCTCCTCAAGATGCGTTTAATCAGCAGAACAAAGACCCCGGGGATTTTGGCTCACAACCCTGTATATCAACAATCTGCATGTGACCCAAGCACTGCTGCCCTCTGCCTCATTCACCAACTCTTCTTTGATAGATTCTTCAGCTACAGGTCCAGGAAGTCAATGATGCAAAACTGTGGCTGGGTTTTTATGTCGGGTGTGTGGTAGTGAGCGTGGTAGTGATATGAGGAAAATCAGGGCATTGAGCCGACACTTCAGTGCAGTTCGGCATTCTGTGAATAGACGAACCATTGCTTCGCTATGGGACAATTTCACTGCCCCCGAAGATTGCCAAACGGCTTGTATTTCGCCATCACTTTGCCTGTATTCGGGGAATTGACAGCTTAGCGAATAGACAAACTGCCCTGAAATGACACTGAATGAAGAATTTACCGTTCAGTGCAAATTGGTATCAAGTTCGGTGCTTAGTGAATAACCTCTTTAACCAGAGTTGTTGTAAACTTACTAACACCATAGACATTAAAAGCTTTGGTAGGTTTACATCAGCTCTGGTCAAGTTTACACCTCACCTGGAATCTGGCCCCATGTTTTCCTCGTCATATGTCACTTTATATGTTGGTAACAAATGGTTCAATGTACAGGAATAAATTCATATTGCATTATTTTATCATATTACCGGAAGGCGTCTCATAAGACCAGCATTAACTAGTTGTTTTCCCTCCTGCAGATTATGAATTATTGAACCAAATACAGGGCAGCGTGTTTCAAGTGCTCCTCAGCATCTATATGGAAAACGTGTACTGTTTGGGCAACTGTATCCAGTTACGACAAGTTTTGTGACTTATGTAAATGCTATGAGGGATCTCTAATAATCAGTTGATCGCATTGGACCATCATGGAGAGGTTTTGTCCACGTCACCTAGTTGAAGGGATGTAAGTGTTCACCTATGAAAGCATGTGTCTCCACCACAAGCAGACCAAGAACAGAGAAGAACATTGGGGCACCCAGTCCCCAAAAATGTAGAAGCCTATTACACATTTGACAGTACAATGGAGACAGTAAGCACAAAAACCGCGCCTGCAGTTTTTCCCTTACTGTCTCCATTTTACCGTTGTATTCTATGGTAGGAGATTTCTTAGCGCCATGCCCCGGAACAAAGTGCAAAGCTGCTCGATACCGGCAGTGCCGCAGCACGCCACCGCCAGTATCAGCTCGTGTAGTCCATAGGACTCCATGAAAGTGTGCAAGCCATGGTCGCAAGTTCAATCTTGCACGATCGTGCAGCACCATGAAGGAAATGTGTATGAAGACCTGGAACTATTTGTTCCCAGCCTCACTCTGCTCCCAGCAAGAAGAAGTGGCAGATTGCGCCACCCTTTTCACCGCGGGAAAAGAGGGGAGTATGGGATTTAATGGGGCGGTTTTCAGAGAATGTGAATACCAGCTCTTAGGAGTCGGTATTTCTCGGTGAAATACTGTCACCTGGTGGAATCGGAGGCTACTTTGCACAATAAGATCTCCTATACTAAGTATCGGAGAAGATAATGTACAGTAACCTCGGAAAGGGAATTACACCACTCGAGCCGCAAGCACAGTTTGCAGCAAGAGTGTAATGGTAATCCCCATTGACAAGATAACTACAGGAGCTGGGATATAGAACATCTCCATTTATCTTATTGACAACAGTAGAATAGGGCCCGAGGTGTATTAAATATTACTGGCAACATTTTGGCTCTGCATGAGCCTTTCCCAAGCCCACCTCGAGAACATTGCCAGTAACTTCCAATAAACCTGTCCTCTTCCCTATTCTTGGTCAGACTGTGTTGTGGGATTTGGCCTCTTCAAGGGGTTTGGTGCATCGGCGTTCTGTGCTTCATTAAAGGTGGTGGACTAGTCCTACTTCGTATCTCAAAAGGAAGCAGAGACTGTGCAGCCTTCCAACACCCATGATGAGCTAAGAGGATCCATATGTGAACGAATGCCTGCCAGGAAAAGGGGGAAGGAGGGGGTCGTTGGAGCAGCCTCTACAGCTGTCATTTCTGAAGCCTCTTTAAATAGAAAAACTTTTCGGCGCTCGGCGCACACTGCGCAATCAAAACAACCAATTACACTTTATGTACGTTCAAGCTGCTGGAAATCCCAGTCGCCCATTATGGCCACAGTTCTACGCAAGATATAGGTCTTCCAGTTACCAACTCATGGTGTACAGCGGTGGGGTTTGGGGGGAAAAGTCGGTACCTCTGTGTCAGCTCTTCTTTCTCTTCGGTATTCAGGACACTCTCGGGGGGTGCTTCATCCTCCAGGCAGAAGGAGATCTCAGAAGCTCGATCACAATCAGAAGGAAGCAAACTTTCCATTTTCCCTGCTTGGAAGCCCCTAGCCGGGTTTGCGTTTTAGCACCAAGATCAGTCGTCCATAGAACTCCCAGAAGAGACTGGTGTCATTGCAGCAGCGGTAGCACTTGGTGCTACTATTCCCCTGACTAAGGGGAGTCTTAAAATAGCCTGGAAGCAAAAAACAGGAGACTCAGACACACATGCTCCACACGGCCGCAAGCCATCCTTGGCCAACCCCTTCTGTGAGCCAGTCCTGGACCCTACAGCCTTACTTCATCTCAGACACCGTGGATATACAACAAAATAATTATGGATCTCATGCAGTGCTTTGCAAACAGGATGAGTTACTGTGTTAGTTGAAGATAACACAATTTCTTTTTTTTGAGAAAGTATTTTAGCAGGAAGGATACATTGAGATTTCTCTCTTTTTCAAGTATGTCCTGGGTGGCCAGTATGTACCGTTAGGTGTCTTGCCCAAGGACTAGGGATGAGCCGAACAACCCCCGAGTTCGGTTCGTGCCCGAACTTTCCATATGTTCGGATCCGAACCCGAACTCAATGCAAGTCAATGGGGCTGAAAATTCGGTTTTTAGAGTGCCCTCCAAGAGGGCATATATGCTAGATACTTGCCATAAAAGGTGTATGGGGGTCCGGGTAGTGCCCTGGGGACCAGGAAACAAGGACAAAAAGTAAAAAAAAAAAAAGTTTTTAAAGGGACAGTGAGTTTTCCATGAAGTAAGGGTTAAAAATAAAAACGAAAAATTCCTTCAAATATCGTGCCTAGGAGGTCCCCATAACCTGCCCGTGAAGTGGCGGATTTCTAGGATGTATAGAAACACTTAAAAACAACAAAATGACATTTCAAACGACGGTAAATGCTTTTCCTTTTAATCTATCCATAAACAACTGCTTGGGGCGGCAGTCTGTATGAAAAGAGGAGACATTTTAGGCCACGCAGAACAAGTTTACTGATTTTTTGGCGGTGAAAAGCAGGAGAATGGAAAATTCTAGGCCAAATAGTCGATTTGGAAAGTGAGATAAATGGGAGAATTTTTCTGGTTTGGCTATTTTGACCTAGAATTTTCTCTTCAGTCATTCTCCTGAGTTTCACCTTTCTCTGAATAACCCTGTCAGGGTTATTCAGACAGCGGTGAAGAGCAGGAGAATGACTGGAGAATGGAAAATTCTAGGTCAAAATAGCCAAACCAGAAAAATTCTCCCATTAAGGCAAGGGTCAGACGAACGCAGTTTTAACGTGCGTTTAGCCGCACGAAATCACGGCCGTGCTAGCAGTAAATGACGTCCAATGCCGGGGAACACACGACGAACGGCCGCACGAACGTTCGTCCGTACAACGCAAGTGGCAAACGAACGCATTTTTTCGAGAACGTCAAACCGCTACTACTGACGTACAGAGTGCGCTGCGTCCGCATAGCGGCGTGTTTGCGTGATTGGGAGACGTCAGACGCTGCTGATGTCCGGCTAACATAACGTCCAGACACAAAAAGTGTTTTATTGATGATCCGTACAAAATCACGGACGAATATGCGCATCGTATGACCGCTAACGTGTATTTCGTGAAAAAATACGTCCGTTCGTTCGACCGCACTTTTCCACGGACGACGCGAAAAATGCGTTCGTCTGACCCTAGCCTTAGACTAGGGTCAGACTAGCAAATTTTTAACGTGCGTTTAGGCGCACTTAATCACGGCGGCACTAGCAGCAAATGACGGGCAATGACGGCCAATATACGAAGTACGGTCGCACGAAAGTCCGGCTGCGCAACGCAAGTGAAAAATGAACGCATTTTTTTGAGAACGCAGAACCGCTAGTTATGGACGTACAGAGTACGCTGCGTCCACTAGCGGCGTGTGTGCGTGATTTGGAGACGTCAGACCCTGCTCATGTCCGGCCAACATAACGTCCAGACACCCAAAGTTTCCTGGTTTGGATCCGTAAAAAATCCCGCACAAAAATGCGCATTGTATGACCGTTTTCGCGCATTCCGTGAAAAAATACGGCAATGCGTTTGGACGCACTTTCGGTCGCTGTGAAAAATGCGTTAGTCTGACCCTAGCCTTATCTCACTTTCCAAATCGGCTATTTGGTCCAGATTGTTTTCTTTTCCTGCCATTCTCCTGGTTTTCACCTTTCTCTGAACAACCCTGAGAGACAGGTGAAAGCCAGGAGAACTGGCAGGAGAAGAGAACAATCTAGACCAAATAGCCGATTTGGAAAGTGAGATAAATGGGAGAATTTTTCTGGTTTGGCTATTTTGACCTAGAATTTTCATTTCTCCAGTTATTCTCCTGCTTTTCACCGCTCTCTGAATAACCCTGTGAATGTTTAATCCCGAGGTGAAAAATAACATTGCTTTAGATGTTAAAAGCGGGCAATGAGGAAATTTTTTATTTTTTCACACGGCAGTTAAATGCAGCATATTAGGAAGTTTTAGGAGGGAAATTAACACTCACTCAGAACAGAAGCAGACACCCCACACCTTCATTCTACATAAAATGTATCAAATTGATTAGACCAGACTAAAACATCTGTTGTTGTTATGCCGTTTGAAAAAAAAGGTCATTTAGAGGTGAGAAGAATCTTTGCACGTACACATTAGTTTTTAATTCAATATCTAATAAACCGTTGCTTATATTCTGCAGTAAAGAGTCTCTTTATTTCTAGATTTTTTAAGCATCGTTTATACTTTTTTCAAAATTTCTTTTTTTTTCCCGAACTTGAACCGAACACGCCCAAAAAGTTCGAAGTTCGCAAACTTTCGAACTGCCAAAGTTCGGGCCGAACTCCGAACCGACCAAACCCGAACAGCTCATCCCTACCAAGGACACTTACAGGAGAGGTGCTCTTGCTGGGATCGAACCTGTGTCTCCACGGTCATAGAGCAGTGATGTTACCTCTACTCCACCCAGCCGCAAATTAACATTAAACAGGCTATTCACTATGGCAAGGGAGTCACTATTTATTGTTTCAAACCAGCTGAACGTGAAATCTTCTCTCAGTTTGACTATTTTGGCCTTAAATTTGTAATTTTATATAATGAAATAGGTAATGTAACCTTTACCAAAGTATTTCCTATAATGGGATTGCGGCTCGGCAGGCTCATGCCCCCTGTGACCCCATCCTGGATCCATTTGTCCATAGGTTTCATAGGTTTGTCCCCCCCCAACAGGATACAGAATATTGCAGTGTGTATTGTAGGGATGTGCGTTTCGGGTTTCGGAATTTTTAGATCCGAAAATGGCAGATCCGAAAAGTTTTCCGAGCCGAAACGAAATATTTTCGGAATTTTCGAATGGACTTGAAATGTGTCAAATCGAAATTTATTGCTTTGAAACGAGGAGAACAGACGTTCCGAAAAAACAAAAATTTCCGAAATTACGAAAAGTCGATACAAAAAACGAGCAAAGTGACACGAAAATACGAAAAATGGTCGATATTCCGAAAAAAAAATGTACACGAAAAACGAGTCGAGCTGAACCGAAACAGAAATCGGTCGAAACGAGCCGAATCGAAAAGTTTAAAAATCCTAAAAATCGAACCGAAAAAAAAAAAAAAAAAACCTTCACAAGCCTAGTGTATTGAAAGGGGAATTCTAGTTGTTTCCAATTGTCCCCTAAAAATATTCTAGAAACCAACTGCATCAAAATTCGCTATAAATCAATAAAAAGCCTTAACACACTATAGAAACATAGAAACATTGAAACATAGAAAAATGTCGGCAGATAAGAACCTTTCGGCCCATCTAGTCTGCCCAATTACATGGATACTTTACCTGGATTTATCTTTTGTTTAGGATAGCCTTATGCCTATCCCATGCTTGCTTAAATTCAATTACTGTTTTGGCCTCTACCACTTCTACTGGAAGACTGTTCCATGTATCCACCACCCTCTCAGTAAAATAATGCTTCCTGATGTTACTTTTAAACCTTTGCCCCTCTAATCTAAGACTATGTCCTCTTGTTTTGCTACTTTGTTTCCTTTTAAATATACTCCCTTCCTCTACCTTGTGGATTCCCTTTACGTATTTAAATGTTTCTATCATATATCCTCTGTCTCGTCTTTTTTCCAAGCTGTACATGTTAAGATCATTAAGCCTTTCCTGGTAACTTTTCTCCTTCAAGCCGTACACCATTTTAGTAGCCCTTCTCTGAACTCTCTCTAAGATGTCTATATCCTTCTGGAGATACGGTCTCCAGTACTGCACACAGTACTCCAAGTGAGGTCTCACTATAACTTCTTTTACTTTTTTAGTTGTAAAACAAAGAGCTGGGTGACTATTGTTTCTTTTTATACAGTAGCTGAGCTTCCGGTCTCTCTACTCTGTAATTGAATATCAATCCTCTCCAGTGAACAAGGATAATGAGCGGCAGGAAGCGGAGACTTCAGTATCCTAAAGGGCTGCTGAATAAATAGGATTAACTCCTTGTAGGTAAAATATATGTATATAGTTTCAGTTGTTAAAATGTTTCTTATATAAAGAATTATTTAACATTAGAAGAAGCACAGTATGAGGCTTAGTCTAGAAGGGAATCTAGACACCGTGTTAGTCAAGGTCACTAGTAATACATATACTAATGCAGTGTTGGAAATCTATGGCACGCCAGATCTTTCTGAACTCCATGCTTCATGATGCTCAGCCAACCTTATCTGTGACTAAGCATCATGGGAGATGTAGTTCCGACATCTGGGGTGCCAAGGTTCACCATCCCTGTCCTAATGCATGTTAAATCTTGACGTGGGGAGATAGTATTTTAGCAGGAAGGATACATTGAGATTTCTCTCGTTTTCAAGTATGTCCTGGGTGGCGAGTATGTACCGTTAGGTGTCTTGCCCAAGGAGAGGTGCTCTTGCCGGGATCGAACCTGTGTCTCCACGGTCATACAGCAGTGATGTTACCTCTACTCCATCCAGCCGCAAATTAACATGTTAAATCTTGACGATAGATTTGGCTTTTATTTTAATATGGCAGCAGGTGGTAATAATAATTACAGCTATAATAATGAATGACAAAGCTGCAGGTAATCCAGAGGCCTGATTGTCCCCAGTAATAAGTCATTTACAGGTGTCACACTTCTGATAATGGTAATTTATGGTAATGTTAACTACCCAACTATGATTTCAACTAATATTTTAGTCATTTCATGCCAAAAACACCTTTTTATTTTATCATGCTTTAATTATGTTTAAATATATGTGTAAATTACACACATATATATATATGTCTGTGTGTAGTATATACAGTATATATAAAAAATAAAATAATGTATAATTGCTTGTTGCGATATTCTGATTAATTCAAACAGAAATATATACACATGTATAAAGCAATAACAATATTTTAGCTGGTTCTCTAGTCATCATTTCCGTCTGGCCTGTTGCTATGCATTCATCAGATCCATGTGTTCCTGTATCAGTATGTGCCTCCTGCCAAAACTGACACCTAATGAGCTTTAATGAAGATGAATGTTTTATTTAAAGCTGCCTGGCTCCTGGGTGACTGATATTTACTGTTACTATAAGAACTGAAGCTGGCATTGTGTTGAGTTTCAGAGATTGGCAAAAAACAAGCACATAGCACATAATTGTTTGACATGAAAGGTTATGAACCTAGTAGCATGTGGTCCTGGAGTTTTTTGTTTCTTTGTCATTCAGTTATAATTTTTTTAATTAAGGTATGATAATGCAGGGTGATTCATATAGACCTGAAAACAGTTATTTTGTTATAGTGTAACCGGAATCTGCTAGGTTCACTCGGGACGAGGCCGGACCGGACACGAGCAAGGATTGTCTGAACACGAGTCTCTTCAGGAAAGGCAAACTTTATTGTGATATCACAACAGATGCTCAAACAGGATTCAATCGCAAAGAATGAGCCCCAAGTTCACCGTGACACCAGATTTTATACCCCAAATACATAATTAGGTACATCCCAATTAGCCCACCTCCCGGTGACACTCTCCCACCCCACGTGGGTTAATACCTCCCTCTGTCTAATACAAAGACATTCCATTAATTGGCCGTAAATTGGCAAACTTTATGTTAGTTTCGTTTCAAATCAAATCAAATCAAATCAAAATAAGCTTTATTGGCAGGACCAAATACATTTTAGCATTGCCAAAGCATATGGGGAGGAGGGGGGGTAGTGGGACATATATATGGGGGGGGAATGGGCAAGTCCATGGACATAATCAGGGGTAAGGGATAATGTGAAGGGGGATGGGGCGAGTCCGTGTTGGGGATTTACAAGTCCAGGATCTCTCATGTTCCTCTCAGTCTGTGACATTCTGTGACGTATTAGGCAGATATTTTCCCTCAGTGCTGAGTACTTGGGGCACTGTAGGAGGAAGTGAACCTCATCTTCCAGGGCCTCCTGGTCACAATGCTGGCACAGTCTATTCTCCCTGGGCTTGTAGGTCTGTCTATGCTGCCCTTATTCAATTTCCAGGCTGTGGGTGCTCAGTCTGTACCGGCTCAGGATCTGTCTGTCCTTGGGGTCTTGTAGTACCTCCAGGTATGGGGCCAGTTTGTATTCCCTCTGTAAGGATTGGTAAATGGTGAGTTTCTTGGAGTTTGCTATATCATGTCTCCATTCTCTGATATAGTTTTCCCTGGAATCGTTAATTAGGGCCTTTATTTGATATTTTGTCAGGTTGCCTTCATGGGGGCTTTGGGTGATCAGGGTGGATATGAGTTGTTGCAGCCCACATGGTTTTGGATGGTCCTTGTTGGCCAGTAGGGCTTTATGGTGGTAATTTCAGTAAATCATGATTAGTTGCTTCTCTTATTCCAGGCTGCGCCCTCCTCCCTAGCGCCTGCGATCATTTGTTGCAGCTAACACCTGGTCTGATCTCTATACTCCTTTGTCTCTCAGCGGGCCTCAGCGACCTTGGTGTATCTACTCCTCATTCTGCCCCTCCGTGCCAGGAACAGCCTAGACCTCTCAGATTCTAATTACTTTTTTTCTGCTAATCTAACACATTCCTACGTAATACGTATACCTCATTCTAGTTTCAACTAAAACTCGCCTAGTTATTTTCAAGTGAACCAATATTCTGAACAAGATGGTCGCCTGGCTTATAATGGCGGCCATCTTCCAGCCTATTTCCACTTCTATAGGTCATAAACGAATGAGAGGAAATCAATACTTTTCAGGAAACCTACCTCCTCTTATGTTAAGCACATCCCATCACAGCAAGTGCTGGAAGCAGCGAGGGGAAGAAGGCAGTTTTTCTGAAACAACTTACACTACTTAAATTTAAAAGGTAAAAATCATGACTACTATTATTTACATTATATTGGGGTTTTTGTAGATGAATTATTGTATTAGAATGTTTAATTAAATTGAAATTAATTTGGTTTAATGATGAACAGAAACTTCCCTTCTTATACCCTGGAATGACAGGATTGTGTCGGCATCCACGACCGTGGATGCTCAAGCCCATCTTGAGATTCTCGGGCCAGCCAGCAGCGATAGGGATACTGAGCTAGAGATTCAGAGTAATTTATCTTCAGGCTTTCTATACGCTTAGCATTCCTCATTTAATGGAAATACGCTTGCTATTTTATAGCCAGAAATAAAAAATCAATTGAGTAGATATGCAAGCCCTTGGGCGTGCTCCACTACAATGGAGACTCCAGTTACAAAAAAAGTTATGCAGGGTTATTCAAAGAGATCCAAATTGTGGCCGAAAGGTAACCGAACAGTGAAATTCAGCGTACGGTTACCTTTCTGGCCATTCGGCTATTCAGAAAGCAGACAGTTCGCCAAATGTTGGAGAATTGCCTGCACATACAGTGCCTGTACGTTGCCTGGTCGAAGGCAGTGAAATCCCCATAGAGAAGCAATGCTTTGTCTATTCAGAGAACAAAAACCAGCAGTGAAAACTTGCCGAAATGCCCTGCCATTCGGTGGTCTCATTCGACAAATTTATTCAGGCGAATCCCATAGGCTTCAATGTTAAAAATATTCCAGTTTTAATTCAATATCTAATAAACCGTTTATTATTTTATTCGGCAGTAAATAGTTTATTTATAGATTTTTTAGGATCTTTAGACATTTTTCCTGCGAAATTTTTTTCTTCCGTTTTTTTCTGTAACAGCCCTTTTTATTATCATTCATTGGATCTTACATGTAAATTTCAGACATTTTCGTTCTGTAGTTTCTTTGCAAACAGCGTTTCATTTTACAAACAGTCAAGCGTACTGTTTTTTTTTCACTCCATTCGTCTGCAGTGTCAGCTTTTTCCGGCGGCTGCTCTGCGCTGTGATTGGCTCCTGCTCAGGTTCCTCCGGCATGGTTATTCCCGCTGTTTTGCAGGTTTTAGTGAGTGTTTGGCGGGTTGGCAGTGAGTGTTCGGTGTGTTTGCAGGTTTTCTTTGCACTTCGGGGACCCTGTGGTGCTTGCTAAATACATCACAGGGTCGTGAAATGGGAACGCTGAATCGCACCGAATTGAAGAGAATGAAAAGTCACCGGCCACGCAGTGACTTTTTGATTCTCTTTGAATAACCCTGATAATAAACGTATTAAAAATAATGATATTGACTCCATAATTTAAATGAATACATACTGTGACATAGTGCACGGATCGGTCTCTGTATTCCCCCTGTATTTGTGTTTTAAGGTAAAGGCATTGATCCCCAGGAGGGAATGTATTTTTGTTTCTGCTGCAGGTGTCTCACCTGGCTATTAAGGGGATAAATGGCTCCTGCTTGAGAGAGAGGGAGAGGAATATTGACACAAAGAGAAAAACATTCATTCAGAGACACGCAGGCAGGATGGTGCTACTCCTCCTGAGGGGGGAGTGTCTGAAGTGGGTACAGGATGTTAAACCAAAGATTGGATTAAGTGTTGTGTAGAATCCCTGGTATAGAGAGGGCTGATTAGTATGTTAGTGCTCAGAGGAGCCAGGTTTTTATTTTGTATTATGTTTTCTTTTGCTGCTCCAATAAAGTCAGGAAGCTACCACCTGCTCAAGAGACTCTTGGTAACAATAGTGCTCCATTAAAATAAAATTAGAAAAAAAAAAAAAAGGATTTTTTTACTTTTACATACAAACTGGTCATCTTTGGTATCATTGAAATGGCCGCGCTCTGGCCTTTCAAATGGTATCTCATTTGACCATTTATCTGCTATGGTTTCTGGAGATAGGGGGTCCAAAGGACCCCTGTATCTCCTCAATATTAAATTCCCCGCCCAGCCAGTGGGAGGTCCCATTTCTGACATTACAAGAGTATGTGTCTGTGGAGGCGCTTAATCAAGGTTTTGGTTATCGGGGTTGCTGCCTACAAGGTGTTGCACAAAAATCTCAACTTAAATGTGCAAATGGATTATATGGAAAAATTGGGGTCCTAGTGGCGCACTTAGTACTTCCCAAAATGGAAGATTCTTAATATATAGTTGGTATATATCAGCTACCATTGGGTGTTCAACAAAGAAAATGTTACAGTGAATCAATCTTTCCATTTCTGACATTAGTCTACCACTGGGATTAATCCCTGGACCACATTCAAGTGGCTAGATTGTAAGTATTCCTGCCTGGCTGTGCCACCCCCTAGAGGGTGTCACTCGGGTGCAGTCCGCACCCGCACCTCCCTTTTTGATGCCACTGGATAAATTTGCGAAACAAGATAGCACAGGCAAACACTGATCAGTGTTTCCAACCCTAGCCCTCAAGTCGCCCAAACAGGTCAGGTTTGCAGATATCTGAAGCACAGCACAGGTGATATGATTTGCTGCTCAGTAATTGCCGGATTCAGTCTGCATTTCCACAAGGTGATCTTTAAAATCTGGCCTGTTAGTGGGCCCTGAGGACAGGGTTGGTGACCACTGGTTTAAAAGGATGGTTGATCATCATGTGTACTTCTTAATATTACAAACTAACATGTGTCATTACTTTATTGGGTGTTCCTTTTTATATGGTGTGCATTGCTCCCAAAACAGTGAGAACACCTACCAGCTTCATTTAATCTTTTAGAACAGAGAAATAACCATTGATTTAGGTACTAGAAGCAACAACATCAGTTTGCCTCTGTTGTGGTGGCCTGGGTGGTGTCTTTGTTGTACCTAAAAGTGGAATTCCAGACAGAGAAAAGTTCTCCATATCCCTACCCATTAACAACCTAGGAGCCAGCTCTGGATATTAAATATTTAGATATTCCTTCCCATTGTGTGACATTGAGACTCTAATGCGAGGAGGAATTTTTAAATATAATGTCCTCACCCCTGGCAGGAAATGATCCACCAATTTAAATACACAGAGCTTGTTTGTGTTAAACTCCCTCCTAACAGCTTGCCCCTTCTGGATGGCCAAAGCAAGAATGAAAGATTATATCCACCATAAGGATATGTACAATCTCAGATAAACAAAGGAACGAGGATCACCTTGTACCATGACCGGTGTATGGAACAAAAGCGGGTGTTGTCTCCAGAGCACCCCTTGAATATTTTGTAGGCATCCTGTTCATATAACCGCTAATACGTGTGCTAAATGATCCTCAAAATTTAAGGGTTTATTCACTAACCTCCGAAATTGCACCGAACAGTGAAATTCACCATCTGGTGCAATGTTGGGCCGATCCATCTGTTCACTAAGCTGCCACTTTGCCAAATATCGGCAAATTGACAGGCAAATATGGTGCAGGTCGTTACAATTCAGCGGCACCAAAATTGCTCAGAAAACCGATCTGCACCAAAATGCCTAGATTTTTGGCGTTTCATTTCGATTGGAATACCACCAGGGAAGTTAAACCCGAGTGTGACTCGGTGTTAAATTTCACTACCACGAACGGTAACCCCGAGCCACACTTGGGCTGGATGCATACTCACCTCCTCCTGGCTCCCTCGCTGTCCCCCGCAGTGTGATCCAGGCGAGCTCCTTCCTGGAAGGCTCCCTGTGAGTCACATGAGGCAGGGGGGCTGGACCCAACAAATTTCATTCATAATAAACACTAAATACAAAATGCAAGGTTTATGAACGGCCACTAGGTGGCAGTACAGGATAAGAAATAGACCATACATCATTTCACCCTTGTTCTCAGACAGATTTCAGTGTTTTATTGAATATAAATTTATTTGCATTATTTTGGATAATTATTTTTGGGATAATAAATTATTATGTTGTGCTTCAAACTTTATCAGACTCCGTGTATTTACTATAATTTTTAATTATTTATAAAAAGGATTTTACCAGTAAGGACTCTTGATTTCACGGATTTCAGTGCGTGATTCCTTATTATTACAGGCTAACTATGTACAAAAACACCTTTCCTTTAAAAAAAAAAAAAAAATTGAGACGCTTTTAGACACAGAATTTTGAAAAAATTAGACCGCCAGGGAGGTTAAACAAGCGAATCCCACAAGATTCAATGTAAAACCAGAATATCTTTTCAAATTTTATTTAAACACCGTTTTTACTTTTCATTTTCAACAAAAAGCCTTTTTATTTTTTAGAACACCTTTTTGTATTTGACAATTTTTGAATTCCAATTTTTAAAAAAGGCCTTTTTTTAAAGTCTATAACTGATCTTTTTAATTTTGCTTTTTTATTAGACATTTAATAATTTTTTATTGGTTTAAACATGAATAGGAGAGGTCTATTTTTCTTCTATGCAGTTAGGCGGAATTCGCCGATGCCGATTCGGTGCAGTTCAGTTGTTTTCGCCAACATTTGATAATTGCTTTGGCGGCTCCAATTTCAGCAAAATACGGTGACCATTTGCTAAAAAGTGAATTCACTGTATTTTTGTCAAAATGGAATCGCTGAAGTGCATCGAAGTATGGAGAAAATTAATGCTACTTTGTGACTAGACCCTCGTGTAAAATACAAAAATAAATGTTGCACGTAGTTATAAATTTAACTCAGCCGTCAAGCAAAAAAACCCACGTATACGATAAGCTGAAAATCTTCACAGTTAATCATCAGTCTTAAAATGGATATTTTTTTCCCCCTGGCTTTGTGCCACAATCGGCTCTCCTGATGGTGACAGATTTGACGAAGGATGACTGCAGAATTATCAGTATGGCTGGCTCCTCTGGGAAAACAGAACATGGAAAGAAGCAATGTCCCATGAAACACTGCTTACAAACAAAACTGTCACGGGTCCAGATTTGTCCAGGCTTTATTAAAAAAAAAAAAAAAAAAAAAAAAAAAAGACACCAGCCACCTTGTTGAACCCCCCCCCATGATGTTCTGAAACTACATCTGCAATGACGCTCAGGTTCTCAGTGCGACTCATCTCACCAGGGCTGGATTTATAACCAGGCAGAGTAGGCATGTGCCTACAGGCACCTGCCACAACGGGGCACCTTGCTCTGTGGAATTTTTTACAATAATTTAGACTACTGTATTTCTGGAGCCCTAAAGCTCCTGGATGCTTGTATTCACCAAGGAGGTGTCTGAGGCTGATAGGTGATCCGGTGCACCTTCTGAAGTCACCGGCTGCCTACAAATCTGGTGTCTGATCGATAAGACCCCAGCAAATGTAAGTACGACATTCTTCTCCTTTGTTTGCATTCCATTTTATACAATATTGCTGTATGCGAGTCATTTTATATCTTGAGGGACACGGAGGATGGTAACACTGTAAGGAAACCACACTGAGCCAAGGGGTGCAGCAGAAGGAACCACTAACAGGACAAGAAGGGCCAGCTCCAGCACAACTTTCTTTTCTTTGGCCTACAGGACCACCTAAGCTCAGGGTGAGAGCTGTGCCGACTGCCTGTCACAATCTGAGCCAGCCCTGTACATTGAGCGTGCAAGGGACCATCCAAGAGGACAGCTCTCTGCACACTGTAGTGTGCTCCCTCCCCCTCAGCAACATGGCACCAGCTCCGGGGAGGGAGCTTAAACTTCAAATCGGAATAGCTCAGTTTTTTGCATTATATAAGTCAGTTAAAAACGCTGACCTATGTAAAGGGAGAGGTGCATTGTCAATTGGGCAAAAGTAATTTTGCCCACGGCAGGTGCACTTTAAATGTTCAGCTGATAAATGTAGAATAAAAGTAGCTGTGTATGAACTCCAAGTATTTTGTACATAATAAACTTTATTCCGTTTAACAAAACAAATATACATCACATCTTATGCGAAAGTAAAAAAAAAAAAAAAAAAAAAAGGAAAACCACGCTCAAAACAAACCCAAAACAGTTCCTTTTCAACAGGTCTTAATCAAAATTTATATTGACAATGTCAATGTAAAGACAAAAATCTCAGTCATACCCCTCTGGCACTCAAAAAAGGTCAAGCATATATTAGGATACAGATGTCTTAATATTTACATAGTAAATGGAGGGAGGGGATACTGGATTTAGCAGCAACAACATACTCTACCACTGTTTTTTTATGGGAAAGTGGGGTAAAAACTTGCCATGGCAGGCATTTTTCTTATAATGCCTTGTATGGCCAATGGGAACTCTAGCACCTTCCATACAGATCACCCATTTCAGCACAAAATTACATGGTGGAGGTCCTTATTTTAAGCAGGGGTATAACAAAGCCAGACAGCTGGGATCAGTGGAGAGACAGAATCCGATAGATCTACCCAGGATAACATGTGAACAGCAAAATAAGCAACAGTAACAGCGACTGAGGTAAACGTATTCGAGGACTAATGTAGTTTATCAGGTTTTACACACACGTATAATGCAGAGGGATAGGTTACTCATCACTAAAGAAGATTATCGATTATATTTGATCTCTAGTGCAATTTCAGAGCACATTAGAAGAAACAAAAGAATAAATCTTAACAAGTAACGGTTGCCACTGCTGCCGGAGAAACTCTGACGCAGTGACAACCCTTAACCAACGTGGCTATTTTCACACAGAGAACATTTCATGTTACAGCGCTTTCAAACGTTGGCATAAAACAGACCTTCAGAACATACAATAAACTGGATGTATTGTACAAAGAAACCATTACTAAAAATAGTTGTTTCTCAGTTTTCATTAGACAGAGGCAGAGATATATATATAAAAAAATTATATATCCAATCACGGGTTGAGGTGTAAGCATATTTTAATAAAAGAAAAAAGTGTCGTTCCCAGAGATTCCAGTTAGAAGACGTTCATTTCTTCTGCATTCCAATAATTCCACGAAGGGGTAGCACGCTGTTTAAATCTCTGTTGTCCCTTAATCTCACCCAGCCCTGAAAAACAGTATGAGAGGCGACCATAATTATTACAATAATAATAAAGAAGACACAGCTTTGCAAACCGTTTAGCAGTCAAGACACAAAATAAATAAAACCTTACAAAACGTTAAACTGATACATTTCAAATAATGAACATATTTCCTGATGGAATTCCCCCCCCCCCTTAAGTACAAGTGTACTGACACGCATCCCTGTGTCCAACTCCGTTGTGTGACAGCTCGACGGGGAGGGCCACATGGTGCAGCGTGCGCAGTAGTTACACACGCTACCACCTGACGTGCTGAAGGCCTCCCGGGCAAAACGCTCCTCCACAGGAAGAGCGAGCTTTGTAGTGCTGAGCACACCAACTGCGCTCAGCGAGGTGGCCACACAGGCGTCAGACGTTCCTTCCGATCTGAAGAACACTCGTCTGACACTGGCCTTAAGGGCCACTGTAGGCCAGGGGTCAGCAACTTTGGCCATCAAGAGGCTTTGGAAATACATTTCCCATAAGGCGCAGCCAATCTATTGAGTGGCTAGGCAGCGTGGGAGATTTCCAAAACATCTGCAAGCCAATATATGAATAAACGCCTTTAGGGAGAATTGACTCACATTTTTCAGTGTCTCAAGATCAGACACTAGATGTAACAGCAACCGGCAGCTTTAGGAATGCCGGATTCCCCCTACAGTACTCCAGCGCCTTCTTTCCGCTCCTCAGCAGCAATCCAGGATTGTAGCAGTAAAAGTGAAAATCAGCACGCAGGGGGTGTAAGATTGAATTAATTTATTAAGGTAAAAGATATAATTACAATATAAAAAGTGCATCTAAACGCGTTTTCGCAGTATGAAGCCGCTTCCTCAGTAGATGCCAATGTTTTCACAGTCCTGCTGTACCTATAGTCTTTTTGGAGGTTCCAGCTGTAAGGTTGATTTAGGTTGGAGTGCTATGCACTAGAGCGAGGTTCCAGCTGTAATGTTGATTTAGGTTGGAGTGCTATGCACTAGAGCGAGGTTCCAGCTGTAATGTTGATTTAGGTTGGAGTGCTTTGCTGGAATCTCGCTCTAGTGCATAGCACTCCAACCTAAATCAACCTTACAGCTGGAACCTCCAAAAAGACTATTTATAGGTACAGCAGGACTGTGAAAACATTGGCATCTACTGAGGAAGCGGCTTCATACCGTGAAACGCGTTTAGATGCACTTTTTATATTGAAATTATATCTTTTACCTTAATAAATTAATCTTACACCCCCTGCGTGCTGATTTTCACTTTTACTGCTACAATCCTGGATTGCTGCTGAGGAGCGGAAAGAAGGCGCTGGAGTACTGTAGGGGAATCCAGCATTCCTAAAGCTGCCGGTTTCTGTTACATCTAGTGTCTGATCTTGAGACACTGAAAAATGTGAGTCATTTCTCGATAAAGGGGTTTATTCATATATCTACCTGACATTGACATACTGCGCAATATATTTGTTTCTGTTTTATTTGAGGGCTGGACCCCACCTAAATAGAGGGAACATCTTAAAGAACACCCCCACTGGCTGGAAGAAGCGCCTGTCCCACCACACTGTTTTTTTCATATGCCTCTCTTTGAGGAATTGGGATATTTCCTCTAGTGAGTGGACACGAGCTGCTGATCTAGCCCACCCTGGACTTCTGTATAGGTGCACAATAACATACTGAACTGTTTCATCACCACAATCCCTATCCCACTCACTGTCATTTTATTTCAGTGAAATCCATTGGGAAGACATTCTCATCAGAAACCACTAGGTGGCGCCTGACATTCAGACATTTGTGCACCCCAGCACTAGTAATGTGGGGAAAGGGGGAGAGATTGTGTGGAAGGAATCCAGAAGGGATGTTTAACCTCTCTGTCCCCCCTCCCATTTTAACCTCCCTGGTGGTATTGCCGAGTGTGACTCGGGGTTAAATTTCACTACCGCAAACGGTAACCCCGAGCCACACATCAGGCTGGATGCATACTCCCCTCCTCCTGGCTCCCTCGCTGTCCCCCGCAGTGTGATCGTGGCGAGCTGCTTCCTGGGAAGGCTCCCTGCGAGTCACACGATGCAAGGGGTGGGACCAGGCAGCAAACTTAGAAAAAAATAATACACTGTATAATTCAAAGTGCAAGGTTTATGAACGGCCACAGGATAAGAAACAGACTATACATCGTCTCACCCTTGTTTTCAGACAGATTTCAGTGTTTTTTGTTGTATTTTATTGAATATCATTTATTTGCATTATTTTGGATAATTATTTTTGGGATAATAAATTATTATTCCGTGTTTCAAACTTTATCAGACTCCGTGTATTTACTATTTTTTTAAATATATTTATTTATAAAGGATTTAACCAGTAAGGACTCTTGATTGCAGTGCGTGATTCCTAATTATTACAGGCTAACTATGAACAAAAACATGTTTCCTTTTAGACGCTTTTAGACACGAAATTTGGAAAAAATTAGACCGCCAGGGAGGGTTAACCCTATAGTATCCCTTTAACATATCCATAACATTAATTTGTGTTAGCTCTTGTAAATATGTGTAGAATATCAATCAAATATTACTTACTAGTTATTATTTTGTCCTGGGTGTTTTTACAGCATTAGTTTACATATTTTATATTAAATTATAAAGGGGGTGTATGTTTAATTGTAGAAACCCTCCACATTGTTGAGTCATGTGTTTTACTTGCTATGCTTTAGATGAACAACCTTCAAGAATTCTTCTTTAATCTGGTCGAATTTGTGCTTCTCGTGGACAGCTCTCGCCGTGTTGGTTCCATCAAAAGGTTCTACGAAGACAAATAAGCATTAGAGATAAAATGTTCTAAAGAGGACGTTACCTGTACATATTATTCCAGGAAATTAGGAACATGCAATTTTAGGACTCAGATGGAGGACATTTGTCTGTTTTTTTGATACAGCCACATAGGAGATCTTTCATGTGACAAAATATCCTCTCTTCCCTTTCAAACACAAAGGAACTACAAGAATAGGCATGTAAGCGCCTGTAAATTGCAATACAAAGTGCACATGCACTGCCAAGGTGCTCTTTGGCTGCAATATCAGGGTGAATATCACTGCCATATCTCATCCATTGTGATATCACAACCAGTACTCACCCATTTCTAGCGTTGGGAGCCACCATCTTTCGCCTTCCGTAAGCGGTGCAAGAAATCTCATGACTGGTCTGTATCGGTGACCTCTGTGCGTCAATTTATCATAGATAAATCACTCTAGTGCAGGGAGTGAGCGGAGGAATCTCAGCTCACAAGTGTCGCATTCCCCTGTAGCATGCCACAGCAAGGTGAGCGACAGAAAACAAAATCTACCAGGGTATTCCTCGCTCAGCTTGGTTTAGCTTGGTTTTTTGGTTTGAGCAGCTCCGTCTACGTCGTCCAGTGGGGGAGTGGGCTCTCTGGGCTGCAATGCTCGACTCTGCCTTAACACGGTACCATTTTTTTTCCAAAAAACTGTCAAGAAGCAGTGTTTTTGTGCTTTTTCTTTTGGAAAATCATTTTAAATTATACAGTAAGAAATATTTGATAATATTCTCCGTGTATTCCACACTATAATAACTTACATAGGAGGCAGATGTCACCATCTGATGACCGACGTTACTGTGCCAGTTAAGGATCAGCAGAGGAAAATCCGTCCAAGACATTACCCAGCTGATTTTAAGAAGTGTTTGAACCTCAGGCATCGTGCCCATGGTGTCACAGTTGGGGCACCTTCTGAAGACCAAATGCAAATGAAATTGGTCTGCAACAAACAATTTTTATTTTGTCCTGCTCAGTTGCAGATGGAAATAGCTCTATATTTTGCACCCGATAGTGCCTTTGAAGACCCAAGTTATCTCGGGAGTGAAGGGGCCACAGTCCTGACAGCTGAATACAAACAATTTGGAAAAATTGCCATCTATCTCCCCATTGCAGTAAGGTTGTGGTGAGAGAGCAATGGCAGAAGGGAAAGACAGTGACGTTCAGGGACAACCATTTCCTCCAAAGGGAACCATGCGGAATGGCACCACTTTTATTCTTCTGTAAAAAGCTATTCTCCGAACACCATTATTTCACTGTTCTTTGAAGTAAATGCATTGGTGTTGCAAAGTGTTTATCCTCATAGACCTACCATACAAACTGCAGTGCAAACACTGGACAACTCAACACCACTGGGAACTACGTTGAAATGTACGCTGGATTACAACAGAAACTACAGTGGAAATCAAACAGAAACCTAATTGGAGAACTACTCTAAACAACTTTGGCAAAAATGCTGTTGGAAAGACTAGTGAAAAGTACGGCCAGCCACAGTGGACGTTCCCGAACCAGCAAGTTCACTGTAGTTTCATCCACCGCAGTTTGATGTAAACCTCGTACAATGAAGACACGGTGTTTTGTGGATAACCCTTTTGGTGCAAGTGCTAGGGGAGCATCAGAGAAGATCTCTGGATTTGGAAAACTCTCCATAGTTGTGTGTAAGTCGCCTTTAACAAAAGCAATTAAAAACGCATGGCAAAGAAAAACATACATAGTAGAAGCAATTCATTTTGAAGATGTGAGCTTGCAACAAAAAAAAAGTATAAAACACGTCTATCGTTTCACATAGAGAACACCCACAACACCTAAGTGAGCTCGAATTACATTACGCTACACAGAATAGTGTCACCGTAGGCGAGTGTTTAGGCAACATCAAGAAAATCATTGGAACATCTGGCTTATATTACTCATCTAGAAGCCAGGCTCTCATGCAGATACTAAAAACAGCACAGCAGAAAGGGGAGAAAAAATAAATGTGGAAACGTGCATCACAACTCTCCTGCATGGCAGCCACTCATCTGCCAACATCCTATTGCTCAAGTACACTCTGATCGCCCACACCACTGACTCAGTCACTGGAGAATGTCTGACCATGTCAATGACGACAACTTAATGGGAAGCCATTGATGCATTTCCAAATGATGAAGATCAATAGCGAATACATGGAAAGTACAGCAGAAGAGGAGCAGATGGTATGGTCAGGTATTTAAACCTATCTGCAGGGGCTTTTAAAAATAGAATTTATGACTAATCTGTACTTTCCGAAGAATAACTCATATGTTCAATCTTCAAGTCTCGTGAAATGATAGTTGTCAGAGTAGTTGTGACGGTAGTCCCTTCGGACTTGCGGTACATGGATCTGGAGACGTGTTTGGGAGGGGCGCGCTTGATGTTTTATACTGTTCCAAGCCCTCTATGTTGGAGTCACCCTGTGCCTGCAGTTCTATGTGCGGGGTGTTTGTGTGTTCTGTGCCCTATTCTCTGATGTGTGTTATTTTATTATTCCCTTATGTATTTATTGTAGTGTAATGTTGTATACACTGTCAGGATTATTCAGAGAAAGGTGAAAACCAGGAGTACTGGCAGCAGAAGAGAACAATCTAGACCAAATAGCCGATTTGGAAAGTGAGATAAATGGGAGAATTTTTCTGGTTTGACATTGCGACCTAGAATTTTCACTTCTCCAGTCATTCTCTGGAGTTTCACCTTTCTTTGAATAGACTTGTGTGTTGTTACCTGTATGTGTATCTGTAAGTAATGGATTCCTTTGTCTTTCCCGGTTTCTGTCAACAACACCTCCTGGAACTGGCTTAAACTAGTTCTCCCTGCCCCCTTTAGTTTTTTTTTTCACCATGGCATTTGTATTGGAGAGTGGAGGCTATTGGGAGGCTCTGCAGCATGGAAATGCAGGGGCATGTTTTCTATTGTTTTTCAGTACATTCCCCCTGTCTGTGTTTGTAACTGTAAACCCTGTAAATAAAGTCATTTCCAGTTTGGTTTTCACCCTGCAAAGAGCTCCGGTTATTGACTGGGTTTTGGGTCAGAGTCAGTACGCTTTTAGGATACCATCGAGCATTCTGCACACGGGTACAGGACTCGCATTACAGTAGCCATCTGCCATTTTTGACACTTTTCACTGGACTGTCATCGCTCAGTAGCTAGAGGACAAGAGATCACCATAAACACTCTCCCAGTATTACACAGGATGCAAAGAGGGTCCACGTTAAAACTTGTGCTCTGCAACAGGCATAAACCCCAATTCCATTAGAATACACAACACAATACAAACCGCTCACCGCATGGACGTTGGTCCCAATGAATACTTACATTATTTTCCTTATTAAAATCAAAACCAACAAAAAATGATAAAAAAAAAAATTAAAAAAAAATGGGTACTCAGAATCACTCAGTTCCCATGTATATTCCTCCCTGCTTGTCTTTTTACATTACTGTATCAGTACGACATTCAGTTGACAAACCAGCACAGCAATTAGTCAATCTATCAGGCACAATTTAACAGGCTTGTATCATAAGTAAGCGCTGTAAAAGGTACACTGGGCAAAAGACAAGACAATTCCACAATACATTAAGAAGCCAAGTCAACATTTCACCAACAGATACACAGGAGAGGTTAAGGCTCATCTTTTTCAAATATATTTCCCTTCTTATCATTAGGGCAACTTCATGTGTTACAAGCACCCCCATATATATTTATATCCAGCTGAAACAACAGCAATCAATATGCCTGCTGTAACAAATCTATCTTAATCCAGTACAGTGGTATCACTCGTGTTTGGAAGCCATCCTCACTGAGTAATTTCTACATTAGACTCTCGCTGCCATGCAACCGATGCGCGTTTCGCCACTCAGCTCATCAGGGATGTTGGGATGTTTTAAGCATTCACTGGGAACAATGTCCATGCGGTGAGCTCTTCAGTGTTGTGCATTATATTAACGGGGTTATTCAAAAAGCACAAGCTTGAGAAAAGCCGGGTGTTCAGCCGAAACGCTGCTGTTCATAAAATACTTCCTTGCTTCTGGAGTGTCGCGTCCTCCCGGCTTGCTTTTTTGTCTACATAGGGTGGCTTCCCAGGACACCAAATTTGCACTGACGATCCGTAGCATTGATGTATTGTACCCGAGTGCCGTCATCCCTTACTGCTAGTCACAAATACACAGACATACGCAAGGGTATATAGTAAATGACATCTAGACCGTCAGTTCTCGTACCTTCTATACAAATGTATTTGTTCCTCCATTCCATGCCTTCTGTCCTTGTCATAGCTTTGGCTTCACGTATAGATATGGTCTTTTTAGCCCACCTGATAATAAAAATAAATAACTATGGAAATAAGCATTTTACTAAAGTCAGTTATTTATGGTTTTACGTTTTATATTGCTGTGATTCTCTTAACGAGTCCTACGTCTCCAACAAATTAAATAAAAAATAAAAAAAAAGGGTAAAATAGATCTCTCTTCCCTTTGTGCTGGTCCAGATACAACAAGCTGTTGTAGCTTTTCAATGGGGATGTTGAAAGCACATCCGGTGGTAGCGCACGCAACCAGTGGGCACGCTACACCATGTGGCCCTTCCCAGCCGAGCTGTCACAAAGCTAACCAGGAACGTATTACAATTTGTTCCCAGCTTTTGCTCAGACAGTAGATCTCAAGTGTCGATTAGGAATCCCCCAAACTCAGAGCTGCATCAGCCCTTCGGGACCACCATAAGTAGGAGGGAGTGGAAGACACTGGTCACTTTGACTGTTCCTTTTGCACTGAATTGTACCTCTATTGGTTTTAATCACTTTGCAAATAAAAAAAAAATCTTTGGTTAAAGAAACAATCTACGTGAGCGAGTCTAAAACTCCATGAAATAAAAATTTAATTAGTGAGAGACCTTTACACATTCAGGACAAGAGTTGCAGATTTCGATGAATACTTACAGCACGTTACTTACTCAAATTCAACAGCAAAGTATTTGAGAAAACCGACAAGAAGTTCTCCTAGAGTTGCTTCGTTTTTGGAAACATACAGAGGGATATTGCGCGGAGCGTGATGGACAAGGTGCAACTGCATAGTAGAATTAAAACATTCCTGTCAGGATAAAAAAAAAAAAAAGCAAATTAAACATTAACCAATTTAGTGGCTTGCACGATACAGGCCAGGTGACTTCATTTGTATAACAGTTATTGGAAAGAAGCGGCAGCGCTACATAGAGACACTTACAATTTTTAAAGCAAACAAAAAGCAGGGCTGGGTCAACAAAAACATACGAGGCAGACAAAGTATTTTAACTAGAATGGAGAGTAATCCAGAGGTAAAAAATGCTAGATGTCCGGCTTTCTAGCTCCTGGGTTTTCGGCCGTGAAAAGGCTATACAAAAAGCATCCTTAGGAGGCAAAAAAAATTTGCAGCATATAAATATTTTTTAAAAATTGGTTTTATAACTCATGATAATGGTTAGTAGATTACCATGCGAAGGCAAAGTCATTTTAATGTCGCTGTATTATCTTAACCCCTTAAGGACGCAGGGGTGGCGCCCTTAAGGGGTTGATTTCGCCGGCGAGGCGTACAGGTACGCCTCGCCGACAGGTGCCCGTCACGCGGCACTAATTTTGAGCCCTACCCGCAGTCGGCGTGCAGTGCGCGTCATTGGCTGCAGGGGACTGCTTGATTTCAGGCCGCCCGTCTGCAGCCAATGACGCGCGCCACCAGTCAGCGCGCGCAGGCTTCGGGAAGCGGCCAAGGCGGTCCCATTGAAGACAGCGGGGCGTACATGTACGCCTCGCGTCTTCAAAGCCTGCGCGCCGCCAGGACGTCATGGAACGTCCCGCGGCGTTAACTGGTTAAAAGGGTTTCACTCATTAAATTTATTAAAAAAGTTTGTCAAATCTTCACCACTGACCACACTAATCTGTCCTACCCGCAGGGACAGAATTTACTCCTGTCACACGTAAACTGTATTTTCTGTAAGAACAGAAATTAGCACAGAAAACCCCTTTTGTAATGCAAGATAAGTGTGCCCCCCTTTGCAGAAACAAAATTCTCCAAAATCCAATTCCTTTCACTTGGTATTACTCTGAAGTAGCAAGCACCAGCTCTCACTGTAACAAAAAGTGCAACATAACTGTACTGCGGCATTACAACAACCAGGGAGATGGCAGAATACAGGGAGCTCTCTGGGGTCATTCACTATTGTACAGGTATAAAATTCAGGGGATTATAATGATTGATCATCCCTGCACAGTACAGATTCAAGGTGTTACTGTAATTTCCATACACAGGCATTAAGCAACATACAGATATTTTTATTTTCTATTGGTATTTGTGGAAGCTGCATTGCTAATAATCTCATTATGATCACTACCAATCCCCATAAGCAGGAGATGTGACCAATTTTCTTTTTCACATTTACTGTACTTAATGCCATACCTGCATGTATTAGAACACAAACCTCATGAAATTGTTCAAGATAGGGGGGACACCTTTAGACTTTTTTTTTTTTTAAACTGTCTCAGAATAGCAATCTCTTTGCAATTTTGACTTTCTACCCTAGATATAAATTATTAAACCTATCATGGGATGCGTAGTTAACAAAAACATGCTTGGTAGTGAATGGGTTAACAAAATTGCCACCCTAAATGCAAAGGAGACATTTCAATTGTTTAAATACACAACAGGGGTCATTTCATAGTCGTTTTCTAGTAAGGCTTTACTGGAAGGACCTTGGCTGCTGTGCTGAAGGGCATCATCAAATGTAATTTGTGCAGTCTGACCTGCTTGACTTTATAGTTTCTCCCACGAATAGGGAATATTTGCAACCCAAGTACGGTAGCTTACCAGATGCTTCATTATGTAAATCAGAAACTTTGATGTACACAGTGAAGAGAGCACATGATACGGCCAAATGTTATTCAGAGGTTAAAAGATAAAAAGGGCAAATCGTGGCACATATTTAACGTTATGGATATTTATATGCAACAACTGAGGTTGGATGAAGAGAACCTTTTAATCCATACAAATATAGCATACATAAAAATGAATACAAGATCTTCTATTTACTAGAAATCCTCAGGCTTTACAGCTTCTGCAGGAAGGTCAGGCGAGGGAGTGGCTCAACCAAATGGGGTGCTCTTGGTCAAAGGAGGCTGAGCACATGACTTTTATCACCTGCTGTCCCTTCAGTATAGAATGACCCAAAATGCCGAGTAGAAGGAGAGATAGAGCCAGAAGGACTAATCTAGAACCAGTCCTTGTAATGGTCAGGGAAACTGAGCCAAGAAAGGGACAGCCAAAACATGGCAGCGGTCAGGAAAAAAAATGGATATACATCTAAATGAGGAAAAACAAGGACTGTAGCAATGAGGATAGTCAAGATAAAGTGACCTCTGGTACAAAAGGAAATAAAATTACAATATGACATGCTTCAGCATAGCAAAATCAACAACAGGGAACAGGCTAAAAGGATCTGAGGTGTTATGTAGGAAGAGAACAGATCTCACTGGTTGGCATCACTGCACCAAAACGTGCAGAGAATGACACATGGTTCCTGATTTATTTATTTATAAAAGGATTTTACCAGGAAGGATACATTGAGATTTCTCTCATTTTCAAGTATGTCCTGGGTTCAAGAACATTGAAATGTTACAGAAATACAAAGTAGTAAAATGCAAGATATTAACACAAAACAAATATACAGATTAACAGAAAATAAATATAGTCATTATGTTACATGTTTACAGGTGCATTCTGGATTGAGGTATGTTAATAGGGAGCTCTTAAGTGACTTTAGATTGGGGAAGATTTGATGGCGTCTGGGAGGTTATTTCATAATTGCGGTGCTCTGTAGGAAAATGAGCATCGAGCCACTTTTTTTGTATTGTGGTATTGTAAGTAAGGTGCTGGTCCTGGATCGGAGGTTATAGGATGAGGGAACTGCTGGGGGAAGCAGCCTATTCAGGTAGGGTGGTATCTTCCCAGAAAAGCTCTTAAACACCAGGTTGGAAAAGTGAAGATTCCAGCGACGGCCAGTTTAGCTCTTTTAACAGGTCAAAGTGGTGGGTCATGCAGTTACATAGCACAAAGCGGCAGAACGAGTTATACAATGTAGTAAGTTTCTGAAGGTGTGTTTGCGGGCAGCTGCATACACTACATCTCCATATTCAAAAGCTGACATAAGCATTTGCTGTACAATCTGCTTTCTTACCGCGGGGTTCAGGCAGAATTTGTTTCTGTACAGGGCGTGATGCATGAAGAGTTCATGTTTCCACAAACGAAGCAGCAATGTGGGTTATAAGAATATTACACCGTATAGCGTCATTTGCCAAAATAACGGATACTCAAGGTGCAGCCTCAGTTGGCAAGGACACATAAGGAGTCAAAACAGCAGGGCACAAGGAGCGAGAGCTAGAAGCAATGGCATGTGCCCAGCAAAAGTTCATGGCATATGCATTTCAGGGCTCAGCATCCTCATCAGATAGGATGAATGGCTCTGTGACATACACCAATAGACTTACTGGAGTTTGCATCAGCTTGACAGTTCCATTTTTGCAAATTGTTACTATTATAAGCAAGTATACTTTAATCAAAAACGCAGGTTTCAAAGTTAGAAACAAAGTGATCAAAGTCAAATTATTATTTTACCAATGTTATCACGCACCTAACTGGAGCCATCTTCCTTGATTTTGCCAAGGCCTTGGACACAGTAGACCATGGCATCCTATTACAAAACTCCAGTATTGGTGATCTCACGCTAACCTGGTTTTGATTGTATGTATTCGATCGATCGCAATAGGTGTCCATTTCTGAAAGCGCTTCCCTCCCAGTCGAATGCAGTGTGCCCCAAAGCTCGATACTCGGCCCCCTGCTATTTATGATATTCATAAATCATCTGCTCAACGTCTGCAAAGCCTCAACTGTACACATACTACCGTAATCTATACCAGCAAACCAAATCTGCAAATTGCAACAATTCACAGAGGTAGAAAAGTGGATCAAAGAAACTTTTTCTAAATACTGACAAAACATAGAAAATGTCGGCAGATAAGAACCTTTCAGCCCATCTAGTCTGCCCAATTACATGGATACTTTACCTGGATTTATCTTTTGTTTAGGATAGCCTTATGCCTATCCCATGCCTGCTTAAATTCAATTACTGTTTTGGCCTCTACCACTTCTACTGGAAGACTGTTCCATGTATCCACCACCCTCTCAGTAAAATAATGCTTCCTGATGTTACTTTTAAACCTTTGCCCCTCTAATCTAAGACTATGTCCTCTTGTTTTGCTACTTTGTTTCCTTTTAAATATATTCCCTTCCTCTACCTTGTGGATTCCCTTTACGTATTTAAATGTTTCTATAGGTTTCATATCTCCTCTGTCTCGTCTTTTTTCCAAGCTATACATGTTAAGATCATTAAGCCTTTCCTGGTAACTTTTCTCCTTCAAGCCGTACACCATTTTAGTAGCCCTTCTCTGAACTCTCTCTAAGATGTCTATATCCTTCTGGAGATACGGTCTCCAGTACTGCACACAGTACTCCAAGTGAGGTCTCACCAGTGCTCTGTACAGTGGCATGAGCACTTCCCTTTTCCTACTGCTAATACCTCTCCCTACACAACCAAGCATTCTGCTAGCATTTCCTGCTGCTCTATTACATTGACTACTTACCCTTAGATCCTCCGAAATAATAACCCCTAAATCCCAACCCTCAGATGTTGAGGTTAGGACTGTATCAAATATTCTATATTCAGCCCTTGGGTTTTTACGTCCCAGGTGCATTATCTTGCACTTATCCACATTAAAACTCAATTGCCACAGCGCCGACCATTTTTTTAGTTTACCTAAATCATTTGTCATTTGGCTGATCCCTCCAGGAACGTCAACCCTGTTGCAAATCTTTGTGTCATCAGCAAAAAGACATACTTTACCATTAATACCTTAAGCAATATCACTAATAAAAATATTAAAGAGAATGGGTCCAAGTACTGACCCCTGAGGTACCCCACTGGTAACAAGACCTTGCGCCGAATAAACTCCATTTACCACAACCCTCTGTTGCCTGTCACTCAGCCACTGCCTAATCCATTCAACAATATTGGAATCCAAGCTCAAAGATTGCAATTTATTGATAAGCCTTCTATGCGGAACAGTTTCAAAAGCCTTACTGAAATCTAAATAAGCAAGGTCTACTGCACCACCTGTGTCTATTATTTTTGTTACCAATCAAAAAAAAAAATCAATAAGATTAGTTTGGCATGATCTCCCTGAGGTAAACCCATGTTGTTTCTGATCCTGTAATCTATGTGTTTTTAGATGTTCAACAATCCTATCCTTTAACATGGATTCCATTAATTTCCCCACTACTGACGTAATACTAACTGGCCTATAGTTCCCCGATTCCTCCCTACTACCCTTCTTGTAAATGGGCACAACATTTGCTAATTTCCAGTCTTCTGGGACGACTCCCGTTAACCGATTTATTTAACCAATCCTTGTTAACGGTTTTGCAATTACACCACTGAGCTCTTTTAATTAGGGATGCATCGATACCACTTTTTTAAGACCGAGTACCGATACTTTTTAAAAGTACTCACCGATACCGAGTACCGATACTTTTCTTTAATGTCATGTGACGCTTTCCAATAAGAACAGACCATATAAAAATGCCCCCAGCTCACATGTATATATCCCCCAGCTATAGCGATAGAGATATAGATATATATATATGAGATATATATATATTGGATACTGCCCCAGCTCACTCTTGGATACTGCCCCAGTTCATGGATTTGCCCCCCAGCTCACACATGGGTATGCCCCCCAGCTCACACATGGGTATGCCCCCCCAGCTCACACATGGGTATGCCCCCCCAGCTCACACATGGGTATGCCCCCCCAGCTCACACATGGGTATGCCCCCCAGCTCACACATGGGTATGCCCCCCAGCTCACACATGGGTATGCCCCCCCAGCTCACACATGGGTATGCCCCCCCAGCTCACACATGGGTATGCCCCCCCAGCTCACACATGGGTATGCCCCCCCAGCTCACACATGGGTATGCCCCCCCAGCTCACACATGGGTATGCCCCCCAGCTCACACATGGGTATGCCCCCCCAGCTCACACATGGGTATGCCCCCCAGCTCACACATGGGTATGCCCCCCCAGCTCACACATGGGTATGCCCCCCCAGCTCACACATGGGTATGCCCCCCCAGCTCACACATGGGTATGCCCCCCCAGCTCACACATGGGTATGCCCCCCAGCTCACACATGGGTATGCCCCCCCAGCTCACACATGGGTATGCCCCCCAGCTCACACATGGGTATGCCCCCCAGCTCACACATGGGTATGCCCCCCAGCTCACACATGGGTATGCCCCCCCAGCTCACACATGGGTATGCCCCCCCAGCTCACACATGGGTATGCCCCCCCAGCTCACACATGGGTATGCCCCCCAGCTCACACATGGGTATGCCCCCCCAGCTCACACATGGGTATGCCCCCCCAGCTCACACATGGGTATGCCCCCCCAGCTCACACATGGGTATGCCCCCCAGCTCATACATGGGTATTGCCCCCAGCTCATGGATATGCCCCACAGCTCAAACATGGGTATTGCCCCCAGCTCACACATGGGTATGTCCCCAGCTCATGGATTCCCCCCCCCCCGCGACAATACTTACCTTCCTGAGCGACGCCGGGAATGTCTCCGCGCGTGCGCTCGTTGAAAGGACCCCAGCCGCGACCACATGGGACCATTCCCAGTGTCGCTCAGGAAGGTAAGTATCGCGGAGAGCTCCAGGGGCAGCTGTCCGAATGCAGATAGAGCATTCGGACAGCCACCGCAGGCCATCGGATGCTGGCAAGCCGGCTCAATGCCGGCTTCCGGTATCGGGAAAAATATCGGGGGGTACTGCACGAGTACTAAGTACTCCTACATTACCCAGTATCGGCCCTGATACCGATACTAGTATCGGTGCAACCCTACTTTTAATAATTTAGGGTGGATCCCATCAGGCCCCATTGACTTATTTGTCTTTACTTTAGACAGCTGCTGTAGAACCTCCTCCTCTGTAAACGCATATGTAAATGTCTCCTTTAGTGTTTCCTCCTAACTGAGGTCCCTTTCCTTCCTTTTCTTCTGCAAAGACTGAACAAAAATATTCATTGAGGCAGTCAGCGAGACTTTTATCCTCTTCTACATTCCTTTGTTTTTAATCTAACTAATCCTTGTTTTACTTTTCTCGTTCATGTATCTAAAAAATGTTTTGTCCCCCTTTTTTACTGAGAGCTATTTTCTCTTCTGCGTGTGCTTTGGAAGCGCTTATAAATTGCTTTACCTCTTTCTGCCTAATCTTCTAGGTTTCCCTATCTTCTTCACTGAGTTGTTTTATAATTATTGAATGCTGTCTTTTTGTTCTTCACTATTTTGCAGAGTACCACAGTGGTTTCTTCCCTTTTTTGTTTTTGCTAACAAGCCGAATGCAATTGCCTGTGGCCTTCAATAATGCTTCCTTTAAATAATCCCATTTCTCCTGGACTCCCTTTGAACTCCTCCAGTCTGATAAGGACTCCTTCATACAAAATCTCATTTTAGAAAAATCTGTTTTTTTAAAGACCAAAACTTTTGTTTTTGTGTGGTGCGGCTCCATCCCTGTTCTAATATTAAACCACACTGACTGGTGATCACTACATCCCAAATTTTCACCTACAACGTCTGATACCAAACCATTTGTGAGTGTGGAATCCAATATGGCCTCTTTACGGGTTGGCTCCTCAACTACTTGTGTTAGAGATAATCCCAGTAGGGAGTTTAGAATATTTGTACTCCTGGTGCACCCAGCTATTTTGGTTTACCAGTTCACATCCGGAAGATTAAAGTCCCCCATGATAATAACTTCCCCCTTCATTGCCATTTTGGCTATTTCCTCAAACAGCAGATTATATAGCTCTTCTACTTGTCCAGGGGTCTATAGATCACACCTACACGAGCTACTGTATGATTGCCAAATGTTAACGTAACCCAAACTGACTATGTTCACCTCGCTCACTTTTATTTGGGTCATTTTTCACATACAGGGCCACTACTCCTCCTTTCCTACCTTCTGTCTTTTCTAGATAAAGAGTACCCCGGTATTGTTATGTCCCAGTTATTTTTCTCACTGAACCATGTCTCAGTAACCGCCACTAAATCTACTTTTTCAGCTGCCATCATTGCCTCCAGTTCATTGATTTTATTGACTAAACTGCGAGCATTTATAGACACGACTCTGAGCTTGTCATTTTTTACCCCGCATGTTGCTTGCACCCGCCGATTTAGTTTTGGGGGACAATCTGGCAGACAGTTTTTTACCCTTTTGTCCCCCCCTCCTAGTTTAAATATTCCTTTGTGAAACCTTTGAACTTCTCACTGAGAACCTATGTTCCCCTAGGAGTAAGATGCAAACCATCTTTATTATACAGTTCCTTTCTGCTCAAATTCGAGTTATCATGGGACACAAAGCCAAATCCTTGCTCCCGACACCATTCCCGAAGCCACAAATTAAATTCTCTAGTGCGCATCTGCCTATCCTGAATGTTATGCACAGGCAGAACTTCAGAGAATGACACAGTGGACGCAATCTGCTGTATTTCACCTCAAAAGAACACAAAAATTTTCCTTAATCTCAGAAACCTCATTGCTAGCCAAGTCATTTGTCCCTAGATGGACTAGAACGTCCACTTCCCCTTCCCGCTGTGCTTGTTTGACAATATTGAGAATACGTCTGTCTCTACGAGCAGTAGCCCCAGGAAGACCTCTCACCAAACCACTACTCTCCAGCTCAACACCTCTTATGATAGAAGGCAATTGTTGCTGGGTGATTCTATCAAGTCCCACCTTTTCCTTTTTGTCCTTGGTTGCAGTGCTGCATACCTTAGGCATAGTGGATGGTGGTTCCTCAACTATGGTGTCTGAGCCTACTTCCATCTTACCACTACACTCTGAAAGTGCCTCAAAAGAATTAAGAGCCACAGACTGTGGGACATGCCTTCTATCCACAAGTTTAAGTCTACCAGATCCTACAGTAGTCCATCTGCCGCTCCTAGGCCTCTGTGGCAGTGGCTTTGTAACAGTCATAGCCGGAGTTTGTCTAACAGATAATTTACAAATCTCAGACTTCAAACAGGCAATTTCCTGCTGCAATAAAGAACTGCCTACATATCAGGCACACTCCAAATCTCCAAAAATTGGATCTAAAGACAAATGCATGACAGCTCTTACACTGGACCAACCCTGCCATTATAAAATGAAAGAATGGATTTTAAACCAGCAAATCTTACCTTTTTGTAGGTTTTCTACCTCCTGTCTAACCTCAGACTACCTCCAGAATATCTCAAAGTGCATCACTTGGAAGGCTTGCACTTAGAAGGCTTCACAAGCCTTCGGATATGATGTTCTTTGGTACAGCACCTAAACTACACAAATTGCAAAATCCCCATCTCCGTGTCAGGACAAAATCAAATGGCACGCTGACCACAGTCACTTCTCTCAAATATCTAGGTATGTGGTTAGACCCAAATCTATCCTTTGGCCCCCACATAGAAAAACTCATCTAAACTTTACCCCAAACTAGGTGCCCTGTACAGAAACAAATCCTGCCTGCGCCCCGCGGTAAGAAAGCAGATTGTACAGCAAATGCTTATGCCAACTTTTGAATATGGAGATTTCGTGTATGCAGCTGCCCTGCAAACACCTCCAGAAACTACACTGTATAACTCATTCTGCTGCTTTGTGCTACAAAGTAACTACATGACCCACTATTGTGACATGTTAAAAGCTAAACTGGCCGTCGCTGGAATCTAGACGCACCCTTCACCTTTCCAGCCTGGTGTTTAAGAGCATTTCTGGGAAGCAACCACCCTACCTGAATAGGCTGCCTCCCCCAGCAGTTCCCTCATCCTATAACCTCCGATCCAGGATCCTGCACCTTATTTACAATACCACAATACAAAAAGAAAGTGGCTCGATCCTCATTTTCCTACAGAGCACCGCAATTATGGAATAAGCTCCCAGACACAATCAAATCTTTCGCCAGTCTAAAGTCACTTAAGAGATCTCTATTGACATACCTCAATACAGAATGCACCTGTAAACATGTAACATAGTGACTATATTACTTACATATTTATTTTCTGTGTTAATATGTATATTTGTGTTTTGTTTTTAATAGGTTGCATTTTATTACTTTGCATTTCACTACCTACTGTAACAAAATCAATCTTTGTGAACCCAGGACATACTTGAAAACGAGAGAATCTCAATGTATCCTTCCCGGTAAAATACTTTAGTTTGTTCATAAAGAGTTTACGTGTCGCAGTAAATCTACTTACTGGGTAACGTTTCTGAAGAGATGGAATAACAGGTTCAGGTCGGGCTAAAAGACAGAAAAGGTAAAATAGACTGATTGGAACAATATGAAGCACAGAGAACTGCAAGATGCATTCGGTTTCATTTCCAGTAAAGCGAGATGGCACATAGTGTTCCTGAAATCGAATATTCTGACATTTGGGGGGGGTAACCAGGTCTTTAATGCTTTTGAATAACGGATAACATACATGCAGGTTTGGTAACGTTAATGATAATAGAGAAACTAAAAATAGCATGCAGAGTCATAAGGTCCCGTCTTGCAAGTAACGTGTGTATGCAAAATAAATCCAAGAACAACTGAAGATAGTATTAAACGAAGGCGCATTTAGCATGGGGAATGCAGCAATTAATGTACGCAGCTTCCTTTCTAAATCTAAGAATTCCCTCAGTTACATGAAACATCGAGTAGCTCCCTCTTTTACAATGCCGAACAACATTTTGAAGTTAATTCGGAGACATCAACTGCGTCGGCCCCCGACCTACAATTCTTTGCACCATTAGTCTTGAGAGAGAGGATAAATATTTTTACCTTGTGTACTGCACTAGTAAAGCATATCATAGTTTCTAGTGACAGGAGTGTGGATTTTTTACCACCCGATGCTTGGGCCATGTAGTTTCAGGAGTCAGGCAGTTATCTTGTCCCTTGCCACAGGCAAGCAAAGCAATAAGCCATTGTTGATTATGTAAGGTCTATCTTCTACAAGTGACCATAGAAGTGATGAAACGGGTTGCATGTGGAATGTATTGTGGAGGGCTTTAAGAGAGATCTAGTGGGTGGAGGGCCTGGTCTCTTGATCGGGGGTATGTGGGAGGACTGACCGGATCTGGTGGTGGCATGGTAAAAGGAGACAGATATGAGGACTAGTAATGGGGTGGAAAGGAATGGCAAGGTCTGGTGGGGGAATATGATGGAGGTAGACCAACATAATGGTTTAACTGTAGTGGGAGACAAGCTGCCAAAGGGATACATGAAGAGGCTGCATAAAACCATTTACTGAGCATTTTGTGTGCATTAAAGTTAGAAATGTCCCCACAATCTGTAATTAACTCAAATGCTACAACCATAAAGTATTCTTATATCATTATTAAATGTCTATAGCAAAGGATTTGAGAAGGGCTCTATATTTCTGAATGATTTGACTTCAAATTTACATAGCAAAAATGTCTTGACCAAGAGAAACGTAGGGATTTTGTTGAGGGTTTTTCTTCACCAAAAATTTGATCTACAAATTGTCTAGTCCTGTAACAGAATTTTTCTTTTACTCTTCATCTAATTATTTTTTGCTTCAGAGTAAACACAAGCATTCAATTAATTAAATGTGCACCACGATCAGCAAGAAAAATTACAATTAATCAAATGGTTTTCAAAGAAACCACAAGTGTTTTACTAAAAGCTGCCTGATCAAATAGGGGACATCTGACGTTTGTCCATTGGTGAAAAGAAAAAAAAAATATTTCATTTTTAGTTGTTTGTTAAACATGTATTTATAAAAGAGCCAAATCTATTCCTGTAGCGCTGTACAATGGATAGGACACAACAACCTAACAAACCAGTTAAACTAACTGAAAGCAATGGGAAAGAGAACCCTGTACAAGCGCTTACAATCTACGGCTAATGTCAGACGAATGCAGTCAGAGCGCACTCTGCGTGTGTGCAGAACAGAAGGACGTACTGTCGGAAGATACTGTAGACACCACAAGGTCTGTTTTTGTTGACAAAAAAAGAAAGGAGGGAATTATGGGAAACCATATGAAAAATGATAAAAAAATTTGCGTCAAGGTGCTGGACGTCGCAAATGCTCTGCGTCTGACTTCTCGCTCATGCAGAACGTTACGCGGACGTGGCGCACTCTGCGTGTCTGTACTAGCAGTTTTACGTTCTTTCCTAACTTGCGTCCGTTTGCCACGTGCGATGTGCGTGCGCAGTTCGGTGCGGACGCACTTCGTGTGTGGGTCTCTATTACTTAGGATTCTATGATACGACGGACGTTAATCTGTGCGGGAACACGGACGTGAGCACTGCGTTTGTCTGACATGGGCCTAAGGAGTGGAGTGTGAGACACAGGTGTGAGACTATTGCAGAGCATGTGAAGTAGACTGCATGGGGCTATATGGGAGATGGATCAGGAAAGGTGCAATGAGGGTTATGGAGTGATTGGATAGGCTTCTTTGAAGTAATGTAAACACAGGAAGAATATGTAAAGACTAGGGATGCACCAATACTAGTACCAGTGCCGATACCGGCATTAGCACGAGTACTTGTACTCGTGCAAATGTCCCCAAAACCTATACAGAAAGCGGAAGTCAGCTTTGGGCCGGCTTGCCTGGAGCCAGAGGGAAGTGGCAGCTGGCAGAGTGCACCAACAGCAATTTTCCAGGCCACACTGGCTGGCCGCCAGCATGTGAAGTTTGTAATGTGGCTGCTGGGACCTCTAGCTGCTCTCTTGTGAGATCTTGCAGAGTTGGCGAGATCTCTCGAAAGCAGGACACCAGCAGGACAAGGTTGCAGCCTTCAGATGCCTGCGGCCGCTTGCTGGAACGCGGCTAGCCGTAGGGGCCTGGCAGAATCCCGTTAGTGCATTCTGCCAGCTGCCCCAGTGACTGTCTGAGAGATAAATCGGAGGTCCGACGTCTGTGTGTGGTCAGGGTGTGTGCAGGCCTGTGCAGTGGGTAAATGCGGTGTCTGGCCATACATTTCAAAATTCACATCAATTGGACAGGCTTTCAGCAAAATCCTAAATTATTTATTGGAAAGCGTCCCATGATATTAAATAAAGAGTATCAGTAATTGTTATCAGTGAGTACCTGAAAAAAAAAAGTGTTACTCTTTTCTTTTTTAAACAAAAGGTGCATCTCTAGCAAAGACTATAAAAAAAAACAGCTCAGTAAATGTTCCTAATGTGTATGTAAGGTGTACTGGAGTTCTGATAGACATGATTTCAAACAGATGACAATACTACTGCAACCAGATCTCATGTATCCATACAAGGTAGTACAAACCTCTGCAGAGATTCCTTCCCCCTCACTTTAGCCCACTCTCTATTCTCTCACTGGCTTTCCACAAAGCCCTCTGCCGGCTATGGTTAATCATGGAAACAGTGTCTTCGTTAATGATGACTGCTCCACCGCATAGCTGTGACTAACAGCCAGGCCCATAGGGGGAAAATGGAATATAAAAAAAAAAAAACGCGCTTTACATCATGCTCAGCCCCCACAAGATGTGAAACGCGCCTCACTTCGCAGATGCATCTTTATAAGGCTGTTAAATAAGGCTGGGGTCAGACTAAAGCATTTTTAACGTGCGTTTAGGCACACTTAATCACGGTCGCGGTAGCAGCAAATGAAGGGCAATGACAGCCAATATACGAAGTACGGCCGCACGAAAGTCCGGCCGCGCAACGCAAGTGGAAAATAAACGCAGAACCGCTAGTACTGACATACAGAGTGCACTGCGGCGGCATAGCAGCGTGTGTGCGTGATTAGGAGATGTTAGACGCTGCTAATGTCCAGCCTACATAAGGACCAGACGCAAAAAGTGTTTTGACGATCCGTAAAAAAAAATCACGCACGAAAATGCGCGTCTGACCATTTTCACGCATTCCGTGGAAAAATACGTCAATGCGTTCGGACGCACTTTTTGACGGTCGCTGCGAATAATTTGTTCGCTTGACCCTAGCCTTAGATGGAGAGGTACTAGCAAATGCTTCACACAAGAGAGTCACATAAATGAGAAGTGAACACGAGGACGGTACTTACTTTGTAAATAGTGCAAAACCATTAAAACCAGGCTGTAGCTGCTCAGGGTCCCACGGCTGGCGTCGTTTATTCCGTGGTGACTTGCCCACTTTTTAGCAACGAGTACAAGAGGGCGCACGCGGCCCTCTACTACAGAGAAAAAACATCTTTTAAAGGGCATTTTAAAGAAAAATAATGCATGAAAATAATATATAACGTTCTACGAATAACAATAAAAAGGTCTGTTAAAAAAAAAATATTGCAAAAAAAATAAAATTCTATCAAAATAAATTAATAGGTAACCTTTTTTTGGCATTGAAACATATTGGGATTCGCCTGTATAAACCTGGCGAACGAAATCACAGAAAATATGGGCATTTCGCCAACGTTTCAGGGCTCTTTGAAATTCTCTGATTAACCATTTCTTCTCTATGGGGAATTTCACCGTATTTCGCTGGCAATTGTATCCTGTCAGTTTAGTCCAGTAAGCTTATTTATTGCTTAAGCTGTGCTATACTACATACAAGGTTTCTCTTCGAGGACGTATCCTCCATATTGCTGTTTCAGTATTCCTACATGAGGGGATGTGATAAGCCCTAGGGAGTGTCATACATAGAACTTAAACACTTCATACATTGCACTTTATTTCCAGTGGGTTTTTCAACGTAGCCATTTTATATGCTGCAGGTGTCCTGTGGGTGCCGTGTCTAGTACTCAAATATATGTCCAGGCACACCCTAATGTTCAGTGAAACATAGGAAATGTCGGCAGATAAGAACCTTTCGGCCCATCTAGTCTGCCCAATTACATGGATACTTTACCTGGATTTATCTTTTGTTTAGGATAGCCTTATGCCTATCCCATGCCTGCTTAAATTCAATTACTGTTTTGGCCTCTACCACTTCTACTGGAAGACTGTTCCATGTATCCACCACCCTCTCAGTAAAATAATGCTTCCTGATGTTACTTTTAAACCTTTGCCCCTCTAATCTAAGACTATGTCCTCTTGTTTTGCTATTTTGTTTCCTTTTAAATATACTCCTTTCTCTACCTTGTGGATTCCTTTACGTATTTAAATGTTTCTATCATATCTCCTCTGTCTCGTCTTTTTTCCAAGCTGTACATGTTAAGATCATTAAGCCTTTCCTGGTAACTTTTCTCCTTCAAGCCGTACACCATTTTAGTAGCCCTTCTCTGAACTCTCTCTAAGATGTCTATATCCTTCTGGAGATACGGTCTCTCCAGTACTGCACACAGTACTCCAAGTGAGGTCTCACCAGTGCTCTGTACAGTGGCATGAGCACTTCCCTTTTCCTACTGCTAATACCTCTCCCTAAACAACCAAGCATTCTGCCAGCATTTCCTGCTCCTCTTTTACATTGACTACTTACACTTAGATCCTCTGCAATAATAACCCCTAAATCCCAACCCTCAGATGTTGAGGTTAGGACTGTATCAAATATTCTATATTCAGCCCTTGGGTTTTTACGTCCCAGGTGCATTATCTTGCACTTATCCACATTAAAACTCAATTGCCACAGCTCCGACCATTGTTTTAGTTTACCTAAATCATTTGTCATTTGGCTGATCCCTCCAGGAACGTCAACCCTGTTGCAAATCTTTGTGTCATCAGCAAAAAGACATACTTTTCCATTAATACCTTCTGCAATATCACTAATAAAAATATTAAAGAGAATGGGTTCAAGTACTGACCCCTGAGGTACCCCACTGGTAACAAGACCTTGCGCCGAATAAACTCCCTTTACCACAACCCTCTGTTGCCTGTCACTCAGCCACTGCCTAATCCATTCAACAATATTGGAATCCAAGCTCAAAGATTGCAATTTATTGATAAGCCTTCTATGCGGAACAGTATCAAAAGCCTTCCTGAAATCTAAATAAGCAATGTCTACTGCACCACCTGTGTCTATTATTTTTGTTACCCAATCAAAAAAAATCAATAAGATTAGTTTGGCATGATCTCCCTGAGGTAAACCCATGTTGTTTCTGATCCTGTAATCTATATGTTTTTAGATGTGGGACAATCCTTTGCTTTAACATGGTTTCCATTAATTTCCCCACTACTGACTGACGTAAGACTAACTGGCTTCCCCGAATCCTCCCTACAACCCTTCTTGAGCTGCTCTTTCACCTCCTACTTCTTGACATTTCCTCCTTGACATTTTAGATGTCCCTTATGTGGTTCATGATGAATAGCATTAGGGATGCACCGATACCGATACTAGTATCGGGCCGATATTGCCGTTTGCACGAGTACTTGTTACTCGTGCAAACGGCCCGATACATCCCGCCGATACCGGAAGCCGGCATCCGCGGGGCTGGGGAAGCTGGCCGCGTGCATGAAAAGCATGCGGCCAGCGTTCCCCTTCGGCGCGCCAAATACTCACCCTTCCTGAAGTTCCGGTCTCTGGGCAGTGATGCGGTCACGTGGCCGCCGGGCGCTCCTGTGACGCGGCCTCTCGGCTGGAGGCAGCGTCACAGATGCGCCCGGCGGCCACGTGACCGCATCACTGCCCAGAGACCGGAACTTCAGGAAGGGTGAGTATTTGGCGCGCCGGAGGGGAACGCTGGCCACGTGCTTTACATGCACACGGCCAGCTTCCCCAGCGTTCGAGCTGCGGGGCCAATCCATGAGACCTGCGGGGCCAATCCATGAGACCTGCGGGGCCAATCCATGAGACCTGCGGGCCAATCCATGAGACCTGCGGGCCAATCCATGAGACCTGCGGGGCCAATCCATGAGACCTGCGGGGCCAATCCATGAGACCTGCGGGGCAATCCATGAGACCTGCGGGGCCAATCCATGAGACCTGCGGGGCCAATCCATGAGACCTGCGGGGCCAATCCATGAGACCTGGGGGCCAATCCATGAGACCTGCGGGCCAATCCATGAGACCTGGGGGCAAATCCATGAGACCTGGGGGCAAATCCATGAGAGCTGGGGGCCAATCCATGAGACCTGGGGGTAAATCCATGAGAGCTGGGGGCCAATCCATGAGAGCTGGGGGCCAATCCATGAGAGCTGGGGGCCAATCCATGAGAGCTGGGGGCCAATCCATGAGAGCTGGGGTAAATCCATGAGAGCTGGGGGCCAATCCATGAGAGCTGGGGGCCAATCCATGAGACCTGGGGGCAAATCCATGAGACCTGGGGGCCAATCCATGAGACCTGGGGGCCAATCCATGAGACCTGGGGGCCAATCCATGAGACCTGGGGGCCAATCCATGAGACCTGGGGGCCAATCCATGAGACCTGGGGGTAAATCCATGAGACCTGGGGCAAATCCATGTGACCTGGGGGCAAACCCATGTGAGCTGGGGGCAAACCCATGTGAGCTGGGGGCAAACCCATGTGAGCTGGGGCAAATCCATGTGAGCTGCGGTCAATCTCATATAAATTTTTATGAGGTCTGTTCCTATTGGAAAGCGTCACATGACATTAAATAAAAGTATCGGTACTCGGTATCGGTGAGTACTTTTAAAAAGTATCGGTACTCGGTCTTAAAAAAGTGGTATCGGTGCATCCCTAAATAGCATAAAACCTGACTGTATCCCTAATCACAGGCTTGTTCTTTCTAATGAAAAATAGGTTTAGAAGATTTTGCACAAAATACACAAGTTTTAGATTTTCAAATGTTCCAAGGGTGCACAGCCTAATGTAACAGGCTGCGCACGCCAGTGCTAGGACTCATGTAAAGCGAAATGAGATGGAGTCAGATGTCATAGGTACTGTAGGCGTTATACTATCGCAAAGTTGCCATGAGTCACATGGCTAATATATTAGGATTATGTAATGAGGGTATAGCCTGGTTCCAGAGAACAATGTAGGGGAACAACTTTTAGTTCGTTGAGTTCTGGACTTCGGAACCAATGTAACTAGGGCTGAAACAACTAAATCGATAATGAAAATAGTTGACAGCTATTCTCATAGTCGAATAACCCCTTAAGGACCAACAACGTAACATTTACATCATAAATGCATTGACTTTAAAGACCCTTGGTCCTTAAGGGGTTAAACGTGTGTGTACAGAAATCGATTAATCGAGTCAGACTTTTTTTAAAATGTTTATACCCTCACACGCTATTTTGGAGCCGATTTGAGAAGACGCGCTGCTGCTTTAAGATTTAGTTCTAGGGTTAAGCCAGACCTAGTTTACAACAGTAGCAGGACTACGGTACTGGCACTGGGTGGAGAAGCTGCACCAGTACCTTTGTTTCATCTTTACTTTGAGCCGGAATCCTCTGCCACCAGCTCACCCTAATCTGGTCCGAAGCTGCCATCCCTCCCTTTGGTCCACTCCCTTTACCTAAACTCCCTCTCACACTCTGGTCCAGTCCCTTGCCCAAATTTGCTCCCTACCCCACTCATCTTATTAAAGTGGTCAGGCTGCATGGAGTGCCCCGCTTCTCACACCACTTTACGTGCGGTCATCAGGTCTATCAGAGTACTAAAGCAGCATTCATTCGAGAAGAAAGCAGACAAAGGCTTGAGCTGTGCACGTAACATCAATCCATTACTCTGACCCAGTGCTTGTCTCCCTTGTGTTCCGCAATTTTCGTATGTATGTTACATATACTACTCAAATTGCATTCGAAAAAAAAAAAACGGGGTCATTTTTACATAGTTTTACCTAAAAAAAACCATTTTTTTTATTTTTTATCTAATGAAGCGATCAAAAAAAATATAAAAAAATAAGCGGCCAACTAATTGTTCAAAATAATCGTTAGTCGCAGCCCTAAACGTAACTATTAATTTTACTTGATGTAGGTCTTGGACATGGGCTTCTTGGCTTAAGTAATATGCAAAATATGATCTAAATTTATTTGCACAACGTACAACCCTCCATACATTACTTGCGACAAACTACTGCAAGATGAGGACTAGCAGGGCTATTCAAAAAGAGGTGAAAACCTTGAGAATGACTGTAGAATTGAAAATTCCAGGTCAAAATAGTCAAACCAGAAAAATTATCCCATTTATCTCACTTTCCAAATTGGCTATTTGTTCATTCTCCTGGCAAGTCAAGGTTTTCACCTATCTCTGAATAACCCTGTATATAACCCCCTCTGCCAAAGAACTCATTATCAGCACTATAAAGTGATCACAAATGTAACAAAAATCAGACTCCTGGGAAAAAACAGCACAAAGGCAGGGCATAGCAAGGTGTTTTGGAACTACATTTCCCATCATAAGTCCCAGCCAAGTATCATGGGAAATGTACTTTCAAAACATCTAGGGAGGGTGGGGGCAAGTTTGCCGACTCCTACACCAGGTGTTCATGCAGTACTAGGTGTAAATTTTAACTCTTTGGAAAATACACAGAAAGAGGGGGAAATGTATTATATTTCGAAAGAACATTTTCAAAACTTACTGTGTGCATAGCTTCTGAGAAGGAATGTGTTTCTGATCCCAACAACATTGTTTACATTCAAGTCAAATTCCACACCACTAGAAAGAAGAGGGTAGAATTACCACAAATACTATGTATTCTTTGATCAAGTAAAAATATTACGTTGCCTGGCCACTTTGTAAAATTCACTGCTCCGAGGGTTGTAGTTTAAGGTTGTATACATTTTTTAAAAGCACTCATGATATACTAAAGGCTATAGATTTGCACTACTGAGTTTTTATATCCAACTAGCTCGGTTTTCACAGTTGTCCCAATGCAGATTCAAATCTTCTTCAAACAATTTAACTTACTGGCTTCAAAATATGACAAAACTCTCCTTTTCACGTCTCTGATTAACCCAGTCACTAGCAATAGGTTTTCCATAAAACCACTGCCAGGACCAGGTGGATTTTGGAAAACCATTGCCAACAGTGTTAAAAAAAAGGGACCCGCCTATAAATTTTAGGGACCATAATTACAGGCAGAAGACTCCCCCTGCTGGGAACCTGGCTGCAATATCCAAGGTGCTTTAAATTTGGTGGGCACATTCTGAAGACCATTTGCAAGAGAATTTTACTATTCCTTCAGAATGTGGCCAGATCAGGTTTACATGATGGTGGGCTTCTGTAGGAGCTTTTTGTACATCAAATATACCTGACCATGGTAATGGAGGAGTTTCCCATATACTTCATGGGCTAAAATCTTTCCTCATCTTACATTTATCTGTGGTATCGAAATTCCTGTGCAAATTTAAAGTGAAAACTGTACCTCCAGAGCGCTATATGTAAATCCTCCAAAGCACCGATCTTTGAAGCATCCAAAGCATTCTAAACCTTACATAGGTAAAACTAGCAAAGTCAGGAACAGAGGGATTTAAACGCTTTTAAAACAATACAAATGTAGCACACACCTTATCTGGAATTCTAGAGCTCTAAATTATCTGATGGGGGGGTATTTAGGTATTAAAAAAGGAGTTTATTTTGTTGTATAGAATTTAAACTGGAATTTTCAGATCCATCTGGAGTAGGGGTACTCTGGGTGGATGCTGCCGCTTGAGAACCTGGCTCTCAACCACTGCAGCAGGTCGCGGCATTGCTGGGCACCTCTGGGCAGCCCCAACATGTGACATGTTGCATGGACTCTTGCTGACACGCAGTATGTCTGAAGAAATGCTGCAGAGCGCTCCCAGCGTGTGAACATGCTGGGAGCTGCAGCAGAAAGGAGATTGCTGTTCTCCAGCCACGATCTCCTTCCTCCAAAAACATTAGATACTCCTGGATTCTGAAATCTGGAAGAATTCGAAATCCAGATAAAAAAAAGGTGCTACCCACCTGTAGATCATTTAAAAATTCAAATTTTTAAGATGTTAGGTAGAATTCAGAAATTAGGAATACACACTTAGAAGACACAGCGGAAGTTTTGTAATGGCTGACGTTACATGTGCAAACACATAAAACAGAATAAACGTTTTACCTGATTTTATCCCTGAACTTCACAATTGGCACTTTAGCTCGGATTAACTGAGGTCTCTCGATGTATGCTGTGAACAAAAAATGCATTATACGTGTGTATAGAAGCACTCACTAATCACCAAATACACCCCAGTCCATTCCCTAAGGTCAACCAGTGACCTGCGCCTAGCTTCTCCCTGCATCACCTCTTCCCATGATAGACTGCAGGATTTCTTACGCGCAGCCCCCATCCTCTGGAACGCTCTCCCTCGTACGGTCAGACTTTCCCCTAGTTTCCCTTCAAGACATTCATATTTAGGGAAGCATACCACCCGACTCTCACCTTGCAGTCCATCACTCTCACCTTGCAGTCCATCACTCTCACCTTGCAGTCCATCACTCTCACCTTGCAGTCCATCACTCTCACTTGCAGTCCATCACTCTCACCTTGCAGTCATCACTCTCACCTTGCAGTCCATCACTCTCACCTTGCAGTCCATCACTCTCACCTTGCAGTCATCACTCTCACCTAGCAGTCCATCACTCTCACCTAGCAGTCCATCACTCTCACCTAGCAGTCCATCACTCTCACCTAGCAGTCCATCACTCTCACCTAGCAGTCCATCACTCTCACCTAGCAGTCCATCACTCTCACCTAGCAGTCCATCACTCTCACCTAGCAGTCCATCACTCTCACCTAGCAGTCCATCACTCTCACCTAGCAGTCCATCACTCTCACCTAGCAGTCCATCACTTCCTGTTTCCACACCCAACCCTCCTAGATTGTAAATTCCCAAGGGAATAGGGCCTTCGTTTCCTCCTGTACCAGTTTGTCAATTGTTGTTCAATGTAATGTAATCCTGTCTATATTGTGCCCATTGTACAGCGCTGCGAAATATGCTGGCGCTATATAAATAAAGAATAATAATAATAAAACAGAAGAACTCCAGACACAGAGCTGCACCATATCACAGCAAGAAAATTAAGTTGTTTGGGCCCTCCCAACATGTGTCTAAAAAGGCAAATACTGTGAGAATGTAGAAATACCAAAAACTAAAACGGTGTTCCCATAAATGGTGGAAGGGGGAAATTAATTATATACTAATAACTTACCTTTTAATAACCATCAGGTTATCATTTGGAGCAGGTAAGAAAACAAATATAGCCATAAGGCCGCACTCTGGAAGTAAAGAATGTGGCCATCTTTATGGTTATTTTGTATCACACACAGTCTGTCTATTTTGTTACTTTGTATTTTTCATTGAAAGGAGTTGCTGGAAGGACACACACAGACAAGTTTAACATTAGATAACGGATTTTCTCATTTCCCCATTCGTGGGAATGCCTTTTAAGTCATTTCCTTTTGGTGTTTATGGATTTTTAAGGTCCCTCTCCCCATTCCAGGTGCAAATTTCATTGTTAACTGTACCAGAAAAAGTATATGCCTTACAGGTACTGAAATGCTACTCACAAAGTCTACTGTAGAAGTGTATTTGGAGTAAGCTGAGTATATGCATTGCTTCAGTTTTCTGATTGAGCTGCAGGGAGGAAAAAAAAAAAACGGTAATGCAAGCATTTAACCCTATCAGTGACCGGTCATTTCAAGTCTGCATGTCACAGCTGTATTCAGTCACCAGTCTCCTCTGTTTTTCTGTGAGGTACTTGCCTGAATTACAGCCCACCCCCCCGTTCCAGGTAGCCAAGAGACATTTAGTGGCACCAATGTAAAGTAATTCTTGGGATTTCAGGTAAATCCACTGCAAGGGAGTAAAGCCTGAGAAATGAGCACCTTTTAATGCCAAGGAACACTGGAGATGCGGAGGTATTTATTTATAACCCAGCATTGAGCCGAGACTCCGCATTGATGAGAACTCGACTACTGATCTAAACAGACTAATGAACAAGAAAGTGTGTAAATACCAGCACCAAAGTATATACACGATACTATACGTTTCTCAGTAAATTCCCCTCGTCTCCTCTTTCCGACACCAGCAAAAAAACATGAGAATATCGATTGGGGAAGTCACTGTATGAAAGCATGAACATCAAATCATAGCGCAACAAAATAAAAATCATGAATGAACATGACCCCTTAGAAACGCACTCACAGGATCCAAGATGTTGAATGGCCCGTAGAGATATTGATGCAGTCGCTCCTCTAATTGCATTGGCTCACCGTTGAGATACTGAGTTTTGGACTCAAATTTTCGGCCAAATCTACTGGATGCCGATTCCGTCCACCAATATTTAAATATTGGTGGACGGAATCGGCATGAAGTAGATTTGGCTGAAAATTTTGAGTCCAAAACCCAGTATCACAACGGTGAGCCAACTGAAACAAACAGGAGCAACTGCATCAATATCTCTACGGGCCATTCAACATCTTGGATCCTGTGAGTGTGTTTCTAAGGGGTCATGTTCATTCATGGATTTTTATTTTGTGGAGCTATGATTTGATGTTCCTGTTTTCATACAGGGACTTCCCCAATCGATACTCTCATGATCTAAACAGACGTCTGTTCAACCAGGGATGAACCTCAATACTTATTCAAGGCATAAGGAGTAAGAAATTAACACTGATTTTGCTGCATTTCAGGATTAGTAAAGGTTTGCGCCTTATCCTCCGTTGACCTGGTTTTGACCCCTAGCACAATATATACATTTTTTTACCACTGTACCTGTAATGGAGTACTCTAAGAGTGGAAACCAGGAGAATGGCTGGAGAAGTGAAAATTCTAGGTCAAAATAGCCAAACCAGAAAAATTTATCGCACTTTCCAAATCGGCTATTTGGTCTAAATTTTTCTCTTCTCCTGCAAGTTCTCCTGGTTTTCACCTCTCTCTGAATAGCCCTGAGAGTCTAACATCTATGAATAAGGTTAGCTTCTGTCCATAAGGCCTTACAGATGAAACCCAGCACAATTTAGATCCAAGAGTAGGAATTGTCAAATTGAAATGAGACAGGTCATCATACTAGAAATTCCCTTCAAACTACAGAAAGCAAAACGCCACATGAAAATACATCTAATAATGTATTACTTTGTGAATTTTATGTATTTTTGAAAATATACACTCATTTCAAATCTAATGACTGTAACACTCCATAAAAGTTGGGACAAGGGCAATTTAGAACTAATAGCGATGTGACACGTTGAAAAAAGAAGGGGATGTGAAACATGTGAGGCAAACGTGTAATCATAGTATATAAGGAGCCTCCAAAAAAGGACTAGTCCATCAAGAGCAAGGATCGGTCGAGGCTCACCAATATGCCAACAGATGTGTCAGCAAATAATCCACTTTGAGAACAACGTCCCCAAAGACAAATCTGTAGGAATTTGGGCATTTTACGTTCTACAGTGCACAATAAAAAATAAAAATTTGAGGAATCCGCTCAAATCTGTGAGTAAAGGGCAAGGCCGAAAACCACTTCTGAATGTGCGTGATCTCTGATCCATTAGATGTCTCAAACACAGTCATGAGTCTGTAATGGATATCCTGACCTGTGATTGGGAATACTTTGGAAAACCTTTGTCAACACAATTCGCTGCTGCATCCACAAATGCAAGTTAAGGCTTTACTATGAAAGCAGAAGCCGTACATCAACACTGTCCAGAAGCGCCGCCGACTGCTCCGTGATCCGAGATGGACAGTAGCACAGTGGAATCGTGTTTTATGGTCCAAGGAGTCAACATTTCAAATAGTTTTTGGACAAAACAGCCGTTGTGTTCTCCAGTCCAAAGAGAAAATGGTATGGGTGGGGGGCGTCAGTGCCCATGGGTTGGGTAACTTGCATATCTGTGAGGGCACCAATAAAGCAGAAAGATATGTACACATTTTGCAGCAACATTTGCTGCCATCCAGATGTCATCTATTCCAGGGACGTCCCTGTATCTTCCAGGAGGTCAACGCCAAACCGCATTCTGCCTGGATTAAAAGAGCATGGTTGTGTAAGCAGGGAGTACGGGTGCTAGCATTGCCTGCCATCCAGACCTGCCAGACAGACTGTGTGGCACAATATGAAGCTCAAAATAAGGCAACAAAGGCCATGCAGAGCTCCGCAGCTGAAGTCATGCATAATGGATGAATGGGGGGGAAATTCTGCTCACTAAACTCATCCAATTGGTGTCTTCAGTGCCCAGACGCTTAATAAGTGTTATTAAAAGGGAAAGGTGATGTTACACAAGGTAAACAGTCGAGTGTACCAACTTTTGTTGAGTGTGTAGCAGTCAGATTTGAAATTAGTGTATACAGTATTTTCAAAAATACATTAGATTCACAAAGTAAACCATCAAATAATGTGAATTCAATATGGTACAGGGTGATTGAATATAAAAATTGACTGTCATTTGCATCTACCATATTGTCCCCAAACGTTTTCGGAATTGGGAATTACAACAATAAATGAAAGAAAAAGCAAACTTACTAGTTCCTCATTCATAACCATACACAGGTCGGCATCACTGCTTCTGCTGCCAAATCCATTCAGAGAAGAACCCACGAGGTAAAGCCTGCTCTCTGGATAAAAAGAACACTATTATACCAGATCTGGTCAGAACAGCGCTAGTTACAGATACCACAAGCAAATGGATAAACCAGTGGTCCCCAACCCTGCCCCCAGGGAACCCTAACAGGCCAGATTTTAAGGATCACCTTGTGGAAATGCAGACTGAATCCTGCAATCACTGAGCAGCAAATCATATCACCTGTGCTGCGCTTCAGAAATCTGGCAAACCTGGCGTGTTAGGGATACATGAGGACCATGGATAGGAACCATTGGGATGAGGAGTGGTACTTACGGGGAAATATGTGTTGTATCTCCCTCTGAAGTTCTGCTCGACAAACGTCTTTCTTTTTCAAGTCGCTAAGCTGCTGCTGACAAGCCTGAAACAGCTCCATTATCTGCTGGCTCAGCTGCGATGGGGACAAAACACAGCAGCTTAAAGTAGAAATACAGTATGGCCTCTTTATTATGAAACAAAAGTGAGAAAACGTCAACATTTATTAAAGCAACACAACCAGATGGCAGCCGGAGAATATGTACTTTTTGGGTTGTTGTGTAAAGATAAAAAAAAAAAAATTTAATTCAGAACATGTGTTATTTATTAGTAGTTCAGTGGAAATCGTCACTGCTTCTGTAAACTCCAGAAACACGCAAAACAACGTGCAATCTAGAAATCATGTATCTAATAGTCAAATTATTGTAAAATTACCCCACGTCAGGCCTGTCGATGTATAGTATATCCACTCCTAATCAAAATGTTTCACAAAGAAGAACTAGATACAGAATGCCCTTCCTTTGCAGATTTGAAGGTCAGAAGAAACAAAATTGAGTTTATACTAGGTCTAAGACTTACCTTTGTGACAGCAATAAAAATAATCATCAAAGTGATTAGGAGAAGTCAGCAGCACTTTGAAGAAGTGGAAACAATTACTGGGCTCTCAGGGGAACCATGGGTAACTTGGCTCCTAGACTGTTACTCCTGGCTCCAGAAGGTTTTGAATATTTTACACAAATCTACATAGGAGACTTTGCTTGGCTCCAGAAAATGCAGTTGGCTCATTATGTGGGTATAAGTTTGTCAGTGAAACCAGCGAAGGACTGTGGGATTCTTATTGGATCCCATGGCAAAATTAGGGATGAATGACAGCTGTTACACAGTATTCACACACACACACAATTTAATTTAATGAATGGTGTTCCGAATTAGGTGTTTCTATATCATAGTGGTCAAACTCCAACCCCCCAGATGTTTCAGAACTACAGCTCCCATGATTCTCTGGCCATCATCTGGGTGCGTGGAGTTTGAAATTCCTGGTCTATATGGTCATCGGTCTACACTAGCACGGCCAACTCTCGCCTCCAAAACTTCAAGGGCAGCTCTGGTCCTGTGGAATGACTTGCCTCGCCCCATCAAACTCTATGATCTTCACGCCTTTAAGAAATCACTCAAAACCCATCTCTTCAGATCAGCGTACCACATCACTGATGCAACTCCTCCCTCTGTTCACCTACTCACACATGATTGAAGCTGCTCCTGTGGCCCCACCATTCTCAAACCACTGGCACTAATGATCCTGCTGTCCAGTACAATTCCCCTCGTCTTCCACAACCCCAATCCCTCTAGACCAGTGTTTCCCAAACCTGTCCTCAGGACCCTCTGCCTCGGCACTTTTTCCAGATATCTGAAGCACAGCACAGGTGATATGATTTGCTGCTCAGTGATTGCAGGATTCAGTCTGCATTTCCCCCAAGGTGATCTGCAAAATCTGGCCTGGTTGAGGGTCCCGAGGACAGGTTTGGGAAACGCTGCTCTAGATTGTAAACTCCTATGAGCAGGGCCCTCTACACCTAGTGTTTCTATCCTATGTCCAGTTATCCCTATCTTGTTACTGTAAAGCGCTGCGGAAACGGTTGGTGCTATATAAAATGATAATATTTTAGTTTAACCCTTTAAAAAAGGACCAAAACGTAACCTTTACGTCATAAAAGCATTGACTTTAAAGGCCCCTGGTCCGAAGGGTTTAACACTGTTTTGCATAAAATATTCCAATAACAAACCAGATTACAGGCCTTGTTTTTACAGCTCCAACAGTTTCTGAAGTGTCTAAGCAATAAATAATGGGGAATTAAGAAAATGACATTTAATACCTTGTCTTTGGCAGCAGGTAAAGGGAGCTCCACGGGTTCAAACAGCCACGAGTCTCCTGTGTTGGAAATGCATTCATTTGTTTCAGGAGCTGAAGGGGACTGCAGCAGTGGCAAAGGAACAGACCCCTGAAATGATCTTCTGAGGTCATCTCTTAAAGGCACAGATGGGTGAAGAACAGGCAAAGGTTGCTGAGGTGGCTGGAAACACTGTCTTTTGACATCATACGGATTGTTCCCCTCATCACTTCTCCTCCTAGAAAGGGCAAGAAAACACGGTCTTTCCAGTCTGTGACATTACAAGAACCACCACCCAGCATCTCAGACACATAATCTCTGCAAGAAGAGTGTGAATCTAGATAAGAAATTATATGATGTGCACTGGGAAAACACGACAGCTGCAATAAATCGGCAACCAAGGCTTACTTTTCTGGAAAACAGAAGTTTCCAGTACTGACAAAAAAACAAAACTATATTTATATTGGAAAAACTAACATTTTAGTAAAATAAGAGCGCACAAAATAAAACACTTCTGAGAGAGAAAAAAAAAATATATAGGCTGTAACAGAAGCTTACCGTAATAATGACTGAATATGTAGAATCTGAGTAAGTAAAAAGGATAATCTGGGCAAAAAAGAACCTGTATTCACTGTGCACGTCTTGCAATTGAACCGAGAAAAGCATCATTACAAGGCTAGATTTTGGCAGATAATCAGAGGCAACTTTAAAAGACACGCACACACAAAAAGGGTTATTCAGAGAGCGCTGAACTTACCAAATTGTGAATGTCAAAGCAGTTCGGCTATTCAGAGAGCTGTCAATTCACCAAATACTGGTGAATTGACAGCGAAATATGGTGCACTTCTCTGCAATTTGGCAGCAGCGAAATTGTCCCATAGAGAATTGTGAATCTATTCAGAGAATGCCGAACTGCACCAAAGTATCCGTGAAATGCCCTGAATTTCGGTGGTTCAGTGCGACAGGTTTAAAGAGGTGAATCCCATAGGATTCAATGTAAAAGAAATGATCATTTTTATTTTTAATTCAATTGCTTGTTTTCATTTTCAGCAAAAAGTCTATTTTTTTGGCGATATTTTTTATTCCCATTGTTTTTATTCTGTAATAGACCTTTATTATTTTTTTAGGACTATTTTTATGATTTCCACACATTTTTAAACACCTTTAAAAGAATAGCAGAGTTCTGCCCCCCTCCCCCTGCAGTTCAGCGCACTTCAGGGACCCTGCGATCAATAGTTAATTCACTCCAGAGTTGGCAAACTACAATCGCCGAAGCGCACGGAACGAGAAAGCACCAAAATTTCAGGGGTTCTGAATATCCCTCAAAGTCTCTGATCAGGTCTTTATTAGTCTTAACCCTTTCACTACCACGCAACTTTGTTGAATTTTTTTGTATTTATATTCATTTGAAACAAGGGACGTGTAGTTCGCAAATCTAGGGAGAAAATTTTTTGTTGTTCTTTGCTAAACAAAAAAAATTAGCTGAAACATAAAATAAAAAAAACCTAGCAAATTAACATTATTTTCCCCCCTCATCAACGTTTTCAAGAGACCATGAGAAACATGATGACACAATCGCAACAGTGTAGTAGTCTGAATGGATATGGAGTAGAAACACTTAGGTACAATGAAGGGTTGTGCCTTTGTCGGGGGTCAAATAGCTACAGGTACAAGGACTGACATTACTTACAAAGCTCTCCATAACCGCGCCGCTGCCTACATCTCTCTTATTACCAGGTACATACCACCGCTTCACTGTGCCAATGATCTGATGCTATCAGTTCCTCGTACCCGCACCCCCAACTCTCGTCTTCTCCCAAGATGCCCCCTTTCTATGGAACTCCCTTCTCCTGCAACATCAGACTCTCCCCGACCCTCCAGTCCTTCAAGAAGACTCTGCAAAACACATTAGAGAAGCCCATCGGCTCGCTCCATGATCTCCTCACTGTCATCTCCTGCTCCTCTTCCCATTCAGCCCTCCTGCAACCCACCACTCCACTTACCCTATTCACCCTCACCTAATGGGTCACCCCTCTCCTCTTAGATTGTAATCTCGAGCAGGGACCTCTCTCCTACTGTTCCGTGTGTGTATATTTGTTATTCTGTCTCTCCCATTGTGCAGCGCTAAGGAATCTGTTGGCGCTTTATAAATAAATAACATCTACTTCAGTGATATCCAAACCTGTCATCTCATGACTACAGCATCATGGGAAATTAAAAACCCTGCTCGTGCCTTACTACACTGCTTTTTCGTACTGTATTCCAGCATCTATGCAAAGTGTCTGCACTGCGCAAATAATCACAGTTGACCTCGATTTTACTCTTGCGCAAATCAAGCACTCTGGATCAACACTCACAACCACCACTCCAGATTCTGCACCCTGAAGGACTCCCAAGGTATCCACGATTCAGCCATGACGTCATTCAAGTCACTCCTCTACTTCATTTGTCATTGTCATAGTCTGCCTGATAACTTTTCCCTTTAATGCCTTCCCTCCAATTTCGATAGAATTTTAGATTACAAAAAAAACTTGCTGTTCCACCATGCTTCTGCTCCCCCACTGCCTCCCCCTTGCATCTCATTACCTGCTTGCATACAGAGCCCTCTGCTAACTCCCTGCCTCTTCCTTCACCACAGCCACCACTGCAGATTCTACACTCTGCAGTGCCACCCACCCGGTCCTTGGTCCAAACATATTCATTCCCCTCCACCTGTAGCCACTTTATTCTAAATCAACCTGTGGCTTGCTATTCTCTCTCTAGCCACCAAATCCACACTCCCCAGCTCCCCTTCTGTTTCACTTCCCCCTGTCCTTTAGATTGTAAGCTCATGGGATGTCTAGCTGAGCACTTGTGTAAAGTGCTGTATCAGTAGGACAATTATCCTATGGGCAGGGCCATCTGTTCCTTATGTGTTTTAGTATGTCTCATGTCTGAACTCCAATTGTACAGCGCTGCGGAATATGCTGGCGCTTAATAAATACAGAATTATAATAATTATAAGTTAATTGACGGACGCGCCGTCCGAATATGGGGAGAGCCAACCTGACATGTCGAGGATCAACCTGGAAGCTATTTCAAGTGTTTTATTCTTCAAATCATCTTCAAAACATACAAAGTTACAACAATGTATTTCTAATTTAGACCCAAAAAGGTTTGCAAAGCCCCATATAGAAAGATCGCCCGTACAGCTGAGCAGAGTGGCTACATTTTTTTAGGAATGAAGGCAAAAGATTTCGTAAAAAACAGCAATATAAAAGGAATACTTACTTCCGGTTCTGGAGAGTGGAAGATGAAGAGGCAGGACTGGCCAAAGCATTGGGATTGCCGTAAGAGCTTGGCTGCAATGCCATATTCCAGCACATGAGCATTCTAGAAAAAAAAAAGAGAAATTCACGGGAAGGTTCAATCAATCAGAATTTATAAAACCTTGGGAAAACTGAAGGAAAACAAGAACTGGCGAGTCGTGAATGAGACGAGTCAGTAGGAATTAAATAAATACAGAAGGAGGTGTTGCATTCTAAAGGCAGCCATGCCTGCAGGAACCCGGCGGGCCTGAACCCAGACATAAAAAAAAAGGAAGGCTAGGGAGTATGTGTGTGTGTGTGTGGTGTGTGTGTGTGTGTGGGGGAAGGGACTCTTTTAAAAAGGTACTATAAGTCCATTCTCACGACCAAACCACATTAAATCCTTGTGATCGCATAAAGAGGCCAGGAAAAACGAACAGCCCAGGGTGTTACTATGATATTACGTATATGAGGTGCCAAGCTATTTGGGAGGTCCGGCGCACGGTCACTCGGCGCACCACACGTCAGGTGTACTGCTGCTACATGCAGGTCCACTTATTGGCACTTTATCCCCTTCACTACCGATAGAGATATCTTGGCCTTCAAGAGGCACCAGATATCTCTGGCTGCCGATCTGCAGCCCAGAAGCAAACTAATTTCGTTTGTCTTTGGGCTGCAGAAGGTTCTCCCAAAGTTTTAGTCCTGTGGACATAATGCCCAAAGAGCTAAAACTGTACAATCAGCTGCTCAAAGCTCTGAAATATCTGGCTTTCAGCAGCCGATGCAGGGGGAAATAGAGAGCAGACCAGTTGCTCAAACCTCTAACTGAATTTGGCATATGTCGCCATCTACTGGCCAAAAATAGGTTATTTACAAAAAGAAAGAAAATGGGTTTAAATTCAAAAATTTACTTTAAAATTAATTAAAAAGGATTTTACAAAAAAAAAAAAAAAAAAACACCACTGGTTTCTGACAATGTTTTTTTGGAAAATCACTTGGGAGTGAAGGGGTTAATCCCATCTCCACTGAAAGACAGACACCTTCAGAAATGCTAACTGCACATAGGTTTATTTAGGATAAGCAGAGTCTCTGACCGGTGCCAGCCTAAAATCAGCAGCACCCACTGAGCCAGTGTAAGCCTGGAGACACCCTGAAAAGACTAATATACAGTGCATTCAGAAAGTATTCAAACCCCTCCCCCCCCTTTGTTTTTGGTATTCTTTTTACCGTTGCTGCCTTATACCAGGATTTTTAAATAAAAATATTTTTGACACTATAGGAAATTAAAAAAGAAAATGGGGATTTCTGCATAGGGCTGTGACATTTTAAAAAATAATATAAAAATAACAAAAAACGCAACAAATAGATCAACATTGAGTAGCTTCCTAACTAAAGCAATTTATTTAAAGCAGTGCAAAGCAGAAGCTGGAGTTGGCACAGGGACGTGGCTGGTAAGGGAATCTGTTTTCTTTTCACAGTGATGTTTTTTTTGTATTCAAAATTTTATTTTGAAACAATGTCAGCGGTACAGTAAATAGAAAAAGGCCACGCAGGGCCACAGACTAGTCATCAGGACAATCAACGTGAATAAAAATGACAACAATAGGCAGCAAGGGTCCACAAAGTTAACAATAAGGGGAGGGGAAATAGAGGGCACTCGACAGAAGTGACCAGGGAGGCAGTCTCGTCATCAAGCAGACATGGGGCAACCACATATAAAAAAAAAAAGGGGGGGTGGACGGGGAAAGGTGGAGGACAGCCCGGGAAAAGGTGGCATTCCTGGCTCACTCCGGCAACCTCAGAAGGAGGCTGGAGGCCACGGAAGAGGTCACAGGGCCAGGTGTCCTGGGGCCAGAGGAAGCGGTCAGACCAACCTAATGTCCTGCACCCAAATAAAAAAAAAGGGGGGGCCAAAATAAAAAGGTGGCTAGATGCCCAGACTGTCACGCCAAACCACAGCTTGGACTGATGAAGCAGAGTCCGCAAAAGAGTGTCCGGGAGGGGGGGGGGGGTTCAACTCTCAAGGGATAGAGGGATAAAATAAAATTTTTGTGATGGCCCCAGCCGGTGGCATCCACTTCAAAAATCTTTTATCTTCTCGGGGCCCCACACGAACCCCAACTCAGACCGGGATGTCCAGGGACAGGGAAGATCCAGCAGGCTGTGTTCCCCCATGTATATCCGATGGAGCGGGAGGTAGTCTCAAGGTGTGTAGATATCCCTCAGCCTCCTCCAGCGTTGTAGCCACCAGGGCACGACCATCCTGTGGGGTGATTATAAGGGAACCGGAGGCGCCCCACTTATATCCTATGTCGTGCGCGCGGAGAGCCATTGTAGCCGGTCGGAACTGTCGTCGTGCAGCCAACAGCATGAAGGGGACATCTCGATATACCGTTATATTCGCTCGGTCAAAAGGGACCGATGTCAGATTCCGGACAGCCCGGAACAATGAGGAGTGCTGGCTGCTGTCTCTTAAGGCGACGATGACATCGCGCGATGCCTTCGAGGGGGCCATGACAGCCTTCCTTATCCGAAGTGCCATAAGGACTGGGTCCTTGATGTTCGTCGAGGGGCCGAGTACTGTGTCCAAGAAACGTACGGCATATTGCAGCAGCTCCGTGTCCGGGACAGTCTCTGGTATGCCGCGGAGCTTTATGTTCCGTCGCCTGTGGCATGCTTCCATCGCCACAACAGTCGACTGTAGAGTGCTCACCTGCGCTTGTAGGACTCGAATAGATGCTGAGGCCGCAGCCTGTGTGGCCTCCACCTCTAGCGTGCGGGCCTGTAAATCCTCCACCTTAGCCTGCGTTTCCGTGACAGCTACACCTAGCGACTCAAAGTCCCCTTGCCATGATTACCTGGCATCCTCCAGCAGCTTACGGATATCCCCTTTAGTAGCGCGGAGTGCTTCATCCAATGCACCTGATTCCTCCGTGTCCGGGGCCGAGATAGCGGCCGCTGCCCCCGTCTCCATCCGGTCCCCATGGTCGTGCGCTGAGCGGAGAGGAATTCTCCTCCCCGTGCCACCGCTAAGGGAGATTCGGATGTCGGGGGTGTTAAAATCTTCCCCCGCTCCACCAGTTTTGGTTTTCTTCCCCATCAGGGGAGCCAGCAATGCCGCGTGGCGCTGGAAGAGCGCGCCAATTCCAGGCCCCAAGATGGCCGCTGATGGTCCGGTCTGTGAGCAGTGCGGCGGCCCGCTCACCAGTCGCAGGTCTGGAGGGGGGAACCCAGCAGGCTCCGGAGTGTCTCTACCTGGTAGCCGACGGCAAGGTACCGATATAAGGCGGTTATCTCGGTCCAAAAACGTCCGTAAGTCTGTCGATAGAGAGAGGGGGATCAGAGCCTCTCTCTCACACGTCTGCCTCAGAACGCCGCCGGCCACGCCCCCTCACAGTGTGACGTCCCCTCATATGTTGACATATTTTAAATAAACTCATAAAATGGGGTGGGATGGCAGGTTAAGGACTCGATCGCAAAAGGGTGATTTGCTCCCACCAGCAAAAATCAGCAGGACAGCTAGTGGAGGGATCATTCCATCCAGGTCCCACTGGAAGTGCATGGGGTTACTTGAACACAGCTGCGGCGTCTCACCAGCTGTACCCAGGATCCTAAGGGCACAGGGAGAAACCTACAGGGTTATTCAAAGAGATCCGAATGGCTGGAGAACGGTAACCGAACGCTGAAAATCAGCGTTCGGTTACCTTTCTTGGCCATTCAGAGAGCAGGCAATACGCCAAATCCTGGCGAATTGCCTGCACATTCTGTGCCTGTTCGAGGGCAGTGAAATCCCCATAAAAAAGCACTGCTTCGGCTATTCAGAGAACACAAACCAGCAGTGAAAGGTTCCCGAAATGCCCTGCCATTCGGTGGTTTAATTCAACAGGTTTATTCAGGAGAATCCCATAGGCTTCAATGTTAAAAATATTCCCGTTTTAATGCAATATCTAATAAACCATTCATTATAAAATTCTGCAGTAAAAAGACTATTTATAGATTTTTTTAGGAACTTTTAAGCATTTTTCTGGATTTTTTTAACTTTACTTATTTTTCCTGTAACAGCCCTTTTTATTATCATTCCCTGGACCTCATATGTAAATTTCAGACATTTTCGCTCAGTAGTTTCTTTGCAAACAGTGTTTCACTTTTCAATCATTCATGCAAACTGTTTTCCTAATTTTTTTCACTGCCTTCTTCTGCAGTGTCGGCTTTTTCCGTAGGCTGCGCTGCGTGTGATCGGCTCCTGCTCAGGTTTTTCCGGCGTCTTCGACGGGTTAATCCAGATGTTTTTGTGGGTTTTCGGCGTGTTTGACAGCTGTTGCCTGCACTTCGACAGCCCTGTGGTACTTGCTGAAAACACCGCAGGGTCGCCGAAATGGGAAAGCCGATTTGCACCGAATTGAAGAGAACGAAAAGTCACCGAACGTACGGTGACTTTTCGAATCTCTTAGAATAACCCTGCTAAAGAATGAAAAGAGACAGCGCTAGCGTTTGCAGAAAATTCCAGTGGTGTTGCTTGAGGATACAGAGCAAACGCTTCAGGTCAAGAATGCCAATGTGCTGAATCGGTTGATCTGTATGCCCATGCTGTAAATAAACATAGGTGGCACAAGCGCTCTCTCTTTTCCTCCTTTTGGCACCAGCTAAACCAACCACAATCACCTCACAGCATAACAAGAGGTATTTTTAATCCATAACAGCTCCCCGGGCGCTCCTCTCCTCTGGTCTCTAGATGCCTATTTTCCACATGAATCGTGTTCTCTCTTGGGAGCAGGGTCTCCTGAGCACTCAGAATCATCGCCATTTTGGCGCGTTTCCATTACGCCGTATAAACAGTGAATTCACTATTACCGAATGGTCAACGTATTTTGCTGAAATGGGAGTCGCCATGCAGTTATAGGACGACGGCGAAAACAGTTGAAACTGCACCAAATTGGCATCAGCGAACTCCAGTCAATAAAAATGTAGTAAAAATGTGTCTAAATAATAAAGTCCTGTAAAAAAATAATAAAAAGGGTCTGTCACAAAAAAGTTTAAGCACTTCACTGCGGATGACGTGTGGGGCACATCCTCATGTGTGCCTGCTGTATGCAGAGGACGTCCCCCACACATCATCACTTTGAACCCCCCCTTCCCGATACTCACCTCTCCATCTGGGATATCACGCAGATCTGACTTCCTTGTGGTCAGATCTGCAGATTTATACCCCCTTCTACCACACTGACATAACGCGGGGCGCAATGATGTCAGTTTCAGGGCCCCCACCAGAGCAGGGGGAGCGCATGAAGGGGAGTATCTGTTGGACCCCTCTATCTCCCATCACTGAGAGGTAGAAAGTCAAGAGAAGCACCACTGGAAAGATCAGTCTGACCTTTCCAGCGACGTCTCTCTTTAACCCATTAGTTGCCAGGCCACGATCTGGCACCAAATCGGCGCCGGTTAGCAGCCTATTTCCAGTGGGGGCTGCCATCTTAGATGTCAGCTCTACCTTAGAGTCTCCCCTTGCCACCCCACGTTGTCGCACATGGCGCGATGATGTCAGTTACCGAGTTAACCCTCTAGCTGCCCAGGGATTTCCTATGGAAATCCTATGGAGGAGATAGGGGGTCCTTTGGACCTCCGTATCTCCCGATGGGTGACAGCTGGAGGGTCATGTTTGATAAGGTTCATCATTGAAAAGGCCAGATAACGGCCAGGTTAAGTGTAACCGGAGAAAAGTAAAAAAAATAAAAATAATATTAAAACTATATATCTTTACGTTTATTATTGCATCACTATTGTTCACTTTTCAATTATAATGTGAAAAATAGTGCTGCACGAACAAAAATATATTTTTTTTTTCAGCTAAAATCGCGTATTCTCAGAAAAAAAATTTCAGGCTCCCATTTCTAGGTTTTACAAATGTACCCCATAAAAAATATAACCGCAAGGCTCGGATGATACAGTAAAATGTGGAAAATTACATTACACTGCAGATGATTGAAAGGTTAATGGAAATTCACATTTTTTTTCTACATTTTTTGTTATAGCATTCTGGCAGGACATGGTGTATACATATAATGATGATACATTATGAATCTGCCGAGTCTGCCGTAAAAAAGGACATATATTTTGTCTGGGTCGTATAATAAAACCTGACTTCAAATCGCCTTTAAACAGGAGTCAAAATGAGCTCAGCACAGAGGTGAACTGGCTCAGCAGTAAAAGAGTTGAAAAAAAATAGAACAAAAAGGTTATCTAAAAAATACAAATTCTTTAAAAAAAAAAATATAAAAAGTTTTTGCAAAAAAATAATAAACGGTCTTAAAAAAAAAATAAGAGATGTTATTTTTTACATTGAAACTAGGGCTGAAACAACTAATCGATAATGAAAATAGTTGTCAACTATTTTCATTAAAATCGGCTGTCGATTAACCACTTGGCTGCTATGGACGCGCTGAATGAATTGGAAGAAAAAAAAAAATCCAACTAAATCGATTATGAAAATAATAGTTAGTTGCAGCCCTATTTGAGACCTATGGGATTTGCCTGTTTAAACCGGTTGAATTGAACCACTGAAAATCAGGGCATTTCGCCAGAATTTCGGCATTCTGTGAATAGAAGACACAATACAGTAGTCTTCTATGGGACAATTTCAATGCTGCCGAATTGCAGCGAACTGCACCATATTTCTGTCAATTCAGCAGTATTTTGCGAATTGACAGCTTAGTGAATAGACAAATTAACCCAAAATGTCGCCAAACTATGAAATTCACTGGTCAGTGCAAGTCGGGTCCAATTATGAGGTTAGTGAATAACCCTGTATGTTTTGTTCAAATGTATTTACAGTGGAAAAAAAAGTGGGGAGTACCCTAGGTCAGGGGCCTTGTTGATATATGTAATACCTGTCAATGCTGCCAAAGTATGTGCAGGTAGGAGTAGCAGAGCTCTGCCCCTGCTATCGTGTGAATAAAGAGGGTCCCGCCTCAGCGCAAACATATATAAATGTATCTCAATCACTGTAATAAAACCGTATATTTGTAAAGGATACGATTTCTTCAATACCTAAGTATTGTATCCTTTACAAATATAATACGGTTTTATTACAGCGATTGCGACGAGGCGGGACCCTCTTTATTCAAATGTATTTACAGATTGAGCACTCCTAATCTAGAATTATAAAATCCGGAAGAGCCCTTTTGGGTGTAGTGAACACTCCCCCTTCCTGCCGTGTCCTTTTTTCTTTCTTGAGAAAAGTATTTTACCAGGAAGGATACATCGAGATTTCTCTCGTTTTCAAGTATGTCCTGGGTGGCGAGTATGTACCGTTAGGTGTCTTGGCCAAGGACACTTACTGGAGAGGTGCTCTGGCTGGGATTAAAACCTATGTCTCCAGTCATAGAGCAGTGATGTTACACGTCTCCAAAGGCTTCCAAATCCAGTAGTCCCTGCACACAATTTCGTAGTGTAGAATCTGAAAAATTGTGCATTGCTCGGGACTTGCGCACTTTTCCGTACACAACGAACGATGGATCGGAGCTGCGCGCATGCACAGATCCGATCCATCAGCTGCCTGAGAACGCTCGCTGCTGCAGTTAATCTCAGAGGGGGTGACGTTGGCTGCCAGGAAATTCAAAATTCTGGTCAACAGTGACGCTGGGTAGGGTGCAGGAAACCCCTCCAATTCACCCAGCATTTACCCCTGGGCAGGAGGAGAGGAAAGACTCCACACATGCTGAACACTTTCAGGGTTATTCAGAGAGCGTGAAAAGCAGGAGAATGACTGGAGAATGAAAAATTCTAGGTCAAAATAGCCGATTTGGAAAGTGAGATGAAAGGGAGAATTTTTCTGGTTTGGCTATTTTGACCTGGAATTTTTCATTCTCCAGTCATTCTACTTTTCACCGCTCTCTGAATAACCCTGTTTATCTTTTTAAAGTGGTCGGGAGGAGCAGAGTGTCCCTTTAAAAACGCATTGCCTACAAGGACGCCAAAAGACAAACGCCAGCAGAAACCCCCGCGGTTGCGCTGAGGCTCACGGGAGATGTAGTCCCAGCGGCCCCTGCAGCCTCCTTCTCGCGCTCGAAAAACACTCACTTGTTCTGGAAGTCGATGTGGGCCTGCCGCTGCTGCCTCTGGGTCAGCAGGTCCGAGTTCATGCCCGCAAGGAAACCTTCGTACACCCCGGCCTGGCGCAGCTGGTGCTGTTGAGAGGCGGGAGGCAGCGGAGCGCGACCCGTGTTGGGCGAGTTAGGGAACATGCTCCTCCCGGATGGGGTCACACATCGGCATAGGTCCGGCCCGCTGCTTCGCACGAGACGATGGGGAGAAGCAGGAAGTCAGTCCAAGGGCCGGAGGATATGGCCGCCGCCAGCCACCGCCGAACGAGTAAACTGGGTGCTGACGTCATGCAAGCCGAACACTTCCGGGTGAGCCGAGGAAGACAGAGTGTCACCATGGCAACCACGCAACGTAACGCCCACCAATAGAAAGAGACGGTGAAATATTACTCCTAGGACTGCGCCGCCGCCCCTTCCTCCTGTAGAAGCTGCGTGTTTATGGAGAGCCCCCTCTGCTGAAGAATCCCATGTGTGCAGCACCATAGAGCAGGGGTCAGGAACCTGGGGCCTCCGGATCTTCTGGATCTCAGCCACTTATTAGTTTGACTAAGCCTCATGGGAAATGTAGCTCTAAAAGATCTGGAGGGCCAAGACCTCTGGAGTAATGACTCCATGAATGATGCAGCCAGTGAAGAGACAGACCTTATTATACACTTTATACAGCTTTTACAGTTCTGGCAGTATTGTGTAATTTTAAAACAACTCTCTACCCCCTGTTTGCATTTGCCCTTCAATAATTGGCCAGATGTTGCTGACAGCCTCTGCCCAATTATAGTTTAATTATGTTTATTTTAGGAGAATACACACTTTTTTCCCCTCGGACTGTTTAAATATAAACTCACCATTTTTTGTCTTAGCTGAGAAGCAGCAGGACGACCCATCTAAAGCAACATTTCGTTTCATTAACCTCCCTGGCGTTCCGATGCCGACATGTTTTATATGTCAGAATCGATACGATTAATCCAGTCCCCTAGCGGTATTAGAGTGTGGCTCGAGGTTAATTTCCTTCCAGAAAGCGGTAACCCCAAGCCACACTAGGGCTGGTGGATACATACCTTTCCCTGCGCTCCCTCGCTGTCACCCGCAGTCTCCTCTGGACGATCGCGTCGCCCTGGTTCCTTTCTCGCTAGACGGAAACCAGGAAGCAGAACACCACGATCGCCGGAGGAGAATGCGATCGCAGAGGTCAGCACGGGAACGTAGGTAAAGGTATGTATCCAGCCAGAGTCACACTCGGGAACACTGCCAGGGAGGTTAAGTTAGGACACATCTTGAAAGAGGTTGCCGTGACGTGGCAGGCGGGTTTAACACTTTAATGGCCATTCAAGTAAACTAAAACCTCTGTTTTGTTTAGCATGGAGACATAGGAATAAGTGGCAAATGACAACCCTTTTTCTTATCATGGGACATGTAGTTCTGAAATATCTGGGGTGCAACAGTTTGGCATCACTAGTCAAACATTAACCCTCAAGCTCCCCGCACCCACCCACCCCACAGTTCTCATTTAATTTATACCCAACTAATTTGGTCATGTGATATTATCAGCTACAAACCTACGCCACTCTGGAACTTCACCTACCAGACTCCCTTACATCTTCTGCCTCTTTTTTCTTTTTTTTTGTATTCAAAATTTTTATTTTGAAAGAAAGTCAGCGGTACAATCAGCTAGTTAAAATAAATGAAAGCGATAACGCAGGATCAACATACAGTTATTCAGCAAGTAATAAAACAATAAACAAATAAGAAAGTGGGGGGGAGACATACCAGAAAGGCCAAGTATGTGGCAAAGGCCAAGTATGTGACTTTCCTGGCTCGCTCCTAAGGTAGTGTCACAGTCCACCCGGGGTACCTATATTGCACAGCCTGGTCCTAACAGCCTTTGTCCTGGAATGTTTTTGTATTGGGTTCCAATCCGGGGTTTACCTCAGCCCAGTGCCATGTCCAGGCTCCTGGAGATCCAGCCTGGGTTTTCCCGTCCAGCCTAGGAGTTCCAGCTGAGGCCCATCTATGATTTAACCTCCTTAAAAGGCAGAGAGACTGAACCAGCAGTGGTTCTGCATTGTGCTCCCTGACTGAGGTCATTGGGACGTGTGCTAACCTGCTCCTGCTAAATCCATACGCTAGCCACATACTGGGTCTCCACACGTCTCCCAGCGAATAAATCCCATCTAGGGTACCAGGAGCGTTCGTCGCTCCGATGCTCGATCCAGCCGTGCCACGAGGCCAAGGCCTACAACATCCCCCAACAGTGCAGGGCCCGTCAGTCCCGATCGGCACCTCCAAAATCGACCCCCAAAGAAAGCTCCACAGGCACCATCATCTCAGTCGCTGGGTCTTCTGTCTCATCGGCATGCCTCCCTCGAAGAACATCCAGCCAAGAAGTCGTCTCCAGGCACGGCGTGTCCCCACCAGGTACCGGGTCAGAACCACCAGGATCAGCTTCCCGCAACACACCGACAGCAGTGACAGGAAATCCAGCCGCGCCGCCTCCAGGTAAGTCAGCTCTCGGGTCCGATCCGTTCAGGGCCACCATGTCTCCGTTACCTCTCCATGCCTCCATCCGCCGGTTCCAAGCACCAGTCAGATTCGGGCTCCCCACCAACCCATCTCGGCGGACCCCATCCGGGTCAGGGAGATCCACCGCCCGATCAGCCGGCAAAGTCTTCTCCACGCGGGACCTCGTCTAAGCCTCTGCTTCCATCAGCCGACGCCAGGAGCCTCTCGTCAAAGGGCTCCCCTCGTCCTCCGGCAGCGACCGCAGACACTCCTCCAGGTCCACAAAGACAGCCTCCAAGTCCCTGGGTGTAGGAGGGCAAGCCGCCGACGCCACTCTACCTCCCCTGCTATCCGCTCCTCCTCGTGGGCAGCAGCCGCTGTCAGAGCATGTGGGCCCTCCACTCTCCGGCCGTGCAGCAGCCGCTCTCCTGGGGCCTGGAACACCATAGAGAGAGGATGGGCGACAAGGGGTAGGCCCGAGAAATCAAAAAGTAGGCCTCAAGATGGCCGCCGCTATCTCGTGGTCGCCAGGCAAAAAGGATCCCAAACTCCGCTGTGCTCTGGAGGGGGGAGCAAATCAGGCTCCAGAGCTATCCTCCTGGTGTCCGGCCATGCAGGGACTCCCCGAGGGGGTAAATCTGAGGAGGAATCCGGGGGAAAACTGCCCCCCACAGCAACAGCACCCTGAGCTCCGCTAATGCACGTCTGCTCCCTCACACAGCCAGACACGCCCCCCTTCTGCCTCTTTTTTAATTACCTGCCTGTCTTCTACTTTTCCTTTTTTTATTTTTTCCCTCCTCTTCTCCCACACCACCTTTCTCTAGAAATGTTTTTCCCTCTCTTCCCCCTCTTGCTGCTTCTTTCTTCCATCTCCCTTCTCTCTAAATCTACCCTCCCTCCCTATACACCCTACAAATTACAGCAACCTGGAAAAGAAACCCAAATACACCATAGCTTGCTCAGCTCCTTTAGCTTATCAACTGAGTGCTGGTGGAGACTGTTAAAAATCCAGCCCTCCCACCCCCACACAACAGAGCTTTAAAACTCTCCAATCACTATTTTCCCAAAGGAAAAATATGTCCAAATTCCTTTTATTCTGCTGCTTGCTCTGGCAGATGATGTTGAATCCAACCCTGGTCCAATTGCTGACACCATATTTAATCTCCCCACTAAAAGAGGCCTCTCCTTTGTGCACTGCAACATCCGCAGCTTACTCCCTAAACTGGATGATCTTAAAGCTTGGTGCTTCTATTACAAACCTAAAGTCATTGTGCTGACAGAATCAAGGTTAACCCCTAAAGTGCCAGACTCTGCCATAGCAATACAAGGGTATTCATGCTCTAGAAAGGACAGAGCTAACAGAGGAGGGGGAAATGTTATCTATGTTGACAACTCTATAAAGTTCACCCCTTTGCAGAATCCTAGCTCCCCATCCACATTTGATTTCCTTTCTGGTACTATTGAGATCCCGTTCAGTAAAACAATTATTGTTGCTGGATTCTACCGCCCACCGAGTTCCCCAGTGCACTCCCTTTCTGACATAACCCAAATCCTTAGTAAATTAGTAGCTCAAAACCAAAAAAGTGAACTGCTGGTCCTCGGCGACTTAAATGTTGATTGGCTGAATCCTGAAAACAATAAACACTGCTCGCTGTTTAAGGCTTTGCAGCTAACACAATTGATCTCCTCCCCCACTCACATTAATATGAAAAGCCCTAACCACACCTTGCTGGACTGGATTCTCTCCTCATGTCCTGATCAAATACAGGAGGCAGGTGTTCTCGCTAACAGTCTCAGTGATCATTGCCTAGTGTACTGTGTGTGCAAAATAAAGGCCATAAAATGTCCACCAAACGTTATAATCACCAGGTCTTTCAAGAAATTTAATCTTGAATCCTTCCTAAATGATCTCAAACAGCTCCCATGGTACAGACTAAACCTAATCCCAGACCTGGACTGTGCAATTGAATACTTTCAATCCGAGCTCCTGAAAGTCTGGAATACCCATACCCCGCTGCGTAAAGTGCGAGCAAAAGGGGCCCACCTCCCCTGGGTTACAGCTGACCTCACGCAAATGTACCAGTTTAGAGACTCCCTGTGGTCAAATTTCAAGAGTACTGGTTCCACAAATGATCACTGTGAATACCGAAAATGCCAGAATGCATGCACAAAACAAACAAAAATGGCTAAAGCCCAATACTTCAATGAAAATTTAAACAATAACATATCAAACCCTAGAAATTTTTGGAAAATCATAAGTAACATACAAGCACCCCCTGTCCACTCCCAACCAGCTGCTGTCATAGAAAACAACCAAACTGTACAACACCCCCTAGATGTAGAAAATGCCGTTAATAATTATTTTGTTGGATGCGCCACCACCTTGATTGCTAAGCTAGGTAATGACACGCAATCAGAAAGGCCGCACTCAGGTCAGGCCCCACCAACTGTGCAAAGACCCTGTAACTCAGAGAAATTCCGTTTTAGACCAGTGCCTGTCAGTGTCATCACTAACTTCTCCGTAACCAAAAAGTGAAATACCAATCTGGACCTGATCAAATCCCAGCAATGCTGCTGAAAATCAGTGCGCCGGCAATTGCAAAACCTGTCGCAACCCTAATCAATGAATCACTGGCGACTGGATACATACCCAAACTTTTGGAAGACTGCAAGGGTGGTAGCTATCCATAAAAGTGGAGACAATACTTTGGTATCCAATTACCGCCCGATATCACTGCTCCCCGTAATGTCAAAAATTCTGGAAAAATGTGTCTACACTCAATTACGTGATTATTATCAGTATCAGAACTATTTAACCCCAGATCACTCAGGCTTTCGTTCAAATCATTCAACTACAACTGCCCTTTTAAAAGTTTGTAATGATATCCAAGCTGGCATGAAACAAGGAAATCTAACTGGAGCCATCTTCCTTGATTTTGCCAAGGCCTTTGACACAGTAGACCATGGCATCCTATTGCAAAAACTTAAAAACTCTGGTATTGGTGATCACACGCTAACCTGGTTTCAATCATATGTGTCTGATCGGTCACAATATGTGTCCATTTCTGACAGCTCCTCCCTCCCCCTCCCAGTCACATGCGGTGTACCCCAAGGCTCGATACTCGGCCCCCTGCTATTCACGATTATTCATAAATGATCTGCCCAATGTCTGCAAAGCCTCAACTGTACACATGTACGCAGACGACACTGTAATCTATACCAGCAAACCAAATCTCCCGCAGCTGGAGGCACTGCTGCAAGAACAATTCACAGGGGTAGAAAAGTGGATCGCAGATAGCAAACTTTTTCTAAATACTGACAAAACTGTAACGATGCTCTTTGGAACAAAACCTAAACTACACAAATTGCAAAATCCCTATCTATGTGTCAGGACAAAATCAAATGACACGCTGACTAAAGTCACTTCTCTCAAATATCTAGGTATGTGGTTAGATCCAAATCTATCCTTTGGCCCCCACATCGAAAAACTCTCATCTAAAATTTACCCCAAACTAGGTGCCCTGTACAGAAACAAATCCTGCCTGAGCCCCGCAGTAAGAAAGCAGATTGTACAACAAATGCTTATGCCAGCAATTGAATACGGAGATGTAGTGTATGCAGCTGCCCCTCAAACACACCTCCAGAAACTTACTACATTGTATAACTCATTCTGCCGCTTTGTGCTACAATGTAACTACATGACCCATCATTGTGACACGTTAAAAGAACTAAACTGGCCATCACTGGACTCTAGACGCACCCTTCACCTTTCCAACCTGGTGTTTAAGAGCTTTTCTGGGAAGCTACCACCCTACCTGAATAGGCTGCTTCCCCTAGCAGTTCCCTCATCCTATAACCTCCGATCCAGGACCTGCACCTTACTTGCAATACCACAATACAAAAAGAAAGTGTCTCGATCCTCATTTTCCTACAGAGCACCACAAATATGGAATAACCTCCCAGACGCCATCAAATCTTCCCCCAGTCTAAAGACCCTTAAGAATTCCCTATTAACATACCTCAATACGGAATGCACCTGTAAACATGTGACATAATGACTTTATTTCCTACATATTTATTTTTCTGTTAATCTGTATATTTGTTTTTGTGTTAATATCTTGCATTTTACTATTTTGTATTTCTGTAACCACTCAATGTTCTTGAACCCAGGATATACTTGAAAACGAGAGAAATCTCAATGTATCCTTCCTGGTAAAATCCTTTATAAATAAATAAATTAAATAAAATAAAATTTAGCAGATTTTTGTTTACATTTGAACAAACCCCTTACTTGTAATACTTTTTAAGGCTCAATTTTTCACCAGTGCTTCTCTGAGGCATTTTCATTTCTTTGGGACAAGAGGCATCCATCCACTTCTTATATTTTATTATACTTTTATTTATTATACTTTATTTATATAGCGCCAGCATATTCCGCAGCGCTGAACAATGGGCATGATATAGACAGGGTTACAATACATTGAGATTGAACAATGTTTGATAAACCGATACATGTTAAAGATAACACCTTTTTGGGGTCTACCCAGCAGACAGAAGGAGCAATTGCTCATGGCAGGGAGAAGACGCAGCCAGAGCAGCACCCCAACCGCATATGAAAGAAGCAATCACATTCTCTGATCACTGAAGGTGGTCTTTGGGAGATGATTGATAGACCAGGGAATTAAGATTAATGACGAAGCATACTGAACGTGCTCAGGAGAGGGGAATTCTGGGGATTGTAGGCAAAGGCTCTGCCAGCTAGGAGGCTGGATTTAGAAAAAGGCAGCCCTATATATATTCTGGGGCATGCCATGGGTTTTTGCTGATCACAGGGGTTCAATCAAAATTGATGATCGGCCCATGCTGTCCATGCTTCCATCTCTAGCGGATCTATGCATGTCTCCATCTCCAACCCCGGAGTCACTGATGCTAGCTTATTGTTTGTAAGTAATGCTCTGTGTTTAATCCTTTTCTTTTATCTATAATTTTTGTGACCAATGCACTGTGATATATAGCTTTTTTCTATATCATAAATAAATATAACTTTAAGATTCTGCTTCTGGCTGGTGAGATCCACGCTAACTAAGAGACTGGAGTATTGCTGGTTGTTTTAAGCTCGGGTAGATACAAAATTGTGAGTTGCGGTCGCTGGGGACAGCAGGGATTGTTGTCTATGCAGTCACTGTCCGGGTCTAGGGTAGGCAGACAGCACGGTTGCTTAGCCCTGCGTCTCTCGCTGCGACGCGCGTAGTGTCCATGAGGACTGGTGGCAGCGTAACTAATAGAATAGGAAAGTAAGCCCAGGTGTGACGGTGGGCCTGACCTGACATGGCACAGAAGGGGTGTGAGCTTCTTGAGCAGTCAGACATGACCCAGGAATGTATAAACAAAAACAAGGGATTTATTTACAACAGCAAAGTATATAAACAGCAAGGATCAAGAAAAACACACATGAAACTAAAGACCTGAGCACTAGAAATAAACTAAAATACTGAGATACAAATACCAAAACATAGAACCAGATCAGAACGAAATGCATGAAACAGATAGCTAATCAAAAAGCAACAACATGAGAGGGCTAAATACTAGAGCAACATAAGTAAGAACATAAACCGGATTTAAACTAGAGAAAACATGAATATCAGACATGAACTTGAACCAAGAACATAGACCTGAATATAGACAGAAGAACTAAGAAAGGATATATTAAATGCAAACATCACCTAAGCAAGACAGACCTGAACATGAATGCATAAGCTGAGTACACTGAAGCAGGATCAGGATCAGAATGAAGCTAGAATCACAGGGAGGCTTGAATCAAGACTAGGAATACAGAACAAACTGAGAACATGGATCAGACTGAGAACAAGGATAAACTGGAGGCTAGGATCAGAGTGAATACCAAAATGAGGCAGCGCCCTTTTTAGGGCGATGCCTGCTTATATACAGAGTCCACTTAAACAATTGAGTCCAGGTGAGGTCCAGGCTTGAACGTGAATCAAAGGTCCAGAACTTGGATGCAATATCCATAGAAGCCAGAGGGGGCGCCAGAGACCCAGGACGTGACATATCCCCCCCTCTACGAGCAGACCCCGGATGCTCCAAAGAGGACAACAAGAAGAATGACAAGAAAAAAGTCAATGGGTCTTGTAGATACGTAGAGCCCTCGCGTACACCAGTCACCAAAGTCCCCTGAGGTCCCACTCAGAGTCGTCATCCTCCTCAAGACGCCCCCGTCTATGAGGGTGGGAGCCAAAACTGGGTCCAGGTTTGAAGACACTGGCACCAGTCCTTTTGTGTCTCCTCCCCCTGGTACGGGACGTGGAATGGACAGCAACAGTGTCCTCTCTGCACTGAGGCAACACGAACACGGCACCAGTGGTACGGATCTGCGGGTCAGCGACCCCGGCACGGCTCTGCTGCGACTTGGTCATGGCGGCAACAGCACGGATCTGTGGGTCAGGGGCCTCGGCACGGCTCTGCGGCGACTGGACTGGAACCACTGGGCTCGAAGACACCGGGACAGCTGGGCTCGAAGACGCCGGGACAGCTGGGCTCGGTGGGGCAGCGCCCTTGGTGTGGACCGGTTGGGTAGCACCCTTGGCAAGGACAGGAGGAGCAGCGCCTTTAGCACGACTCTGTGGTGACTTGGACACGGCAGCAACAGCACGGCTCTGCGGCGACTCGGACATGGCGGCAGCAGCACGGCTCTGTGGGTCAGCGACCTCATCACGGCTCTGCGGCGACTCGGTCCTGGCGGCGGCAGCACGGATCTGTGGGTCAGCGACCTCGGCACGGCTCTGCGGCGACTCAGACATGGCGGCAGCAGCACGGCTCTGTGGGTCAGCGACCTCATCACGGCTCTGCGGCGACTCGGACATGGCGGCAGCAGCACGGCTCTGCGGCGACTCTGTCATGGCGGCAGCAGCACGGGTCTGTGGGTCAGCGACCTCATCACGGCTCTGCGGCGACTCGGTCCTGGCGGCTGCAGCACGGATCTGTGGGTCAGCGACCTCGGCACGGCTCTGCGGCGACTCGGACATGGCGGCAGCAGCACGGCTCGGGTGAGCGTGGCTTGGCAACAGCCAGCTCGGGTGAGCGTGGCTTGGCAACAGCCAGCTCGGGTGAGCGTGGCTGGGGTCCTCTGAAACCTTTAACTGGAACTGAAACAGGCTCATTTGGGAAGACGTCCCTAGGAGGTTGCAGCAAACTTGCATACAGGATATCCAGGTGCTGAGTAATGAGCTTGTTAGCTCCTCTCAGGATCTCCAGCACCTCTAGAATTACTGCTCGCTCACTATGTACTGGCTGCCTCATTATGTGACGGTGGGCCTGACCTGACATGGCACAGAAGGGGTGTGAGCTTCTTGAGCAGTCAGACATGACCCATGAATGTATAAACAAAAACAAGGGATTTATTTACAACAGCAAAGTATATAAACAGCAAGGATCAAGAAAAACACACATGAAACTAAAGACCTGAGCACTAGAAATAAACTAAAATACTGAGATACAAATACCAAAACATAGAACCAGATCAGAACGAAATGCATGAAACAGATAGCTAATCAAAAAGCAACAACATGAGAGGGCTAAATACTAGAGCAACATAAGCAAGAACATAAACCGGATTTAAACTAGAGAAAACATGAATATCAGACATGAACTTGAACCAAGAACATAGACCTGAATATAGACAGAAGAACTAAGAAAGGATATATTAAATGCAAACATCACCTAAGCAAGACAGACCTGAACATGAATGCATAAGCTGAGTACACTGAAGCAGGATCAGGATCAGAATGAAGCTAGAATCACAGTGAGGCTTGAATCAAGACTAGGAATACAGAACAAACTGAGAACATGGATCAGACTGAGAACAAGGATAAACTGGAGGCTAGGATCAGAGTGAATACCAAAATGAGGCAGCGCCCTTTTTAGGGCGATGCCTGCTTATATACAGAGTCCACTTAAACAATTGAGTCCAGGTGAGGTCCAGGCTTGAACGTGAATCAAAGGTCCAGAACTTGGATGCAATATCCATAGAAGCCAGAGGGGGCGCCAGAGACCCAGGACGTGACACCAGGGATTGTGGGAGACATAGTCATTACCCGCTTCAAGAGAAGACTTGTACTGCATTGCAATCCTGGGACCATTGTATCACGCTCTATGTACCTGTTGCGAGAGAAAGTGTGCTGGGACAGATAGGTAAGCAAGCGCGCAGGGGCTCGTTGTCCATGCAGTCATTATCTGGGCTAAGCTAGACAGATGGTGGGTGGCTTAACCCGGCGTCTTTCGCAACAGCGCGCATAGTGGTCGTGACAACAAGGGCCCTATTCCTGTGGGAACTCACAATCTAGAAGGGTTTCTGGTGGAAACAAGGAGAGGGCTGCAAGGTGGGAGTGATGGACTGGATGAAAACAGGAGGAGAGGACTGCAATGTGGGAGTGATGGACTGGTTGGGGCATTGAGGTGTATGAGTGAGTCGGGTGGTAGGCTTCCCGAAATAGAAATGTCTTATAAGAGAGGGAGAGATGTAAATAGTGGAGGGGTTGGTGTTACAGAGGCAGGAGTTCCATTTTAGGATGAATGCAGAGTAGAAGAGACAGGGAGCGCATTGTGCAGCAGTGTGTGGACCTTGCAGTTCCCCAATTCCAGCAGAGGGGAGGGGGAGCTGGTGGCCAAAAAAACACCGCAGAGCTTGCATTGGAGAGACCAGAAGCCTGGGATTAGTAAGAGTAATTAGAGAGAGAAGTGGTGACAGCTGGAAGGATGCCTGAAATTAGATGCCGTTCCTGGGTGGGGGGTGGATAGGACTGCCAAGTGTGGAAATGAAGCTTGGTCTGTGTGAAAAGTAAATTAGTACAGGTAAGTGTCTAGGTGTCAGAAGCCTTTGTAATGGGGGAGGGGCACTGGTGAAATACTATCTAAAAATGCGGGATTTTAATCAGCCAGAAATTAATAAATGCAGACACAAAATACAATTGCAATGATAGAATATTGCAGAGTGTGATGGTGGCCATATTTGGATGTGCGTAACAGAAAAAAGAAAATAGGGGGAGGGAGGGAATGCTTGCTTAAAAAAGTTATAAAAAAAATTCTCCATGCTCTAGAAATTTATTGAGGAAGCGTAACTGCTTCCCAGAAATGTAAATAATGTAATGAAGCAGATGTTCTAGCTTGAATCAAATGTTGAGCAAGTGGATGTTTGTGCGACGCCCACCTTTTTTTCCTTTCCTATTTCTTAAAAAAAAGATAATAATAATAATAATAATATCAATGCATAGGTAAACGTTTTGCTGAGTATAACAAGACATCTTGGAAATAATAAAATGTCCGCATATAGTCACTGCAGAATATATTATTGACTTACGTATGAAGGACAAGTATATACAGTAAATTCGCAAAAGGTTATCTGGAGAAGGAGGTATGAGAAAAATAAACACGGAATGTAGCCAGGAAGAGCAGAAGAATAGCCGAAACGTCGATTGAGCCCTATTAATGGTGTTTTCACTGCTGGAATTGGAGTGCCCAGAGTCCTTCTTTTCTAACAGGGTTATTCAAAGAGAATCTAAAAGTCATCGCACGTTCGGTGACTTTTCGTTCTCTTCAATTCGGTGCGATTCGGCGACCCTGCGGTGTAACCACAGGGCCGTCAAAGTGCAGGAAAAAGCCGCCGCAAACCCGACGAACACTCACCGCAAAACACGGCGAACGCTCACTGAAACCCACAAAAACATCTGGATTAACCCCGCCGAACACGCCGGACAAACCCGAGCAGCCGCCGATCACCGCGCAGAGCAGCTGCCGGAAAAACCCGACACTGCAGACGAATGGAGTGAAAAAAAAAAAACAGTACGCTTGCATGTTTGAAAAGTGAAACGCTGTTTGCAAAGAAACTACAGAACGAAAATGTCTGAAATTTCATATGAGATCCAATGAATGATAATAAAAAGGGCTGTTACAGTAAAAAATGTTTAAAAAAAACGGGAAATTTTTTTTGCGAAAAGATCCTAAAAAATCTCTAAATAAAGAGACTTTTTACTGCAGAATATTATAATGAACGCTTTAATTGAATTAAAACAGGAATATTTTTAACATTGAAGCCTATGTAATTCACCCGAATAAACCTGTCGAATGAAACCACTGAACAGCAGGGCTTTTTTGGCAACTTTTCACTGCTGGTTTGTGTTCTCTGAATAGACGAAGCATTGCTTCTCTATGGGGAAGTCACTGCCCTCGAACAGGCAACGAACAGGCACCGTATGTACAGGCAATTCGCTAACATTTGGCGAACTGCCTGCTCTCTGAATAGCCGAATGGCCAGGAAAGGTAACTGAATTTCAGCGTTCAGTTACCTTTCGCCAGCAATTCGGAGCTCTTTGAATAACCCTGGTAGTCTTCATAGCCTCCAGACACACACTCGAGGAGGGGAACTCTGCTAACTCGGATCATTTATTTACATTGATGTGGTCAATTGACCCTTTGTCAAGCCTCATGTCTGCAACCATCCTCTGAACACCTGGCAGCAGTTTTTCTGTACTGCCCCTCTCCTGAACCAGCATTGGTGTCTAACCCCTACTACATGACACTCACCTATCTGAATAATGAAGTACGCCCCATGTCACGACCACTACGCGCTCTGCCACGAAAAATGCTTGGTTAAGCCGCTCACTCTCTGTCTATCCTAGACCCAGATAATGACTGCGTGGACCACAATCCACGTGCGCGCTTATCTAACCGTCCCTGCCACACTTTCTCTCACAACAGGCACGTAGAGCGCGATGAAATGATCCCCAGGAGTGTAACGCAGTACTAGTCTTCTCTTGAATCGGGTAGTGACTACGTCTCCCACAATATTATTTTTTATTATTATTATTTATTTATAAAGCGCCAGCATATTCCACAGCGCTGTACAATAAGCACAGTACAGACAGGGTTACAATACATTGAACAACATTTGACAAACAGTACAGGAGGAGATAAAGGGCCCTATTCCCGTAGGAACTCACAATCTAGGAGGGTTGGGGTTGGAAACAGGAGGAGAGGACTGTAAGGTGAGAGTGATTGATGGTTGCGTCAGTGAGTTGGGTGGTAGGCTTCACTAAATAGGAATGTTTTCAGGGAGCGTTCGAAGGAAGAGAAGTTAGGGGAAAGTCTGACAGCACGAGGGAGAGCGTTCCAGAGAGTGGGGGCTGCGCGTGAGAAATCCTGCAGTCTATCATGGGAAGAGGTGATGCGGGGAGAAGCTAGGCGCAGGTCACTGTTTGACCTTAGGGAGCGGGCTGGGGTGTATTTGGTGATTAGTGAGGACAGGTAGTGGGGCGCTGAGTTAGTGAGGGTTTTGTAGGTAAGGATAAGGATTTTGAACTTAATTCTGCAGTGGATGGGGAGCCAGTGAAGGGACTCGCAGAGGGGAGCGGCAGAGACAGAGCGGCGGGTGAGGTGAATTAGCCTGGCGGAGGCGTTCAGGATGGATTGTAGGGGGGAGAGGCGGGACAGAGGGAGGCCAGATAAGAGATTATTGCAATAGTCGAGTCGGGAGATTACCAGGGCGTGTATGAGTTGTTTTGTGGTGACAGCGGTAAGAAATGGCCGAATTCTGGAAATATTACGCAGTTGGTATCGGCAGGAGGAGGAAAGAGACTTGATGTGGGGGATGAAGGAAAGAGCAGAGTCCAGTGTAACTCCAAGACAGCGAACTTGGTTTGATGGGGAGATGGTGATACCCTCCACCGTGATAGAGAAGTCAGGAGGTGGGGAGGCATTAGAGGGAGGAATAAGTAGGAGCTCAGTCTTTGACATGTTGATCTTTAGGTGGTGGGAGGCCATCCAGGAGGAGATGCCAGATAAACAGTCACTGACTTTTGAAAGGACAGGGGGAGAGAGATCAGGGGTAGAGAGGTAGATCTGAGTGTCATCAGCGTAGAGGTGGTAATTAAAGCCAAAGCTGTTGATGATTTTGCCCAGGGAGGAGGTGTAGATGGAAAAGAGCAGAGGACCAAGGACAGAGCCTTGAGGTACACCAACAGATAGAGGCAATGAAGAGGAGGAGTTACCAGCAAAGGACACACAGAAGGACCTGTTGGATAAATAGGAGTCAACCCAAGCAAGTGCAGTGTCACCGAGACCCAGAGAGTTGAGGGTCTGTAGAAGGAGGGGGTGGTCAACAGTGTCAAAAGCAGCCGATAGGTCAAGCAGGATGAGAATAGAATAGTGGCCGTGTTTTTTAGCAGTTAGGAGGTCGTTGGTGACTTTGGTGAGGGCAGTTTCAGTTGAGTGTAGCGGACAGAAGCCAGATTGCAGGGGGTCAAGTAGGGAATTGGAGGACAGGAAGAGGGAGAGGCGGTTGAAGACTAGTTTTTCTAAGAGCTTTGATGTGAAGGGAAGCAGGGATACAGGGCGGTAGTTGGATGGAGAGTTGGTGTCTAGGGATGGTTTCTTTAGTAAAGGGGTAACTAGCGCGTGTTTGAAGGCGGATGGAAAGGAGCCAGTGGAGAGAGATAGGTTGAAGATGTGTGTGAGAGCAGGGGTGAGGGAGGAGGAGAGGGGAGGAATTAGATGTGAGGGAATGGGGTCGAGCGGGCACGTGGTGAGATGTGAGGAGGACAATAAGGAATTGACTTCCTCCTCAGTGGTTGGGAGGAAGCGGCAGAGGGTGGCAGAGGGGACCTGTGGGAGTGGAGGTGGCAGATAACTATCTTGTGTTGGGATGTTGCTTCTGATAGTTAGTTTTACTGAGGAAGTAGTCTGCCAGGTCTTGAGCGCTGAAGGCAGCTGAGGGGGGAGGTGCAGGTGGGTGGAGGAGGGTGTTGAAGGTGGACCAGAGCCATTTAGGGTTGGAGGACAGCGTAGATATAAGAGATGAGAAGAAGGATTGTTTGGCCAAGTGGAGGGCAGAGGTGTATGACCGGAGAATAAACTTGAAGTGAACAAAATCAGCTTCAGAGTGGGATTTCCTCCAGGCACGCTCTGCAGTGCGGGAGCATCTTTGCAGGTAGCGAGTTTGGAGGGTGTGCCAGGGCTGAAGCTGGCGGCGTGGGGCCTTGCAGAGTCGAAGAGGAGCAAGAGTGTCTAGAGCAGAGATAAGCGTAGTGTTGTAGTGATTAGTGGCAGCATCAGGGCAGGTGAGGGATGAGGTATGAGGGAGGTGGTGAAGTAGGTTGGAGAATTGATTGGGGTCCACAGCATGTAGATTTCTGCGAGTGTGTGTGTGTGCGGGGTGGGGGAGCAGGGTGTTTAGGAAGTCCAGATAGGTTGAAAGCGAGAAGGTGGTGGTCAGAGATGGGGAAAGGGCGACAGTTGAACTCAGAAATGGAGCAGAGGTTGGAAAAGACAAGGTCAATAGCGTGACCATCGCGGTGGGTAGGGAGGAGGGAGGATTGCGTGAGTCCAAGGGAGGACGTGAGTGAAAGAAGTTTGGAGGCAGCAGGGGCGGAAGGATCCTCAATGGGAATGTTGAAGTCCCCGAGAACTAGGCATGGAAGATTAGAAGACAGGAAGTGAGAAAGCCAGGTAGCAAAGTGGTCAAAGAACTGGGAGGTTGGTCCCGGTGGGCGGTAGATGACTGCCACCCTGAGAGCCAGAGGAGAGAACAGGCGGATGCAGTGTGTCTCGAAGGAGGAGAAGGAGAGGGATGGGGGTGGAGGGAGATGCTGGTAGGTGCAGGTGGGAGAGAGCAGGAGCCCAACCCCGCCACCATTTCTCTCACCCGGTCTGGGGGTATGGCTCAAGTGTAGACCGCCATGTGAGAGAGCAGCAACGGAGGCCGTGTCAGAGGGAGTTAGCCAGGTTTCAGTTAAAGCTAGGAGGTTGAAGGAGTTTGAAAGGAAGAGGTCATGGACGGCTGTGAGTTTGTTGCACACAGAGCGAGCGTTCCAGAGGGCGCAGGAGAAAGAGGACAGGCGCTGAGGGATTATGGGAATGAGGTTGCTGGGCTTGCAGGGAGGTGATTTATGTGCGATGGAGATAGGATGAGAGGGAAGTATTGGATGTGTTGTGGGGCCAGGGTTAGGGGATATGTCACCTGAATAGAGTAACAGCAGGAGGGTGAGAAAGAGAAGGTGGGAATGGGATTTGTGGGAGTGGGAGGCAGCACGAGAGTTAGAGGGAGACAATCCCTGGACCCACTTTCCTATTCTTTTAGTTACGCTGCCACCAGTCCTCATAGACACTACGCGCATCACAGCGAGAGACGCAGGGCAAAGCAACCCCGCTGTCTGTCTATCCCAGACAGTGGCTGCGTAGACCACAATCCCCGCTTGCTTACCCAACCGTCCCCAGCGACCGCAACTCACAATTTCGTAGCTACTCGAGCTTAAAACAACAAGCAATACTCCAGTCTCTTCAGTTAGCATGGATCGAATATCAGGCAGAAACAGAACGTAATAAGGAATATTTATTATGATATAGAAAAAAAACTATATATCACAGAGCATTTGTTACAGGAAAAATTATAGATAGAATAAATCGCTAGTTACACAGTACACAGCAAATTAAAGAAAGGGATTAAAACCACAGACCCTTACTCATGTCAGTAAGCTAACAGGAGCATCCGTGTACCCCTGGGACTGGGGATTTTGAAGAATGGCACAGTGTCTCACGTTCTTAGGTGACCCCACAGAAAACAAGCCCTGAGCCCATGCTTGGCTCAGGCTGCCTTGTCCCTCTTGAGGACAGCCCCTATTTTCTACCCCGTACACTACATTTCCCAGACTTCCCTTTTCCTAGGCACGCTCAGTGCGCTTCATCGTTAACTTGATTCCCAAAGTTTATCTCTAGTGATCAAAGGGGATGATTGCTTCTTTGAAATGCATGGCCAAGTATACCTGGGTGCCGCTAGGTCTGGGCTGAGCATTTTTCCACTTGCCTAAGGTGTGAAATGCTTGCATGAGACCAAGGAAATTCCATTTTGCAGCCAAGTGTTATATCCCTCCCAGGGGGGAGAAGCTAACCATTTTAATTACTTTCTTGGAAACTCAAGCATTTACTGTCAGCTATGTAAAATGGACACTTCGGCTATATAGATATAGAGATATATATATATATATATTATATATATATATATATATATATATATATATCTAACTAGACACCGAGAGATGGGTATGTCTACCTGTGACACCCCAGATCTCCAATTTTTCATCATTGATGCTAAACACACAGAGTGAAGTTCTGTGTACTGCTGCTCTGATGATACACCATCCCGATCCTATACCATATTTCAACTACCTGTTCCTGTATATTACCAGCATCCTCCCAGCAAGCACTCACCATACCTTTTGATTCCTGCACCGGCAGCAACCACCTTTCCCATTATCTGCAATATCCAGCCTAGTCAGTCTCTATCTGTGAGTGCAGACCACTGCACCCTGGGCTCATATTCCCCAAACCCCGGTGCCACCACAGTACCATCCTTAACACCCTTTGAACAACAACATGACACCGAAATGAGAGCAGGGTTAAGGACACACCATGGATAGAATAGTATCACATTTTTAAGGGGATAACTATAGAGTATTGGATTGTGGAAAATTGCAAATTTTGTTAAAAATGTTTTTCTAAAAACAAGAAACCGCAGAACTGGGATATTACTGAGAACCCCCCACCTCGTTGAGGGATTTCAAGCACCTGGAATGTTGAATGCCTTAACTAGAGAATGGTAAGTATGATGAATAGCTTGAGTTTATACATATATATTTATTTATTTGAAAGGTAGCATTCAGGATATAGGGAGGTGAATGACAAGAGAATAATCAGACAGCAAATTCGTTGCAGCTGTTTTCCATTTCAAAGATATTCAATGGCAGGAGAATTAGATCTAAAGGAGTATGCAACGCCAGAGCTATATAAACAAAAACAAGGTTTAAGTTGCTTCCATGACCATAACTGCATTTCCGATCAGGAACAGTAATGTTTCGTAATTCACAACAAACTGAAAACCTAATTATTAAGGACGTCATGATAATTCTTCCCCTGAAGGGACATTCAAGAGCCAGACTTTGCCCCAAAGCAGGGACCTCAAACTCTGGCCTCTCCAGATGCTTATTGCCTACAATTCCCAGAATTCTTTGTGTCAGGAGGATCCCTGGCTGTAACCATTATGGAACCCCCCTGGTGGTGAACTTCAGGTTCTGCTCCTGCCTTGCAACCAGCAATGTAACAGTTAAAACACCTGACACACACAAAATAAAGGCACCACGCCCTAGCCAGACCTTTGCTGGTTCATTACAGCTCATACCCTGTGAGAGTGAGGTGCTGGTACTCACTGCTCTGCAATACCCCTCTGTGTCTTGTGATTCCTGGTTCCTGCAAATACCCCATCATCATCCTCCCTTACCCACTTGCTTGTCTGTGCAGGACACTGCATCTTGGGTTCATACCCCTACCATCCCGGTGCCTCCCAGGTACCAACCCTGACAGAATGCAATAAACAGCCATACAATCATGGGATGTGTAGTTCAGAAACATCTGGGGGGGGGGGCAGAGTTTGATATCCCTGTTCTAGAGATAGTGAAGACTTAGGATATTAAGAAATAAAAAAAGTTGCAATTAACCCTTTCGCTGCTGAGGCATTTCCCGCCTCTGTGCTGAGGTCATTTTTACCGATTTTTCTCATCATATTTAAAAGTGTTTTGAAGGCTTATTTTAGTATATGACCCAGACATATTATATATCGTTCTTTCCGTCAGACTCGGCAGATTCATAATATGTCATTATTATAAGTATACGTCATGTCCTGTCTGTATATTATAACAAAAAATGCAATAAAGTATGAATTTTCAATAATTTACAATGTGTAAAGTGGTTTTTTTCACATTTTAACATGCAAGCAATTGTGGTTATATTTTGTATGAGGTGTGCTTGTTAAAAAAATTAGAGATGGGGTCTCGTTACATTTTTTTGGGGGAAAATTACGCGATTTTTAACAAACGCACCGCATACAAAAATCGTTAGTGCAGCATTATTGTTCACATTATAATTGAAATGGGAACAATATTGCTGCATTAACAAACCAAAAAAAAGAAAAAAAACTTGTTTATTTTTTTTTATAATTGTTTTTTTAAATATATATATATATTTTTTATTTTTTTATTTTTTTTAAAAAACTTTTTTCATACTCATGCTTGGTATTGTTGGAACGGCCATGCTCTGGCCGATCCAACAATACCAAACATTAACCCCTAACTGCCACGGATCGGGAGATAGGGGGTTCATTGGAACCCCCTATCTCCACCATTGGTGGCAGTTAGGGGTTAACTCCAGGACTGCCGTCATCGTGCTATGCACGATGACGCCAGTCCTCAGGGGGCATTCCCGGAAGCTTGGCCGACATCCAAGATGTCGGCCAGCTCCGGGAAAGAATCACGAACCGGCGCTTTTCGGCGCCGATTCGTGATCCGGCCCCCATGGCGGTAATGCCAGGTACCATTTGGAAGGGCAGGCTGTGCCCTTCCAAACGGTGCCTGGGTTAACCCCCTGCACGCCGCCGATCGGGAGGGAGAGAGGTCCGAAGGACCTCCCCCCCTCCCCCTCCCTTTCAGGCGCCTCCTCCGCACATGCGGGGGGGCGCCTGAATTAGGTGTCATCGCGCCCCCGCGATGACACCTAATTACTCTGGCGGCGGTTCCGGGTGCTGGGCTGACATCGAGGATGTCAGCCCGCACCGGGGGGGCCAGCGATCGGCCGGAACCCGGCCGAACGCTGGCCCCAAAGAGAGGACGCGCTCAGCGCGTCCACTGCATGGAACGCTACCTGCGGTTGGACGCGCTGAGCGCGTCCACCGCAGCGAAGTGGTTAACCTCCCTTCCCACTACTCTCAGCCATCCCTCTTGCTTTAACCTCCTTTGCTGCATAGCTTCTCCTTATCTATTCCCCTTTGTGCCTATAGTCTCCTCCAGTGTCTAGTTCAAATCTCCTTTTGTTTAGTTCATGTCTCTTATGTTCTGTGTTTACTTTAAATAAAACCTTTAGTTACCCTGCAACCTGCCTATTCACTGCATCCTGGGCTCACAACCCCACCTGCTATGTTAATCGCAGTCTGAACCCTGACAGACTTACACACACAAGGGACACTAACTCGACTCAATAAATGCACACATTTACTATGCTGTCATCTGCTGGATGGAGGGCAGAGTAATACCTCAATACATAACACTCCCCCCTTAGATCTCAAAGTCTTTAAGATAACTGGGAGGGCGAATATTTTTTCTTGTGCGCCCAAGGGCCATGTTTAGAGCCGCTTCGACTGGACTATCAGTTGGACAAATTCCCCCTTTCTGTGCTCTCTCGGATGGACCATCAGAAACTGGCTCTGCAACAGCAACTCCTGGAGAATTTGCACCTGTGTATCATCGAGTGGTTCACTATCATCTGGCATCCCAGAAAACCCGGTAGAACTGGGACTAGCAACAGGCACAATTTCATCACTCTGCTCCCGGATCTGATTGAAATTGATTTTTATAATAAAATAAAGCACTTTAAATCTAGGGGAAAACCTTCAAATAAATCACACTGAAGGCTCATAATGACAGAGTAACGGTGAGAGCTGGATACTAAATGTATCAGACGTAAAAAAAAATTTATAACAAGCACTGGGAGAGGAGAGGGACTTTATATAAAACGTGTATTATAGATGAGGAAAGGGAGATAGTGTTACTGGGTAATATAAAATGTATCAGACCTAAGCCCTTATTATGCAGAGCAGGAGGGGAGATAACACACGTTTTATAAAGCCCCTCTCTTCTCCCAGTGCTGCTTGTTATAAAGGGGTTTTTACTATCCAGCCCTCCTGTCATTAGCTTTCAGTGTGATTTATTTGAATGTTCTCCTTCTCCAGCTGCTTTTATCATCTTGTCTGCCTCATAGACATGCAAGGGTTAAGTCTGGGGTCAGACCAGCGCACTTTTAACGTGCGTTCTGGCGCACATAATTACAGCCGCACTAGCAGCAGATGACGGCCAATATACGATGTACAGCCGCACAAAAGTCCGGCCGTGCAACGCCAGTGGAATTTGAACGCATTTTTTTGAGAACGCTGAACCGCTAGTACTGACATACTGAGTGTGCAGCTGCGGCATAGCGGCGTGTGTGCGTGATTAGGAGATGTCAGACACTGCTAATGTCCAGCCAACATAATGTCCAGACGCAAAAAGAGTTTTATTGACGATCCGTACAAAATCACGCCCGAAAATGCGCGTCGTCTGACCGTTTTTGTGCATTCCGTGAAAAAATACGTCAATGCGTTCGGATGCACTTTTTCACGTTCGCGGAGAAAAATGCTTTCGTCTGACCCTAGCCTATAGGTTTCCTCTCCTGTGCTGGCTGTGTTGCGAGTGAGTATTCTGGAGCTCTATCACTGTCAGATTTTCGGGTAGGGGCCGGGAAGGATTACACATACAAACTTTTTCTGTAGCTTTGTGATGTTGCGTTCAATACTGGTCTCCTTCACTCATCAATGTAATATCACAAAAAGGACTGAAACTCCAATGTAGTGCATTTTATTTTAGTTTCTTTCGTTTTTTGTACTGAGCAGTTTCATATCTCTTGAGTCATACGAAAACTAAATTATCCCACAATTCGGACTAAATCGTTTTAGTACTAAAACGAATGCACATGTCTAGTAGCTTACAGAAATAGAAGTTTAGTAACTTAATGCTAAGACAATCAAACACTATTAACCTAATATGGAACAGTATTTGAGTTGCTGAAAACATATACTTTAACTTAAAAACATTGATGCTCTACTTACGGACTTATAATTTCAAGGCCTGTGTGAAAGAATTGTGGAGCTGACTTTCTGTTGCTCTGTGAACATCAAATGGTTTCTGACCAGCAAGTAGCTGCAATGTGTATTTTTTCTCGAGACAGGATTTTACCAGAAAGGATACATTGAGATTTCTCTCGTTTTCAAGTATGTCCTGGGTGGCGAGTATGTACCGTTAGGTGTCTTGCCCAAGGACACTTACTAGAGAGGTGCTCGTTGTGATCGAACCCATGTCTCCACAGCAGGGGTCAAGTCGAGGGGGAACGTGTGGGAACGGAGTTCCTGCACTAATGTTGCAGAGGGAACGGAGTTCCCTGTGGTCCCATACTCTATAAACCTTCGAAAAAAGTGGACGGCGCCCAAAACCTGTACCACCACCAGTAACCAATGCCCAACCAGAAATTCAGTGGTTTCCCCCAAACCAATGGATTAACAGAAATACAATACGTATCTGGTGGCGCGATGAATGTCGCTTAAAGGTGTCTGGTGGTTCTCTTAGTTCACTTGCCCACATGGATCATATGAAAAGATAGAACAACATAATAGTATAGATTGTCTTAACAATTTATAAAAAGGATTTATATGGTCTATGCACTCACAAATATAGAGCCCAAGCACTGGCTCTGAGTGGGTCAGCGTGTTCGGGTACTTAAATTCTTTGCTTGGAGAGGTGACCCACACCTGCTTCTGGAGGGGGATTCTCCCCACATACAACACAAGAGACAATGAGAAGAACTTTCTCGTGCAGATATCGTGAATCAAATGGCATATATAATATGTAAATTGCCAACTCACATGTGTTGGAGCTTTTAGAACCAAGCTCAAGGTGCGCACGCATATGGACTTATTCAAGGTTAAGTCCAAATAACCTTTTGAGCCTCCAGGACTTCCAAAAGGACAGGGATGAGATGAATTAAAAATTAAAAGAATTTATTTAACATAAAATCAATAGTACTGGCACTGCCAGGTGGCCAGAACGCGTTTCGCCAGATAAACTGGCTTCATCAGCTGGCTCTATATTTGTGAGTGCATAGACCATATAAATCCTTTTTATAAATTGTTAGAACAATATAATAGTATAGATTGTCTTATCTTTTCATATGATCCATGTGGGCAAGTGAACTAAGAGAACCACCAGACACCTTTAAGCGACATTCATCGCGCCACCAGATACGTATTGTATTTCCATACTCTATAAAGCTTGTAGTCAGGCGTTCAATCATATATTTCTCTATTAAGTCACAAATATAGGATTTATCATATATTTTTGCTATATTCCACATATTTATTTATTTATAAAGTATTTTACCAGGAAGGAGACATTGAGATTTCTCTCGTTTTCAAGTATGTCCTAGGTTCAAGAACATTGAATTGTTACAGTAGGTACAGAAATACAAGGAACACAAACGGTTAGGCAGGCATATTATGGATATATACACACACAGGCAGGTACAGTAGGTACAGAAATACAAAGTAATAAATTGCAAGATATTTAAAAAACAACACAAATATACAGATTAACCCAGAAAATAAATATGTAGGAAATAAAGTCATTATGTTACATGTTTACAGGTGCATTCTGTATTGAGGTATGTTAATAGGGATCTCTTAAGGGACTTTAGATTGGGGGAAGATTTGATGGTGTCTGGGAGGTTATTCCATAATTGTGGTGCTCTGTAGGAAAATGAGGACCGAGCCACTTTCTTTTTGTATTGTGGTATTGCAAGTAAGGTGCTGGTCCTGGATCGGAGGTTATAGGATGAGGGAGCTGCTGGGGCAATCAGCCTATTCAGGTAGGGTGGCAGCTTCCCAGAAAAGCTCTTAAACACCAGGTTGGAAAAGTGAAGAGTGCATCTGGATTAAAGCGATGGGCAGTTTAGCTCTTTTAACATGTCACAATGGTGGGTCATGTAGTTACGTTGTAGCGCAAAGCAACAGAATGAGTTATACAATGTAGTAAGTTTCTGGAGGTGTGTTTGCGGGCGGCTGCATACACTACATCTCCATATTCAATAGCCAGCATAAGCATTTGTTGTGTCTGCTGTCTGACATACACTCAGATATGATATATTAAATGTATATGTTTGTGTTACGTGCGAGGTGATAATTGCTTATTGGGAGACAGAAATCCTGGCGAGTTCCCACACTTCTTTTTATAGGACTTGATCCCTGCTCCACAGGCTCTCTCCACACAGAGCAGTGATGTTACCTCTACTCCACCCAGCCGGTATTGCTTAGTAATGGCTGACAAATTAAAGCAACAGTACCCTAATACGTTAAATGCATGGAAATCTATGATTGCCAGAACAGTATGGTTGAGGTAAGGGATACATTGTATGGCTGAGGTAAGGGATACATTCCATGGCTGAGGTAAGGGATACATTCCATGGCTGAGGTAAGGGATACATTCCATGGCTGAGGTAAGCGATACATTCCATGGCTGTGGCAAGGGATACATTGTATGGCTGAGAAAAGGTATACATTGTATGCCTGAGGTAAGGGATACATTGTATGGCTGAGGTAAGGGGTTCACTGGGTGGTCGAGGTAAAGGATACATTGTAAGGCTGAAGTAAGGGGTACATCGTATGGCTGAGGTAAGGTATGCATTGTTAAGTTGAGGTAAGCGATACATTGTTTGGCTGAGGTAAATGATACATTCTATGGCTGAGGTAATGGATGCATTGTTTAGTTGAGGTAAGCGATACATTGTTTGGCTGAGGTAAATGACCCATTCTATGGCTGAGGTAAGCGATGTATTGTTTAGTTGAGGTAAGGAATACATTCTATGGCTGAGGTAAGGGATACATTCTATGGCTGAGGTAAAGGATACATTCTATGGCTGAGGTAAAGGATACATTCTATGGCGGAGGTAAGAGATGCATTGTTTAGTTGAGGTAAGGGATATATTCTATGGCTGAGGAAGGGATACATTGTATGGCTGAGGGATGGGTTGTATTGTATGGTTGAGGTAAGGGATACATTGTATGACTGAGGTAAGGGATACATTGTATGGCTGAGGTAAGGGATACATTGTATGGCTGAGGTAAGGGATACATTCCATGGCTGCAGCAAGGGATACATTTTATGGCTGAGGTAAGGGATACATTCCATGGCTGCGGCAAGGGTGGGATACATTTTTTGGTTAAGATAAGGGATACATTCTGTGGCTGAGGAGAGGGATACATTGTTTGGTTGAGGTAAGGGATACATATGGCTGAGGTAAGGGATACATTCTATGGCTGAGGTAAGGGATACATTCTATGGCTGAGGTAAGGGATACATTCTATGGCTGAGGTAAGGGATACATTGTTTGGTTGAGGTAAGGGATACATTGTTTGGTTGAGATAAGGGATACATTCTATGACTGAGGTAATGGATACGTTGTTTGGTTGAGGTAAGGGATACGTTTGGTTGAGGTAAGGTATACGTTGTTTGGTTGAGGTAAATGATACATTCTATGGATGAGGTAAGAGATGCATTGTTTAGTCGAGGTAAGGGATGTATTCTATGTCTGAGGTAAGGGGACATTGTATGGCTGAGGTAAAGGATACATTGTATGGCTGAGGTAAGGGATATATTGTTTGAAGTAAGGGGTGCACTGTTTGATTGAGGTAAGGGATATATTCTATGGCTGAAGTAAGGGATGCATTGTATGGCTGAGGTAAAGGGTACATTCCATGGATGAGGCAAGGGATACATTGTATGGCTGAGGGATGGGTTGTATTGTATGGTTGAGGTAAGGGATACATTGTATGGCTGAGGTAAGAGATACATTGTTTGGTTGAGTTAAGGGTTACATTGTTTGGCTGAGGTAAGGGATGCATTCTATGGTTGAGGTAAGGCCCGGGATACATTCCATGGCTGCGGCAAGGGATACATTTTATGGCTGAGGTAAGAGATACATTCCATGGCTGCGGCAAGGGATAAATTTTATGGCTGAGGAAAGGGATACATTGTATGGCTGAGGGATGGGTTGTATTGTATGGTTGAGGTAAGGGATACATTGTATGACTGAGGTAAGGGATGCATTCTGTGGCTGAGGTAAGGGATACATTCCGTGGCTGCGGCAAGGGATACATTTTTTGGTTAAGATAAGGGACACATTGTTTGGTTGAGGTAAGTGATACATTCTATGACTGAGGTAAGGGTACATTTTTTGGTTGACGTAAGGGATACATTGTTTTGTTGAGGTAAGGGATATTGTTTGGTTGATGTAAGAGATAAATTGTTTGGTTGAGGTAAGGGATACATTGTTTGGCTGAGGTAAGGCCTGGGATACATTCTATGGCTGAGGTAAGGGATGTATTCTATGGCTGAGGTGAAAGATACATTGTTTGGTTGAGGTAAGGGATACATTGTTTGGCTGAGGTAAGGGATACATTGCTTGGTTGAGGTAAGGGATACATTGCTTGGTTGAGGTAAGGGATACATTGTTTGGTTGAGGTAAGGGATACATTGTTTGGCTGAGGTAAGGGATACATTGCTTGGTTGCGGTAAGGGATACATTGTTTGGCTGAGGTAAGGGATACATTGTTTGGTTGAGGTAAGGGATGCATTCTATGGTTGAGGTAAGGCCCGGGATACATTCTATGGCTGAGGTAAGGGATACATTCTGTGGCTGAGGAGAGGGATACATTGTTTGGTTGAGGTAAGGGATACATATGGCTGAGGTAAGGGATACATTCTATGGCTGAGGTAAGGGATACATTATATGGCTGAGGTAAGGGATACATTGTTTGGTTGAGGTAAGGGATACATTGTTTGGTTGAGGTAAGGGATGCATTCTATGGCTGAGGTAAGGGATACATTGTTTGGTTGAGGTAAGGGATGCATTCTATGGCTGAGGTAAGGGATACATTCTATGGCTGAGGTAAGGGATACATTGTTTGGTTGAGGTAAGGGATACATTGTTTGGTTGAGGTAAGGGATGCATTCTATGGCTGAGGTAAGGGATACATTCTGTGGCTGAGGAGAGGGATATATTACTTGGTTGAGGTAAGGGATACATTCAGTGGCTGAGGAGAGGGATATATTATTTGGTTGAGGTAAGGGATGGATTTCTCAGTGAGGCTGACATAAGGAGGATTACACATCAGGTTCTGGGATCTCACGGTCTCTCCTGGTTGCTATTTTCTGTTACTCCAGCACCCTGTCTCCTCACCCGGCTATTTATGGTTATCACAACAAACCTCCATCTTTCATTCCCTCCCTCCCCCCAGTGCGCCCTCCCTTTCAACCCCCACCCCAAACTCCCCATATTTAGAAAGCGCTTCCGGCGGCGCCGAGCACTTTGACGTCATCCCCCACACGGCGGTGACGTCAATGCGGAGGGGAGAACGGGATGACGTGGCTTATTTAAATGTCTCCGTAGCGGAGGGATGGAGAGAAGGTCTGAGCCAGGACACGGCACCGCCAGTGCGTCCTCCATGCAGCGGTAACCGGGGCCCCCAGACCGGGATGGAGGGGCCACAGGAGATGGGGGGAGGGGAGCTGTTTCAAGCGAATGGACGGAAATCTCTTATTTCCACCCTATTTCTGCATTACATTCCCAGCAGTGACGGGAGAGGGGGCGGCTGTCTGCAGCCATCCTGCAGCCTCCTGGCACCGAAAGGGTGCCCATCCTGCGCCTGGCATGGGATTTGGCGGCTGGATGCGATGATGGGGGCATTTAATGTCCTCCCTGCTGCAGCCTGATGGGAGCAGAGGGGCCTGCACTCCACACTGTCCCCTGCACTCCACACTGTCCCCTGCACTCCACACTGTCCCCTGCACTCCACACTGCCTTGGCGTCCAGTATCTGCTCCAAGTCCCATCATCCTCCTTTAATGGGCATTTCTTGGTATTCTCTGTGTGCATTCTTTCGTTGTGATGAGGCCTGGCACCTGCTGGCACATGCTCTGCTGATGGGGAATTGGAGGCTGACCTGACATCCCTGACAGAGGCTGAAACACAATGTCAGGAAGATGCCTGAATAACATTGTATCAGTGTGTATGTGCATTCCGCACGTGTGTCACCGAGGCTTCAGCAGCAACATGCTATTCATAGGTCATTGATGTGACAGTATTTTGCAGGATGGGGGGGAGGGGGGTTTATTCCTGGTCTATTTAAGCAGGTCGCTATTTTGATGCTGTGTTAGGTGAAGCCAGGCAGGAAGGTCACAGCACCCCCCCCCCCAACACCGAGGGCAAGTGAGGTGGGGTGATTTCTGCACCCCCTCTTTTGGGGTATCCTCACCCTGGAGTGTGTGTCTGGAGGTATAGGAGGGGTTAATAGAGAATGGGGGTGTTTATCAATACTGAGGGGATGGGGATCTATACTGGGGAAGCAGTGTCTTGGTGGGGGGGGGTAGAGCCCTTCAATGCAGTGTGTGTGTGTGTGTGGGGGGGGGGTTGTGTTTTGTATACGGGGGGTGCAGAGTTCAGCAGGGTCTGGGGAAGGTTTGAGTGTCCCGCAGTGCTGGGGTGGTAACCCTCCGATGCCTGGGTACAGCTTCAGCTTGCTGAGGTGTGTGGGTAGCACTGCAATGGGGGGGGGGTGCAGGGGCACAAGGCTGGGGGTAATTTACTCTTTCCTCCCAATCCTTATCCTCCAGCACAGGAATATGGTCCCTGCACCCCCCCCCCCCCCCCGCTCAGCCTGACCCCCATAGCATGTAGCCAGGGCCTGCTCGGTGCTGTGCAGTGCTGGGTGCCGGCGGGCAGTGAGGCCTGGATGCCTGTGGGTGGCGCTGTGCTCTCCGGTCTCCGGCGGCTGGGGTTTTTATCGCCGTGTCTGTGTGTTTCAGAGCCATGCTGTGTGCCGCCAGCTGAGGGATGGCTGCATGCTGTGTCCTGCTGATGGCCGGGGACAGGCTGCTCCAGCCGCCGGTACCGACACGGGCCTCCTCCTCCTCCTCCTCCTGCAGCTGCTGTGTGAGCCGGGGCCGCTGTCCGAGGTGCTGACTGCCGACTGGGCCAGCACGCAGAGCTCCCGGGAAGGTGAGTGCGGGACAGGGGGCCCAGGCAGCGCCGACTGCCGGCATTTACCGCCAGCGGGCATCTTCCTACCACCCTGTACCTCCATATACAGCCTCCTACCACCCTGTACCTCCATATACAGCCTCCTACCACCCTGTACCTCCATATACAGCCTCCTACCACCCTGTACCTCCATATACAGCCTCCTACCACCCTGTACCTCCATATACAGCCTCCTACCACCCTGTACCTCCATATACAGCCTCCTACCACCCTGTACCTCCCATATACAGCCTCCTACCACCCTGTACCTCCCATATACAGCACCCTACCACCCTGTACCTCCCATATACAGCACCCTACCACCCTGTACCTCCCATATACAGCATTCGTCCCCCCTATACCTCCATATAAAACATCCAGCCACCCTATATGTATATACAGCATCCTACCACCCCACACCACCATATACAGCATACCTCCCTATACCTCAATATACAGGACTTCCATATGCCGTATCCTGCTGACCTATACCTCCATATATAGCATCCTACCTCCACACACCTCTATATACAGCATCCTACTTCTCTCCACCTTGATGTTCAGTATCCTATGACGTTACACCTCAAATTTTGTCTGGAATGCCATGTACCCACGTAAATTGTAATCATGGTGACCTGATATTTTGCTTTTTAAGTATAGAGTGGCATCCCGCCAGCCCACACCTGGATACCCGGCCTCCCTCCCGCCAGCCCACACCTGGATACCCGGCCTCCCTCCCGCCAGCCCACACCTGGATACCCGGCCTCCTCCCGCCAGCCCAACCTGGATACCCGGCCTCCCTCCCGAGCCCACACCTGGATACCCGGCCTCCCTCCGCCAGCCCACACTGGATACCGGCCTCCCTCCCGCCATCCAGCCACCCACCTGGATACCCGGCCTCCCTCCCGCCAGCCACACCTGGATACCCGGCCTCCCTCCCGCCAGCCCACACCTGGATACCCGGCCTCCCTCCCGCCAGCCCACACCTGGATACCCGGCCTCCCTCCCGCCAGCCCACACCTGGATACCCGGCCTCCCTCCCGCCAGCCCACACCTGGATACCCGGCCTCCCTCCCGCCAGCCCACACCTGGATTCCGGCCTCCCTCCCGCCAGCTCACACCTGGTTCCCGCCTCCTCCCGCCAGCCCACACCTGGATACCCGGCCTCCCTCCCGCCAGCCCACACCTGGATACCCGGCCTCCTCCCGCCAGCCCACACTGGAATACCCGGCCTCCCTCCCCAGCCCACACCTGGATACCCGGCCTCCCTCCCGCCAGCCCACACCTGGATACCCGGCCTCCCTCCCGCCAGCCCACACCTGGATACCCGGCCTCCCTCCTGCCAGCCCACACCTGGATACCCGGCCTCCCTCCCGCCAGCCCACACCTGGATTCCCGGCCTCCCTCCCGCCAGCTCACACCTGGATTCCCGGCCTCCTCCCGCCAGCTCACACCTGGATTCTCGGCCTCCTCCCGCCAGCCCACACCTGGATACCGGCCTCCTCCCGCCAGCCCACACCTGGATTCCCGGCCTCCCTCCGCCAGCTCACACCTGGATCCCGGCCTCCCTCCAGCCAGCCCACACCTGGTACCGGCCCCCCTCCCGCAGCCACACCTGGATACCTGCCTCCCTCCCGCCAGCCCACAACCTGGATACCTGGCCTCCCTCCCGCCAGCCCACACCTGGATACCCGGCTCCTCCCTCCTGCCAGCCACACCTGGATACCGCGGCCTCCTCTCTCCGCCAGCCCACACCTGGATACCCGGCTCTCCTCCCTCCTGCCAGCCCACACCTGGATACCCGGCCTCCCTCTCCTGCCAGCCCACACCTGATACCCGGCCTCCCTCCTGCCAGCCCACACCTGGATACCCGGCCTCCCTCCTCCTGCCAGCCCACACCTGGATACCCGGCCTCCTCCCTCCTGCCAGCCCACACCTGGATACCCGGCCTCCTCCCTCCTGCCAGCCCACACCTGGATACCCGGCCCTCCCTCCTGCCAGCCACACCTGGATACCGGCCTCCCTCCCTCGCCAGCCCACACCTGGATACCCGGCCTCCCTCCCTCTGCAGCTCACACCTGGATACCCGGCCTCCCTCCCCTGCCAGCTCACACCTGGATACCGGCCTCCCTCCCTCCTGCCAGCTCACACCTGGATACCGGCCTCCCTCCCTCCTGCCAGCTCACACCTGGATACCCGGCCTCCCTCCCTCCTGCCAGCTCACACCTGGATACCCGGCCTCCCTCCCTCCTGCCAGCCCACACCTGGATACCCGGCCTCCCTCCCTCCTGCCAGCCCACACCTGGATACCCGGCCTCCCTCCCTCCTGCCAGCCCACACCTGGATACCCGGCCTCCCTCCCTCCTGCCAGCCCACACCTGGATACCCGGCCTCCTCCCTCCTGCCAGCCCACACCTGGATACCCGGCTCCCTCCCTCCTGCCAGCTCACACCTGGATACCCGGCCTCCTCCCTCCTGCCAGCCCACACCTGGATACCCGGCCTCCCTCCCTCCTGCCAGCCCACACCTGGATACCCGGCCTCCCTCCCTCCTGCCAGCTCACACCTGGATACCCGGCCTCCCTCCCTCCTGCCAGCTCACACCTGGATACCCGGCCTCCCTCCCTCCTGCCAGCTCACACCTGGATACCCGGCCTCCCTCCCGCCAGCTCACACCTGGATTATTAACTACAAACCAATTTAGCTTAATAAGTACATTTGATTTCAGTTTGATCTAATCCGATTAATGTGTTTTTTTGTTTTTAATATAACTTTACATCCCATGCTATATAATTCCAAAGCAGAGTTTGTGTGTTTGTGTATGGAGTTTATGTCCAGATCTTTTTTCCATGTTTTAATACCATGTCCTAGTAGAGCTTTTATATTTTCCCTCTTCTGTTCTAGTTCTGGATCCTGGCTGTGAAGTCCCACGAGACGGGAGAGGCTCGATTGTAGCTCAGTGGTCCTCATTTGGGAACATTTGCGGATATTGGCCTCACTGGTGCATACTGTATATATGTCTGTGCGTGTAGGAAGACCAGCGTGGGAAGTGGATCTTTGCGAAGGACATGAGTGGAACAAGCATTGGGCCGGATTCCTAGGGTTTCCTCGACTTACAAGACGCTGGGAGACGCCGGCAGATGAAAGCGCACTTGTTTTGTTGGATATACCATTTTTAATATACACATGTTATTTTTTATTACCTTAAATATATAAACGCCTATATTCTTGGTACAGTCATATATATATATTTTATTTTTCCTTTTTTTTTTTTTTTAAATATTCCTTGGATTTAAAAGCCAGGCAACTCCATTTATCTATGTCACCCTGATCTGTTTGAGTGACAGGCGACAGAAGAGCTTGACTGCATTGGAAATATTCCACGACAAAGAATTTGGAGCGTCTGTAATGTTTCTAGAAGACACAATTTCAAGACGTATTCTTTAGGTCATCTCCAGTACAAATCACTATCTGGGCAAAATGGGGTAAGCTTTATTTTCTTTTATATTTTCTTTTTCTTAATATTTTTATTTTATATTTTTATTTTTCTCGGTGTGTTTTTTTTTTTTTTATATCCCCTGAGAACAGTTTTGCTCTTCACGCTTTTAATTTATAATATATATATATATATATATATATATATATATATATATATATAATATATATATATATATATATATATATATATATATATATATTATATATATATATATATATATATATATATATATATATATATACGGTTAATGTGAAGATGAATGACATTGGAAGCTCCTTTGGCAGATAAAGGGAGAATGCAATTTAAAGGATTTCTGTTGACGGAGCAATTCTTTAAACCTGCTGTTGTGTTTAGATTCCTAAGCGGCCTCCTTAATGCTCCATAAATATGAACGCAGAATCTCGCATCAGGAATCCGTAAGCAAAGGCGTTTATAATGGCTGTAAATTGGCGTCAGCCCCCCCCCCCCCTAATATACAATATTTGTAAACGTTTGACCTATTCGTCAATGCCAATTTGAGTCTGAAAATAAAGTGTCCTATTTTACAAGTAAGGAAACGAGACGCATTAATACTTCCGTCTCCCGAAGGAGAGCAATTCAGGTCACGGCAATAGAGGTCACCCCAAGAGAGAGCTGAAATCCTTCATGGGTCTTTTCTATGCGGGCGCTACAGCACCGGCAGGAAGAAAACGGAGACGGTGGAAAACGAAGTTAATATCTTTTATCTAATTCTAGTAAATACCGTCTTACCTTCTGCACATTTTTCTATGAAAGTGGTTGATTGTCAACGTGTTTGTGTGTGTGTGTGTGTTTTGTGTTTGTATCCTGAATAAAGTTAGAGATAACTGAAACGTAAACGTTGATCTCTTTGCCATTTATAAGAAATCCCAGGAGTTCTGGTCCTTTTTCAAATATCTCTGTAGGGGTTATTCAGTGAGCACCGAACATAGAAATTGCACCGTATGGGGAAATTCAATTAAAAAAGCTGGCGGTTCACCTAATATTGACGAATTGTCAGCGAAATACGGTGATCTTCGTCGGCAGTGAAAACCCCCGTAGAGAAGTAATGGTTAATCTATTCAGAGTACGCCGAACAGCATAGAAATGTCAGTGAAATGCCCTGATTTTCGGTGCTTTCATTTGACAGGTTCCATCAGACGAACCCCATAGGTTTCAATGTTAAAAGAAATTCCGTTTTTTTCTTAAAAAGAATAAACGGTTGATTAAATATTTATTTGCGGCAAAAAGTCTCTTACTTTATTTATTTGGCATTTTTCAGGATTTTATCAGCGACATTTTTTTTCCGATCTTTTTAAAATGGCTTTTTTTTTTTCTGTAACAGATCTTTTTATTATTCATAGGACCTTATATACTATTTTCATGCAGTATTTTAAATAGTTAGTGTTTGCGGTGTGTTTTTGTTTGTCCGTTTGTTTTGTGTTTTGGCCTTGTTCAGCGTTGTTTTTTTTTTTTTTTGTATCGATGCGGCGGTTTTGTGATTTCAATTGGCAGTTTTTTGGATGCGTTCGGTGAGTCAAATTTTTTTTTTTTTTTTTTTCCTACACTTCAGGGACCCTGCGGTGAATGCACCCCCAAACCTTCTAGATTGTAAATTCCCACGGGAATAGGGCCCTCGTTTCCTCCTGTACTGGTTTGTCAAATGTCGTTCATTGTATTGTAACCCTGTCTATATTGTGCCCATTGTACAGCGCTGCGGAATATGCTGGTGCTTTATAAATTAATAATAATAATAATGCTGAATTCACCGCAGGGTCGGCGAATTTAACTTGCTGAAGTGTGGCAGAAACACTGGCTTTCTTCAGGCATATATATATATATATCCCTTTATCCACTCTATTAAAAATATGAATGTAAATATCTTTTAAAAGCTTATGGGTCTGAACCATAAGTGTTGGTGCAGGGCATCCATGACTCTCTGCCTGGCTGTCACACCATGGACATGTATGAGATAAGCTATGTTTCTCTTAAGTGGTCCAAGGTGGATATTTTATTTATTTTTTTATACTACTAAATAACATCGAGGTGATGTTTAATCAGATAAGGTCTAATTTTTGGAATTATCTTCGGACGCTGTGCTGTGCGAATTGCGAGCTTCATCAGATCTTCATGGTCTTATAGCCAGAGCGGTATATTTTAAAAATCGCTTAGAAGCTTTAAATAAAAATATTTCTTTAAATTGAATAAATGAAATGGACATGGTTCGATGTGTAACATTTTATTAAACGCCTTCAGTTAAAGCCGTAATGTCACATTTGTGATCTCTGCACCAGTTATCGGCCAGAAAAGCTGCCAGTGCCAATACTCGGAATCTGTATCGGCTCTGGAAAAATTTTGGTCTACTATACCTAATAGTTTTATGTATTTTTAGTATTACTGCTTTTGTTTTGCCTTTTTTTTTTGCATTTACAGGTAAATGATAAAGCATTGGGGTGGGCTTTAGAATAGGTGAGGCAAAGTGGAAGAACGGACCCCTCTTGCTATGGAAAAAATGCCAAAGTTAACTCACACTTTAAGCATGCACACACAGGTCCCATGGTAGACAAAGTTTGTGTGGCTTATCAGTATGTGCATGAATGCAGAGGTGCATTTGTACGGAGGGCTGGCTTGTTATGTGTTTAAATGCAGCAGTGGGCTAGATTGTGTGTATTTCTGAATTGTCACTGTATGCATGGAATGTATTAATTCATATGTATATTTGTGTGGGGCAAACATTAAGGGCTAAATTACAATCTTCGCGCAAACATTTGCGCCGGCGCAAAAATCATTATCGCGAGGGGTAAAACCCTTTGCGCCGATGCCGTATTACATAGCGCAACAAACACCCGTACTCGTCTACCGCGGGTGAACCTGCGCGAGCTTACTGTACGTCGCACGTCCTATACTTAACATTGTGATCGCAAATGCGTATGTGCGCTGGTACGCGGATGGTATTACAATCTATGCGCAGGATTTTTATTTTATTTTTTTGAGAAAGGATTTTACCAGGAAGGATACATTGAGATTTCTCTCGTTTTCAAGTATGTCTTGGGTGGCGAGTATGTACCGTTAGGTGTCTTGCCCAAGGACACTTACTGGGGAGGTGCTCTTGCTGGGATCGAACCCATGACTCCATAGGCTCTCTCCATGCAGAGCAGTGATGTTACCTCTACTCCACCCAGCTGCATAGCCTTTGCGCGCATAATTTTAGCAACTCCTAAAAGCTGGTGTTAACGGCAAATCTGACCGACCTGGCCGAACGCTAATACACCAGCCCAAAAAAAATACAGCAAAGTATAGTTACACATTCTACTCATACCAAAAAAAAAAAAAAAAAATGGAGAAGTTGTGTGTGTGCATGTATTATTGCTGCAGCATATATGCTCAGATTGACTGTAACAGGCGCAAAAACGTAACGTGAGAGAATTGTGGTTCTTAATTCTGATTGGCTGAAACGTGAGAAAACTGTGCACACACTGATTTCTGTGCGCAACGGAACTGCGCGAGCATTTGTGCGCGACCGGTTTACGTGCGTTATTGCTCGACGGATAAAAAATGTGCGAGGATTGTAATTCCAGTAGTGATTTGCATGCGTAAACGTTTAACGCTTGGTGTACAAATTCACGCGTTGCGCGAGCGTTTTTGCGCAAAGATTGTAATTTAGCCCTAAATTTGCAGTCAGTCTGTGGTCTCTGGCAAAACTAGAAAAATCCACATTAGAAGTGCTTGTTAACACAGGATCCACTCGTTTCCTAATGAAACAAGCTCAAAATACAGACGTTTCAGGAAGAAGATACGTTTTTTGATGTACAAAAAAAAGGTCTTTCTATCCCTGAATGTCTGTATTTCAATGCTCTTTCATTATAAATGTGATCCAGCGCAGTTACTACTACCACTGCTTTAATAGCAACATGTCTTCTTTTAGAACTTTGCCCCCCGAATTCCTGTCTATAGTGATGGCCCATTTGTATCTTAATTCGCCAGTGCAGGGCGAGCATTGTGTTATGTACATAATACTCTTTAGTAATTGCAATGTAAAGCTCATGGGAATCTGTGGAAATCCACAAGGCTTTTGTTGATGTCAACATGTTTTTATGAACACTTTCTTTGTTTTTATCCCACGTGTTAGAGTTTTGTTATTAGGTGCCATCTTATCTGGGGGAGAAAAAAAATGACCCCCCCCCCCCACAAAAAGCACAGGGCTAAATTACATAGAGGAAGCTAAAGGTAGCGTTCAGTTGAGTAAGTGACTTTTAACACATGTCCCCATATTACATTCCTGACACCAAACCTGTGAAAAATACGTCAGAGCATCGGTGATTGCTCTAGCTTCCATCAACTTACTGTACTTTGGGCATCCTATACTTATCATGGTAGTTAGTAGGGATGCACCAATATCATTTTTTTTTAAGACCGAGTACCGATACTTTTATTGTCTTGTGACCGCTTTTCAATAAGAACAGACCTCCTATAAAATGCCCCAGCTCACAAATATATTGCCCCCAGCTCATACATATATATTGCCCCAGCTCACAAATATATTGCCCCCAGATCATACATATATATTGCCCCAGATCACATATATTGCCCCAGATCACATATATTGCCCCAGATCACAAATATAGATTGCCCCCAACTCTCAAATATAGATTGCCCCCAGCTCACCTAGATTGCCCCCAGCAGTCTCTTCCTGCTTTGCCAGGCCCCTCCGAGCGCTCTTACTCCTTCGAGTGTCCGCCGGCTAAGGCTAGGGTCAGACGAACGCAGTTTTAACGTGCGTTTAGCCGCACAAAATCACGGCCGTGCTAGCAGCAAATGACGTCCAATGCCGGGAACACACGAAGTACGCCGCACGAAAGTTCGTCCGCGCAACGCAAGTGGCAAACGAACGCATTTTTTCGAGAACGTCAAAACGCTACTACTGACGTAGAGAGTGCGCTGCGTCCGCTAGGGCGGCGTGTGTGCGTGATTGGGAGACTTCAGACGTGCTAATGTCCGGCTTACATAACGTCCAGACACAAAAAGGTTTTTATTGATGATCCGTACAATCACGGACGAAAAGGCGCATCGTATGACCGCTATCGCGTATTCCGGGAAAATATGTCCGTTCGTTCGACGCACTTTTCCACGGTCGACGCGAAAAATGCGTTCGTCTGACCCTAGCCTAAGGATGCAGCACGGCTGCTCGTTGGGAACCACGCACAAGCCGTGATCTCGTGAACTCCAATCTTGCGAGATCGCGGCTGGTGGATCCCAGGCAAACCGCCGAGCTACAACCCTTTGCCGGCAGACACTTGGAGGAAGAACGCTCGGAGGGAGCGGCTGCTCCACGGACACCGGCCGGCAAGACAGCCCTGCGCTGGCTTCCGGTATCAGGGGCATCTGCACAAGTACCAAGTACTTGTGCAGATCCTGGTATCGGCACTGATACCGATACTAGTATCGGTACATCCCTAGTAGTTAGGATAAGTAAGGTATTACAAAGTGCTAGCGCTAATTACCGCACCGATGTGTTAAACACAATTCTAGCTACACCTAAAAGCTGGTGCTAAATAATTCCACTTTTGCAAAACCAGATAATACCCCTTAACAATCCCCCTCATTAAATCCAATACTCGCCTCTCATCCCGCAGTGAGAACGGTGGCCCGATGTGACACTTCTCCTGGCTGTGAGCAGAGTGAGACTGGGGACAAATAGTTCCCAGTCTCCCTTCGTGGCGCTGCGAGATTGCGCAGCCGAGATGCACAACCCTTCATGGTGTCCTATGGATAGTCGCGTCGGCACAGAAGCATAACTGTGAGTATCACTGAAGGTAGTGCTGCGTTCCGGGGCGAGGTGCTGAGACTGCGCCTGGCCCGGAATCTAACACAAAAATGGGGACACTACAGGGAAACCTGCAGGCACACGTTTTCCCCGTTCACATCCCCATTTTAGCGTTGACTATGGAATTTAGCCCACATTGTTTAATAGGGGACATCTTCTTGATTGATTTGCATCTCTATGTTGATGTCTACTTTCATGCTTTCTTGCTTTTCATCTGATGGGTAGGAAAATACTATAAGCTATATGGAAGCTGCACACAAGGATCTTCTTATGAAACATAATTACCATAATGTACCAGATGGGTGGAGTAGAGGTTACATCACTGCTCTGCGTGGAGAGAGCCTGTGGAGACATGGGTTCGATCCCAGCAAGAGCACCTCTCCAGTAAGTGTCCTTGGGCAAGACCCCTAACGGTACATACTCGCCACCCAGGACATACTTGAAAACGAGAGAAATCTCAATGTATCCTTCCTGGTAAAATCCTTTCTCAAAAAATAAACATTGACAGGTTTATTTATTTATGGGTGGGTTATATCCTCTTGATAAAGACCCATAGTGGGTTAAAATGTTGATCCTTTTTAAATCTTCTCAAAGTTTTTTGTGTTTTTATGTGAAGACTGGAGTGAATTCTTTGTTTGGTTTACATACATGTTACCATTTGAGGATTTTGGCACCTGGGCATTAATACAGGGTGTGGCTCCGTGGTGGTGAGTGCCGTTTATATCTATTGGTCCAATAATGTACCCTGTTATTCAGTGAATAGGAAGGGAGTGGCATTTTCTCCTGGGGACAGGGAACTCTTTTGATATGATATTGTTATTATTATCTTAAATACTTATGGAAGAATTCAATAGTGATTTATTTTTTTTTAATTATTATTCTAGTACTACGGAGTGTTCCCCCTCCTTCCTTTTTAATGTGGACATGTGCCATTGCCTAACACCTTCTTGAGCTGCCCTTCAATCCTCCCATCTTGGGGTATAACACAGTCCTGAACTCCTAAGATCCCCAGTCGTCTCCTGTTGAAACAACATGGATAAGCCTGCTACAGTATAGTGGGGCAGCAGGTACTTTGGGATGCCTCTGGTGTCATTGGATTGGTGGTGGCATCTGCCTACTGGCTTCTCCATTGCTGAGAGCACCTTTTTCTTCCCTTGTGCCCATATGTGTGTTCCAGTTAGAAAAAAGGAGACTGCTTCTAAAACCAAACATTTGTCATGCAACAGATGCAATACACCTCTTCCTGAAATCTATAAGAAATGCCTATTTAGTTTATGTGCCACTGATATTGCCAAGAAAAAGAGGCGTCAATCTTTTTGTGGTGGTGTTAAACCAATCTTCAAGAGACCTTTTGCGTAAGTCTGAGTAGCTGCATTGTGTCTCAGGCTCCCACCTCCCCTCCAGGGGCATAAAGATGCATGGTCTCTGACACTGATTTCTTTTGAAGGAAGTGCTCCGCTTCCAAATTTCTGTCAGACTCCTGCCCTTCTACAGAGGACTCTATGGACTTTCCTGATTTGGTTGTTCATTTCGGTAAGGATATTTAATGTTTACTGGATGATACGGAAGGGATTATGTCCAACACAACCTTTCCCATCCGCCCCATGTCTGTAAAGGCTGTGGAGAAAGAGTGGAGAAACCATTTTTCCAAGCACTTTAAATAGCTTTTTCCTCTGACTTCAAGTTCTGGAGTGGGAAGCCTTACCCATGGTGGATGTGGCAATTGTCAACATGTCAAAAACGACACCATTCTGATTTGATACTTTGGATGGCTTCAAAGAGCCCACGTTCAAAAAAGCAGATGCTTTGCCATATATACGCTTTTTTGCTTCGCTTCTCGGGCGAGTCCTTTAGCAGAGTTGCGGTGACCAAAGCACAGAACCTTTTGACTCCAGGAACTGAATTCTCTTTTTTCAGAGGGAACTCGCTCTGAAGCCTGTTTGCTTCTGTGCAAGGTGTGAAGAGCATCATAATTTATTTTGAATGCCACGGAGTTACTAAAATTGGGAGATCGGTCCATGGGTTTGCCTACGGTTGTTAGATGAACTGTTTAGCTCGGGTCTTGGTCAGCTGAGGTTGCTTTGAAGAATTCATTATGTGGTCTTCCCTTTGAACGTGGCGGCTGTTTGGCTCAGTGCTGGATGATCTGATGAACCTGATCTCCGAAGAGAAGAGTGGTCTTCCTAGATTCTATGAAAGGAAGGCTGGAGAAGAAGCATTCGGGTTTCCAGTGTCTAAGGACCTGGGTCCTTATGTGACACTCTTCTCACTCCTATAGATCAAGTGCTCACAAGTTGTACAAGGACAAATTGGATCTCAAAAAGATGTTCTGATGTCATTACAGTGGGAGGCAGGATCTAGAGTTTCCCGACCCTGCTCTTGGGAAAAGTCTATCCGTGCTTCTTGTATTCCCAACAGTATTCGCTCGGGTCCAAAATTCCCTTCTTGGAGATGACTTCTTCGAAGTAACTGGTTTCCTGCCTACAGAATCCAGCCCTGTATGTTGGCGGCAGTGGAGAATCTTTTGCACAGTTGTATTCTAGAGCTTGTTTCCCAACCAATACAAGGCCACAGCTTTTATTCAGTCCTATGTCTGGTAAAGAAACTGAATGGAGACTTCAGACCCATCCTGGATCTAAAAGTAGTAAATAGAATATCAGGGAATGCCTTTGCTTGATTTAAACAAGAATTTTATTGTGACATCCTGAATGGCAAAATTTTGGCTGAAGAGTCTTGGCAAAGGCTGATTCTTCAGTTAACATGTTGCCAGTCACGGTGTCATGATAGCTTTACTGTTTATCTAAGCCAGTGGTTTCCAAATCTGTGCTTAGGACCTGGTAACACTCAAAGTTTGCCGGTTATCTGCAGCACAGCACAGGTAATATAATAATTTGCTGTAGGGATGAACGATACCACTTTTTTAAGACCGAGTACGAGTACCGATACTTTTTTTTTCAAGTACTCACCGATACCGAGTATCGATACTTTTTTTTATGTCATGTGACCGCTTTCCAATAAGAACAGACCTCATATAAAAATGCCCCCAGCTCATGGATATGCCCCCCCAGCTCGTGGATACTGCCCCCCAGCTCACCTGGCACTCTCCGCGATCATACTTACTTCCTGAGCGATGCCGGGAAAGTCTTTGCGTGTGCGCTCGTTGGAAGGCCACCAGCCGCGATCACGTGGTCCCATGTGATCGCGGCTGGGGGCTTTCCAACGAGCGCACGCGCAAAGACTTTCCCGGCGTCGCTCAGGAAGGTAAGTATGAACACAGTGAGCAGCTGCAGGGCCTGTCCGAATGCCAATAGAGCATTCGGACAGCCGCCCCAGCCCCTCTGATGCCGGCATGCCGGCTCAATGCTGGCTTCCGGTATCGGGGAAAATATCGGAGGTACTGCACGAGTACCATTTACTCCTGCAGTACCCGGTATCGATACCGATACTAGTATCGGTGCAACCCTATTTTGCTGCTCAGTGATTGCAGGATTCAGTCTGATTTTTCCCCACGGGGATCTGTAAAATATGGCCTGTTAGTGGGTCCTGAGGACAGGTTTGGGAAACACTGATCTAAGCAAAGCAGTGCCTGGTATTCCATATACTACTTTTGTATTCACTACAGGGACTAGGTCTCCTGGATATTCATGAGCATCATGCAACAGAGTGTTGTATACTAACGTTGACCACGAGCTACCTGTGTACATAAAACCTCATTTTGCTGCTCAATATTGTCCATCTTGGATCTAAAGTAGTGGTTGGCTCCCAACCCTGGTCCTCAAGTACCCCTACCAGGCGAGATCTTATGGATTCCCTTGTGGAAATGCAAACTGAATCCTCCATTCACTGAGCAGCAAATCATATCACATGTGCTGCTGTACTTCAGATATCTGTCAAACCTGGCCAGTTAGGGGTACTTGAGGACCAGGGTTGGGAGCCACTGATCTAAAGCATTTGTATGTGATCATAGAGAAAATAAAACAAAATTCAGAACGGTCTAGCTGTTCAGTGACATGTGGTGCACAACAATGATTTTCTGGCAGCCTTTGATCTCTAGGATGCATACTTTTCCAGCCAGCCTCAAGACCATTTACAGTCAGGTCCAGAAATGTTGGGACATCGACACAATTCTAACATCTTTGGCTCTATACACCACCACAATGGAGTTGGAATGAAACAAACACAATGTGCTTTTAACTGCAGACTGTCAGCTTTAATTTGAGGGTATGTACATCCAACTCAGGTGAACGGTGTGGGACTTACAGCAGTTTGCAGATGTGCCTCCCACTTGTTAAGGGATCAAAAGTAATGGGACAATTGGCTTCTCAGCTGTTCCATGGCCAGGTGTGTGATATTCCCTCATTACCCCAATTACAATGTGCAGATAAAAGGCCCAGAGTTCATTTCAAGTGTGCTATTTGCATTTGGAATCTGTTGCTGTCAACTCTCAAGATGAGATCCAAAGAGCTGTCACTATTAGTGAAGCAAGCCATCATTAGGCTGAAGAAACAAAACAAACCCATCAGAGAGATAGCAAGAACATTAGGTGTGGCCAAAACAACTGTTTGGAACATTCTCAAAAAGAAGGAACGCACCGGTGAGCTCAGCAACACCGGGAGACCACAGAAAACAACTGTGGTGGATAACCGAAGAATTCTTTCCCTGGTGAAGAATACACCCTTCACAACAGTTGGCCAGATCAAGAACACTCTATAGGAGGTAGGTGTATGTGTGTCAAAGTCAACAATCAAGAAAAGACGTCACCAGAGTGAATACAGAGGGTTCACCACAAGATGTAAACCATTGGTGAGCCTCAAAAACAGGAAGGCCAGATTGGAGTTTGCCAAACAACACCTAACAAAGCCTTCACAGTTCTGGAAAAAGATCCTATGGACAGATGAGACCAAGATCAACTTGTACCAGAGTGATGGGAAGAGAAGAGTATGGAGAAGGAAAGGAACTGCTCATGATCCTAAGCATACCACCTCATCAGTGAAGCATGGTGGTGGTGGTAGTGTCATGGCGTGGGCATGTGTGGCTGCCAATGGAACTGGTTCTCTTGTACTTATTGATGATGTGACTGCTGACAAAAGCAGCAGGATGAATTCTGAAGTGTTTCGGGCAATATTATCTGCTCATTCAGCCAAATGCTGCAGAACTCCTTGGACGGCGCTTCACAGTGCAGATGGACAATGACCCAAAGCATACTGCAAAAGCAACCAAAGAGTTTTTGAAGGGACAGAAGTGGAATGTTATGCAATGGCCAAGTCAATCACCTGACCGGAATCCCATTGAGCATGCATTTCACTTTCTGAAGACAAAACTGAAGGGAAAATGCCCCAAGAACAAGCAGGAACTGAAGACCGTTGCAGTAGAGGCCTGGCAGAGCATCACCAGGGATGAAACCCAGCGTCTGGTGACGTCTATGCGTTCCAGACTTCAGGCTGTGATTGACTGCAAAGGATTTGCAACCAAGTATTAAGAAGGGAAAGTTTGATTTTATGATTATTATTCTGTCCCATTACCTTTGGTCCCTTAACAAGTGGGAGGCACATCTGCAAACTGCTGTAAGTCCTACACCGTTCACCTGAGTTGGATGTACATACCCTCGAATTAAAGCTGACAGTCTGCAGTTAAAGCACATTGTGTTTGTTTCATTTCAACTCCATTGTGGTGGTGTATAGAGCCAAAGATGTTAGAATTGTGTTGATGTCCCAATATTTCTGGACCTGACTGTATGTGGTTTTCAGTCCAGGCAAGTGACCAGGGCCAGGCTTTTGCATTTCCAGTTTTGTTCTCTTCTGGCTGACACCAAGGATTTTTACAAAGGTTCTTAGAACTGTTGCTATTATAATAAGAAACAAAGGCATTATTGTGGTTCTGTATCACTGGCTTTTCAGGACAATCTCAGAAGTTGCCAAAGTCCACATAGAGTCCTACAAACAGCCAGGCATGGCCACCAATTTAACGAACATGGTGGGATTTGAACCTTGCCATTTTGATTGCTATTCAGTCACGTTTCCTAGTATGTGTTTCTCTAAGGACCTGTACCTGCAGCTCAGTTCTCCTATATCTGAGACCTACATTGCTGGAGTTTGCTGAACCTCAAGTCTTGGACTGCCACCTGCAGCCAGTGGTGAGTAGAGAGCATCTGCAAGCATTTACCTGCCTATTTAATCCAGGGTACCAGAGGTAGGGTGCTCCATTATTTTGTGCTTTTTTTTTTTTTTTTTTTGTAGTTTCCAGACCTGAGTGTGTTTATTCTTACTGATGTTTCTGGCTTTGACCTCTGCCTGCCTTGTGGTTGTGACCACTTGCAATGGATACAGTCTCAGACTGGCCTGGCCTGTTGTCTGTCATTGTTACCTTTGCCATGTTTCCTGACTATGCTGTCCTGTTGCACTACGACCAAAGCATCCCAGCCATGCTGCTACATTTTTTTTCCCATATGCAGACGTAGGTGACTGTTCTCGCTTAGTTTCACGTAGACACCGTGCTGTTGGTGACCCGTACTGAATTGCATCTGCAATGGATTGCCTATCATTGCATGGCTGGGTAATAAACCTGAAAATTTCCCACTTACAGCCCTCTCAATGGATTACATTACTGGATCAGAACCAGTATTCAAGACAACTACGTTTTCTATCCATGGATAAAGAAACAGACTCTGCAGAGCCATCTCCCCCTTCCCAAGAAAAAGAGCTATTCTATTTGTTTAGCAATGAAGACTCTGGAACTACTGACAGCAGCCATCCCCGAGGTGAAATGGGCTATATGTCCACTTCAGCACAATAACGTGTCCTAGTGGAACAGATCTGTTTATCTTGGATTCCAGGATGTCTCTGTTTCCAAATACAATAGGCCTTGGTCATACTTCATTGGTGGAGAGAATCCGTAATCCTGCAGACTGGTCTCTCCTCCTTGGACTATCGCTATGAATGCATCTGGTACAGCCTCGGGAGACTTTCTAGACAAAGTTTGCTCATGGTCACTGTCCAGCTCTAAAAAGAGGGCATGCACTCAATTTCCGGTAACCAATGGGCGTTCTTCTAGCTCTCAAAAGCCTTCAAGACCTCTTCATTTGCTGTCCATTCTGAGTCGCTCAGATAATAATCAAACTATAGTTTCCCACATCCACAGACATGGAGGCAGAAGAAGGCAACCTGTGTCTAGGTTATGTGCAGAGATCATGTCACTGCATTAAAGCTCAGCAGAGGTAAATTGAGTCAATCTCACTGGGAGCTACGTTCTCACATTTCAAGTCATTACCAGCAGATTCTAGATGCCCTGGCCTTTATTGATTTCCTAGCATCAAGACAGAACAGAAAGGTTCCTCTCCTCTCCACCTTTAAGAGTCAAGCCAGATTACCTCACTTTCCTATCCATCCGGTGGCCCTTTCATCTGACATGTTTCCCCCAGTGTCAGTTATTTGAATGTCAGGCTGGACAAAGCCAGGGTTATTGCTGTCTTGACCTTCTGGTTTGAGGGGTATGGTTCACAAGAGCTACAGTATCTAGTTAACGGTTGCTTCTGGATAATTTCAGTTTTTCACGATGTGCTGACAAACCAGGTGCCACTCCAGGCCTTGCTAGAGTTTGATTTGAAAGCCTGACTGTCCATAGGGTGATTATGTTCAAATAGGGTCTCGGAGGCCATTATCTCAGCTCCATTGCCTAAGTCAGGAGTTCAATCCTAGTTTACCAAAGTATGTGGCTCTGTTTTGTGTCCTGGTGCTTCCTAGTCAAGAAGATTCCTCCTGTGTCCTGAAGAAACTGCAGAAGTTGAGAAACTGAAGGACAGTTGGTCCATTGGTCTGAAACCATTTACATTTCAGCTCTCCAGTTTGAGGTTGTTCATCTCAAACTTTGCATTGAAATCCTTCGTAAGGTTTTGTAGAGCTACGGTTAATCTCAAACTGGTTGTTTAACCCCTCAGTTCCTGCCTGGGATCTCAGTCTGGTGTTGCATGTTTTATGTGATTCTTTTGAACCTCTTGACCAGCGTTCTCTGAAGATACTTACATTGAAAACATTATCTTTATAGTTCGAACGTCTGTGAAGAGATTGGGTGACCTCCATGCACCATCAATGCTTTCTCCATACCTGTTTACAACCTTATTTTATGGCCCAAGGTTCTCGATTCCTCTACTGTCAATCAGGAAATTGTGATGTCTTGTTTTATAATAAGCCTTTTAATAGGTGAGAACATTCTCGTGATATTTGCAGATAAATCTTCGCTTATCTGGCAATTACAAATGACATCAAGTCTGCAAACATCTTTTTCAATGTTTCCAGGTCGCCTCAAAGGTCAGCTTGCCTTTTAAAGGACTCTTGCAAGGTGGATCAAGCAGACCATTTCACTGGCATTCACTTTCAAACAAGATCATTCCCTTGGGTTTAAAGGCTCATTTCGCCATGGTCACCATCACGTTTTGGTCAATGCCAGCCTGTTCATCTCCAGAGTTAATTTAGTAAAGCTGCCACTTGGAACTCTCATATCTTCGCCAAACACTACCGACTGGACATCTTGGCCTCAGAAGATGCAATCTACTTGTAAGAAGATCTGACCCTTACTGTTTTGGGTTGCTTGCTAAGTGCACTAAATCCCATTTTTACAAGAACTTTGAAGCAATGACTTGGGTATTTCTGAGTCTTAAATCTTCGGGACCACTTTATAGCCCAAGGTGGGAGGATCGTTGGAGTCCAAGATTCTTGTTGGGATTGCACAAGTCCTTATAAGGATGAAGTAGAGCAGTGTTTCCAAACCTGTCCTCAGTACCCACTGACAGGCCAGGTTTGCAGATAACTGAAGCACAGCACAGGTGATATGATTGGCTGGGCAGTGATTGCAGGATCCAGTCTGTATTTCCCCAAGGTAATCCTTAAAACCTGGCCTGTTAGAGGGTACTGAGGACAGGTTTGGGAAACCCTGAAGTAGAGGAACCCACTCCTAATTACTGCTTCAATATGGTTGGGGGGGGGGATTTACTGTAAGTAAAAACTGTCTTCTGCAACGTGTGTTTATATAATTTCATCTTTTAAGCTCATCCACTTCAAAGATTTTAATTGTATAATTCTGCTGCTGTTAATTTGTGAATTTTCACCAAGCTCTTGTGTTTTGGTGAGTGTAAAGGTGAGCGGGGGGGGGGGACTCATTCAATTGATTTTTACATCTTTCTGTCAAATTTGCTGCCGTTTAATCCAGTTGATTTTGATTTGCGTTTGGTTCTCTATAAATGTCCCGTCCCCCCCACAAGTCTCTGCTGCAGGCAATGAGCTGTGCAAGTATTTTATAAATATATTACATTTTCTTGCGTAAAACATAATCTGGAGGGTATTTTACACAGCACAAGCCTAATTGTTTATCCCAAGGACAAAATGGCAATTTCAGACAATGAAGCGAAGCAAGTACTTATTACATGTCCCATTTTATACATAAAGGAAAAACTTTAAATTGTTCTTAGCCGACTGTGCATCACCCACTGGCATGAAGAATGCACGGAGGGGGCTGCTTTAAACTGTTACTCCGTGCAGGGCTGTCACTATTATCCCTTATCTATTGAGGTTACAAGTGAGATTGTGTGGTTTGTGGAATGTCACACTGGGATCTTAATTTTGTGAACAAAAGCTGCGTGTTTCAGTTCCACGCATATGAATTGTAACACCTGAAAAAAGGATTTAGCTGTTGGCGGGGCATCTTCTAAATTTGCCCATATATACCTTGCCGCGGCCTGGAAAATAAGTGGAGTCCCAGAGATTAATTCTGTAGCAATTTTGCTTTGTGGAAGCGTAATTATCTCTAAAATGATGCACAGACTACCATGTCTTCCATTTAAAATGATTTCCTGCCCCAGGAAATGAAAGATGTGTTTTCTTCTCTTCGTATGCTGTGCTTGTTCATTGGTTTATGTTTACTTTAGCATTTTTTTTTATCTTGACAACATATTAGCAAAGAGAATTGGTGGGATCAAAAACATTCTAGTTTTCATATGTTCCTATGCTGACATTAGTTTTAAAATAACATTTAACTTGGATTACATCAGTGACTTCCCAATATTTATACCACACATAACGAGAGGGTCGCATCAATTAAGTCAATGTCGCTGGATTAAAATGTTGCCCCCCCCCCCCGGAAAAATTTCTGCGGACGCCCATGGCCAGAGCTTTCCTACACCGTAACGAGTGGGGTCTTATTTATAGCTGAGCAGAGACCCAACAGCAGTGCTTATTTTCCATTCACGTTGCTTACCTGTAAAGCATGTTGAGATTCGTAGGCGAGAATATAGTATACCTAGCAATTTGCCAGTCACCGACATGACAAGTGAATGCACGATTTGAAACGCTGTCTTCCATTTCTATCCTTCTCCCATCTTTCCTGATCTTCCACAGAACTGACACCCACTCACACAGCGACATATGAACAAACACACACTAATACATGATGGTGAAGGGGGTCAGCAACCTTTGCCCTCCCGATGTTTTGGAGCTACATCTCCCACGATGCTCATCAACTTATTAGGTTGGCAGAGCCTAATGGGAGACGTAGGTCCAAGAACGCTGACCTCTGTGATAGTGCATACATACACCTGGGGGTGCTCAACTTTGGCCCTCCATGGGCTCTATCAGCTGGTGTGAGCTAAAACGACAGCACTACGTGAAAACTCTAGTGCTAGTCACTAAAAGGTAGCGCCTGACAACCCACCAATAGATCACCTTGTCTGGAGTAGTCTGTGTACAAGATTCATTAGTGTATGCTAGGGAAACGCTAAGACCCGGGCAGGGTACCAGCGCTAATGCTTCGGGAAACGTGCGAAGATGCCTTGTATGGTTAAAAATAAAAAGCCTTCCAGGGCAAAAAAGCCTGTTTCACCTGAAATTTAGTTTTGCCCACATTTCGCCTGAAAAATACCGAATTCTAAAAATGTAATTAATTAATAAAAAGGCTTTTTGCTGCAGATTAAAAAAATAGACCGTTAAATAAAGAATAGAAACGATAATATTTTTTACACTGAATCCTATCGGCTTCGCACACGGCAGGTTTTTCGATACAATGCATCTTCTCACGTTTCGCCGAAGGACGCCGGTTTAACCATACAATGCATCTTTTACACGTAAACTACATCCAGCGAGCCTAGAGAACACCTGTGCTGCATTCCTTTCAATCGCCTGTTAATTTTGGGCAAGGACTGTTGAGGTTTTTTGGGTTTTTTTTCGGGTTTTTTTCTTCCTTTTCCGTCCGTGAACACCAGGGTTGAACAGTAGGTAAATTTTTGTAAAATTAGCACCGGGACCAAACGATCTGTTAGTTAGAATAGCGAAAGTGCTCTGTAGCGCTGCTTATGTTAAGTATAGGACGCGGTAAGTACAGTAAGCTCGCGCTATGAATCGTTAATTACCGCGCGCAAAGTGGTTTTCGCCATTTGTAGCAAGAGGCAAACGATCTGTTGGTCCGACGCTAGACTGAATTTACCTGGCGCTAACGTGAGAACAGGCTGACGCTAGGGTTAGCTCACACCAGCTGATAGTGCCTAGATGTTTAATACCTAAATCTCCTACAAATCCCTGACTTAATGAGTATCATGGGAGATGCTCCGAAACATCTACAGGACCAAGGTTGGTCACCCTTGGCATACACCCTGACCCTCATCCCTGCATATATGTACACTACAAACCTCATCTCTGACCTTTTTAGCTAAGGTTGCACTTGGGGTCCTGCACTTAGGAATTAAAAAAAAAAATCAATGTGCATGCAAGTTTCATTACATTGCTTTGTTGCTTTTACTTTGGGTCGTCACTAGGAGATTTGGGGAGTGTCACTTTTGCAGGTGGCTCTTGAAACGTGTACCTGCAGGAGTGTAATATTTTAAACAGTCTTTGATAAAAAACTAATTCATATTTATAAACGTTTTATGTGTGGGGTATAATGGAGCTACAGTTGTGTTCAAAATTATTCAACCCCCACTGAAATTGAGTGTTTTGGCCAGTTTGACATTGATTTTGATCATTCAGTCATCTTGCTTACAATTAAATCAAAGAGGCACGTGTAGGTCAGACAAATATAACATAACATTTATAATGAAATAACCACAAATGTCTTTTCTGTGCTCACATCATTATCAGTTTTATTCAACCCCCAAGTGACATTCAATCTTAGTACAACATCCTTTTACAGTTATAAGTACTAACAGCTTTTAAACGTGAAACCTAGCTTGACACAAGTGTCTTGCAGCGATCTACGGGTATCTTCGCACATTCATCATGGGCAAAAGCCTCCAGTTCAGTCACATTCTTAGGCTTGCGCACTGCAACTGCTTTCTTTAAGTCCCACCAGAGGTTCTCAATCGGATTTAAGTCAGGTGACTGCGATGGCCACTCCAAAATGTTCCAGCCTTTAATCTGCAACCATGCTCTAGTGGACTTGGAGGTATGCTTGGGATCATTGTCCTGTTGAAAGGTCCAACGTCTCCCAAGCCTCAGGTTTGTGACGGACTGCATCACATTGTCATCCAATATCTCCTGGTACTGAAGAGAATTCATGGTACCTTGCACACGCTGAAGCTTCCCTGTACCTGCAGAAGCAAAACAGCCCCAAAGCATGATTGACCCCCCCGCCATGCTTCACAGTAGGCAAGGTGTTCTTTTCTTCATAGGCCTTGTTCTTCCTCCTCCAAACATAGCGTTGATCCATGGGCCCAAACAGTTCTAATTTTGTTTCATCAGTCCACAGAACACTATCCCAAAACTTCTGTGGTTTGTCCACATGACTTTTGGCATACTGCAGTCGACTCTTCTTATTCTTTGGAGACAGCAAGGGGGTGTGCCTGGGAGTTCTGGCATGGAGGCCTTCATTACGCAGTGTGCGCCGTATTGTCTGAGCTGAAACTTCAGTACCCACATCTGACAAATCTTTTCTCAGTTCCTCAGCAGTCACACAGGGACTTTTCTCCACTCTACGCTTCAGGTAGCGCACAGCAGTCGAAGTCAGCATCTTCTTTCTGCCACGACCAGGTAGCGTTTCAACAGTGCCCTTTGCCTTGAATTTGCGAATGATGCTTCCTATGGTCTCTCTTGGTATGTTTAACATCTTTGCAATCTTCTTATAGCCATTGCCCTTCCTGTGAAGAGTAATCACATCTTCTCTTGTCTTCCTGGACCATTCTCTTGACTTCACCATGTTTGTAACCACACCAGTAAATGTCTAGAAGGAGCTGAGTATCACAGTCATTTTAAAGCTGCCTAATTGGTGCTTATTATGTTTTATTGCTGCTCCGTGACATCCACAGGTGTTTTCAATACCTGATTGAAAACACTTGAATGAACCTCTGTTCTTCAGAGTGGTAGTCTTTAAGGGGTTGAATAATTGTGTCAATGAAGAATTCACAAAAGAAACATTTACTACTGTATTACAAAACCAATTGATGTCATTTTAGTTGCATATGGTTCTTTAAAAAGTCCTTGTAGGATTTCATTCTGAATACAATTACAAATGTACACTAAATTCCCTAAAACCCTTTACAGCATTGGGGGTTGAATAATTTTGAACACAACTGTATATGTCAAAAGTCACAGGTTTGTGTGTGCAGTGGCGTCACTAGGGTTGATGTCACCCAGTGCGGTAACTCATGGCGTCACCCCTCCCCGAGATTTACTACTTTTTATTTTTTAGACTACTGTTACTCCTAAATCAGAACTTCCATATAAGGCTAGGGTCAGACGAACGCATTTTTCACGTGCGTTTAGCCGCACGAAATCACGGCCGTGCTAGCAGCAAATGACGTCCAATGCCGGGGAACATCCGACGAACGGCCGCACGAAAGTTCGTCCGTGCAACGCAAGTGGCCAACGAACGCATTTTTTCGAGAACGTCAAACCGCTAGTACTGACGTACAGAGTGCGCTGCGGCCGCATAGCAGCGTGTGTGTGTGATTAGGAGAAGTCAGACGCTGCTAATGTCCGGCTAACATAACGTCCAGACACAAAGTGTTTTATTGATGATCCGTACAAAATCACGGACGAAACGGCGCATCGTATGACCGCTATCGCGTATTCCGGGAAAAAATACGTACGTTCGTTCGAACGCACTTTTTCACGGGCAACGTGAAAAATGCGTTCGTCTGACCCTAGCCTAATACTGTAACGACAATCGTAGAGACGTTAACAGCTAGCTACTGCTTAGTTACTGCTTAACCCCTTCACCGCTGAGTCATTTCACCCCGTGTGCTGAGCTCATTTTGACTGTCTGTTCTCATCATGTTTAAATGTGTTATGAAGTCAGATTTTATTATAGGACTGACAAATTACATATCCTTTTTTTAAGCAGACCTGTGAGATTCAAAATTTATCATTATGTGTGTATGTCATGTTGTGTTTAAATTACTGAAATATATATTTATTTGTTACAGAATTCTTAGCGTGTAAAACCTATTATTTTTTCACTTTATCATCCAAACCTTTGGTTATATATTCTATGGGGTACTCTTGTTAATTTTTTCTTAAATGGAAACCTGTTACTGCATTTTCTGAGAAAATATGCAATTTTAAGCCAAACGGCTTAAACGGATGCAAATTTTCCATTTTTGAGTATTGTGTTTTACACCTAATATGATTTATGCATAAAACCATGAACTTGCTCCCAGTGTAGGAAATGAGAAGGTGAGCAGTGGTATTGCTCATTTTATACGTGACAAATGGATCATGCCATTGCTAATGAAAAAAAAATTGGAGTTTTTTTCTTTTCTTTTTTTCTTAATACTGTACGTGGTCATGTTGGGTATCACTGAATAGGCCAGACTCTGACCTGTCCAGTGATACCTAACATGACTTTGTGGGTGTAAAGAATGGAGATACGGGGTTCAAAGGACCCCACTCTCCTCACATCGCTGAGGTGGCTTGTGATTTAGATGTTTAACACATTGCGTCATCACCTCCCCATTTGCTCCTGTCGTTGGAAACGAGAAGGTGTGTTAGTGCAGCAGCATAGTTTGCTTTAAACGTAAAAACACAATGCCACTGCTTTAAAACAGAGAAAGTAAATTTTGCATATTTGTTTCATTTTTCTGTTGTTACATGATCATGTTTGGCATCGTTGGAAAGGCCAGACTATGACCTTTCCAGAGATGCCTCATTCGCCCTTGTGCAGTGTATAGATTAAAGACGCAGGATTCCAAAGTTTCCTCACTGCAGTACAGTGGTTTAGGCTTTTGATGGAACAATGCATAATAACACATTGTGCCGTCACCTCCACACTTGCTGGCGACATAGGAAATTAGTTGATAAGCTAGTACAGCATCATTGTTCACTTTATAATTGCAAAAGTGAACAGTAGTGCTGCATTAGGAAAACAAGAAAAAATCGTTTTTACATACAAACTGGTATCATTGGAAAGGCCATGCTCTGGCCTTTCCTAATGATGCCTCAATTGCCCATTTACCTGGTATGGTTCCGGAGAGACGGGGGTCCAAACATCACCTCTATCTCCTGTATTGGGAATTCCCTGCACGGCCGGGGGAGGTCCCATTTCTGACATAATTGTGCCCATGCACAATGATGTCAGTGGGAGGTCCCAAGGCATTGTCTGGCTTCCAGGAAGTCAGACCACCACTGGGATTTTCCCTGAGTTGGATTGTAATTGATCCTGACTGGTGTCACCCGGGTGCGGTCCGTACCCTCTCTGTGATGCCACTGTGTGTGGGGGAACTTTGTGTGTGATAAGACTTGCACGTCAGATGCATAAACGAGACTTACCAAATATATGGAAGACCCAAATTTCCCATGGGGTCAGCAACCCTGGACCTTTCCGAGCACTCAGAGCCAGGTATGGAAATCCCTTTAAAATACATAATTGGACAGGAGCCCTGTATGATCCAGTCCATGGTTTCCTGATGTTCCAACTACAGGGGGATCACAAGGTGTTCCCTGGACTGCTATATGAAAACTGTTATTTAAAGGCTGTTGCCCCAGAATCATAACTCCATTGCATACCAGTTCATGGAGTGTATGAACCAAGTCCTGCATGCCAAGCCTCCCCATTGTCCATCTACCAAGTCTCCTCATTATCCGGTGTCTCCCCTTTGTGTCCTGTACCCTTCCTTCTATGAATCCCCCATCCAGTTTCCTAATTAATTTTCTGCCACAGAATCCTCTGCATTCCGGTTCCTGTTGTGTTCCTTGTGATTTAATAAATCCCCTAATTAATCATCTAAATGACCCCTGTATCTCTTGCATAGGGAATTCTCTACCGGGATGGAGTCCCTTTCAGAAATCATTGTGCGCATGCGCAATGACACCAGTGGGCAGGGGAGGTCCCAAGGCTTGGTATGACTTCCAGGAAGTCAGACCACCATGGGAGCCCCCCGACCAGTGGACATATCAGAGAATCCCCCGACCCCCCCCCCTTCACTAGGGTTGCCACCTTAAAGGAACACTCTAATAAAAAATCACCCCCCCCCCCAGTTTTTTAATCTTAATCTATCCCTACTCCCTTAATAAATCGTTCGTTTTTTTTTGTTTTTTGTAACTGTAATACTTACCCTAAAATCCTCTTGTTTCCAGCGGTGTGTCTTTTTTTTTTTTTTTTTTTCCATACTCTCCTCCCTCCTCTTCCGCTCCCGTCCTTCTTGATGCTTCTTGGCTTCTGGTTTACGTGAGAAGCGCGCATGCTCGCCTCTCACGTAAGCCAGCCAATCGGCAGGCTTCCTCCCGGCTCTCTCTGAGGATTAGTGATGCGCGCAAGACTAACCCTCAGAGGGAGCCGACAGCTTCTGCAGTGAGTTGGAGACGTCATCGCGCTGAAAGCGCGATGACGTCTCCAACTCGGCAAAAGTGGGAAATTTGATTCCCGCTCTGCTGACTGACAGCTGGGAGGGCGGAGTAAAGTTCTCCGCCTCTCTCAGCTGTTTTCAGCATTTACAGCTGAACCGCTGAGCGGAGGGAGGGGGGACAGAGGGCAGGATACTCCGGGCATCATGACCACCTAAAATAGCTTAGGTGGTCATGTTGCCTAGAGTGCCCCTTTAACAACGCGTAGCAAAATATTTTTGCTACTCACGGGTATACGCGCAGACACTCAGTCACACACATACATGTCCTTTCCTTTCGCATCAAATTTTAGTCCCTTTCACCCCAAATATCAAATCAGACCTTTAGCCCCCAAATCAGCCCCTCTCTGAACCACAAATCAGATCCTTTAATCTGCAAATAAGCCCCTTTCACTCCAAGCTTCATCACATTGTACACATACAGATGAGTGTGAGAAAAGGGGGGACAGGATGAAAAGGGGGGGGAAGAGAGGCAGGAGAGGAGAAAAAGGGGGGAGAGAGGCAGGAGAGGGAGAAAAGGGGGAGAGAGGAGAAAAAGGGGGGGAGAGAGGGAGAAAAGAGGGAGAAAAGGGGAGAGAGGGAGAAAAGGGGGGAGAGAGGGAGAAAAGGGGGAGAGAGGCAGGAGAGGGAGAAAAGGGGAGAGAGGGAGAAAAGGGGGAGAGGCAGGAGAGGGAGAAAAGGGGGGGAGGCAGGAGATGGAGAAAAGGGGGGAGGCAGGAGAGGGAGAAAAGGGGGGAGGCAGGAGAGAGGGAGAAAAGGGGGAGAGGCAGGAGAGGGAGAAAAGGGGGGGAGGCAGGAGAGAGGGAGAAAAGGGGGAGAGGCAGGAGAGAGGGAGAAAAGGGGGAGAGAGGCAGGAGAGAGGGAGAAAAGGGGGAGAGAGGCAGGAGAGGGAGAAAAGGGGGGGAGAGGCAGGAGAGGGAGAAAAGGGGGGGAGAGGGAGAAAAGGGGGGGAGAGGCAGGAGAGGGAGAAAAGGGGGGGAGAGGCAGGAGAGGGAGAAAAGGGGGGGAGAGGCAGGAGAGGGAGAAAAGGGGGGGAGAGAGGCAGGAGAGGGAGAGAGGCAGGAGAGGGAGAGAGGCAGGAGAGGGAGAGAGGCAGGAGAGGGAGAAAAGGGGGAGAGGCAGGAGAGGGAGAAAAGGGGGGAGAGGGAGAAAAGGGGGGAGAGGGAGAAAAGGGGGGGAGAGGGAGGAGAGGGAGAAAAGGGGGGAGAGGCGGGAGAGGGAGAAAAGGGGGGGAGAGGCAGGAGAGGGAGAAAAGGGGGGGAGAGGCAGGAGAGGGAGAAAAGGGGGAGAGGCAGGAGAGGGAGAAAAGGGGGGGAGAGAGGCAGGAGAGGGAGAAAAGGGGGAGAGGCAGGAGAGGGAGAAAAGGGGGAGAGAGGGAGAAAAGGGGGAGAGAGGCAGGAGAGAGGGAGAAAAGGGGGAGAGAGGCAGGAGAGAGGGAGAAAAGGGGGAGATGGGTGACAAGGTGGAGAGAGAGGGCAAAGTGAGGAGAAAAAGGGGGGGGTTGGAGGGGGAAGATGTGAAAAGGAAAGGGACAGTGAGAGGGAGATGAGATGGGTGTAGAGGGGAAAGGGTGGAGAGGGCGGACTAGGGGCAGTGGGGTGGAGGAGAGAGGGGGAAGAGACAGAGTCCTGCTCTGCCTGTATTACCTTGCTCCTTCCAGCAGCTCCTCAGTCCTTCCTCCCTGTCCCAGCAGCTCCACATGTCACAGCCAGCAGGCACGTGGTCTGGAGCATGTGAGGGAGCAAGGGCCTGATAGGAGGAGGCAGAGTGGGGAGGAGACGTTGCTGCAGACCACCCCCACACTGCCAGTGATTGGAGTGTTTCTTCACTCGCAGCCTGCGTGTGAGTGAAAAATCATTCCAGGGTCTGAGCTGAGGCAGAGTCATATGTCCGGGTGACAGGTGATCCCAAACCCAGACACATGACCCGAAAAACGGGTCAAAACCGGACGGGTGGGAACCCTACCCTTCACATCTGCAGCCAAGGGTTTAAGGGCAGCGTGATCAGTGAACCAGCAACATTGGCCCACCGGGAATCTCCCAGTAGTCCAGGTTGGCCAGATATCTGAAGTACAACAAAGGTGATTTGATTTGCTGCTAATAGATTGCAGGATTCAGTCTGCATTTCTTCAAGGGAATCCTTAAAACCTGTCTTGTTAGGGGCACTTCAGTTCCAAGGATGGGAAACTCTGCCCTAGTATACATAAATGTAGTATACATAGTATACATAACTCTGTGCTTGGCACATCTCTATCAGACTTTGGACCAGTAAGAACGCTACAAAGCCAGGCACTTGGGTTTGTCAAACTCTGTAGTAAAAGTACCCGCTTTAGTGCTGTGTACCTAAATAGTTACATTATTTTTAACATTCTATTGGAATATTTGCAGTGTGTATTCTATCATTTCTTTTATTCCTATTCATCAGATTTACTGTATGTGTAGTGTTAAATACATATTCCATTTATCATAGGGATTTTATGCTAATATTCTATTTTTCACTTTTTTTTCCCTGAAATTAAAATTTATGATGTGTTTCTAATTGAAATTTTTAATATTTTTATTTAGGTTTATGACCCTTGCATGTATATTTGTATTTCAATATTATCATTGCTGAGCAATGGCATCTCCAGTAATTTCAGTCACCAGAACAATGGTAGTGCTTAATGCTTTTACTTCCAATTTTTTTTATTTTTTTTTTATTTTTGCCTTTAGGGATAAATAGCTCAGTAGAAAACTTTCCCACATAAATTAATGTACTGCTCGGGGAACTCTCTTTTATTTGATTTCGGCCGCTGTAATTGATTTCTTACATTACAGACTTTTTAAAGTAGATGGTCCTCTGCAGAGGATAAAATGCTTTGTGTGTGTTGAGTGTATCTGTCTAGTTTATCACGCAGAGATTAACACACCACTCCAGCACAAAAAGGATAAAATAATCACTTGAAATTCTTTTAAAATGCTATAAATGTTTATCCCGTGCATAAATATTTCTAAACCTCCTAAAATATAAAGAGATGCTAAATCCTTCGTTTTTTTTCCCCCCCATTATATAAGCTAACGTAATCATTTGATTGCAATCAGATTAAGCCCATGACATCTGCCATTAAGGGTCTATTTACAAAGCACTGCCATTGAACACAATTTTGATGCTTTGCAATTCGACTCAGTTATATTCAATTTTGCTGAAAATATGGTGCATTCACAATTTATCAAATGGTCAACGTATTTCGCCGAAATTAAAGTCAGCGAAATGGCTAAATAGTGCTGAATTAGCCTTGGAGGTGGAGTGGGGAAATTTCCTATGCTTGCAGATTAAACCAATAAAGATGAATCTAAATAATAAAAAAAAAGTCTCTTCAAAAATAGTCTTTTACAAAAACCCTTATTTTTAAAAAATATAGATTTATTACATTTGAAACCTATTCGAATTCGACTGTTTTAACCTGACATTGAAAAACCAAAATCCGGTCATTTCGGTGCAATTTGGCAGTCAGAATAAAATCACGTGTTCTCAATCGGACAATATTGATGCTGCCGAACTGCGCCATATTTCGCTGTCAATTCACCTGTATTTGGCGAAATAACAGCTTTGTGAATAGACTAATTGCCCCTACAGTGAAATTCACAGTTCGGTGACAATTTTGTAGGTTAGGTTATTCACTAAGGGTATAAATTGCTTTTGTCTTCCATGTTTCATCTTGCAATATTTCACCAACATTTTATATAGTGCAGCACAACAGTTTTCAGCGATTTTCACTAATAAGTGAAGAATTGGAGTAACATAATGACAAATTTTATTAAACCGAAGAGGTTTTAGGCTAGGGTCAGCCGAAAGCATTTTTCCCCCGTGAACGTGAAAAAGTGCGTCCGAACGCATTGACGTATTTTTTCACGGAATGCGCAAAAACGGTCAGACGACGCGCATTTTCGGGCGTGATTTTGTACGGATCGTCAATAAAACTCTATTTGCGCCTGGACGTTATGTAGGCTGGACATTAGCAGTGTCTGACATCTCCTAATCACGCACACACGCCGCTATGCCGCAGCTGCGCACTCAGTACGTCAGTACTAGCGGTTCAGCGTTCTCAGAAAAATGCGTTCAAATTCCACTTGCGTTGCACGGCCGGACTTTTGTGCGGCCGTACATCGTATATTGGCCGTCATTGCCCGTCATCTGCTGCTAGTGCGGCCGTTATTATGTGCGCCAGAACGCACGTTAAAAGTGCGCTGGTCTGACCCCAGCCTAAAAGGACAAATTTAGGAGTATTTAGATCAAGGGGAACAACCATTTCTGGTCAGGATTAGAATTTGTCATGTTTGCGCTGGTAGACCTTGTATGAATAAGAGGCAGAGGTGCAGGCTTTACATAGATCAATCAACAATAAAGCTTCATTACATGTAAGGCATCTCTTACAGCAAATAGCAGAGATGAAGGAGAAAAATCATAGAGAGGAGACAACCGGAAAAAAGAACTTCCTTCCTGTAAACTTTACCAACAAGTCCATAGACATATACAGTCAGTTATCCTGAGCGCAACAGCGCCATCTACAGTTCTGGTGCCTAATGCATCTTTATATAGTACAGTATATGCTGTTGTATTTCCAGCACCTCTTCCCAACAGCATGTGCGTGCTTATATGACGTTCAACTTCTTCTGGAAGAAACCATGATGTTCCCTTGGTAATGCCTTGGTGAGAACGTCTGTAGTCATCTCTTCCGATGGGCAGTACTGAAGGTCAATCATTCCTTGCTCTTGTGTGTCTCAGAGCAAATGATATCTTACATCGATGTGCTTGGTTCTGGGGTTGACCCTTTCTGATTGTGTCAACTTTCTACATCACTGATTGACCTCAAGGATGACTATGGGCTTCGACATGTCCAGTCCCATATCTATTAGAAGCTGGCGAATCCCAATTGCTTCTTGACATGCACGTGCTGCTGCTATATATTCCGCTTCAATCGAAGATCGTTCAACAGTTATTTGTTTTCTTCTAGACCTACTTATGGTTCCTTCTCCATACTGGAAGATGTAACCACTTGTAGATTTACGGTCATTGGTGTCTCCGGCCCAATCAGCATCTGCATGTCTGATTTAAGCTTGGATTTGATAATTGTTGGCATTCGCAGTTTCATCCAAATAGTCCCGTTTAGGTGCTGTATTACTCTCTTTACTGCGTTCCAGTCACGTTGACAGGTTTTCACAACTTTTCTACAAAGTATGCCTACTGCTGCGGCAACGTCTGGTCTTGTCATGGTGGCAATGTATAGCAATTTTCCAATCGCTCTCTGGTAATCCTCATTGTGGGTATCAAGTTTTCTGTTTCATTGCTTTTCTGATCGTCTGGTTCCATAGGTGCTTTTAATTCTTTTGCATTTTCCAGGTGAAATTGTTCGATTTCTGTAATCTTCTGATTTTGGTTAAGAAGATAACTTCCATCCTCTTCTCTCTCTTTGAATTTCTAGATAGTGATTGATAGTTACATAGGCTGAAAAAAGACATGCGTCCATCCGGTTCAGCCTTGCAGACATCACCTACTGCTGTTGATCCAAAAGAAGACAAAAAACCCAGTCTGAAGCGCTCGCCAATATGCAACATACTGGGGGGGGGATTCCTTCTTGACCCCAGAATGGCGTCAGATTTCTCCTTGGATCAAGAAGCTTATATGCCCACATATTAAATATTATGTTTTTGCAGGAAGTCATCCAGTCGTTTTTTAAGTCTCTGTACGGTCTCTGACCCAACCACCTCAACAGGCAGAGAATTTCACAGCTTTATTGTTCTTTGATCTCCAAGTTCTGTTTCAATTTTTGAACTATTTGAGCATAGTCCTCTTCTTGTTCAAAACAAGTTTATGATGTCATCAATGTAAATTAGGATGTGCACCCATTTGTTAGCCTGTTTCTTTGAATACAGACATGGATCTGCTTTACGTCTTGTGAAACCTTCTTTTGTGAGCACTTCATTCACTTATTCATTCCACGTTCTTGCTGCTTAAGTCCATAGATGCTCTTTTGAAGTTTACATACAAGGTTCTCTCCTTTTTCAAATATTGATGGTGGTTCCATGTAGAGTTCCTCCTTGATGTCTCCATATAAGAAAGCAGTTTTGCCATCCAGGTGCTTTACTTGCATTCCCTTTCCAGCTGCAATGCTAAGGAGTGTTCTGATGGTGAAGTGTTTTACAACTGGAGCAAATGTTTCACTTTCATCGTTATCTTCTCCATATTTCTGCGAGTATTCCTCGGCAACTAGTCTTGCCTTGTATCTGTGAATGTTTCCCTCTGCATCATATTTGATTTTAAAAGTCCATTTGCTTCCTATAGTTTTGCAACCAGGTAGGAAGTTCAGTGAGTGTCCAGGTTTTGTTTCCTTGGAGTGATTTTATTTATTCTTCAGCTGCCGTTCTCCATTGAATTGCTTCCCTTTTTGGCAATTTCTCTGTCTTGGGAAAAAAGACGAGACAGAGGAGATATGATAGAAACATTTAAATACGTAAAGGGAATCCACAAGGTAGAGGAAGGGAGTATATTTAAACGGAAACAAAATAGCAAAACAAGAGGACATGCAGGGTTATTCAAAGAGCTCCGAATTGCTTGAGAAAGGTAACCGAGCGCTGAAAATCAGCGTTCGGATACCTTTCCTGGCCATTCGGCTATCCAGAGAGCAGGCAATTCGCCAAATCCTAGCGAATTGCCTGCACATACGGTGCCTGTTCGGTGCCTGTTCGAGGGCAGTGAAATCCCCATAAAAAAGCACTGCTTCGGCTATTCAGAGAACACAAACCAGCAGTGAAAGGTTCCCGAAATGCCCTGCCATTCGGTGGTTTAATTCGGCAAGTTTATTCATGAGAATCCCATAGGCTTCAATGTTAAAAATATTCCCGTTTTAATTCAATATCTAATAAACCGTTCATTATAAAATTCTGCAGTAAAGAGTCTCTTTATTTAGAGATTTTTTAGGATATTTTAAGCATTGTTCTGATTTTTTTTTTTGTTTACTTTTTTCTGTAACAGCCCTTTTTATTATCATTCCCTGGACCTCATATGTAAATTTCAGACATTTTCGCTCAGTAGTTTCTTTGCAAACAGCGTTTCGTTTTCAAACCTTCACACAAACTGTTTTGCTAATTTATTCACTGCCTCGTCTGCGGTCTCAGCTGCTTCGCTGCGTGATCGGCTCCTGCTCGGGTTTTTGACGGGTTAATCCAGATGTTTTTGGGGGTATTCGGTGGGTTTTGCGGGTAGTTTGCGGCGGCCTTTCCCTGCAATTCGGGGACCCTGTGGTGCTTGCTGAATACACAGCAGGGTCACCGAAATGGGATCGCCAAAAGGAACCGAATTGAAGAGAACGAAAAGTCACCGAATGTGCGGTGACTTTTCGAATCTCTTTGAATTACCCTGATAGTCTTAGATTAGAGGGGCAAAGGTTTAAAAGTAACATCAGGAAGCATTATTTTACTGAGAAGGTGGTGGATACATGGAACCGCCTTCCAGTAGAAGTGGTAGAGGCCAAAACCGTAATTGAATTTAAAGGGACACTCTACTCAAAAAATCACCCCCCGTTTTTTTTATCCTAACCTATCCCTATTCCCTTAATAAATCTTTTTTTTTTTTTTGTAACTGTAGTACTTACCCTAAAATCCTCTTCTTTCCAGCGGCGTCTTTTTTTTTTTTTTTTTTTTATACTCACCTCCCTCCTCTTCCGCTCCCGTCCTTCTTCATGCTTCTTGGCTTCTGGTTTACGTGAGATGCGCGCATGCGCGCCTCTCACATAAGCCAGCCAATCGGCAGGCTTCCTCCCGGCTCCCTCTGAGGATTAGTGTTGCACGCAAGAAGATGCGCGCAACACTAACCCTCAGAGGGAGCCGCCAGCTTCTGCGGTGAGTTGGAGACGTCATCGCGCTGAAAGCGCGATGACGTCTCCTACTCGGCAAAAGTTGGCAGAAGCGGGAAATATGATTCCCGCTCTGCTGACTGACAGCTGGGAGGGCGGAGTAAAGTCCTCCGCCTCGCTCAGCTGTTTTCAGCCTTTCCTGACGATCGGCTGAGCGGAGGCAGGAGGGACAGGCAAGGGAATACTCTGGGCATCATGACCACCTAAAATAGCTTAGGTGGTCATGTTGCCTAGAGTGTCCCTTTTAAGCAAGCATGGGATAGGCATAAGGCTATCCTAAACAAAAGATAAATCCAGGTAAAGTATCCATGTAATTGGGCAGACTAGATGGGCCGAAAGGTTCTTATCTGCCGACATTTTCTATGTTTCTATGTCTTCCCTAGAAATTGGTTCTAGCATTCCATTAGTCTTGGTGGTGTATGACAGCTTGAGGGGCAGTATCCCTTTTCTCCCTCAAGTTGATCTTCTTATTTCTGGACGTTCAGTAGATTCTACTGGTTTGTCCATAGGAAATTTTACTTGTTTTGGTTTTTGCACTGCTGAACTTTTGGTCAGCTTCTCCGTTTGGTTCATTGAGCAAATTCTCTTCAGAGCTTTCCAGGATCATCTTTTGCGATGTTTCACTTTGGTCAAAACTAACGCTGCGGCTTATTGCAATCCTGTTGGTCTTTGGATGAAGGATTCTATATCCCTTACTTGGTTTATTGTAGCCTAAGGGAATGCCTTCTATGGCTCTGTTCTCCAACATGGAGGGTTTCTCATTTGGAACATAGGCGTAAACTTTGCAGCCAAACATTCTAATCTGCTCTATACTAGATTTCGATCCATTCCACATCTCGTATGGGGTACGTTCAATAGCTTTGGAAGATGGCCTGTTCTGCAGATATGTTGCAATCATTTTTCCTTATCCCCATTCCCCAGTACTTAGGTAAATTGGCATCTGAGAGCATACATCTGGTCATTTCTGTAAGAGTATGATTTTCCCTTTCTGCTACCCCATTTTGCTCAGGAGTGTATGGTACAGTTGTTTGGTGTAGAAAACCTTGTTTATTTAGGATTACACTTCTTTACTCATATATTCCCCTTTATTATTTGTGTGAATTATTCCTGGCTTCCTTTGAAATTTGTTGCTGGTCATTGCTACAAATTCTTAGTTTCTCTGCTGCGCTTTTATGCTTCTGTAGCGCTGCTTTAAAACTGTATTCTGGTGCATTGAACTATTGTTGCCACCAGAGGGAGACATTATGGACTATGCTGGACAAAACAGACTCCATCTCCCATCACCCTTTGCGTGAGGACAGGAAGTGGGTGGTACAAAGAGGAGGAAGGAGATCAGCAGCCACGTGCAAGGCATGGGCAGTGTGAGCAGAGCCACGAGAGACGTAGGACGCACGCTGGGGCTGTTAGGGTTTGAAACCAGTCAGGAGTGTGGAAGTTGCTACAGTCGTGTTAAAGATTGTGCTGTTCCCTGAGCGTTGAGAGTACAGAGCGAGCAGTGAGAGACAACAGTTGCAGGTGACACTTCTGGGATCCTGGCAGAGTTGGAGCGCAGAGAGATGGCGGCATCCATTGCTGCAGTGATCGGAGAGAGAGTGTGCATCGGCCGGCTGTGTACTACGCTGAACTGTTCTTGACAAAGTGCGGTTTGGGAGAAGAGGGACATCGTGTGAGGAGAGGCTGCAAACCAGAGGGGAGTGCTGGCGGCCTATGTGTTCGTGTTCTGGCTGAGGAGAACCAGATCAGGAGTGCAGGCGTTAACAGCATCGAGTTCCAAGTGGCAGCGAGGACCGATCCTCTCTCGAGAGATCCCTTTCTTCAGTGTTCATCGGTCCAGGATATGCTGTTACACCGGATGTGTGAGATGGCTTCGGCCTGGTGAAAACACAGAACATTGCGCACTTGTTTGTTTCTTTAAGGGCCCCAACGATGACTAGTCGAAGATTGTTTTTGTTTCATTCACTGGCCAGTTGAACACAGTACCAGGGTACCCTAGACAACACACATATATATTTTTGAGCTATTTTCACGGGACTTACACTCCAGAACTGAGGGGGTTAACCGGTTTCTTTTACCGCCGCGTGTTTTTCCCGCGTTACGAATTCTTGTTACTCAAATACTGTATATGCGTATTATATGCTGCTTTATTGGGATCAGTAAAGAATATAATATAGAAAAATCCACAACAGGGCTGCTGTATAGTTATTTCCTAGTGCGGTGAGACTATCCCGAGGTTTATTCAGCAGCTCCTCTGGGGGGGAGCGCTTACACTTCATTAGATATGTTATTGTATATCTGGAATAATCATCAATAAAGGTATCTGTTCCTGCTGGGTGTGGTGTGGTGTGTGTGTGGACCAATGAAAACCACGTCTGTGTATAAGCACCTGGGGAGAGTAGTTTTCATTTTGATTGGCTTGCGGAAGTGGAGTACGTGTGGCCTTTGCTTTATACGGCATGTCTACTTCATAAGTGTGTGACAAGGCAGCATTATCATGTCGTCTGATAAATCTCTCTTTTCGAGTTCTTTAGTGGCTTCTGCATCTTCTGTGCCAGAGTTGGATGCATTTGTCATGCGGATCATGAGTGATTGTATTGGCTTGCTTTTTTTATCATTGAGTTTGTACAAGTTTTGATTCAGCTTTCCTTTTGCTGTGATTTGTTTTCCGTGTTGAATTGTACACTCGTTACATCGGAACTGAAAAGTGAGTCTGTTTATTCGCAAGGATTTTCACTGATAGGATGCTTCCCTCTAGGCTTGGAAAGAAAAGCTCATTCTTTAGGCTAGGGTCAGACTAACGCATTTTTCGCGTTGTCCGTGAAAAAGTGCGTTCGAACGAATGGACGTATATTTTCACGGAATACGCGATAGCGGTCATACGATGCGCATTTTCGTCCGTGATTTTGTACGGATTATCAATAAAACCCTTTTTGCGTCTGGACGTTATGTTGGCTGGACATTAGCAGCGTCTGACGTCTCCTAATCACACACACATACGCCGCTAGTGGACGCAGCGCACTCTGTACGTCAGTACTAGCGGTTTGACGTTCTCGAAAAAATGCGTTCGTTTGCCACTTGCGTTGCGCAGCTGGACTTTCGTGCGGCCGTTCTTCGTATGCTGCCCAGCATTGGATGTCATTTGCTGCTAGCACGGCCGTGATTTAGTGCGGATAAACGCACGTTAATACTGCGTTAGTCTGACCCTAGCCTTAGTAGGATGCTTCTTTTATTCCCTGATGGTGTGATGCCCCATTACCTTCCTCTGTAATACTTTTCCCATTTGCTAGGAAGACTTTAGGGGTTATTCATAGACAGCTGATCTGCCCCGAACAGTGAATTTCCCTGTACGGTGACATTTCGGGGCCATTCGGCTATTCAAAGAGCAGACAGATTGGGCAAACTGCCAGAAAGTACGGTGCCTTTTCGAAGACCGTGATGTTCCCCATAGAGAAGCAATGGTTAATCTATTCAGAGAACATCGAGCAGCAGAGAAAAGTTGCCAAAATGCGTTGCTGTTCGGTGATTTCATTCGGCAGGTTTGTTCAGGTAAACCCCATAGGCTTCAATGTTAAAAATATTCATGTTTTTATTCAAATATCTAATAAACTGTTTATTATTTTAATCTGCAGGAAAAAGTCTCTTTATTTATTGTTTTTTTTGGGGGGTTTTGTAGGATCTTTTAGACATTTTTCAATATTTTTTTTCGGCAAAATGGTTTTTTTTTTAATAGCGGATTTTCTTTTTTCTGTAACATACCATGGTATTATTATTCATAGGACCTTATATGTTAAATCCACACTTTCGTTCAGTAGTTTTTTGCAAACAGCGTTTAAATTTTAACACTTTCAATTGTATTTTATTTATATTTTTTTTACCCATCCGGCAGCTTTCTCCTGCGGCTGGTGGCTCATTGGCTGCATTTGGCAGCTGATTGGCGGAGACAGATTTGCGGCAGCGGCCGACAGGTTGGCGGCATCATTCGGCGGCTGATTCCCTGCACTTCGGGGACCTTGCGGTGAATGCTGAATTCACTGCAGGGTGGGGAAATTTGATTCGCCGAAGTGCAGGGAATAAGAGCACTGAAATGTCGCCGATATTTCGGTGCTCTCTGAAAACCCCCTTTGTCTTTTACACTGATATCAATTTCTATGAAAAACGTCTCATCACTCGTCATGTGACTTGTTGCTCTTGTGTCAGTGCACCATCCTTGTGTTGTATCATTCTGAGTTGCTTTAAGGGTGCACTGCCATGATGCACCTACGGTTTCCTCTGTGACTGCTTTAGCTCTTTCTCTCGTGGGTGCCTCTCTCCTGCTCTGCTCAGCTTTCTAGATTGAGCAGTTCTTTTTGAGTTGACCAGTCTTTTTGCAACGAAAACACTCTCTGGTTTCTTTGTTTTGCTTTGTGTTTTCATGCAATTTTTGTGCAAGCTCTGATTTTCCATTCTCTTCATATGTTCCTTTCTTCTGTCATATTCATCAATTATTTTATTTTTCCTTTAGTGTATTCTAGAGTTAATTCCTGCTCAGGCCTGGTTTCCAGAGCGTTAATAAGGAGACCATATAACTCTGGGAGACTGCATAATAGTAATGCTACAACATGATTCTTTAATTTCTTCTCCATTGGCACTAGCTGTTCTACAATCCTAGAATAGTATTCACATGTTCGCATTTCCTGGCCTTTTTCCAGCCTCATCTTATACAGTTTACTGTGTAAATTTGAGCGCTCATGCAGTTTCTGTAATGCAGTCCACATACCTTTTTTACCTGTGTTTTCTTTTCATATGTGAATGAGTTGGTCATTCGCCACTAAAACTTAGAACTGCTTTTGTTTGTCTGTTCTTTCTGTCCCATCCTTCTAGGTTGTCAGTGGGTCTGTTTTGTGTCCTCTACTGCCACAAGTCCTCTTTCATAACAGCATTTCAAGCTTAAACTTTCACAGTTGGTAATCGTTGTTGAGGTTTGCTATTGCAAACTTCACATCTGAGCCATTTGCCATCTTTCAATGATTGGATGCAGCTCTTATTTCCTAAGTCTTTGAATGGATCATATATGCAACACTTTTTCTTTCAGTGTCTGGGCCCATAACCTGATGGTTATATACACGGCCGGCGCTGCCGCTAGGCCAACTAGGCGGGCGCCTAGAGCGCAGCACCCGCCTAGGGCGCAGCGGCAGCCGGCACAACCAATTGAAAAAAAAAAAATTGTAAATAAAAATGCCCGCGGGGCACCCTGGGGCGGCCGCGTGCTGCAGCCAGCCCCAATATGAGCCGGCGTCAAGGAGACGGAGGCGTGGACTTGCTGCTTCCTGGACCAAGTCGACGCCTCCATCTCCTTGACGCCAGCGGCGACGCCAGCACGCATGAGACTGGCTACAGGAAGACAGCGCTGGAGGCAAATACCCATGTGTGAGCTGCTGGGTAAGTATCCTTGTGTGAGCCTGGGGGGGGGGGAAATATCCATGTGTGAGCCTGGGGGGGGCAAATATCCATGTGTGAGCCTGGGGGGGGCAAATATCCATGTGTGAGCCTGGGGGGGGCAAATATCCATGTGTGAGCCTGGGGACAAGTACCCAAGTGTGAGCCTGGGGACAAGTACCCATGTGTGAGCCTGGGGGCAAATACCATGTGTGAGCCTGGGGGCAAATACCATGTGTGAGCCTGGGGGGGGCAAATATCCATGTGTGAGCCTGGGGGGGGCAAATATCCATGTGTGAGCCTGGGGGGGCAGATACCCATGTGTGAGCCTGGGGGGGGGCAGATACCCATGTGTGAGCCTGGGGGCAGCAGATACCCATGTGTGAGCCTGGGGGCAGCAGATACCCATGTGTGAGCCTGGGGGCGGGCAGATACCCATGTGTGAGCCTGGGGGCGGGCAGATACCCATGTGTGAGCCTGGGGGCGGGCAGATACCCATGTGTGAGCCTGGGGCGGGCAGATACCCATGTGTGAGCCTGGGGGCGGGCAGATACCCATGTGTGAGCCTGGGGGCGGGCAGATACCCATGTGTGAGCCTGGGGGCGGGCAGATACCCATGTGTGAGCCTGGGGGCGGGCAGATACCCATGTGTGAGCCTGGGGGCGGGCAGATACCCATGTGTGAGCCTGGGGGCGGGCAGATACCCATGTGTGAGCCTGGGGGCAGCAGATACCCATGTGTGAGCCTGGGGGCAGCAGATACCCATGTGTGAGTCTGGGGGGGGGGCAGATACCCATGTGTGAGTCTGGGCAATATCGCCATGCCATGTGTGAGCTGGAGGCAATATATTCACATGTGAGCTTTTTTTTTTTTTTTTTGGGGGGGGGTGCAAGTAGCTGGTCTTGCCTAGGGCGCAAAATAGTCTAGCACCGGCCCTGGTTATATATGAGTCAGAGGCAGTAGTGAATTGCAGAAGAAGGCTTAGGTTATTCAACAATAAAGCTTCACAACATGGCAGACATCTGTTACAACAAAAATTAAGGAGAAAAATCATGGAGACAACAGGAAAACCAATTCCTTCCTGTAAACTTTACCAACAAGTCCATAGGTATATCTAGGCAGTTATCTGGAGTGTAACAGCGCCATCTAAAATTCTGGTGCCTATTGCATCTTTATATAGCACAGCACATGCTGTTGTATTTCCAAAAGACTTTGGGTTTAACAGTTTTCAGGTAATTGTGGGGACTATTCTGGAATACTGGTGGTGGAGTTGCTGTGTGTGTGCGTGTGTGTGGAGATCTATTGGAGTCCCTAGTATTCCATGGATAGTTGTTCAAGTTCATGCCATGCTGGAAAATTAGAGGTCCTTGCTCATTTTAGGGAAAGTAGACGGTGGATGATGCCATTAAGATTTATAAGTGAGGTTGTTACACTTGTAATTGTTAACTGGTCGACTGGAATTGGGCCCAAGATAAGGAGTAGTTTTATATTTTCTCTTGTCTTCCTACTCAACGTCCCTGGCACCTCCACTGGTCAGGAGATGGTGTCTTGGTGTACCCTTCTCCCAACTGTCACCTAGTGTGTAGGGCCGCCACCAGGGGGGTACAGGGGATGCTGGATGTGACCGTAGTCTTTTCAGACTTGGGTGCATAGACCTGGAGATGCAGGCCTGTTGTTTTATATTGTTTCCCAGCCCTCTATGTTTAAGTCACCCTGTACCTATAATTCAAGGTACTGTGTGCTTGTGATTTCTGTGAACTATCAACTGCTGTCTGTGTCTGTTATTATGTATCTTATGTATTGTAGAGTGTCGTGTGGTATATACTGTGCTGTTTTCCCTATCTCCTAGGATCTAGCTTAAGCCAGAGCTCTCTGCCTCCTTCCCAGTTTTCGTTACACCAGGGTGTTTGTGTGGGAGGGTGGAGGCTATTCAGTATGGAAACACTGGGGCGTGTGTTACCTTTTTGTATTCTGAACATCCCTGTGTGTGTGTTTTTTGCCCCATTTGTAAACTCTGAATAAAAGTCCTTCTAACTTTTGTGTTCACCCTACAAGGAGCTTCGGCTATTGATGAGGTGGGTTTGGATCAGAATCAGTACTCATTCGGGATCCTGACAGAGAGGAGCCTTTGTACACATGGAAACCCATCCTGGGTACTGATCCCCATGTAACAGTGGTGTATGGGTCCCTGTGGCTCGGGGGGACCCGTGAGGGATCACTGTCAAACTTGGCTATGCTTAGCTGCCTCGGGAATCCAGAAGTTACTGGGCCCCTGTCATGGACTGGCTAACTATATGGGCACTTGAGGGCCCAGGTCGGCAGCTTGGCGTGCCGCTAGGCACGGGGTCCTGTCACCTGCCTTTGCAAAGATTGAAACACGTATCCCTAGGCGCCACTCTGCAAGAAACTGACTGCGGTCCTGCTCCCAAATGCCACTGACTTGCAGTGAGCCTGGGCCCAGCATGGAGCATTCCTTCCACCAGCCACAGGCAGACCCAGAGGTCGCAGAAAGGATATCACTTAGCAATGTAGGGAATTGCATATTATTATTATTATTATTATTCTTTATTTATAAAGCGCCAGCATATTCCGCAGCGCTGTACAATAAGCACAGTATAGACAGGGTTACAATACATTGAACAACATTTGACAAACAGTACAGGAGGAGATGAGGGCCCTATTCCCGTAGCAACTCACAATCTGGGAGGGTTGGTTGGAAACAGGAGGAGAGGACTTAAGGTGAGAGTGATTGATGGTTGCGTCTGAGTTGGGTGGTAGGCTTCCCTAAATAGGAACGTTTTAAGGAGCGTTTGAAGGAAGATAAGTTAGGGGAAAGTCTGACAGTACGAGGGAGAGCGTTCCAGAGAGTGGGGGCTGCGCGTGAGAAATCCTGCAGTCTATCATGGGAAGAGGTGATGCCGGGAGAGCTAGGCGCAGGTCACTGTTTGACCTTAGGGAGCGGGCTGGGGTGTATTTGGTGATTAGTGAGGACAGGTAGTGGGGAGCTGAGTTAGTGAGGTTTTGTAGGTAAGGATAAGGATTTTGAACTTAATTCTGCAGTGGATGGGGAGCCAGTGAAGGGACTCGCAGAGGGGAGCGGCAGAGACAGAGCGGCGGGTGAGGTGAATTAGCCTGGCTGGATCCAGGATGGATTGTAGGGGGGAGAGGCGGGACAGAGGGAGGCCAGATAAGAGATTATTGCAATAGTCGAGTCGGGAGATTACCAGGGTGTGTATGAGTTGTTTTTGTGTGACAGCGGTAAGAAATGGCCGAATTCTGGAAATATTACGCAGTGTATCGGCAGGAGGAGGAAAGAGACTTGATGTGGGGGATGAAGGAAAGAGCAGAGTCAAGTGTAACTCCAAGACGCGAACTTGGTTTGATGGGGAGATGGTGATACCCTCCACCGTGATAGAGAAGTCAGGAGGTGGGGAGGCATTGGAGGGAGGAATAAGTAGGAGTTCAGTCTTTGACATGTTGAGCTTTAGGTGGTGGGAGGCTATCCAGGAGATGCCAGATAAGCAGTCACTGACTTTGGAAAGGACAGGGGAGAGAGATCAGGGGTAGAGAGGTAGATCTGAGTGTCATCAGCGTAGAGGTGGTAATTAAAGCCAAAGCTGTTGATTTGCCCAGGGAGGAGGTGTAGATGGAAAAGAGCAGAGGACCAAGGACAGAGCCTTGAGGTACACCAACAGATAGAGGCAATGAAGAGGAGGAGTTACCAGCAAAGGACACACAGAAGGACCTGTTGGATAAATAGTGGTCAACCCAAGCGAGTGCAGTGTCACCGAGACCCAGAGAGTTGAGGGTCTGTAGAAGGAGGGGGTGGTCAACAGTGTCAAAAGCAGCCGAGAGGTCATGCAGGATGAGAATAGAATAGTGGCCGTGTTTTTTAGCAGTTAGGAGGTCGTTGGTGACTTTGGTGAGGGCAGTTTCAGTTGAGTGTAGGGGACGGAAGCCAGATTGCAGGGGGTCAAGTAGGGAATTGGAGGACAGGAAGAGGGAGAGGCGGTTGAAGACTAGTTTTTCTAAGAGCTTTGATGTGAAGGGAAGCAGGGATACAGGGCGGTAGTTGGATGGAGAGTTGGGATCTAGGGATGGTTTCTTTTAGTAAGGGGTAACTAGCGCGTGTTTGAAGGCGGATGAAAGGAGCCAGTGGAGAGAGATAGGTGAAGATGTGTGTGAGAGCAGGGGTGAGGGAGGAGGGATGGAGGAATTAGATGTGAGGGAATGGGGTCGAGCGGGCACGTGGTGAGATGTGAGGAGGACAATAAGGAATTGACTTCAGTGGCTGGGAGGAAGCGGCAGAGGGTGGCAGAGGGGACCTTTGGGAGTGGAGGTGGCAGATAACTATCTTGTGTTGGGATGTTGCTTCTGATAGTTAAAGTTTTACTGAGGAAGTAGTCTGCCAGGTCTTGAGCGCTGAAGGCAGCTGTGGGGAGGTGCGGGTGGGTAGAGGAGGGTGTGGAAGGTGGACCAGAGCCGTTTAGGGTTGGAGGACAGCGTAGATATATAGAGATGAGAAGAAGGATTGTTTGGCCAAGTGGAGGGCAGAGGTGTATGACCGGAGAATAAACTTGAAGTGAACAAAATCAGCTTCAGAGCGGGATTTCCTCCAGGCACGCTCTTCAGTGCGGGAGCATCTTTGCAGGTAGCGAGTCTGGAGGGTGTGCCAGGGCTGAAGCGCTGGCGGCGTGGGGCCTTACAGAGTCGAAGAGGAGCAAGAGTGTCTAGAGCAGAGATAAGCGTAGTGTTGTAGTGATTAGTGGCAGCATCAGGGCAGGTGAGGATGAGGTATTGAGGGAGGTGGTGAAGTAGGTTGGAGAATTGATGGGGGTCCACAGCATGTAGATTTCTGCGAGTGTGTGTGTGTGTGTGTGTGTGTGTGCGGGGTGGGGGAGCAGGGTGTTTAGGAAGTCCAGATAGGTTGAAAGAGAGAAGGTGGTGGTCAGAGATGGGGAAAGGGCGACAGTTGAACTCAGAAATGGAGCAGAGGTTGGAAAAGACAAGGTCAATAGCGTGACCATCGCGGTGGGTAGGGAGGAGGGAGGATTGTGTGAGTCCAAGGGAGGACGTGAGTGAAAGATGTTTGGAGGCAGCAGGGGCGGAAGGATCATCAATGGGAATGTTGAAGTCCCCGAGAACTAGGCATGGAAGATTAGAAGACAGGAAGTGAGAAAGCCAGGTAGCAAAGTGGTCAAAGAACTGGGAGGTTGGTCCCGGTGGGCGGTAGATGACTGCCACCCTGAGAGCCAGAGGAGAGAACAGGCGGATGCAGTGTGTCGAGAAGGAGAGGGATGGGGGTGGAGGGAGATGCTGGTAGGTGCAGGTGGGGAGAGAGCAGGATTCCGACCCCGCCACCATTTCTCTCACCCGGTCTGGGGGTATGGCTCAAGTGTAGACCACCATGTGAGAGAGCAGCAACGGAGGCCGTGTCAGAGGGGGTTAGCCAGGTTTCAGTTAAAGCTAGGAGTTTGAAGGAGTTTGAAAGGAAGAGGTCATGGACAGCTGTGAGTTTGTCGCCATCTTTTATACATGGAGGCTGCCTTGGGGCTTCTTCAAATTGCTGCAGCGGGGTCTGGTAAATTCTGCAGGCAGGGACAGTTTAGACAGTAAGAGGGGGGGGGAAGCTGCTCTGCACTGACATGCTCCAGAAACACGAAGCTTACAAAGTGTAGGATTCTCCATACATTTTTTTTGTGGTGCTGACCTCGCCATCTTTTATACACCCCTATGATCTCAATGGGGATAGAGAACCCCCCCCCCCCTCAGCTCAAAAGAGCCTACAAGAGCTGGTACCTGCTTTCTTATTTGGATTTACCCATGGATAAGGCAGCGCCTAGTACCAAGGGCACTGTGGTGTGGATCTGCCCCTGGATGAGTGAGTGCAGTATTATTATACGACTTTCTAGGATTCAGACAGGTAAACGTGACATGTACCTGATCTAGTTATGGTTTTTCAGGGTGACACAGTGAGATTATTGGCCATGCAACTTCCAAAAAATACCAACAGAATATAAAAATAACAGTGGCAAGTGGCATAATTCCTGCATATGGAAATTGCAGTAACACCTTGTAACTTTATTGCACAGGTATTTTCACTCATTATCACCCCCTGAATCTTATCTCCATACAGTAATGAGTGACCCCAGAGCTCTTCCTGTATTCTACCATCTCCCTGGCTGTTGTAATGCAGCAGTGCAGTTTGGGTTTTTTGGTAGTGAAAGTATTAAATCCAAGCACCCATCTGTAACTGATCGAGATATCTCAGACTTCAAAGGCACCATCCGGTGCCCCGATATCGAGATATCTCGATCTGGTGATCTGCAGCCCAAAAACAAATGAAATTGTTTGCAGCAAACAAATTTAATTTGCTTTTTAGCTGAAGGTGTCCCCAAAGTTCTAGCCCTGTGGGCATAATGCCCAAAGAGCTAAAACTGTGTAAAATCGTCGTCTGATGCCCTTACATCGGGCTTTCAGCAGCGGATGCAGGGGGAAAAAAAAGAACAAAATAAACCCAGTAGCTCAAACTACTATAACTCAATTTGGCAGTAGATGGCACCATCTACTGGCCAAAATAGGTTATTTACAGCAAGAAATACAATGGGTATAAACTCAAATATTTCTTAATGTGTAATTAATTTAAAATGATTTAAAAACAAAAACACTGGTTTCTGACTGGTTTTTCGGAAACTCTCTTGGTAGTGAAGGGGTTAAAAATACTTAAACATGAGCAGCAGGGTAATATTATATTCTTTTTCTTAAGCATTTAATTTCCTGGCTGAGTGTGGAATGCCAATCCAGCTCTGTTTGGTGGAAACCTGACCACTATGTAACTACGCAAGCAGGTGGTGTTTGTGGGTGGAACATTAGGTCACTCATTATATTTAGAGCATGGTTTTCTGCTAGTCCCGCTCCTTTTACAATAAGTTGTAAACTTTAGAGTTTTGTCCGATGTTAGAGAGTCATGCAAACAAAAGCGCGTTGCATTCCTGTCTGGCCAGAAGCCACTTCTTCGTGTACGATTATACTGAGACCAAATCAGATTAACTATTTGTATTTTCTCACTTGCAGAGAGCAACCCATCTTTAGCACCAGAGCCCATGTCTTCCAGATTGATCCAAACACAAAGAAGAACTGGGTTCCTACCAGCAAACATGCCGTGACTGTGTCCTATTTTTATGATAGCACAAGGAATGTCTACAGGATAATCAGTCTGGATGGATCGAAGGTACGGTGGCTCATCAGCCTTCTGGGTATTTGTGGGTTAGTTCTTCAAAGTCTTTTGTTTATATTTGTGGCTTGTTAAGCAACTTGTTACTTAAATCATATTCACCATTAGTCACGTTTATAATTTTGTTTGTTTTTTTTACACAGCGCCAATAACGTAATCCTGTTCTTGAAAATTAGCAGGAACAACAATATAGGCTAAATATTATGATCGATGGAGAGATATATAGTTTCTATATTGAAGCAGAACAGGAGAAAATTTTGCACTCAATTCCAATAATTACGGACAGCTGCAAACCTAAAAATCTATCAGGGTTATTCAAAGAGCTCCGAATTGTGGCCGAAAGGTAACTGACGGCTGAAATTCAGCATACGCTTACCTTTCCTGGCCATAGAAACATAGGTTCTTATCTGCCGACATTTTCTTTCGGCCCATCTAGTCTGCCCAATTACATGGATACTTTACCTGGATTTATCTTTTGTTTAGGATAGCCTTATGCCTATCCCATGCCTGATTAAACTCAATCACTGTTTTGGCCTCTACCACTTCTACTGGAAGCTGTTCCATGTATCCACCACCCTCTCAGTAAAATAATGCTTCCTGATGTTACTTTTAAACCTTTGCCCCTCTAATCTAAGACTATGTCCTCTTGTTTTGCTACTTTGTTTCCTTTTATGGGTCCAAGTACTGACCCCTGAGGTACCCCACTGGTAACAAGACCTTGCGCCGAATAAACTCCATTTACCACAACCTCTGTTGCCTGTCACTCAGCCACTGGCTAATCCATTCAACAATATTGGAATCCAAGATCAAAAGATTGCAATTTATTGATAAGCCTTCTATGCAGAACAGTATCAAAAGCCTTACTGAAATCTAAATAAGCAATGTCTACTGCACCACCCAGCGTCTATTATTTTTGTTACCCAATCAAAAAAGTCATTTAAGATTAGTTTGGCATGATCTCCCTGAGGTAAACCCATGTTGTTTCTGATCCTGTAATCTATGTGTTTTTAGATGTTCAACAATCCTTTCCTTTAACATGGTTTCCATTAATTTCCCCACTACTGACGTAAGACTAACTGGCCTATAGTTCCCCAATTCCTCCCTACTACCCTTCTTGTAAATGGGCACAACATTTGCTAATTTCCAGTCTTCTGGGACGACTCCCGTTAACAGATTTATTTAACCAATACTTGTTAACGGTTTTGCTATTACATCACTGAGCTCTTTTAATAATTTAGGGTGGATCCCATCAGGCCCTATTGACTTATTTGTCTTTACTTTAGACAGCTGCTGTAGAACCTCCTCCTCTGTAAACTCATATGTAAATGTCCTAACTGAGGTCCCTTTCCTTCCTTTTTTCTTCTGCAAAGACTGAACAAAAATATTCATTGAGGCAGTCAGCGAGACTTTTATCCTCTTCTACATACCTTCCTTCCTTTGTTTTTAATCTAACTAATCCTTGTTTTACTTTTCTTTTCTCGTTTATGTATCTAAAAAATGTTTTGTCCCCCTTTTTTACTGACTGAGCTATTTTCTCTTCTGCGTGTGCTTTGGAAGCTCTTATAAATTGCTTTGCCTCTTTCTGCCTAATCTTATAGGTTTGCCTATCTTCTTCACTCTGAGTATTTTTATAATTATTGAATGCTATCTTCTTGTTCTTCACTATTTTGGCCACTTCTGCAGAGTACCACAGTGGTTTCTTCCCTTTTTTGTTTTTGCTAACAAGCCGAATGCAACTGCCTGTGGCCTTCAATAATGCTTCCTTTAAATAATCCCATATTTCCTGGACTCCCTTTAAACTCCTCCAGTCTGATAATGAATCATTCACACAAAATCTCATTTTAGAAAAATCTGTTTTTTTAAAGTCTAAAACTTTTGTTTTTGTGTGGTGCGGCTCCATCCCTGTTCTTATATTAAACCACACTGACTGGTGATCACTAGATCCCAAATTTTCACCTACAACAACGTCCGATACCAAACCTCCATTTGTGAGTATTAAATCCAATATGGCCTCTTTACGGGTCGGCTCCTCAACTACTTGTGTTAGAGATAATCCCAGTAGGGAGTTTAGAATATTTGTACTCCTGGTGCACCCAGCTATTTTGGTTTTCCAGTTCACATCAGGAAGATTAAAGTCCCCCATGATAATAACTTCCCCCTTCATTGCCATTTTGGCTATTTCCTCAAGCAGCAGATTATCTAGCTCTTCTACTTGTCCAGGGGGTCTATAGATCACACCTACACGAGCTACTGTATGATTGCCAAATGTTAGCGTAACCCAAACTGACTCTATGTTCACCTCGCTCACTTTTATTTGGTTCGTTTTTATGTTGTTTTTCACATACAGGGCCACTCCTCCTCCTTTCCTACCTTCTCTGTCTTTTCTATATAAAGAGTACCCCGGTATTGTTATGTCCCAGTTATTTTTCTCCCTGAACCATGTCTCAGTAACCGCCACTAAATCTACTTTTTCAGCTGCCATCATTGCCTCCAGTTCATTGATTTTATTGACTAAACTGCGAGCATTTGTAGACACGACTCTGAGCTTGTCATTTTTTACCTCGCATGTTGCTTGCACCCTCAGATTTAGTTTTGGGGGACAATCGGGCAGATTGTTTTTTACCCTTTTGTCCCCCCCTCCTAGTTTAAATATTTCTTTCTGGAACCTTTTGAACTTCTCACTGAGAACATATGTTCCCCTATGAGTAAGATGCAAACCATCTTTTTTATACAGTTCCTTTCTGCTCCAATTAGAGCTATCATGGGACACAAAGCCAAATCCTTGCTCTCGACACCATTCCCGAAGCCACAAATTAAATTCCCTAGTGCGCATCTGCCTATCCTGAATGTTATGCACAGGCAGAACTTCAGAGAATGACACATTCGGCTATCCAGAGAGCAGGCAGTTCGCCAAATGTTGGCGAATTGCCTGCACATACGGTGCCTGTTTGCCTGTTTGAGGGCAGTGAAATCCCCATAGAGAAGCAATGCTTTGTCTATTCAGAGAACAGAAACCAGCAGTGAAAAGTTGCCGAATTGCCCTGCTGTTCGGTGTTTTCATTCGGCAGGTTTATTCAGGAGAATCCCATAGGCTTCAATGTAAAAAATATTCCCGTTTTAATTGAATATCTAATAAACCGTTAATTATAATATTCTGTAGGAAAAAGTCTCTTCATGTATAGATTTGTTTTAGGATCTTTTAGGCATTTTTCGGGATTTTTTTGCGACAATATATTTTCCGTATTTTTTTTTTTTTTTAAATGATTTTTTCTTTTTTCTGTAACAGCCCTTTTTATTATCATTCATGGATCTTCTATGTAAATTTCAGACATTTTCGTTCTGTAGTTTCTTTGCAAACAGCGTTTCACTTTTCAAACATTCAAGCAAACAGTCTTTTTTTCACTCCATTCGTGGGTTTTTCTGGCAGCTGCTCTGCGCTGTGATCGGCGGCTGCTCGGGTTTCTCCGGCGTGTTTGGCGAGGTTAATCCAGATATTTTTGTTTCGTGTGCGTTCGCCGGGTTTTGCAGTGAATGTTCAGCGGGTTTGCGGTGGCTTTTCCCTGCACTACGACAGCCCTGTGGTGCTTTCTGAATACACCGCAGGGTCGCCAAAATGGTATCGCCAAATCGCACCGAATTGACAAGAACGAAAAGTCACTGAAAGTGCTGTGACTTTTCGATTCTCTTTGAATAACCCTGGAAGTATCCTTCCTGGTAAAATCATTTCTCAAAAAAAAATTAATAATAATGGTATTTAATGAGGAGTAAAAAAGAACCTCACCACTCAGTAGCGGCACCTCACCACCAGCCAGAACTCACAGGAGAGAGCATGATGCTCCTCCCTCCTCCTGCAGTGGCAGGCAGAAAATCGGAAGCGCTCGGCAGCTCCTATTGCTCCTCAACACACTGTGCATTACTGTGAGTTTCATTGCTGTGGCGCTCATACATACTCAGCAAAACTGAGTTTCATTGCTGTGGTGCTCAGCTCACAAATGCTAGGGGAATATCCACTCAGTGCCAGCGTTGCAAAAGAAACCGCTAACTGCCCTGCAATACAGATTTTTCTTGCAAAAGAGGCACTTAGTGGATAACCCCCATAGGGTTACAACAATAGTTGTAGTTCATTTAAAGGAACACAGTATTAAAAAATATGGTTCCCTTTTATAGTGTCTTCCTTTAAGTGAGCTGCAACTATTGTTTATTAAGACATGAAAATAGTCATAATAATCAGTTTTTCCCCGGGCGTGAGAGAACCCCCACCTATTTTTCCAGACAAAGCACTGGTTTAGCTATGGGGTTGCCAAGGACCAGAAATGCACCTTAACCAGCACTCCTTTCTCTTGTTCTCCTTGGCTCTGAATTTACTTTGTTAGTATGTACTAGTTGTAAAGCCTGCCCAGAGGGCAGTCTATTGTGGATATACTGCCCCTGCTCATGTATACTGCCCCAGCTTGTGGATATTGCCCCAGCTCGTGGATATTGCCCCAGCACGTGGATACTGCCCCAGCACGTGGATATTGCCCCAGCACGTGGATACTGCCCCAGAACGTGGATACTGCCCCAGAACGTGGATACTGCCCCAGCACGTGGATACTGCCCCAGCACGTGGATACTGCCCCAGCACGTGGATATTGCCCCAGCACGTGGATACTGCCCCAGCACGTGGATACTGCCCCAGCACGTGGATATTGCCCCAGCACGTGGATATTGCCGCAGCACGTGGATACTGCCCCAGCTCGTGGATACTGCCCCAGCTCGTGGATACTGCCCCAGCTCGTGGATACTGCCCCAGCACGTGGATTGATACTGCCCCAGCACGTGGATATTGACCCAGCACGTGGATACTGCCCCAGCACGTGGATACTGCCCCAGCACGTGGATATTGCCCCAGCACGTGGATATTGCCCCAGCACGTGGATATTGCCCCAGCACGTGGATACTGCCCCAGCTCGTGGATACTGCCCCAGCACGTGGATTGATACTGCCCCAGCACGTGGATACTGCCCCAGCACGTGGATACTGCCCCAGCACGTGGATACTGCCCCCAGCACGTGGATACTGCCCCCAGCTCGTGGATATTGGCCCAGCTCGTGGATACTGCCCCAGCACGTGGATACTGCCCCCAGCACGTGGATACTGCCCCCAGCTCGTGGATATTGGCCCAGCTCGTGGATACTGCCCCAGCACGTGGATATTGCCCCAGCACGTGGATACTGCCCCAGCACGTGGATACTGCCCCAGCTCGTGGATACTGCCCCAGCACGTGGATTGATACTGCCCCAGCACGTGGATATTGCCCCAGCACGTGGATACTGCCCCAGCACGTGGATACTGCCCCAGCACGTGGATACTGCCCCCAGCACGTGGATACTGCCCCCAGCTCGTGGATATTGGCCCAGCTCGTGGATACTGCCCCAGCACGTGGATACTGCCCCCAGCACGTGGATACTGCCCCCAGCTCGTGGATACTGCCCCAGCACGTGGATACTGCCCCAGCACGTGGATTGATACTGCCCCAGCACGTGGATATTCCCAGCACGTGGATACTGCCCCAGCACGTGGATTGATACTGCCCCAGCACGTGGATATTGACCCAGCACGTGGATACTGCCCCAGCACGTGGATATTGACCCAGCACGTGGATACTGCCCCAGCACGTGGATACTGCCCCAGCACGTGGATACTGCCCCCAGCACGTGGATATTGGCCCAGCTCGTGGATACTGCCCCAGCACGTGGATATTGCCCCAGCACGTGGATACTGCCCCAGCACGTGGATACTGCCCCAGCTCGTGGATACTGCCCCAGCTCGTGGATACTGCCCCAGCACGTGGATTGATACTGCCCCAGCACGTGGATACTGCCCCAGCACGTGGATACTGCCCCCAGCACGTGGATACTGCCCCCAGCACGTGGATACTGCCCCAGCTCGTGGATATTGACCCAGCACGTGGATACTGCCCCAGCACGTGGATACTGCCCCAGCACGTGGATACTGCCCCCAGCACGTGGATATTGGCCCAGCTCGTGGATACTGCCCCAGCACGTGGATATTGCCCCAGCACGTGGATACTGCCCCAGCACGTGGATACTGCCCCAGCTCGTGGATACTGCCCCAGCACGTGGATTGATACTGCCCCAGCACGTGGATATTGCCCCAGCACGTGGATACTGCCCCAGCACGTGGATACTGCCCCCAGCACGTGGATACTGCCCCCAGCACGTGGATACTGCCCCCAGCTCGTGGATATTGGGCCAGCTCGTGGATACTGCCCCAGCACGTGGATTGATACTGCCCCAGCACGTGGATATTGACCCAGCACGTGGATACTGCCCCAGCACGTGGATATTGGCCCAGCTCGTGGATATCGCCCCCCCGCTCGTGGATATCGCCCCCCCCCGCTCGTGGATATCGCCCCCCCCCGCTCGTGGATATCGCCCCCCCGCTCGTGGATATCGCCCCCCCCCCGCTCGTGGATATCGCCCCCCCGCTCGTGGATATCGCCCCCCCCCGCTCGTGGATATCGCCCCCCCCCGCTCGTGGATATCGCCCCCCCCCGCTCGTGGATATCGCCCCCCCGCTCGTGGATATGGCCCCCCGCTCGTGGATATGGCCCCCCGCTCGTGGATATACTCACCTACATCGGCCCTTAGCTCCTCCAGCGATGGCGGTCCCGCGTCCCGCTTCAAGCGTCCTCTCTCGCTCCGTTGGTCGCCGGGATGACGTCACGAAAGCCTTTGACCCCGGGGTCAAAGGCTTTCGTGACGTCATTCCGGCGAACAACGGAGCGAGAGAGGACGCTGGAAGCGGGACCGCCATCGCTGGAGGAGCTAAGGGCCGATGTAGGTGAGTATGTGTCCCCCTACATTGGCCCGGAGCATCAGCGGTGGCTGTCGTAGGCTGCTCGGCCGGCCTTCAGGCTTAGGCGAGCCCCCGGCTCGGCTGGGCCTGTAGGCCCAAGCCAAGCCGGGGGCTCGCCTGAGCCTGGAGGCCGGCCGAGCAGCCTGCGACAGCCGGAGGACAGTCACCGCTGGAGCTCAGGGCTAATGTAGGTGAGTATGTGCTCTCCACACCCACCCTGCTTACTCGGCCGGTATCCAAGCTTAGGCGAGCCCCCGGCTTGGGCCTAGAGGCCCAGCAGAGCCGGGGACTCGCCTGAGCATGGAGGCCGGTCGAGTTGCATGCTCGGCCGTCCTCCAGGCTCAGGTGAGTCCCTGGCTCGGCTGGGCCTCTAGGCCCAAGCCAAGCCGGGGGCTCGCCTGAGCCTGGATGCCGACCAAGCTTAGGCGAGCCCCCGGCTTGGCGTGGGCCTAGAGCCCAGCCGAGCCGGGGACTCGCCTGAGCCTGGAGGACGCCCGAGCATGCAACTCGACCGGCCTCCATGCTCAGGCGAGTCCCCGGCTCGGCAGGGCCTCTAGGCCCAAGCCAAGCCGGGGGCTCGCCTAAGCTTGGATACCGGCCGAGCAAGCAGGGTGTGTGTGTGTGTAGAGCACATACTCACCTACATCGGCTCGAGTCCTCCACCGGTTCCACACATACTCACCGACATCGGCCCTTGGCTCCTCCAGCGATGGCGGTCCCGCTTCCAGCATCCTCCCTCCGTTGCTCGCCAGGATGACGTCACGAAAGCCTTTGACCCCCGGGGTCAAAGGCTTTCGTGACGTCATTCCGGCGAGCAACGGAGAGAGGATGCTGCAAGCGGGACCGCCATCGCTGGAGGAGCCAAGGGCCGATGTCGGTGAGTATGTGTTAGGCAACATCGGCCCTGAGCTCCAGCGGTGACCTCCTCCGCCGAGCAGGCTGCTCGGCCGGCCTCTACGCTTAGGCGAGTCCCCGGCTCGGCTGGGCCTGTAGGCCCAAGCCAAGCCGGGGGCTCGCCTAAGCCTAGAGGCCCGCCGAGCAGCCAGCGGCAGCTGGAGGAGGTCTCCGCTGGAGCTCAGGGCCGATTTTGGGGTGTGTTTGTTTGGGAACTTCGGCCCCGATCCTCCAGCGGTGACCTTCTCCGGCTGCCGCTGGCTGCTCGGCGGGCCTCTAGGCTTAGGCGAGTCCCCGGCTCGGCTGGGCCTGTAGGCCCAAACCGAGCCGGGGGCTCGCCTAAGCCTAGAGGCCGCCGAGCAGCCAGCGGCAGCCGGAGGAGGTCTCCGCTGGAGCTCAGGGCCGATTTTGGGGTGTTTGTTTGGGAACTTCGGCCCCGATCCTCCAGCGGTGACCTTCTCCGGCTGCCGCTGGCTGCTCGGCGGGCCTCTAGGCTTAGGCGAGTCCCCGGCTCGGCTGGGCCTGTAGGCCCAAACTGAGCCGGGGGCTCGCCTAAGCCTAGAGGGCCGCCGAGCAGCCAGCGGCAGCCGGAGGAGGTCTCCGCTGGAGCTCAGGGCCGATTTTGGGGTGTTTGTTTGGGAACTTCGGCCCCGATCCTCCAGCGGTGACCTTCTCCGGCTGCCGCTGGGTGCTCGGCGGGCCTCTAGGCTTAGGCGAGTCCCCGGCTCGGCTGGGCCTGTAGGCCCAAACCGAGCCGGGGGCTCGCCTAAGCCTAGAGGGCCGCCGAGCAGCCAGCGGCAGCCGGAGGAGGTCTCCGCTGGAGCTCAGGGCCGATTTTGGTGTTTGTTTGGAACTTCGGCCCCGATCCTCCAGCGGTGACCACCTCCGGCTGCCGCTGGGTGCTCGGCGGGCCTCTAGGCTTAGGCGAGTCCCCGGCTCGGCTTGGGCCTGTAGGCCCAAACCGAGCCGGGGGCTCGCCTGAGCCTGGAGGCCCGCCGGCAGCCGGAGGACGGTCACCGCTGGAGGATCGGGGCATCTGGCCGTGTAAACACACGGGTAGCTGCGCGCGGCTCGTGCCGTTTTTTTTTTTTTTTTTCACGCGGCCGGCACGCGCAGCTACCTGTGTGTTCTAACGGCCGCTTTCAAATGTCCGTCGCGCATGCGCAGTAGGGTTTTGGCGACGGACGTTTTTAGGCTTATTCTATTATAGTATAGATGTGTGTATATGTATGTGTGTATGTATGTATATATTCTTTACTCATTAATTACCATTATTATTTTTTTATTTTTTTTTTGAGAAAGGATTTTACCAGGAAGGATACTTGAGGGGTTATTCAAAGAGAATCAAAAAGTCACCGCACGTTCGGTGACTTTTCGTTCTCTCCAATTCGGTGCGATTTGGCGATCCCATTTCGGTGACCCTGTGGTGTATTCAGCGACAGCAAGCACCGCAGGAAAAATCCGACGAACAATCCCCGCAAAACCCGACGAACGCACACCGAAACCCGCAAAAGCATCTGGATTAATCCTGTCGAACACACCAGAGAAACCCGAACAGCCGCCGATCACAGCGCAGAGCAGCCACCGGAAAAGCCGACACCGCAGATGATTGAAGTGAAAAGAAAAAAAGTATGCTTGAATGTTTGAAAAGTGAAACGCTGTTTGCAAAGAAACTACAGAACGAAAATGTCTGAAATTTACATATGAGATCCAATGAATGATAATAAAAAGGACTGTTACAGAAAAAAGAAAAAAAATTTAGAAAAAAAGGAAGAAAATTTTTCCTGAAAAATGCCTAAAAGATCCTAAAACATCTATAAAGAGACTTTTTACTGCATAATATTATAATGAACGGTTTATTCGATATTGAATTAAAATGGGAATATTTTAAACATTGAAGCCTATGGGATTCGGCTGAATAAACCTGTCGAATGAAACCACCGAACAGCAGGGCAATTCGGTAACTTTTCACTGCTGGGTTTTGTTCTCTGAATAGACAAAGCATTGCTTCTCTATGGGGATTTCACTGCCCTCGAACAGGCAACAAACAGGCACCATATGTGCAGGCAATTCGCCAACATTTGGCGAACTGCCTGCTCTCTGAATAGCCGAATGGCCAGGAAAGGTAACCGTACTCTGAATTTCAGTGTTCGGTTACCTTTCGGCCACAATTCGGATCTCTTTGAATAACCCTGTTTGAGATTTCTCTCGTTTTCAAGTATGTTGTTCGCTTGCTGGTCTTGGATTCCATGTGCTTGGGTCCGGCAGTATGCATGTGACTTTTTCGCTAGATGTCACCTGGACCTCCCATCAATACAGAGAAATTAAAAAATAAAAAACATCATTTGGAAGAAATCCGACTCGATGGCAATGGTGTGCGCAGCCCATTTATTTATTACATATCTATGCTTGGATAATTTTGGACAGAACAGTTATTTTTAGTTAGGAATAACCATTGTTTATGCAGTGATATACAGTCAATGTTCATGCCATTTATCATGAACGAGATTAGAAACAGCCAAAATATCAATGTAGTGGGTCAATGATAAACCCTTGCCTCAATATTAGGGTGTGCCTGGGCACACCCTGTGCGCATGCCTATGCTCGATGGCAATCCTTTTTTTTTTTCCCTCCACAAAGGTCTCAGAGCTTTATAGTCTGTTCATACTCGGATTCCTATTTGCATATGCCAGCTGCCACATGATGCTCTGAGGTGTCATCTAAAAGCCTCCTTCAATAAGCGTGGGCGTATATCAACATAGTGCAGAACTGTGCTGAGCAGTGTCTCTTTGGCTTTTCCTTTGGTTAAACCATCCTTGAAATCCTTCAATCAAGTTAATGCTCTCCTCGTGATTTTTTCAGAGTTCTGCTGCTGAATTGCTGTGAACTGAAGAACACAAGATGGACGTTTGACCTTGAGCATCAGGGATAAATTTGACGTTTCAGTTCACAGCAAGGTACCTTACCACCACAAAGTCTTTGTGGTCCATCTGAGCATTTAGAGACCACATTGGTTATGTTGCTAACGCTTTAGTATCTTCTTCTAATGACCATTTTACCTGGCCAAAGAGTTTGCGAAATTCAAGGTGTCCCAGTGGAAGAAATCACTGACTCAATCTATCCAGGATACAATGATATTCAACCAGGGGGCAAGTCCTGGGAAAAAAGGGGAGGGAACTCACCCAAGAATTCGACAATCCCCATTACCCGAAGAGAAAAAAGTATATACACCCTGAGAATCATGTATAACCAGGCACAGATCCCCCCCGAATTGAATATACCCAGGCTGTGACGTCCTCTGCTCCTGCGGCGCTGCCCGGGAGGGGGGGGTCTGGGCGCCCAGCAGCATCGCTGGCTGGCCGGGTGCCAGGAGCAATGGCTGGCAGATCGGCATCTAAATGGGCGGGGCTTGGCGTGATGACGCGGGGCCGCCGGCCTTGAATACAGGGCGCAAGTCTTTGCTCGTCGCCCTGACGTGGAGTATAGTTCCCGCATCACTAGCTGATTTGAGTCTGCTCTTTTGTTTCTCCTGTTACTGATTCATTGCGTGTACGAGGACCCTGATTTTGTTGATAGACCCGGATTTCCCACTGACGATTCTCACGTTTATTCCCTGTGTGTTTGTCTGTGTTTACAGGCCTATGTTGCGCAGCCTGTTTTCCCTAGGGAGATCTTCCCTACAGGTTGCTTGTTCAATCGACCTCCCGATTTGCCTAACGAGTCCTGAAACTGGGCACAAGATATCACGCTCGCTTTGTGCAAGTAGACCTGCCTCCTCATATTGTTGAATCTATCTATAGCTCAAGTTCCTTGTGCAACGTTTGGTCTAATTGCGGGGTACAACGCATATTCTATATTGGCAGGTCTGCCCTGCAGGTTACAGAATAGAACGATCCTTCAAGGGTTCTATTTGCTACCAAGTCGCTATAGAAGTCCTGCCCTGCAGGTTACTGAACGCAGACATAACCACACTTTTCTTGAATCAAATTATGCTCATGTCTTGAGTCAGTGTATATGTTGCAAAAGAGTTAAAGTGCTTTCACTCTGCAACCTAGTGGTCACGAAATCATTTGGTGCTGAGTGGTATTCAGGATTGAGTAATACCTCCCTGGTTTGGGATTCTATGTATTACAGTCTTTATTGCAGTGAAATTGCGTATAGAAATACTCTGTCCATTAAGATCCAAATTATGCTACTCTGGGGTAAGCGCCCGGTACAGAGGCACAGGCCCCCAGAATTAAATAGAGGCAGCACAGACCCCCAGAATTAATTATAGCCAGGCACAGACCCCCAGAATAATACTTACCCAGCATGCAGACCTTAGGATCACGTGTTCCTCCGAGCTCAGGCGTGCTCGGGACCACGTGGCTGCATCCTGTCCTCAGCCCTCTGAAGGCTGTGACACGCTCTTGCGAGATCTCGGCTGTAGGCCGCATCACAGCCTTCAGAGGGCTGAGGAGGTGGCCGCAAGAGGGATCACACAGCACTCGGGGGAACGCGGACAGTCGTGTGGCTGCTAGCAGAATGCTGTTAATGCATTCCGCTAGCAGCCCCGGCTGCTCACAGTGGGAACCTGCATTCCCGCAACGTTCCTGCTATGGGAGAAGTGTGGGAACGCCATTCCCGCAGGACTCGAGCCCTGTATTCAACACAATCTATTGGTTTCGCCCATTTGAGCTCCTTTATCATTGACAAGGCAGTGCCTACATTTCTCAGCCTCCAGTCTTTTTAGAAGCAATAGTATGGCATTCATTAAAGGTGGTTTGGTGATTAGTAGGCCTATTTCCGCTCTGAGATGGACTAAGCTATGTCTACTGACAAAGTTCAGAAGCAGCAAAAAAATTACTTTTTATACTTGACAAATGTGTTTTAACATCTTGAGCAGACACAGCCCAGACTTTGAAAGTATTTGTAAAATTACTACAAGGACTTCTGTGAACGCGTTCATATGGCATTGTACATGGATGTTCCAGCAGGCACTGGATATTTAGAGGTGGGGAAAAACGAGTTCATGGTGCAGTATCTCACCATCAATTTTTAAAAAAAAAAAAAATTAATTCCTGAGACTGATTAATACAGAACATTTCCAGTCTCTCTTCTGCGCCAATCGATTGGTCCATTTCTTTGCACTCATCACATCCCACAACAGCCAATGAAAATGGAGTTGGATAAAAACCCCATTCTTGAAGAGACTATTGAGGCCATAGAGAAGCTGAAAAGTGGCAAGGCAGCAGGAGTTGATGGAATCCCACCTGAAATCTGGAAGCATGGGGGTCCAGCATTGCATACAAAACTTAATGAGCTCTTTGTCTGCTAATGGGACCAAGGCAAGCTACCACAGGACCTCCGTGATGCAGTTGTCATCACGCTGTACAAGAAGGGGGGAAAAGTCTGACTGCTCCAACTACCGAGGGATAACTCTGCTCTCCATTGCAGGGAAAATTCTTGCATGAATACTTTTGACCAGACTGGTACCCACCATTGCAGGAAAAATTCTTCCAGAGAGACAATCTTGCTTCTGAGCCAAAAGGAGCACCACTGACATGGTATTTGTCCTCAGACAACTCCAAGAGAAATGTCGGGAACAGAACAAGGGATTGTATGTGGCTTTCGTTGATCTCACCAAAGCCTATGACACTGTGCAGAAAAGGTTTGTGCCAAATCTTTGAACGCCTAGTATGCCCCCAGAGGTCCTCAACATGATCATACGGCTACATGATGATCAACGTAGTCAAGTCAGACAGGGCAACAAACTCTCCAACCCCTTTCCAATTGGCAATGGTGTCAAACAAGGTTGCCTCCTCGCATGAACTCTCTTAACAATTTTCTTCAGTACGATGCTTCAAAATACCACTGCAGATGAGGATGGTATTTATATTTGATATCTCACAGATGGCTGCATGTTCAATTTTAAGGAGACTAAGGTCCCACACCATGGGCACTATAACATTCTTCGCGCAAACGTCAACGCCTGCGCAAAAACGCACTAAAGCGAGGGGAAAAACCCTTTGCGCAGAACGTTGTATTACAATGTCCACGCAAAAAATGTGCATTAACGTCTAACGCGGGTGGACCTGCGCGAACCCTTTGCAAGCGTAATGTACTTTGCGCATCCTATACTTAACATTGTGAGCGTAAATGCGTTTGTGCTCTGGTGCGTGCAAGGTATTACAATCTATGCGCAAATTTTAATGGACAACGTTTGCGCGCATAATTTTAACGTCTTTGAAAAGCTGGTGTTAATGGCAAATCTGACCGACCTGGCCGAAACCAAATACACCAGCCCGAAAAAAAATAAATACAGCAAAGTGTACTTACACATTCTACACATACCCAAACAATAAAATGGATAAGTTGTGCGTGTTTTTATTATTGCTGCATCATATATACTCAGATTGATTTTGACAGGCGCAAAAACTGAACAGGAGACAATTGTGTTTGGCTGAAACGCATTAAACAGTCTGCCCACTGATTTCTGCGCGCAGCGTTAATGTGCTCTAGTTTTTGCGCGTCTTTTTTCCGCGTGTTATTTTTTGACGGATGAAAAAATGTGCTCGGATTGTAATACCAGCGCTAATTTACGCACGTTAACGTTTAACGCTGCACGCAAAAAAAATAGCGCTGCGCGAGCGTTTTTGCGCAAAGAATGTAATCGAGCCCCAAGACGGCAGATCAATTAGTCTGTGAGTTGCTTTTTGACGATGATGCTGCCCTTGTTTCCCATACGTTCAGAGCCCTGCAGTGAATGACATCCGGCTTTGCAGAGGCTTCTGAACTCTTCGGACTAGAAGTCAGCCTGACAAAGACAGAAGACATCAGCCTTGCACCTCAAGACGATTATCATCAACTTGGTATCACCATTGGCGAATTCGAGCTAAAGACAGTCCATCAGTTCAGCTACCTTGGGTGCATCATCTCTTCAGATCAGGGCCGGATTTATAACTAGGCAGAATAGGCATGTGCCTGCAGGCGCCTGCCACAAGTGGGCGTCTTGCTTTGTGTAAAAAAAAAAAAAAAAAATGGATATATATATATATATATATAATTTTCTATATCCTATATCCTTTTTTTTTTTACAAATTCAATCCTTTAGACCACTGTATCTCTGGAGCCCTAAAGGAAATATGAGGTATCACTGAAAAGGCCTGATTATGGCCTTTCCAGTGATATCAAATATAACCAGGTTAGATTTATGTAAAATAAGATAACAAATATAATATTTTTTTCTTTTCTAACTCACCACTATTATTCATTTTACAATTATAAAGTGCACAGTGATGCAAATGTGGAGCTGATGATGCAACGCGTTGGTTCATTGACAACATAGACCACATCACATGCAGTGAGGAGAGACAGGGGGACTTTGGAATCTGCATCTCTGAATTGTACACCGCACAAGGTTAAGTGAGGTTTTATTGGAAAGGTCAGAGTCTGATCTTTACAATGATACTAAACATGACCATGTAATGTGTAAAAATAAAAAAAAAGGAAAAAAAGGAAATGCAAATTGTATTTCTCTTTCTCTGTTCTAAGGCAGAGGCCAGAGGCAATATACAGTATGCTTTTACAAATAAAACAAACAATGCCGCTGCACTAACTCAACTAAGGCATCGGATTTGGCTCTCTTTGGATTTGAGCGCAGAAAGAAACTGGTTTTCAGTTTTTAAAATTATTTTTTTTAAATGATTTTGCCCCAAAATGAAAATTGTAAAAGGCATTTTGGTATTTTTCTCTTAATCCAGCCCTGCCTCAGATTCCAAGGTTGACAAAGAAATAGACAAGAGGCTTTCTAAGGCAAACAGTGCCTTTTTAGACTGTACAAGAGCCTATATTTAACAAATGCAAAATCATTTAACACGCTGTAAAAATTCCATACTCTCTCCTCTCATCCCGCGGCGAAAAAGGTGGCCCAATCCAACGCTTCCTCTCGCAGGGAGCAGAATGAGACTGGAACAAATAGTTGCTAATCTCCGTCCGCAATTACTCCAAGGCATTGCGCGATGTCACAAGAGCTTGCAGCCTGGATGCGCAAGGCTCCATGGAATCCAGGAGCTGATAATCACTCAAACCGCTACTGCGGGTATCTGTAAGCTTAGCGTTTCGTTCGGGACGAGGTGCTGAGATAGCACCTTCCCCAGAAAATGACTTTAACGTGGAGACGGTAAGGGAAAATCTGCAGGCACAGGTTTTTCTGCTTACTGTCTCCATGTTGGCGTCAACTAGGGAATAGGGCTCTAAGATTTTCTATGAGGTTTAGAATATTCCTTTATTTGCTGTTTTGTGAAACGATGACAGTTAAAGTGAGAGCAGTAAAACTGCAACTGAAGCAGAGGCAACATTTATGATCAATAAGTAACCTACTGATTGATACTGTTTAGATTAAAAATGGCTTCAGTTGACATGTCCATTTAAAGCGGGGACCTCAGACTCCGGGCCCCCCAGATGTTCCTGTACTACAACTCCCTTGATTCTTTGGTCGTGTAATTCATTCAAAAAAATCCTGGGAATTGCATGTCATCCATATCTGGCGGCCATTCGACATTTATCTCTTTGATATCGAGTTACTACTTGTATATATATGTTCTATATTTAGGAATCGTTAAACATGTATTCAATAAAAAACTAGGTACGCTGACATCCAAGCTATAGTTTTTTAGGCCAAAATAGCAGAGATTGAATAATTGAGCTTTGGTCATTTTTTTCCAATTCTGCAATTTTGGCCTATACTGTATTATCTATTTTGTGTCATTCTAAGGTGATCATACTGTTAAACTATTATGTGTAACCTTATGCCTCTGTCTCTAAATTTGCTAGCACTTTTTTATGAATTCTAACCACCAGCTTTATTCCTGATGGATGTTGAAATAATATACTTTTAAAAATCTGCACAGACAATTTTAAGATCTCTAATCTGTTTTGTTATGCATTGCAATATTATAAGGCTAGGGTCAGACTGAGGCAGTGCGAACGCGCGTGCAGGCGCACTTAATCACGGCCGTGCTAGCAGCAAGTGCCAGGCAATGACAGCCAATATACGAAGTACGGCCGCACAAAAGTCCGGCTGCGCAACGCAAGTGGAAAATGAACGCATTTTTTCGAGAACGTGAAACCGCTAGTACTGACGTACAGAGTGCGCTGCGTCCGCTAGCGGCGTGTGTGCGTGATTAGGAGACGTCAGACGCTGCTAATGTCCGGCCAACATAACGTCCAGACACAAAAAGTGTTTTATTGATGATCCGTACAAAATCACGGACGAAAATGCGCATAGTATGACCACTATCACGTATTCTGTGAAAAAATGCGTCCATTCGTTCGAACGCACTTTTTCACAGACAACATAAAAATGCGTTCGTCTGACCCTAGCCTAAGGCATCTAATCTGCTCTTGCAGAAATATATTGTCTTATGTGACTATTGAAGAGAATATTTACCTTATTAATTTCTTCAAGCAGCCACGTTCTGAGAAATATATTGCTTTTGTGCTAATATTTATTCCTAGTGCCATCGTTACTACATTCTTTCCTAAAATACCGTATTTTTCCTTGTAGAAGACTCCCCCATGTATAAGACGACTCCTACTTTTCTAATCCAAGATTAAGAAAGCAATATTTTAAACCTAAAACCGAACACATTTAACATTTTTTTTCCAAAGTATTCAAATACTAAAGGCATAATTAGGTAATATTTTTAAGATACTGGTATATAAAGTATATATTACATAGGTATATTATGCATCACACTCAGCTTTGGGCATATCCCTTTCTTCAGCCTCTATTGCATCACTGCTTTCTTCTTCATCACTCTTAGTTCCAGACTTTTTTATTTTCTGCCATTTTCATGAGCGAGTGCTCAAAATACCGGTGTTGTCACATCTGCACAATATCTACATGCTACTGCCTCCAACAGGATGCTTTCAGAACTGCAATTGGTTAGTTCAGCATCAGAGGTCTATGACGTCTGTTACCGAAGGCTCATGATTGGAGGAAGCCTGTTTGCAGAGAGAAGGCTCGTGAATTGAGGAAGCCTGTTGGCAGAGAGAAGGCTCGTGATTGGAGGAAGCCTGTTGGCAGAGAGAAGGCTCGTGATTGGAGGAAGCCTGTTGGCAGAGAGGAGGCTCGTGATTGGAGGAAGCCTGTTTGCAGAGAGAAGGCTCGTGATTGGAGGAAGCCTGTTGGCAGAGAGGAGGCTCGTGATTGGAGGAAGCCTGTTTGCAGAGGAAGGCTCGTGATTGGAGGAAGCCTGTTGGCAGAGAGAAGGCTCGTGATTGGAGGAAGCCTGTTGGCAGAGAGAAGGCTCGTGATTGGAGGAAGCCTGTTGGCAGAGAGGAGGCTCGTGATTGGAGGAAGCCTGTTTGCAGAGGGAAGGCTCGTGATTGGATGAAGCCTGTTTGCAGAGGGAAGGCTCGTGATTTGAGGAAGCCTGTTAGCAGAGGGAAGGCTCGTGATTTGAGGAAGCCTGTTAGCAGAGGGAAGGCTCGTGATTGGAGGAAGCCTGTTAGCAGAGGGAAGGCTCGTGATTGGATGAAGCCTGTTTGCAGAGGGAAGGCTCGTGATTGGAGGAAGCCTGTTGGCAGAGGGAAGGCTCGTGATTGGATGATGCCTGTTTGCAGAGGGGAGGTATCGACATCACATTCAGGTCTGCGTCCATTGAAGCAAGCGTGGTAGCTTGAGCTGAGCATGGTAACACTCAGAACAGGCCCACATCTGGTATCTGGTACAGTTTCTCCCATGTATAAAACACCCCTCAATTTCTGGATTAATGATTTTAGACAAAAGTATAATCTATATTTACTGTATCTTATTTTCTGATTTTTCCCTGAAGATCAGAAGATGCCTTGAGAAAGACCTCTCTCTCCCCCCCCCCATCGCATTTAAATTTACTTTAGTAAGATCTTGAATTAGAAGCGGCATGTGTTTATTTCTGGAGATTCGTATCTCATCAGCAAATTATTGCCTTATTTTTCAAGTGCAGATGTTGCACATGTATAATTATTGTGTCCCGATCTTTGAAAATGATGTGCTTGGCAGTGTATGTTTTAATGCATAGTAGCAGAAATAAAACGTTTATGCCTGTATTTGGGGAAATGAAAAATTTGACATTTATTTCCAATCAAAATCTTGCATGCGGGAGCTGCTTTTTTAATTTTCTTTTCATTCTTCTGTGGGGAATATGTTTTAACTTGGAGGATTTTACTGTTCCACCATTTTTAAAGGGACCCTCTGCAAACCCTGACAACTTTACCTTGGGATGCGTAGAGTACCCCCCTTCCCTCTGGTCCCATTATGTAGATGTTGCAGTATGAAGTTGAGGAGTTCCCTCCACCCACACAACCATATTATCAGGCAGATGGGATTTGAATATCCCACCTATAGTCACCAAATTGATCACTGATGTCTGTGTGCTGTCATCTTAATCTTTTGAAACACTCGCTGCTGCGTGTGTTCTGGGAGGTGACTGCCGCTAGACCGGCGCTGCTATACACGTACAGTGCCTTCACTCTACACAAGCGCTGGGGAACTTTAGTTCAGTTTGTCACGGGTATAATTTTATTCCTTCTTGGTCTCAGAGGTTCTTTGTTTCGGTTTGACACAAACTTAACATTTGTTTGTATATTAAGGCTGAGGAACTTGTGTGCAAAAGTACGCTCATTTCGCACAATTTTCTTTGTGTTCGCCAAGCAATTTGTGTTGGTTCTCAAATTGTTTAAGACGCTGCAGGGACTTCCACATTTTGGAAGCCCTGAGTTGAAGAGGAGGAAAAAAACTGGTTGTGCATCAGGTGAAATGAACAGTCCAAAACATCTGGAGTGCCAAGGATGCTGACCCCTTATACAGAGCTTTGATCACATCTGGATTTGAGGTATATGTGGGTTAGTGCTGTTCTTTTCGTATACTATTGACCCTCTTGTGTCTTCACCATTACTTAGAATGACTGTAGACTGCAGATCATTTAATGCATCCTGAGTGCCTTTTTTTATTCCTGCATATACCAATTGGTGATCTGACATTGTTTTATACCAAGAGAACATGAAAAGAATATCAACACCAATGTGTTTTGGATCATACATCTGTTGCTAGTACAGTGTAAAAAGGAAAAACACAACAAAGTACAAAATTCAAGAATCAGGGAAAATTAAAGAACCGCTTGGAGCACTATCAGCTGCCTACAGCTAAAACGGGACCCTAAGGGTAAGATTTGCGTTCTCTAATCTCCCCTTAGCTTCCCCATTTTACCTAATAGGTTACAGGGCAGGCCCTGAGTCCAGCAGCCAGCCCCATAGCGGCTGCTTGGGTCCTGGATGCTTGCGGCAGCGCTAAAGCGCCATCGCGAGCATCCCCTTCATGGAGTCCATAGGACTCCATAGAGGTTTCTACTGCTGGGTCACATGACCGTCAGGATCTCGCCTTTCGCGAGGTTGGCGCAGGTTGGCGGAGTGATCGCTGGGGGAAACAGGGGACTTTTTACCCCCAGTCTCACTCTGCTCCCGGCGACCAGAAGCAGCAGATCGAGCCAAAGTTGGGGTTAATTTAAGAAGAGCTATTGTAAACTTAAGAACTCCATAGACTATAATGGCTCTGATAAGTTTTACAACAGCTCTGTTTAAGTTAGCACCAACTTTGTAATATCGCCCCTGAGCTGTAGCAAACGATTTTAGAGACAGCTGTGAGTAATTCGTGTTAGGATCACACATAGTCCTAATGCTAATTACTGATTGTTTACTCTTGCGCTCCCCTTGTTAAGTATAAGGAGCGCGAATTACAGTAAGCTCGCGCTAAAACCGATTCACTAGCAGATTTTTTTTTTTAACCCGTTAGTGTTCGGGAGGTGATCTATATGGCACTCTAATGCTCATTTAGGACAGCGTTAGCGTTGAGGTGATCGTGCACTTGTATTGCACTGAATGAAATTGAAAATTGATTATTTAATTATTCCATAACCTAAGTGAGCAACGAAAAGGATTGTTCTCAGACTGGCCCCTGAGCAGAAAGGATGTTCATCAGGAGGACCACATCGCTTGGTAATCTCCATTTGTCAGGGAGATATTAGTAATCGTCTTATTTCCTTATCTCCTTTGATTCTGTACACAAACAGGGCTTTTAATAATTTTTTGGTGTTTTGTAACCAAATTCTCTCGTTTTTTTTTTGTTTTTTTTACATCTTTTCAGGCAATAATAAATAGTACCATCAGTCCAAACATGACATTCACTAAAACCTCACAGAAGTTTGGGCAATGGGCCGACAGCCGGGCAAATACAGTGTATGGACTGGGATTCTCCTCTGAACACCATCTCACAAGAGTGAGTATTGCAGGCTTTAAAATAGTAGTTGTATGTTGTGTTATGTGCCATATACACAAAGCTTGTTTTTCCATTCGTAAAGCAACAGTGAGCCATCTTAGAGATGTATGATAAATAATAGATGTCATCATTATTATTATTATTATTATTATTTTATAAAGCGCCAGCATATTCCGCAGTGCTGTACAATAAGCACAGTACAGACAGGGTTACAATACATTGAACAACATTTGACAAACAGTACAGGAGGAGATGAGGGCCCTATTCCCGTAGGAACTCACAATCTGGGAGGGTTGGGGTTGGAAACAGGAGGAGAGGACTGTAAGGTGAGAGTGATTGATGGTTGCGTCAGTGAGTTGGGTGGTAGGCTTCCCTAAATAGGAATGTTTTCAGGGAGCGTTTGAAGGAAGAGAAGTTAGGGGAAAGTCTGACAGTACGAGGGAGAGCGTTCCAGAGAGGGGGGGCTGCGCGTGAGAAATCCTGCAGTCTATCATGGGAAGAGGTGATGCGGGGAGAAGCTAGGCGCAGTTCACTGTTTGACCTTAGGGAGCGGGCTGGGGTGTATTTGGTGATTAGCACCTTATTCATGTTAAAGGGCCACTAGCACCAAAAAATGACATGTCCTTATTGTGTTTATTTTATGTTGCTGCTGATATCTCGCATTTGTTTTGTTTTTCTCATGTTTGTTTAGTTAAGAAAATATTTTACTCTATATGCGACACTGGGTGCATATATTTTGTTATGCTTTGTATTGTAAACAGCCCCCCTGCCTCACAGTATCTTTACAGCTCTTGCTCCTCACTTTGTGATTTTGGCCATAGAATGGAGTCTATGGGTCAGGCAGCTGACTCACATCATTGTATTGTGTGAGATGTATTCAAAGGACACCACTAGAGGTTAGATCAGATATCTTAAGCTCCCTGTCATATATCATTCACCTGCCATCTCATAGCCTGGAGAACAATAACCCCCTGCCTCCTTATGTAACTGCTCTGCTGCGGTAGCCGTCACACACTCGTGGCAGCTACGGGAGTGGCACAGTAGGTCCCTGTGGCACACGTGGGAAACTGCCGATTAACCTTTCAGGTTTAAATGATACTCTACATTACTGACACACTTGTACACACTGCACATTACAGAGCTCCACAGCAATAACACTCACAGTAATGTGCTTTGTGTATGAGCGTATCACAGCTCCACAGCAATAAAACTCACAGTAATGTGCAGTGTGTATGCGCATATAATAGAACTCCACAGCAATAATGCTAACAGTAAAAGCAGAGTTGTATGAGCAGGCACAGAATCCACAGCAATATAACTCACAGTAAAAGCAGGGTTGTATAAGCAGGCACATAATCCACAGCAATATAACTCACAATAAAAGCAGAGATGTATGAGCAGGCACAGAATCCACAGCAATAAAACTCACAGTAATGTGCAGTGTGTATGCGCATATAATAGAACTCCACAGCAATAATGCTAACAGTAAAAGCAGAGTTGTATGAGCAGGCACAGAATCCACAGCAATATAACTCACAGTAAAAGCAGGGTTGTATAAGCAGGCACATAATCCACAGCAATATAACTCACAATAAAAGCAGAGATGTATGAGCAGGCACAGAATCCACAGCAATATAACTCACAGTAAAAGCAGGGTTGCATAAGCAGGCACATAAGCCACAGCAATATAACTCACAATAAAAGAAGGGGTGTATGAGCAGGCACATAATCCACAGCAATATAACTCACAGTAAAGGCAGGGTTGTATAAGCAGGCACATAATCCACAGCATTTTTTTTATATTTACCACGATCTATAAAGATGTTCGGGGCCTGACCTGAGTATCATCCTCCAGTGTGAAGTCGATGCAGGCTGGGCTGGGGGGGAGGGGGCTGGGGTTGCTGGCGAGGGGGGGGGGTTGCTGGCTGGGCTGGGGGCCTGCGAGTTGGGCTGGGCCCTGCAGGTTGGGCTGAGCTGGGGCCTGCATGCTGGGCTGAGCTGGGGCCTGCCACCCGGGTTGAACTGGGGCCTGCCACCTGGACTGCAGTGACACGTGCTTGCCCTCTTCTGCCTGCTTGCAGTGCACTAAACGTGACGCACCACGTGATGAAGGGGGCGGTACCATAGCAGGGAGCAGGCTGCTTTTGAAAGTGGTAGGCATGCTCTGTGTGAGTGACTGCGGCTGTGCTGATGTGCGCCGCAGTCGCCCAGTCTCTGTGAGGGACACACAGCAGTGCAGTGTGTCTGCCGCTGTAAAACCGGGGCCCCACCAACCCGCGGGCCCTCGGGCAGTGTCCTATAGGTCAGTCCGCCCCTGCCTAGCGATCAGTGCCACTAGTGGTGGCGGGGTGCACGCGTGTATACATTTGGGCAGGGGGAGTCCATGAAATGTTCATGGGCGCTACGCCTTGCCAAACCCTGTACAGCTTGTCCAAGTGCCACAAATGTAAGACCAATCCAAGACAGGACCTTCGGTGTACCACGAAATTCCCTTGAGAGCCACAGCATCCAAGAGCTCTAACTCACTTAGGGAGCGATTGGAACAGTCTTCATCGCAGAGAGCTCTTCCACCAGACCACTAGGGAATGCTTATCATCCACCTGCTGAATTACCGAGGATCTAGCCCTCTTGTTGTAAAATAAGGAAAGGAGGCGAAACCTTTATTTTTAATACATTTACCAGAACAGGCAGCTGAGGGAAAGGTGAGCCCCAAGCAGTGGTCCAGTAAGGGGTACCAAGATGTCTGATGGCAGCCCTGCATATAAATGTTTTGCTTAACCCCTTATTTTTCGTTTGGTTAATTTTATTCAACAGATCTTCCTTATTTCATTCCTTTTCCATTAACACGTATCAGATTTTATCAGTATTCTTTCCGTTTTGTCGGTGAAAGCCACAAATTTCGGGATGGACTGTTTCAAGAATTAAATTGTAAGAGATCAGTCTAGAAACCGGACCTCGATTCAATAATACTTGTTAAAAGGAGCATTCCTTCTGTCTTATTTTACAGTTGTACTGCAGGTTATGGTGCCATTACTTGTCTGTCAGACATTACTATAAAAAGTCTCGTCTTCAGGTGATGTTGTCCTTAACCCCTTCACTACCAAGTGATTTTTTTTTTTCCCCAAAAAAACTGTCAAGCACCAGTGTTTGGTTTTATTATTATTATTTCGAACTAATTATACAGAAAGAAATATTTAGGAATATTCCCAATGTATTTGTTATGGTAATAACGGTTCGGCAGGCAGATCCGGCCAAAGGGAGTTACTACACTTCTGGTCTCCATGCAGGGTCATCTGGGGCGATGTCATTTAGACACGTTTCCCAGCTGGTTTTAAAAAGTGTTAGCACCTTTGGCATCAAGCTCACGGTGCTAAAACATGTTCTGGATTCCAATTCCAAACAAATTTAATTTGCAATGATACAGAATAGCCCCAGATCCTGTTAACACGATCTTGCACTTCTGGATCTGCTACTTGTGATTGTATAAACAGGATCACAGTAGTGAAGGGGTTAAAGATCACACAGTGGCTCAATTCAGTGGCTCATAATTTATGTTTATTATAGGTGCACGCAGAAGGGCTAGAAACTGGATGAACGGCTTATCCATCCTTTTTAGGTCCCTTTCTACAGTTTGAGTTTTTTTTTTTTATCATTATAAAAATTGCCTGATATTATTTACAACATGAAGTAAGAAATATTCCATGTATGCACATTCCTTACATTGTTTATTTTTATATCTTTATCTCATTCCTGTAATTTCGATTCTAGTTTAGTGGTACAACATGCCCAATGCTTGTATTTTCATCTCCCGATAAACAAGGTTATTCACAAAGCATCGAAATTTCAGCACTTTGCACTTCGTTGATTCCATTTCGCCAACCCTTCGCTGAATTCACTATTCACTGTAGTGCACCGATGATGGAGTCGCCGAACTGCAGGAGATAAAAAAAATAATAATTAAAACAGAACTCTCCTATTCTTCTAAAGGGGGTTTAAACCAATAAAAATGTCTTTAAAAGGTGTCTGAATAAAATAAAAAGGTCCTTTTAAAGAATAAAAAAGATCTGTTACAGAATAAAATAAGCCTTTTAAGAAATTTGGTCTAAATACAAAAAGGTATTCTAAAAAATAAAGAGGTTTTGCTGAAAATGAAAAATAAATGTTGGTTTTGTTTTAAAAATAATTCTTTTTTTAACACTGAACCTATTTACACAGAAAATAATGGCATTTCACTGACACTTCGGTGCAGTTCGGCGTTCTGTGAATAGATTGACCATTACTTTTCTATGGGACAATTATGCTGCAGCCGAAGATCACCAAACTACACCATATTTCGCCAGAGTTTGTCGAATTGACAATTTCATGGATAGACAAACTGCCCCAAAATTGCACCAAACAGTGAAAGTCACCATTCGGTGGCAATTTCACAGTTTAGTGAATAATCCCTTTAATCCATGGCTTACTGCATTTATATCAAATTTAGGTGCCAATTTCACTTCTTTACAGAATTCTTTACAGAATCTTGTCTATACTGTTATAGAATAGACTTGAAATTTAGGAGCCCGACGTATAATTCTGGGAACAAGTATCTTTCCGGCAGCAGATTTTTCAAACCCTGGCTTAATCTCTCTCCAAAATCCTCTGAAACAATAGAAACTGAAGAATTCTATTCTCCAAAGATATACATTTTTTTTTATAATAGATTATTAATTATATTTTTTTGGTTCTAAGAGTTTATTCGCAAAAAACAAGCATATACACAACCGTTTGATATAGGTAAATAGTATAGCAGTACATAGTATGCATATACAATAAACACAAGCAATTCTGAGTATAATTAGTGAGGTTCTAGATTTAACAAATTGAAATTTAACATGAAAAGATCATCATATTCCAAAAGGCAACAATGTGAGGAAGTCAGTTATAATGTGGCACGAGGTCGTTAGAGGAGTCAAACAGTGTGGGTTCACTGCGGACATGTAAAGGGCACAGGGCCGTGCAGGATAGCCCGTCCCCAGCCTTCGTTCGGGCAGTGCACCTCTATCCAGCGCTTGAAGGGTGAAGAAGCGATGAAGGCAGTCCAGTGAAATCACGTGGCATTGTGGACCTCTGCCCATCTTTCTGGGATAATGTGGTTGTTTCAATGGATCTAATGGATTCATCTTTTGCAACCAGGTCTCGCGGTGCAGGTACCATGGATATATTCCGATGAAGTGGTATAAGTGTGCGAGCTGCCATCGAGATCCTAAGGAGTACCGATTTCTTCAATATTTTTAAAGACCTGTTTAGTTGGCCAAGAAGGAATACCTCAGGAGTAAAGTCCAAATCAACCTCCGTGGTATGTTGGATCGGGGTCCAGGTAGTGTGCCAGAATGGGACGAGAAGGTACCAGCTCCACCAAATGTGGAGAAACGTCCCCTGTGACTTAGAGCATTGCCAACACCCTTTGGGTTGCGAAGGGCAGAAGCGTGCAATCCACATCGGGGTAGTATACAACAAAGCTACGATCTTAAACAACCCCTCCTTCAGCCTGGAGATGGTGGTACCATGATGAATTAGCGTAAAGGTCTTAGACCAATGAGTTCTGGTATGTAAACGTCTGCATATTATCCCATTGTCCTACGTACGCAATTAGCTCCGTATCAGAAGATTGGAGGATGCGGTAGAGCGTGGAGAGACTATGTGAAAGAGTGACTCCTAGGGCACAGAATTTTTCAAATGGAGTGAGTCAGACTCGTGCCATTAGGTAGTGAGGACAAGAAGTGGCGGTTCTGCGAGAAGTTAAACTCGTCCAGGGGGGTAGGAGGAGGGTAACCCTCCAGTGAGGGAAGTTTTTTTAAATTGGCCGTCCACTAACACATGCATAGCCAGCTGACCTCCTCCAGGCCGAACTCCTCCAGGGAAAGCCGGGTTATGCGTTATTGGAAGTAAAGGCGATGGGAAGGGGGACAAAGCGTAGCCGATTCTAAGTTTATGCCAAAGGCGGATGGTTCAGGCCAGCGTAGGTAGTGCTCAACATGGGGGTTGTAGGTGGTCTGGAAGTAACAACGGTAACTCCCATAAAGGGCTAGTTGCAAGATGAGCCTCTAAACCCAACCATTTCTGTGTAGGTGTCGGGCCATCCAGTCTAAGATCCTGGTCACGTGAGAAGCATGATAATAGAGGCGAATGTCTGGTAATGCCAGGCCACCTTTTAAAGTGAATCGGCACATCGTGGCAAAGTTCAGACGTGGCCGGGCGCCATTCCAAACAAAGGAGAGAAAACATTGTGTGCGCCTTTGGGCAGGGCAAGAGGGATCGTTTGCAATAGGTAAAGTATCTGAGGAAGGAAATAAATTTTTAGTACCCCTACCGTGCCCAACCAGGAGATGTGCTTAGTGGTCCACGCCTCTGCATCCAGTCGAATAGCTGTCAGAGGTTCAAAGTTTAAGGAGGGTATGCGGTGTACTTCCGCGGACAACCAGATCCCAATGTATTTTATTTTCTTGGTACACCACCGAAAGCAGAATCGTCCCTTAAGAGCATGCATCTCTGTCCGGCTCTAGAAAATATTTAAGATTTCCGATTTGTCCTCATTAATGGCCAGCCTCGCGAGTCTGCCATAGTGCTGCAATTCTCGGACCACGGGCGTCAATGACCTCATCGGAGTTGTCAGAAGAAACATGAGGTCGTCCGCATATGCCGAAACTTTATGATGATGTCGCCTACCCTTGAGTCCTACAACGTCAAGGTTGGACCATATAGATACCAACAAGGGTTCCAGTGATAGGGCAAAGTGTAGCAGGGATAATGGGCAGCCTTGTCGTGTGCCGTTCAAAATGGGAAAGCTTGTTGTCAATGCTCAGTTCACTCGCACCCTGGCGGAGAGAGAGGAATACAGAGTGGAGATCCATCTCAAGAACCCCTCTCCCAATCAAAACTGTCACCAGACTCACATGAGATAGGGCCATAACACCCTATCAAATGCTTTTTCGGCATCTGTTGACAACAATAAGAACGGGATTCTTCTCGATTAGCGAGCATGTTAGCGTTAATCACCCTAGTGGTGGAGTCCTTTGCCTCCCGTCCTGGGATGAATCCTACTTGATCTGTATCGATTTATGGATGGAAGGTGTTGCTGTAGTTGCGTTGCCAATACTCGTGCCAGGAGTTTTACATCTGCGTTAAGAAGGGAAATGGGACGATAACTTGAAGGAAGGAGTAGATCCTTCCCCGGCTTCGGAATCAGGGTAATGGTTGCCGTCAATGATGCAGAATGGAATGCCCCCTCAGAGCATCGAGTTATATGTGCATAATAAATGAGTCATTCGGGTTGAAGTAATTTGAAATATTCCACTGGAAGACCATCGGGTCTGGGGCATTTATGTGGTTTACAGTGTTTAAGAGCCTCCAATAGATTATTAATTTTAAATAGCTGCGCCAAATCCTGAATGCTCACACTCGCTTTCTATGTATTATTGCGTCTGTATTTCTCTTCCTTCACTATGTTTGTAATTTTACTGTTTTTTAAACCTTATTTAGTTTGCAGAAAAATTTCAGGAATTTAAAGAAGCTGCTCGCTTAGCAAAGGAGAAATCTCAAGAAAAAATGGAGCTTACCAGTACACCTTCCCAGGTAATTATTGAGTTTTGTGCAGATAATCTGCACATATGTATATTTTGTATCCCCAGCCAGGTCATTATTGCTGCTGCCTCTTTCCGTGTTTTTCTTTTTAATCCCGAAGTGGCATTGTTCCTGGTGAGGGTATAAATGAAAACCCACCAGTCTTTCTCATGACCAATAAGCAGCGTGAGCATATGTGGTTGCTTAGAAAGCAGCTCTTGGTTTCATTAGGTAGGACTCCTGACCAGAGGTGCGGTGACGTGGTAGGTGAGCTTAAACTTTAATGGCCATTCGAGTAAACCAAAACTTCGGATTCTGTTTTGTTTTGCATGGAATTACAGGGGTGAGTGCAGATGACAACCCTTTTTTCATTGTTATAATTGTTCAGTTTTCCCTTCTTATTCCATGCTCTGAATCTTCTTGAAGGATAAGCTGAGTGCATCATCCGCTTTCCTGCTAGGATGCGGAGGACACATACAGCTTGTCGAAGTCCCGCGGCTCAGCATCAATCGCTGTAGGACTGCCCCATGGTGACTGACGCCATCTCACCTGGGTGAGATGAACTCAGAAATGGGACATCTGCCTGGCAGGGATTTCCCTTTACAAGAGATGCAGGGGTCCTTGGACCAAAATGTCACCCATTACTAGAATCGAAAGGTTAAAACCTTTACTCACGGCTTTACTTGCTTATAATGGACCTGGAAGATGCATTAGAATGCATTATAAATCCATATTTGAAATCATACATTTTTATAAAATACGATAAAGAGTGATAATCCACTCCGAGGTACATTTTAATTGGAGAATGTAATGACTGACTGTGAAAAAACATACAGTCCCTTGATCATACGTGAAGGCAGTATGGATAAACGGAACATTCCTAAAAGGAAACCTATATGTTGCTATGACTTTCTGCCAAAATAAGAGCACCTTCCCTAAATTGCACATTAAAAGTCCATAAATAAATCCAGAAGGTATCTGCCAACTAAGTATTACTGCCCTGGAACAAGAAGGTTTTCAGGCTTGCTAAGAAGTGCATTGGTCCACCGACTGCCTGGAGTGCGCAGAGCCTTCCAGAGAAAGGAATAAAACCTCAGATTAAAGTTTGTGACTTGACAGATAAGGAACTGGCATGGAATGCGTGCTGGAGTAGGACATCTGCTTAAAAATATATCGGCTGAATTTCATAAGCTTACTGCATGCAGCCGTGTTAAATGAACAGAACTACTCCAATTTGTCTACAGGTTGTAACTGCAAAGAGGATTCCAGCACTCAGTATTTATAAGGGCTGTTAACCTCTTCACTACCAAGTAATTTTAAAAAATAAAAAGGTTTCAGGAACTAGTGTTTTCTTTTTAAATCATTTTAATTATACAGTAAGAAATATTTTGGAATATTCCCAGTGAATTCCTTACTGAAATAAGCTATTTGGCAGGCACATGTCGCCATCTGCTGGCCAAATGGAGTTAATGAAGTTCAGGTCTCTCTGCAGGATCAGCTGGGGAGCTGTCCATTAGAGACATTTCCCAACTGGTTTTAAAAAGTTTTAGCACCTCGAGCAACATGCCTAGGGGGCTCAAACACTTAGGAGCCCTAATGCAAACAAACCTCATTTGTAACAAATTAAATTAATTTGCAATGATGCAGCATAGCCCCAGGTCGTGCTAACATGATCTCAGACTGCTGTGTCTACTTCGAATGACACGAATGTGGTGTTATCTGAGTAGGATAGTTACTATAAAGATACTTAGAATGTATGGATTACCTCTTCCGTATGCATCTATTTTATATGAATTCAATACTACCCTCTATAATGAAATCCCACTATAAAGCTTATATGACCAATAATATTCATGCTTATTATTGAAGTAACAATAACATATTTTTGTATAGTCATTTAAATGGAAGATTTTGAGAATTCTTTGCGTCAGACATTTCATTCGGATTTTTGCAGGAGTTTAAATGTGTATCGATTCACAAACCTGATTAAAATTAAGCTGTCAGGTCCATGTACCTTCTTTACGGGATTTGTAGCATTACTGTAATTAGAAGTCTAAAAATATCCAATGTTCAAATAGGATTAATTTTTGAAACAAGCTAACATTTGAATAACCGGTGTTGATGCAGATACACCAGAAAAAGTGATCTCCCACTCAATGTACTTGGGCCCTATTTCAAGGCTGTTACCTTAACCAGAGCAGTTGTAAACGTGTCAGAGACATTATAGTCTATGGAGTTAAGTTTACAACAGCTCAGGTTAAGTTTATACCAACCTTGGAATAGGGCCCCTAGTATTTTAAAAATATTTTAATTGCAGCCTTTACACAAGCTTTATCGATTTCAATCCTTGGGGCAGAATTTTAAACTGACTGCTCCCAGGGCCATCTTTATCAAGGGGCAAAAGGGGCAGTTGCCCCGGGACCAGTCATTAGAGTTTATTCACTAACCTCCGAATTGCACCTGACGGTGAATTTCACCACTCGGTGCAATTTTGGGCCAATTTGTTTATTCGCTAAACTGTCAAATCGCCAAATTCTGGCGCATTTTCCGGCGGGTTAATCCAGATGTTTTTGCAGGTTTCGACGTGCATTCGCCGGGTTTTTTGCGGTGAGTTTTCGGCTGCTTTTCCCTGCACTTCGACGGCCCTGTGGTGCTTGCTGAATACACCGCAGGGTCGCCAAAATGGGATCGGCAAAACTAATCGAATTGAAGAGAACGAAAAGTCACCGAACGTGCGGTGACTTTTCGATTCTCTTTGAATTACCCTGATAGATTATGTGTCATTGTAAAACTTATGAATAGGGCATAGAACACAATTGTGGAACACAATAGAACACAATTGTGGAACACAATAGAACACAAGTGTGAAATTTCAAAAATTCAGGGTATGTATCCTACAAGGTATGTCTTGTAGTTAGTCAGTCCAAATTTCAAGGTGGTATTTCAATGGTATCCTACACAAATTAAAATTTATTGTTGTAGATACAAAGGATTAAACCCCTCAAGTCCATTTTTCTAAAATTTCTGTTGATAAAATTATGTGGGAAAACTGAAATGAATCCTAAAAATATTATAACAGGATTTTACAGAGTGAGAGAGGTGCGTAGATAGGGCAAGCTATCATGGGAAAGGAACCATGCAAGACAAGCCCTGACATGTTTGTGCCTGTTTATTCATGTGCCCTTCCCCGTCCATTTTACCTTTTTAGACAGCTTAGTTGTGGTGTGGCTCTCTGTGTGCACTTCAGTAGTGGTGTGTTTTTAGTGAAGCTTTCTATGACTGTGAAGCTGCTTTATTAGTCTCTTTATGAAGTTTAATTCATTAACTGTTTGATAAATTTACATTCTTATTTGTTATTCTAATGCAGTACTATTGTTCACTTTTCAATTATAAAGAAAACAATGATGCTGCACTAAATCACCATCTCATTTCCCATGTCGCCAGCAAGTGTGGAGGTGATGACAGAATGCGTTATTACGCATTGTTCCATCAAAAACCTAAACCTCAGCTAGAGGCACAGGGGGTACTTTGGAACACTATCTCTAATCTTTACACCACACAAGGTCAAGTGAGGTGTCATTGGTAAAGTCAAAATCTGGCCTTTCCACACTGATACCACACATGACCATGTAAAATCTAAAGGAAAATACTCCCTTTTTTTTAGTTTTGTGGTGTGTGTGTTTTTTTGTTTTTTTTTGGTGGAGAGCAAAACTACATGGGGATGGGGCAAGAAAATGTTTGCCCATGGCCCAGTCAATATTAAAGACTGTCGCCATCATTGACCCTGGTATTTTACTGGGTTCTCGCAAGTTTGGCCCTTCAGATGTTGAAACTACATCTCCCATGATACGCAGTTACTCATTAGATTGGCAGAGCCTCATGGGAAATCTAATTCCAAAACATCTGGAGGGTCAGGGTTGCTGACCCTTTCTCTAGTTGGAAATGGACATGGACTGCCTATTTTTCTGGTATTACGTCTCCCCAGGTATAAGGCCCCGTTCAAGCCCTGTTCACACTGTGCGATTTATCGCGCGGATTTTGTCGCGACGTCGCAGCAAAATCCGCGCGACGTCGCACTATGTAGCTTCTCCAATGCATTTCAATGGAGCTGTTGACATCTTGTCGCGCCATGTCGCATGTCGCAGAAGCATGTCGCTAGTACATGACCCTTTTTTTGCGATCTGCTATCTGCGATTTGTATTGGTGGTGCTTTGCAAAAATCGCACAAAACAGCGATGTCGCACGACGTTGCGCGACAGTAATCGCACCATGTCGCGAATATGAAAATCGCGCTGAAAGTCGCGCGACTTTCAAATCGCACAGTGTGAACGGGGCCTAAAGACTCTTTGACACTGGGAAGAATGTAATAAGGACACATTAGTTAAGCATGGATCTCCAAACCAGTAGAATATAAAAAATACAGATGTTTATCTATTAAAAAAAAAAAATTAAAATTTTGTTTTCTGCTTAAAAAGAGCAAGTATTCACTGCCACTTTCTGTTATCATTCCGACAATCTGTCTTAGTTACAACCTGTCACCTGTGTTAGTAGTGTCTTTTCTGCTTGTATTTTGTCATTCCCCTCTTGGTTTGCAAGTGTGTTTTGGTGTTTCTAACTTCCCTGTCTTTGCACATTCATTTTTCTTTTCAAATTTATTGAATAAAAGAGAATTCAGTATTTGGTACAACAGGTATGTCAAAATTGACTTATCTCGGGCTTCAAAGGCAACATACATTGCCCCGATATCGAGATATCTCGATCTGCAGCCCAAAAGCAAATTAATTTTGTTTGCTTTTGGGCTGCAGAAGGCACCCCCAAAGTTTTAGCCGTGTGGACATAGTGCCCAGCTGAATGCCTGAAATTGGACATTCAGCAGCCGAGGCAAAGCCCAAAAACCAAGCTGCAGCTGTAACGGCTGTAACTCAGTTTGGCAGTAGATGGCGCTATCTTTCCCCTATGGGGTACTTTTTCAGAGCCCCTAGACCTGGCTGTGAGAGTGTATCGCCTGTGGGGTCCTTATAGGTGGCCCCAACCTTCTTCTGGTATCCCCAGATCGGTTCTTGTGGCAAAGAAAAGGGAATGTACTCTTGCCGGGCTCGAACCTGCATTTAAAATTATCTTATTTACAAAAAACTTAAAATGAGTTTTATTTATATACAGCCATGGCCATGTCCCCTGCATTACTGCCAGATAATGCACCACTTTGTCCAGAAAATTGTTGCAGTTACAAATGTTTAGGCATTCTCATGTGTGTCTTTTTGTTTGTATTGGTATGACACAAAAAACACAAATCTGGCACATTACCTACGCAAAACTCCAAAAATGGACTGGACAAGATTATTTGCAGCCTCCAATTTAATATTTGGTATAAGACCCCTTCAAAAAAATAACTCTATGAACTCAATCACTTCCTGTTACCACAAATGAGTTTTTTACTCCTCTCTAGTGGAATTTTGGAGCACTCTTCATTCGCCAACTGCTCCAGGTCTCTCAGATTGGAAGGGTTCCTCTTCCCAACTGCTGTTTTGAGATCTCTCCACTGGTGCTCTATGGGATTTAGATCTGGACTCTGTATAATGCTAAGTTAAAGCAGTCACTTTCCGTGCATAGATTTCCCAAGTGCTGAAGTCCACCAAGTATATAATATCCATCAGATATCAGGACGCACTCTCGGAGACTTCTATATAAAAGCCGATCAGTTTTGTATTACGTGTCGAAACATCAATCTGCTTTTATCTAGAGGCACCTGAATATATAAAGGTGGTATTATTTTATGAAAAACAAATGTTTCTTAACATTGAAATTCTCTTGACAGCCCAGCACCTTCTAAGATGACATTTCTGTTCTCGAAATCTGTGGTTATGTAGGGTCTCCTACTATGGCATCTAAATATATTCCAATTTCAAGAGTGTCAAGTTGCCCCAGACCTGTCTTGACTATTTGATAGATGTCAGATACAAATGGCATTCCTCCAATGTCATGAGAGGGTCGGTGTAATTCCTATCCATCTCATAATGCACGTGTCCAAATTGCCTGGAAATACCCCTAATCACAGTTGGCAAGACTGAGCTGCATCTCTAAGGCACAAGAGACAGATCCTGCTGACACTTGATTCTAATCCAATTATGTAGATATTCAACCCATTCATTAATTGTGTGTGCAGAAAGAAAGATGCGCCTTTGCCCAGAATTCACATTATGCCACTGAAGTGGAACCGCACAATCCTTAAAGGACATGAGATGCTCTACTGAATTATTCTTTTACAAAGCACAAGATTCTTCACAAGACACAGTGTAAGAGTGTACATCAGGGGTTGCTCGGGCTAGATCACTATAGAGCTGGTAAGATTTTATGGTACTGTAAGGGCTTGTTTCGTTTGTTATAACTGTCCTGGAGACAGAGGTGTCTCTACATAGGGGCAGACATGTAAAAGAAGGTCCATGAATGTAGCATGTTTTTTTTGTACTTTCCAAAGATCTCCCCTCAGATTTTGCCACGTTATTTGTAAACACTGGTATACAAACAAAGCCCATATTTTAGGGCAGGGTTCATGGTTTTTCTTCCTCCAGATATTTTAAAACTATGTTTTCCATTATCGTGGTGCTGTGTCCTAGATTCTTACGAAACCGCTTATTCTACAATGCTTGGCCATACGCCCGGAAATAATGTTTCTTTTACTCTTTCCGCACTGAACTAAATAATGCTGTTTTGCAAAGTACAATATGAATTGTGCAGATTCACTTGAAATCGTATGCATTTTCCCCAAGATTTTCATCCTGTTACGTAATGAACAAAATGATTGCCCCTCTCTATAACTAAACCATGATCCTCTGTTGTAATTGGTTGATTTTCGTACACTGCCCCTAACACTCAAAATGATATGCTAATATGCAATAAGGAACTTTGAGATGACTAGAGAGAGGTCCACTGAGCTTGTCTTGTGTGTTGATTTTTTTTTTTGCCTTATCCCGAGATCTCAAAGTGTAACAGACGTTGATCTACCTACGTCTGAACACTAAAGAGTTAAGCCCACCGCATTGGCACTGAAACTTCTATCAGTTACCCTAATGAGTGGTCAAGCATTATGGGAGATGTAGTTCCAAAACCTCTGGAGGGACAAGGTTGCTGGACTTTTTTTTTTTTACATGCCATAGCCTTACTCAATGGCTGCTGCATACTCTTTGGCAATTGATGTGTTCATACCATGGGACCTTAGGGTCAGATGGCTAAAATGATCATTGGCTTATGTTTTAGGCCGGGGTCAGACAAGCGCACTTCAGAGTGGAAGGAATGTCCGTGAGAGTGGACTTCCTTCCACTTGGCGCCCTTTTGGCCACCTCGCAGAGCGCAGTCGGTGACCAGCCCCGTCACGACAAATACCGGTAGGCACGTCACTACGGGCGCAGCCATTCGCTCATCTGACACCGGCCTAATAGTGTATATGCTGTGGATATGTGTGTCTAGGTGTGTAATTGGGCAGACTAGATGGGCCGACAGGTTCTTATCTGCCGACATTTTCTATGTTTCTATATAATCCATATACACACATTCTCCTAGCATCTGTTATTGTTGTTCTTCTATTTTGCTTTTTGAAAGAAATCCTTGGATCTTGATTATCCAGAACTGTCACAAGTCTATTGTGGTAAATTGTCTTGTGGTAAATTGTTAATTCAGGTGGCTAACGTCTTTCCTTCTGTATTTTAAGGAGTCGGCTGGAGGGGATATACAGTCTCCATTAACTCCGGAGAGCATCAACGGGACGGATGATGAAAGAACCACTCCGGAAGTGACGCAAAACTCCGAACCAAGGGCTGAACCTTCACAGAATGCATTACCATTTACACATAGGTACCAAATCCTCACTAACTGACTGAATTTATTGTAGACAGATTGAACAAGATTATACAAGTGCTGAGCGGCTGCTAAACATATGCTAGTCTGGGCGTCACATTCAACGTTGCAAAAAGTATGGCGGATGGTAAACTCCAGTACGCGCATTGTATTACAATCGATGCACAACTTTTTACAAACGACGTTTGCGCGCATAATTTTAGCGTCTTTGAAAAGCTGGTGGTAACTGTAAATAGGAACGTTCTGGCCGAAACCAAATACACCAGCACGGAAAAAAAAAAATACAGCACAGTATAGTTACACATTCTACACATACTCACAACCTCTCCATTTTATTGTTTGGCTATTTTTTTTATTGCAGCAGCATATACACACAGATTGATTTTGGCAGGCGCAAAAACTGAACGGGAGACAATTGTGGTTCTTAATTCTGATTGGGTGAATCGCGTGAAAACTTCTTTTTTACGTGCTTTTTTTTTTTTTTTTCGGACGGATGAAAAGATGTGCTCAGATCGTAATACCAGTGTTAATTTATGCGCGTTAACGTTTAACGCTGCGCGCAAAAACAAAGGTACTGCGTGTACGAATTTGCGCAGAGCAGGTAATAGAGCCCATTATGTTTACTTATTTCAAAGGAAAACGCAGTTTGTTTGGTTTTTTTTGTAAATAATTTTTTCTATAAAAAAATATTTTAGCTAAATAGGTTTCGGTGTTTTGAAATTTTGCTAACAGTCAATGTTTTGGATGAAAAAAAAACATATACCTCACATATAATATGAAAATGTTTGATCTCCCATTTGCACCAACATGAGGTTATTCTCAACAGTTTTGTTTTTTTTAATAGCCGTATATCAATGTTGGCCAGTGATCTTGGCCAGATCAGTGATCTGATGTCATTTTGATGTTGTTCTTTGCAGTTCTGGCAATACCTTCTAAGATTGTTTAGTTTACAAGATCTTGAGTATACAATTGATGTGTCCGTCCAAGTGATTTGGTGCTTGTGTTCTTCTTCCACATTCCTAATCTTACACTTTATAATCTAACGTTTACATGAAATGTTGGTCTGCGATGATATCTAATATATCAAAATAAACAGGGTTATTCAGAGAAAGGGGAAACTCTGGAGAACTTTTGGAGAAGTGAAAACTCTAGCAGGGTTATTTAGAGAGTGGTGAAAAGCAGGAGAATGACTGGAGAATGGAAAATGCTAGGTCAAAATAGCCAAACCAGAAAAATTCTCCCATTCATCTCCCTTTCCAAATCGGCTATTTTAACCTAGAATTTTCAATTCTCCAGTCATTCTCCTGCTTTTCACCACTCTCTGAATAACCCTGTAGGTCAAAATAGTCGATTTGGAAAGTGAGATAAATGAGAGAATTTTTCTGTTTTTTGGCTATTTTGACGTAGAATTTTCACTTCTCCAAAAGTTCTCCAGAGTTTCACCTTCTCTGAATAACCCTGAAAGTGTTTGTTTGTTAAATTTATGCAATATTTAATGATTTTGCATTGAGTTGCCTTGGATAAGTTTATGCTCAGATAACAGAAAACTCTTTTGTGCAACTGTAACATTGATATTGACTGCTAGAAGTGATTATGCTGCAAGTTATCTGTCCCAACCTATTGACCAGGCTGAGTGATAGTGTCATTTTCCTCCCAAATATCATAATCTTAGTATTTTTATTAGTTTTGCATAGAAACAAAGACATTCTCGTATTACGAATTATGGCCTGCAGTCACAATTTTGAAAGTAGCTATATATTACTGCACATATGTTGTATGTTCAGTAGGGAGATATGTCATTTCTTGTAATCTTTGCATATTTTGAATCATAAAATCAATATCTGTGATTTTTATATACCGGTATTCTTTTGTGACCTAGAATTTTCACTTCTTTTTCAGTGAAATTTAAGTGACATTTGAAGTGGTATATTGCTAAGAATTCTTTGTATTCCTTAATGAATATCTTTTGATAGATCTTATCTTTCGATAACTTTCCCTCTGGATTTACTGTGTACAGAGTTCCTGATCTTGTTTTGTTTTTATGTGATTTTTCTTACTTGCTCAGTTAAGGATATTGTAGAAAGTTTGTCACAAATAGAAGCAGTGACTTCTATTTTTCTATAATCTGTGAGAAAGCCGCCTTGAGCCTCGTTTTGTTTATTAATCTCTTGTAAAACATAATTCTAGCACTCCTCTTGTAAGTGTGTACATTGGTAGCACTGATCGGTTTGTGATAGAATTCCGCATCTTGCTACACTAAATTTGTAAAAATCGCTAATAGAATAGTTTATTTTAGAAAGCTTTGTGCTGTCAACTAGTGACACATTGTATAAGAATTTACATAGAATTGTGGACCAAATTAAAACACAATGTGGATAAAACACAGAGGATCACTGTAACCTAGAGTGAAGCGTATGTTGCGCATATCAAATATTTGATGTCCATTATTGATCTCACTAAAAGTGCTGAAATGTGATTTAGTCATGAAAAAAAAATGAATATACATTGCCAGGAGTTGACAAATGTGGATATAATTTAAAATTAAGTGACTTTGGCTTGTTGGATTAAATATACAATCCGCGCAGAAGCTGGAAAGAGCAACTTTAATGTGTATTCTGTAGCAGCGACTGCTTCCTGTGTAAAATTTGTGAAGACTTGTACACCTACAGTTGTGTTCAAAATTATTCAACCCCCACTGAAATTGAGTGTTTTGGCCAGTTTGACATTGATTTTGATCATTCAGTCATCTTGCTTACAATTAAATCAAAGAGGCACGTGTAGGTCAGACAAATATAACATAACATTTATAATGAAATAACCACAAATGTCTTTTCTGTGCTCACATCATTATCAGTTTTATTCAACCCCCAAGTGACATTCAATCTTAGTACATAGTACAACATCCTTTTACAGTTATACCAGCTTTTAAACGTGAAGCATAGCTTGACACAAGTGTCTTGCAGCGATCTACGGGTATCTTCGCCCATTCGTCATGGGCAAAAGCCTCCAGTTCAGTCACATTCTTAGGCTTGCGCACTGCAACTGCTTTCTTTAAGTTCCACCAGAGGTTCTCAATCGGATTTAAGTCAGGTGACTGCGATGGCCACTCCAAAATGTTCCAGCCTTTAATCTGCAACCATGCTCTAGTGGACTTGGAGGTATGCTTGGGATCATTGTCCTGTTGAAAGGTCCAACGTATTACAAGCCTCAGGTTTGTGACAGACTGCATCACATTGTCATCCAATATCTCCTGGTACTGAAGAGAATTCATGGTACCTTGCACAAGCTGAAGCTTCCCTGTACCTGCAGAAGCAAAACAGCCCCAAAGCATGATTGACCCCCCCCCCCGCCATGCTTCACAGTAGGCAAGGTGTTCTTTTCTTCATAGGCCTTGTTCTTCCTCCTCCAAACATAGCGTTGCCATGGGCCCAAACAGTTCTAATTTTGTTTCATCAGTCCACAGAACACTATCCCAAAACGTCTGTGGTTTGTCCACATGACTTTTGGCATACTGCAGTCGACTCTTCTTTTTCTTTGGAGACAGCAAGGGGGTGCGCCTGCGAGTTCTGGCATGGAGGCCTTCATTACGCAGTGTGCGCCGTATTGTCTGAGCTGAAACTTCAGTACCCACATCTGACAAATCTTTTCTCAGTTCCTCAGCAGTCACACGGGGACTTTTCTCCACTCTACGCTTCAGGTAGCGCACAGCAGTCGAAGTCAGCATCTTCTTTCTGCCACGACCAGGTAGCGTTTCAACCGTGCCCTTTGCCTGGAATTTGCGAATGATGCTTCCTATGGTCTCTCTTGGTATGTTTAACATCTTTGCAATCTTCTTATAGCCATTGCCCTTCCTGTGAAGAGTAATCACCTCTTCTCTTGTCTTCCTGGACCATTCTCTTGACTTCATCATGTTTGTAACCACACCAGTAAATGTCTAGAAGGAGCTGAGTATCACAGTCATTTTAAAGCTGCCTAATTGGTGCTTATTATGCTTTATTGCTGCTCCGTGACATCCACAGGTGTTTTCAATACCTGATTGAAAAACAGAGGTTCATTCAAGTGTTTTCAGAGTGGTAGTCTTTAAGGGGTTGAATAATTGTGTCAATGAAGAATTCACAAAAGAAACATTTACTACTGTATTACAAAACCAATTGATGTCATTTTAGTTGCATATGGTTCTTTAAAAAGTCCTTGTAGGATTTCATTCTGAATACAATTACAAATGTACACTAAATTCCCTAAAACCCTTTACAGCATTGGGGGTTGAATAATTTTGAACACAACTGTACGTTTGACATAATTTGACATGTATCTTTTCTATATGTAAGTTCCTTTTAACCCCTGCGTCAGCTGATACTGGCCTTCCAGATGATTTTTCAGACCCTATTTGGCACAATGCACAAAGATGTAATACGTGGGATGACATGCTTCGCCATCAGGATTATTTTTATTTCTTTTTAAAGGTTTTCTTTTTGTATTTAAAGTTTTATTTTTGCAAACTAAGGGTCACAAACCAGAGCACAGAAAGTATAGGGGGGGGTTCTCAGCAAAGTTTATCAAAATAGCAAAGAAAGCGGGGGAGGGGCGGTATATGAACATTGCAAAAGTCAAAAAATTGGCATCTAAGAGAAAAGTCTATATCCCCAGCCGGGGAACATCAACATGAGCAGGACAGGAAAGAAGGGGGGGGGCAAAACATCCCCCAATGGGGGGGGTCTCACCATAAAGAAAAGACATCTAAAAAGGTGTCACAGAAAGGGACGGGGGGGGAATAGGGTTCTCAGCAAGTAGTAAAAGTCCTCAAACAATTTTCAAAACTGAACAGAGTCCACAAAAAAGTCACATAAGCTTGGGGGTAAATCTCAAAAGGAAGCAGAACAAAACGCACATCTGGCTAGGGCTAGGAAGGGGGAGAGTATAGCGAATTAACATCATCATGGGAGAGTGGGGGGCACCGGGAATTTGGGCAGTCCTGGCATCGGAGAAGACCATCAAACAGTATAGAAAACCTCTTCAGCCTGTATCCAGCCAGATACCTGAGGGTGCATCGTCGTCGAGAGCAACCACGACAACGGAGGCTCGTCGAGCGGCATCAGCCGCGGTATAAGCCTCTCCACGGGGCCAAGATCCCAGCAGCGCCACATCAGAAGGCAGTGCGCCATTTGGGGGAAGCCCCACTGCCTCAGACCTCTCAAGGGGATAGCCGCCTTCCCACTCCACAGTGACCTCTGCGACTCTTCTTTGGAGGGCCAGAGTCTCCCGATCAGCTGGAACAGAATCGGCATACTGCAAGAAAGCAGCCAGCTCCCGGTCATCCTCCGCAGCTCCCAGCTCAGCGCAGACAATCTCCTCCTCCATCTCCGCAACCGGACCCTCAGATTCCTCCACAGTCGCTCCGCTCGGGGGCCTAGACTCTGGCGTCAGCGTCCCAGCCGGAACACTGACCTCGACGCAGCTCCCTGCAGCAGCAAGAGAACAGACCTCCACTGAGCGCCGGACCCACGCAGCCCTGATTCCATCTCGTCCCAGACTCCTCTCTTCCTGGCCGCTCCGCAGCTTAAGCATCAGCCTTCGCCAGAGTCCCCTGGTGAGTGGGCCGTCTGCATCCTCCCCCTCCAACAGCTGCAAACAGGCCTCTAGGCCTGTAAGAAAGGCATCAGTACTTTCAAAGGAGGGAGAGGATCCATCTAGCCGATCGCTTGTATGCCTGCCCGTCGCTCTCACTGAGCAGTCACTCAAGGCGGGTGGGAGACGTGGGCCCTCCGTCTCCATAGCCCTTAACATGCACTCTGGGTGGGCTGAGGTGGCAGGACAGCCAGTAACAGAGAACTCAGGGGCCAAAGCGAAGGCCTCAAGATGGCCGCTTGCACCTCTCACTAGGCACAGGTCAGCAGCTACAAAGGGCGTCTCAGGTCCGGAGGGGGGACAAAAGGGCCTCCGGACAGCTCCCTTCCGATGGCCAGCCAAGTCAGGTCCCCACGTCGAAAAAACACTGCAGAAAATGTCTCTTTTAGGACCTTAAAGACAGCAGACGTGTGGAGCTCCACCAAAACACGTCTGCTCCTGTTGTTAGCTGGCCACGCCCCCTTTAAAGGTTTTCTTGTTCAAAAATTGTCACAAAGGCACAATACGTTCTGCATTCACCTGTGCATCATTTATTTTTAGTCTTAACCTAATTATTTGCAATTTTGTAGACTCTTTTTTTTATTTTATTTTTTGCTACCACAGATTTTTCTTGCAGGTATTTTATGAAAACTGGATTTACTGCACATTTTAGCGACAGCTTACAGTAAAAAAAAAAAAAAAAGTGGCTACCACAGTGGGGACTCCCCAATACCGGGTTGATGCCGGGTGCTCCACAATCCGGGATCCGTAGTCCACTTGATGCATATATTGAAATCAGTGGGCAACACCAGGAACTCAACAGTATAAAAATAAATTTATTTTGTAATGGCCTCAGGGGCACAAAATTCAAGCGATGTTTCAGCAGGAGCCCTTGATCATGCTAATTAGGATTAAGGCATACTGCCGAAACGTCACTCGAATTTTTGCCCCTGAGGTCGTTCCAAAATAAATTTTTATACTGTTGAGTTCCTGGTGTTGCCCACTGATTTCCACTATAGCTTACAACAGTGGTTCCCAACTGCGTTCCTCAGGTCCCTCTAACAGGCCAGGTTTGCCAGATATCTGAAGCACAGCACAGGTGATATGATTTGCTGCTCAGTGATTGCAGGATTCAGTCTGCATTTCCCCAAGGGAATCCTTAAAGGGATATGCATGTCTAGAAATATTTTTTAAATTGACATTAAAACGCTTTTATACCTATAGACAAACTAGAATAAATCCATAAAAGTTTTAAAATGTGTAAAGAATGTTTATTTTCTTGCTTAAAACTGTCATTTCATCTTCTCTGGCCACGCCCCTCAGCTAGGGGTGTTTCTTCAGCTCCTACTTCCTGATTATTCTCCACCTCCTCCCCGCCCACTACTCCACCCACTATTGCACCTATCAAAGCTTCACATGAACTACATTTCTTGCTCCATCTTGCCCACAGCCCCCATGCTGCCCACTACTTCCCATACTCGGCTATTACCTTCACCTAGTGTGCCACCCCTCTCCTCTTAGATTGTAAGCTCTTGGGCAGGGTCCTCTCTCCTAGCTGTGCACGTGAAACCCTGTGCACGCTCAGGACCTCAGACTGTGACTGTATGATCTAACACAAGCTGTGCAGATCAAGACCTCAGACTGGGAAAACTGAGGAACTGAATATTGGCATCTCTGCAGCTGTGAAAGCAAAAACACACTCACCCGCTGACTCGCTCACACACTCACGCTTTCACACACACAGACTCTCTCCCTCACCCACTGGCACACTCGCGTTCTTTCATGGTTTACATACTCCCTGTCTCACTCAATGTCCCACACACAGTCACTCACTCTTTCTTGTGCTGTCTGTCTCTCGTGTGTGCTCTTTCACTGCACCTTTTGCCCTCTGCTTTATCTTGCTGTCTTTCTCTCTTTACCTTTTCTTGCTGTGTCTCCGTGCTTTTCTTTGTTGTCCCTCTCTCTCTGCTGTCTCTTTTTCTCCCCGTGTGTATGGATTTCTTTCCTTCCCTGTCTCTGCAGTAGCTGGGGGTGAAAGGTCAGCCACGCCCTCCCCTCACAGTGCTGGAGGGAGGAGCAAGTCAGACGCACATGCTCAGTGCATTTTTTAGCTCTCCCTAGGTATAGGCACTGATTGGTTAGCTTAAAGTGCTTCCTCAGGTGGGCGTGGAAAACGCCAAGAAAGAAAAGCAGGTAAATAGGAAAAAATATCACATTTACTTGCTTTTTATTCCTGCTGAATGGAACTACTGACTCATTCGAAAGGCATGGCATCTTTTTAAACGCACACTAGCAAAGCATGCATGTCCCTTTAAAGCCTGGCCTGTTAAGGGTACTTGAGGACCATGGTTGGGAACCACTGGCTTACAGGTTTGCAGAGCAATGTGTAGGTAACTGATTTTCAAATGTGTTTATAAAGTTCGGGCCTGTCACAGTATAGCTTTGTGTCTGTACAAATGTAAACCAGTATAACTGTTGGCTATGCTATGGACATTTTCTTTTCTAAAATAAAGTGTTATCAATTAATTTACAGACTGAGCTCATTAAATTCTAGCTTTTAGACACCGATCTAATCCTTTTTTCTTTTCTTTTTGTTAGTAATTAATGCTTCATTTATAAAGCATTTGACCAAGGTTTGCAAAGACCTAGGAGAGCAGGAAACAACCAATGCATGACTGGAAATATTAATATACTAAGCTCTCAAGACTAATAAAGAAAAATCTATGTAACGTATTAAGGTGACCGCAGGCTGCCGAACCACTTAATGCAGCATTTACATTTTTATTCACAACGGATAATGAAGATTTTGTTTCTGCTTGCTATACTTTGTGCTCGCACTTTCCCATTTCTGCAACCTTTTGTTTTACGGTCATTCAGCTGTGAGTTTCACAACAAAACACTTTGAGAAAGAAGGGGGAGCCGGCAGCTCATTAGACCGCGTGCACGATGGCTCGTGGTCCATTTCGCTCAGTACAGGGAGAAATTGTTTCGTTTTTGTGAATGTTCTTGCAGGAAATAAAGAAACGCCAGTCTATAGTTAAAGTCTGCATTTCCTCAAATACTCTTCCTAAAATAACATCAGTTAATGTTTTCTATTCTTTCTTTCGAAACAATTGTGGGCATTTAGCTCAGCTTGGAGCCACTGCCTTAGCAACAAGAATCTCTCCCCCCCCCCCCCGAAAAAAAAACCCACAATGTTTGAGATACGAGTTTCAGGACTGTTTGGGAAAGTAACCATCTTGGCTGAACTGGATGTTTTTTGCTTTTTATACCTGATTTCAAGGGTCAAGTCGAGGGAGGGATGTGTGGGACCACTGGTCCTTCTGCAATAATAGTGGAGGAACAGAGGTCCCGTTGGTCCCACACAATATAAAGCTTGTATTCAGGTGTATAATCATGATTCCCTGTTGAGCCACAATAAATATAGTATTTATCAAATATTTTCACTAAAATCCACATAGATACATAAATATATCAGATTTGAGTGTGGTTGTTTTGTTTTATGGTTGTGGGAACAGAAATCATGGTGAGTTCACACACTTTTTATAGGACTTGACCCCGGCCTGGTATCTTATGCTCTGGGTTGCCCCAATATTCTCTCATCACTTGGGGAGAATGGTGACGATAGGGATCCCGTGCCTGGAAATCTGCAGTATACTTTGTTTGTTCTATTTCTGTCCAACGCCGTCTTCCCCAAATTTGTGGGGTCCTAAAAGGGAAAGGAGATCGGATAATGTCTTACATTCCATACTGTCACGTTTTTTTAAAAAAAATAAAAATCTCTATACGGTCAGATGGACACTCGTAGTCCTGCCCAGCAGTTCCTTCTAATTGAGGGTAAATAACATACTATAGCTTTAATTTCTCTTGGATTGGGCGGTCAAAAAATGGATGCCTGCTGCTGAGCTGTGACTTTTAGGAAAAAATCTTGGCTTTTAAATGAATCCAGCAGTGTGGTGGGGGGGGGGGTTCATCCCGTTTGGTCTAAAATGTACAAATTTCAATCACAATCCACCACAAATTGAGTAATAAGCGGATAACCCATATGGTTATTATTATAGAAATTATCCAGCCTGTCTTGTCCTGAAAGTAGTGTTACTAATAAAGTTTCTCAGATTTAAAGTTAAAAAAAAAGGTTCAAAGATGGCCACCAACAGGGGTTTAAAAAGGAACTACTAAACACATTTATCTTTTGGTTTAGCTTGATTACAGGAAAATCTGTTAGGTTACAATGGCTCATTAGAAAGATGTGAATGTAGTTCTCAAGTAGGACAGGAATATTCATTAACCGGGTTATTCAGAGAGAGCCGAACTTGGCCCAAAATTGCACTGACCAGTGACTTTCCCCATAGGGTGCAAGTTCGGGGCCAAAGCTGGCAATTTGCTAAATATTACCGAATTGCCAGTGAAATACGGAAATCTTCAGCAGCAGTGAAATCCCCATAGAAGCAATGGTTAATCTATTCAGAGAACACCAAACTGTCAGTGACATGCCCTGATGTTCGGTGTTTTTTCATTCGGCAGTTTTAACCTCCCTGGCGGTTTTCCCGAGTGTGGCTCAGGGTTAAATTTCACCGCTGAAAGCGGTAACCCCAAGCCACACTCGGGCTGGATACATTACCTCTCCCTGCGCTCCCTCGCTGATCCTCGCAGTCCCCTCCGGCGATCGCGGCATTTTACTTCCTGGATTCCTTCTCGAGAGGAGGGAACCAGGAAGTATGAGGTCGCGATCACCGGAGGAGACTGCGGGGACAGCGAGGGAGCGCAGGAACAGGTAATGTATACAGCGGCATCCTGAGTGTTGCTCGGGGTTACCGCTTCCAGCATAGGAATTTAACCCTGAGCCACACTCGCTATACCGCTAGGGGATACAAAAAAAAATCTTAACGCCAGGGAGGTTAATCGGGCGACTCCCATAGATTTCAGTGTAACAAATATTCCTGTTTTTATTAAATATCTATTAAACTGTTTCTTTTAATCTGTAGCAAAAGTTCTTTTTATTCTTTTTAAGGTTTTTTTAGGCAACATTTTTTTTTTTTTTCTGTAACAGACCTTTTTATTATTCATAACACCTTTTTATATGTAGGTTTCGTGCAGTCGTTTTTTGCAAACAGCTTTTCAAAGTCAGAGTTTTTTTTTCTCTTCTTTTACCCCGTTCATCGGCGTGCTGTTTGGCAGATTGTCTGCTTTTTTCGGATGCGGTCGACAGGTTTGCGTCGGATGCATTCGGCTTGTTTTTCGGGTCACTCCGATTTGTATTATTTATTTTTTTTGTAGGGTTTTTTTTTTTCTGATCGATGCGGTCGGCAGCTTTTCCCTGCACTTCAGGGACCCTACTATGAATGCTGAATTTACCCGAAGTTCAGGGATCGAAAGAGCACCGAAATTCCGGTGGAATATCAGTGCTCTTTGCATAATCCTGTAAGACTACATACAGTTGTGTTCAAAATTATTCAACCCCCAATGCTGTAAAGGGTTTTAGGGAATTTAGTGTACATTTGTAATTGTATTCAGAATGAAATCCTACAAGGACTTTTTAAAGAACCATATGCAACTAAAATGACATCAATTGGTTTTGTAATACAGTAGTAAATGTTTCTTTTGTGAATTCTTCATTGACACAATTATTCAACCACTTAAAGACTACCACTCTGAACTTGAACAGAGGTTCATTCAAGTGTTTTCAATCAGGTATTGAAAACACCTGTGGATGTCACGCAGCAGCAATAAAGCATAATAAGCACCAATTAGGCAGCTTTAAAATGACTGTGATACTCAGCTCCTTCTAGACATTTACTGGTGTAGTTACAAACATGGTGAAGTCAAGAGAATGGTCCAGGAAGACAAGAAAAGAGGTGATTACTCTTCACAGGAAGGGCAATGGCTATAAGAAGATTGCAAAGATGTTAAACATACCAAGAGAGACCATAGGAAGCATCATTCGCAAATTCAAGGCAAAGGGCACTGTTGAAACGCTACCTGGTCGTGGCAGAAAGAAGATGCTGACTTCGACTGCTGTGCGCTACCTGATGCGTAGAGTGGAGAAAAGTCCCCGTGTGACTGCTGAGGAACTGAGAAAAGATTTGTCAGATGTGGGTACTGAAGTTTCAGCTCAGACAATACGGCGCACACTGCGTAATGAAGGCCTCCATGCCAGAACTCCCAGGCGCACCCCCTTGCTGTCTCCAAAGAATAAGAAGAGTCGACTGCAGTATGCCAAAAGTCATGTGGACAAACCACAGAAGTTTTGGGATAGTGTTCTGTGGACTGATGAAACAAAATTAGAACTGTTTGGGCCCATGGATCAACGCTATGTTTGGAGGAGGAAGAACAAGGCCTATGAAGAAAAGAACACCTTGCCTACTGTGAAGCATGGCGGGGGGTCAATCATGCTTTGGGGCTGTTTTGCTTCTGCAGGTACAGGGAAGCTTCAGCGTGTGCAAGGTACCATGAATTCTCTTCAGTACCAGGAGATATTGGATGACAATGTGATGCAGTCCATCACAAACCTGAGGCTTGGGAGACGTTGGACCTTTCAACAGGACAATGATCCCAAGCATACCTCCAAGTCCACTAGAGCATGGTTGCAGATTAAAGGCTGGAACATTTTGGAGTGGCCATCGCAGTCACCTGACTTAAATCCGATTGAGAACCTCTGGTGGGACTTAAAGAAAGCAGTTGCAGTGCGCAAGCCTAAGAATGTGACTGAACTGGAGGCTTTTGCCCATGACGAATGGGCGAAGATACCCGTAGATCGCTGCAAGACACTTGTGTCAAGCTATGCTTCACGTTTAAAAGCTGTTAGTACTACATCCTTTTACAGTTATAAGTACTAAGATTGAATGTCACTTGGGGGTTGAATAAAACTGATAATGATGTGAGCACAGAAAATACATTTGTGGTTATTTCATTATAAATGTTCTGTTATATTTGTCTGACCTACACGTGCCTCTTTGATTTAATTGTAAGCAAGATGACTGAATGATCAAAATCAATGTCAAACTGGCCAAAACACTCAATTTCAGTGGGGGTTGAATAATTTTGAACACAACTGTACATAAAGCTAGTTCAATGCATAAACGAACTGCTGTAAAATTATTAAAATGTGACATTTTGAACAAGATCTTAGGTCTCATAACCGCAACATATTTAGTGTGTGTTTCATGATACTCTATAACATTACGTAACGAATTCTACAAAACCGATATCACTAACAGCCAGAGGCAACTAATTAAGGGAAATTTCTTAAATCCACACATCTTCTCATGCTGTCTGGTCACAGAGGACACATTAGATTGTTAAAATAACATTATTTTTTTCTTGCTCAGCCAGAAAAAGCTAGTGCATATATTTTCTAAGTTCTTGTTTATGCTGAAATTCACCATTTACAACAATGTGTCCGTTCCCTATTCTTGTTGTGCAGTTTATGGGCCATATTACATAGTTGGTGCTAACTTAACCAGAGCTGTTGTTAACTTACCAGAGCCATTATAGCCTATGGAGCTGGTAAGTTGGCACCAGCTTCGTAATATAGCCCTATGCCTTTTCAGCGTGGTTTATATACCTTTTAAATGTTAACACATAGGCCCCTATTACACTCTTTGTGCAGCGCATTTGCGTGAGGAAAAAACCATTAGCGCATAACGTCCTATTACGATGTTCGCGCAAACGATGCGCGTTAATGTCCAACGCGAGTGACCCTGCGCGAACCCAGCGCAAGCGCAAGTTCCTGCACGCATCCTATACTTAACATTGTGAGCGCCAATGCGTTAGTACGCGTATGCGCGCATGGTATTACAATCTTAGCGCAAAACGTAACGCACGACGTTTGCGTGCATCATTTTAACGTCTTTGAAAACCTGGTGTTAATTTACAATCTGAACGTTCTGGCCGAAACGAAATTAACCTGCACAAAAAAAAAAAAATACAGCACAGTACAGTTACACATTCTACACATACCCAAACAATAAAATTAGTAAATTGTTTAATTTTTGTTGCAGCACATATACGCAGATTGACTTTGACAGGCGCAACAACCGAAACCTAGCAAATGGTCGTTCTTAATTCTGACTGGCTGAATCCCGTGAAAAAACAGTCCGCCCACCGATTCCTGCACGCAACGGTCATTTGCGCTTGACTTTGCGCGCCGGATTTGCGCTCGAAAAAAGTTGAAGGCTGAAAAACTGCGCTCGGATCGTAATACCGCGTTAATTTGCACGCGCTAAGGTTTTTTTCCGTGCGCAAAAAAAATTGCGCTGCGCGAGTGCATTTGCGCGAAGCGTGTAATAGGGGCCATACATTCCATCAGGACCTGCTGTGATAAGGGAGCCTCACACATTAAAACAGAACTAAACAAGGGGCCAGCACTTCAATGAGTGACCATCAAGCTCATGTTTGATAAAGATTGCCAGTCAGTCAAACATCCTATATTGAAAAACTAGCAAGGGTGGCATTAACCCCTTCACTACCAAGCGCGTTTTGTTGAAAAACTTCATATCACAACCTTTATTTCTAAAGTGGGATACGAAGCTAACAATTAAATATAGGGTAATATAGAAATTTTGCACAGAAATTGTTCTGAGATCGCAGATTTACATTATTTTCTTGTATACTCTTTTCCTTTACAGAATTGTTGTTGGAATGAAATGTTTGAATCTGTAGCTGGTGTCTTTTTTTTATTTTACACAATGTCACCCGGGGTCTGCATTATCGGCATATATGCAGAAATGGCTTTTGTGCCAAATACAGGAAATATGCTAAAAATAGATGATAAAAATGAATCATATTTACTGCTTTATGGAGATTTTTAATAATCATAATGAGATTATTAGCAATGCAGCTTCCAAAAAATACCAATAAAATATAAAAATATTTACTGTGGCATAATGCCTGTGTATGGAAATTGCAGTAACACCTTGTATCTGTACTGTGCAGGGATTTTCAGTCATTATAACCTCCTGAATCCTATCCCTATACAGCAGTAAGTGACCCAGAGCTTCCCCTGTACTATGCCTTCTCCCTGGCTGCTCTAATGCAGCAGTGTAGTTTGTTGAATCTGTCACAGTGAGGTTTAGGCTGTTGTTTGCAGATTGTTTTACAGTATTACAGAGGGACATGAGTGAATTCCATTTCTTCATGGGGCACTAATCCTGCTTTATGAGTTTTGACACCGGCTTGCACAGCTTGTTACATCACGGTGTGCTCCCATAGAACATTTATTTTTTTTTGAAAATAATTTTTATTGGATTTTCAGTAATACAACAATAAGGCACTCATGAAAGCACATAGAGCGGTGCATAATCTCAGGAAATCAGGAACAAGAGTAGACTTATAAAGGAAAACCGAACCTGTTTTCTTTCCCTGAGGCATAACGGTACCTCGAGAGAGCCTGCGAATTATACATAGTAACAACTTTATTAACAACAGAAATAATACCAAAAAGAAGAGAAAAAATAAAATAATAATAATAATAAAAAAATAAAAAAAACAACTTTAAATCAAGGTCTCAGTGTCCCACATTACAAGGCACGGGAGATCATAGCAAAAACTGAAGACCACAGGACAGTTACCAGCCCACACTCCCACCACATGTGATAAAACGAACCTCGTTGACCACAGCCTCTAGAACACAAGCCAGTGAGTGTGGGATATATTTTCTGTAGTCGGGCCGGGTTAGGTACCACCTGGAGAGTACCTTGTAACAATTCTCTTTGATCAAAATACATGTCGTTATCCCCATCGAGGACTCCGTTATCGCCTCCCATTCCTCCCGGGAAAATTGGCGACCCAGGTCTAGTTCCCATTGATGTTGGTACGAGCACTGGCGCTCGAGAGACGGGCGGAGGAGAAGACTATACAATTGGGATATTGCTCCCGAAGTGCTTGAACCTCTCGTTACTAGGCTTTCAAATGAGGTCACTACAGGGGTGCCCATATTCAAGCGGCTACTTACAAAATGTCGAATCTGAGAGTATCGGTGAAACTCCCTTAATGGGATGTCATGTGACTCTCTAAAATATTCCCACCGGGGGACCCATAGAACATTTATTAACGGAAAACCTTTGTTTAGAAGATTTTGCACAAAAAGAAAAATTTTCATTAGGAATAAATAGCCTGTAATCAGAGATACAGTCAGTTTTTATGCGATTCAACTTGAACCAGAAAAACAACATCTAAAATGTCACTGCAGGATGTCAAAGAGGACCTCTTTAGAGTCTGTACCCGACATTAGGGTGTGCCTGCGCACACCTATGGGTTTTGATATGCTATGATTGCTATTAAATATATTACAACGCATATAGAGTTAACTTCCTGGAGTGCTTCACTTCTGTTTATGCCACAAAACGCCTTCAAGAATTGCAATAATCCATGAAAAGGTGAAATCTATAACTTAACTTGTGCTCTTTACAAACCAATAATCTCTTGTAAATAAGTTACATAGTTTGGTCATTTTCAATATATGGGATTTGGGAAGATTTCAATGAAACGTAAGACTGATATTTTGATATGCACTTCTTTTTGTGTTAATGGCAGCTGCATGGGTTCTTTTGCATGAAGAAACTCCACTTCAAGACTAGTATTTGTGCATACAAAATAAAGCAACTCTATCCTATCCAGTGAATAAAACAAGTCCATTCAATTACAGCGTTTTGTCTGTGTCTGGTTTATTTAAATATGAATTTCCCAAATTTGAAAACCAATTTATAATCTTACTGCTGTTTTTTTTTCCAATTTGTAATATTACAAGTACCTTTTATGAAGTAAAGGTAAACGTATCTTTGTCCATATTACAAAACAGCGGCTTTTATTATTTTTGTTTTTAATACCATTTCATTGTTGCCAGAGGGTTATTCATCCCCATTCATGGCCATCTAAACACTCAAAGAATTCTTGAAATTGTATGCCATAAACAACTGGGGGCTGAGTTTGACATCCCTGTCTTAGAAGCTTAAATATTTTATGGAATTTTTCAAGCTCTAGCAATAAATGCCCTATTCCAATATTGACGATAAGATAACTTCTCGAGATGGTGCATAACGTCTCCTGGAATTATCTTCTCGCCTGGAACTGCTATTACGCTCTTGGCACATGCTTGGCTTGTGCCTCGGGTGTAGAGCTTGCTGTAAATCAACATCTCTTATACTTAATATAGCAGAGGCGTAACTAGAAACCTCAGGGCCCCGGTGCATGAATCCACGAAGGGCCCACCCTCGTTGACTGTGGGGAGGGGCCGAGGCGGGCCATTGAAGTCAGCAGGGCGTACCAGTACGCACCGCGCCATCAAGACACACCCTCCGTGTGGGCCCCAGATATCAGACCCCAGTTTCAGACCCGAGTAATTAGACAGCCAGTATCAGACCCCAGTAATTATAAAGCCGGTATCAGACCCCCACTAATTAGCCAGCCAGTATCAGACCCCCACTAATTAGCCAGCCAGTATCAGACCCCCGTAATTATACAGTCAGTATCAGACCCCCAGTAATTATAGCCAGTATCAGACCCCCCAGTAATTAGCCAGCCAGTATCAGAACCCCAGTAATTAGTATCAGACCCCCAATAATTAGCCAGCCAGGATCAGACCCCCAATAATTAGCCAGGATCAGACTCCCAGTAATTAGCCAGTATCAGAAACCCAGTAATTAGCCTGCAACAGAACCTCTGTAATTTGCCAGCCAGTAGCAGAACCGCAAAAATGTGTGGGACAGGAGAGGTATCAGACAAAAAAACAAGATCAAGGTGTATCGCGCAGCAGTCCTTTCGACGTTGCTCCATGGATGTGAAACGTGGACAATCTACCAGCGTCACGCCAAGAAATTAAACCATTTTCACACAACATCTCTTAGAAAACGTCTTGGTATTAAGTGGCAAGACAAAGTGCCTGATACCGAGGTCCTTGTTAGAGCGGACCTACCCAGCATCTTCACCATCCTGGCGCAGTCTCAATTACGATGGGCAGGACACGTAGCTCGTATGAAAGACAATCGACTTCCAAAGATGTTGTTATTTGGCGAACTTACACAAGGCAAGCGCTCCCAAGGAGGTCAAAAAAGCGCTACAAAGACACACTGAAAGCAGCTCTAAAGGCCTTCAATATTAACCCCATTAACTGGGAGCTTGCTGCTCAGGACAAAACCAAGTGGAGATCAGCTATTAAGAATGGAGCTCAATCTTATGAAACCAGCAGGACAGCGGCAGCTGAGCAAAAAAGGTTGGCCAGGAAAGGTAGTGATGTACTATCTTCTGCGGCTATTCACTGTCCACATTGTCAGAGACTATTTCGAGCGCAAATTGGTTTGGAAAGCCATCTACGCACTCACCGTGACCCACCCTATTCCCTAAATGGATGACTAGATGGTCCTCGTCGATTCGACGGACGAACAAGAGAGAATCAGAACCCCAATAATTAGCCAGTATCAGAACCCTAGTAATTAGCCTGTATCAGAACCCCAGTAATTAGCCAGCAAAAGAACCTCTGTAATTTGCCAGCCAGTATCAGAACCCCAGTAATTAGCCAGGATCAGAACCCCAGTAATTAGCCAGCCTCTGTTCGCTCACACACACACACAAACACCCCACCCCAGCTTGTTACATACTTACCATAGGTAAGTATGGTCTCCACTCTCTCCACTTCCCCTCCCTGCACGTTCTGGACACTTCCAGCACAGCAGGGAAGGCTCTGCTTTGCGTGGCAATGGAGGGGGAAGGGGCCAGCACGTCCCATGTGAGCAGCTGTCCTCCTTCCTCCTCCTCTCCCCCCCCCGGCAGGGCCTTTACGTCTGGCACAGTGTGTGGGAGATTGAACCCACACGCTATCGATCAAACAGGAGACCAGGTGCCTGACCCCTGCCTGGACTGTGGGGCAAGCAGGGCTAGTCTGGGCCCCCCACCCATTCAGTTGTGGGCCCCCAGACTCAGGGTCCAGGTGCAGTGGCACCCGCTGCACCCCTGGTAGTTACACCCCTGTAATATAGGAGATGTTAATTTTCACTACCGAATGGAAGTGCAAGCTATTCCAAGGTGCTTGCTCTTCCATCCGGGAGACAGTATTTCACTGAGAAATACTGTCTCATTAAAGTTTGATTTTTAGCTCGGGCAAAATCACGAAACACTTTGATAAACCTCCCCCCACCGATCCCATACTCCCCTCTTGTCCCATGGTCCAGAGGGCAGTGCAATCCACCAGTTCCTCTCATCTGCAGAGTGAGACTGAGAACAAATAGTTGCCAGTCTTGCTCGCGTCCGTGACTCAAGGCTCTGTGGAGTCCTATGGTTTCCATGAGCTGGTACTCACAGCCAGTATCTGGCAGCCTTGTGCTTCATTCCAGGGCTGGTGCTAACAAAGCACCTACCCTGGAATATGGACAGTCTATTTTGCCATCAAGTGTGGAATCTTTTGACTTGGGTGTCAATTTTCAGACCTACAAAATTAAGTATTCTATCCCGATTTGTACGAACTAGACAGAAAATGGCCCCTCCCTCTGAATTATTGGTCCTTTTTAATTTTAATGCCAGGGTAGTGCAGGGAGGTGGGTGAGCCTGGTCATCCTGGTGTGACATCGATCTGCATCATTGGTTGCAGCAGGACTGCCTGAGCTTGCATAGCTTGCCTAAGGCTAATGATGACAATCTGCCACAGGGAAGGGAGGTCAGCCACAGAAGTTGCCCCAGGGGTTGTGCTATGTCGGCCCCACAGTGATCATTCCTAGGGATGTGCCGACCACCCCCGTGTTCGGTTGGCATTCGAACTTGAATAATTTCAAGAGTTCGAACTTGAACTCGAACCGAACTCAATGCTAGTCAATGGGACTCAAAAGTTTGATTTTTAGAGTGCCCTCCAAGAGGGCATATATGCATGATATTTGCCATAAAAGGTGTATGGGGGTCCGGGTAGTGCCCTGGGGGACAGGAAACAAGAACAAAACGTTTAAAAAAAGACGTTTGTAAAGGAACAGTGAGTTTTACATAAAATAAGGGTTAAAAATAAAAACGAAAAATTCCTTCAGATATCGTGCCTAGGAGCTCCCCATAACCTGCCCGTGAAGTGGCGGATTTGTAGGATGTATAGAAACATTGCCATCAGAGACCCACACAAGACACCTAGCCACCTTTTAAGGGGTTAAAATGCACAGGGACTGGCTACTATCCTGTTAGATGAGGGAATGTATTATATGTATTAAAGCAAGGTATATATGACAATGGATAGTGAGAGACTCTAGGGACTCAGCTTGTACGCTTTATGATAGACATTTCTAACACAATAATAATTGTATGCTCACATAGGCCCGTCGGGAGAGGTACATGACATACAAATACTGGAATATTACGTTTAAATCTAAGGAGTGCGATAAAGATTTTATTAAGCCCTTGATGACAAATGAGGTAACATCTACATCATTAATGATTGGCTTTACAGAGCCCTGGTCCTTAAGGTGTTAAACAGCTAAGGCTAGGGACAGATGAGCGCATTTTCTGCGGCCACCGTCAAAATGTACGTCGATGCGTGCGCACGCATTTTTTCACGGAATACGCTTAAGTGGTCAGACGATGCGCAATTCTGGACGTATTTCATGACGATGGGGTGAAAAGAAGTCTAGGGAAATCCGGCTGTTTGAACGTTATGTAGGCCGCACACTAGCAGCGTCTGACATCTCCTAATCACGCACACACGCTGCCATGCGGCCGCAGCGCACTTTGTACGTCAGTAGCAGCGGTTTAACGTTCTCGAAAAAATGCGTTCATTTTCCACTTGCGTTGCGCGGCCGGACTTTTGTGCGACCGTACTTCGTATATTGGCTGTCATTGCCCGTCATCTGCTGCTAGCACGGCCGTGATTATGTGCGCCAGAACGCGCGTTCGCACTGCCTCAGTCTGACCCTAGCCATAGCAGAGGATCATATAGTAGAAATGAACACTTCTTAGAATTCAGAACAAACACAGTGTTTGTTCATACATGTGCAGGCCACACCCAGTCTGCAGGCAATGTATCAAATATGTATCAAATTCATGAGACCAGACTAATTAGAAGCACATGTTATTTCCAAACACTAATTAAACACCTTTTGTTTACGCCGTTTGAGAGCACAGGTCATTTAGAGGTGAAAATCTTTGCACCTAGACATTAGGTAGTTTTTTAATTCAATATCTAATAAACTGTTGCTTATAATATTCTGCAGTAAAGAGTCTCTTTATTTCTAGTTTTTTTTTGTATTTTTTAAGCATTTTTTATACTTTTTTCAATTATTTTTTTTCCGAACACGCCAAAAAGTTTGAAGTTCGCGAACTTTCAATCTGCCAATGTTCGAGTCGAACTCCGAACTGATCGAACCAAACTGCTCATCCCTAATCATTCCCACCCATTGCCGGGCCAAAAGGCATGCCTGGTGGCGTTAAACAATATTGTTTCCAATAATCTACAAAAAACAAACCTGTAAGTTAACAATGACAAATTTAGGCAGATCCAGCTCAGGTCAAGAGAAAATATACTTTGAGAAAATAATTACATAGTTACATTGGCTGAAAAAAGGCGTCAGTCCATCGAGTTCAACCTTTCACACATCACCTACTGCTGTTGATCCAAAAGGCAAAAATCCCAGTCTGAAGCATTTTCTAATTAGCAAACCTATTCACAGTTCCAGGTCCCTCCTCCTAAAAACAGATCTACGTGACACTCATTTTAGAAATGTTAATTACTGGGTGCCTCTACAGGCTGTCCCCTATAGGCCGGCTCTTCTGATCTCACCTGATGGGTAAACATCCGCATCTCTGATTGGACCTCAGATTTCACCAATCCAAGAATTCCTGCTCTTCTTGACACCTGGATGTATCTGAAATTAGTTTCTATACACTACTGCTTTATCGTCTCCCATGCATAACACTCTGAAGGGTCTTAGACATTTATTTTATAAGTTCCATGATTAGTTCAGAGATGGAAAACCAGGAGAAGTTGGCATGGCCTTTTTTATTGTGGCATTGGATATAATATTTTATATTTTTTGCCCCTAGATTGAGTGTTGATAGGTGGAATTTTTGAGGGCAGGCTGAGAACAAGAAGGTAGCAGCAGTCAGGTCGGCCAATAAGAATTGTGATGGTTTCTTTAGTTCTTGTTAGGGATAGTAGGACATTTTGTTCACAGCTTTAAACCTAAATGGAAAAAAAAACAGGGTGATTCATATAGACTCCAACTGAAAGCATTTGTTTTTGATCTTCAATGACAACAAAAAAGAGGAAAAGAGGCATAAAGTCACCTTATGACTACTAGGTGCTCCCTAACAGACCAGAAGGTAAGGGGTAACCCTGATATTGCTGATAACAGAACAAAAATTAGGGAAAATTTTGTTGATTAGTCAACATTATTTGGGATACCAAAAACATGGGATAGGGAAATGGCAAAGACAAGCCATAACAAACAAGGCCTGTCTAGAGGGGTGCAAATCCTCCTATAAGGGTGTGTGTGTACCAAACAACGATGCCCCTAAGGGGCTAATTAGGCTGGGGTCAGACGAGCGTTTTGAAGAGCGGAAGGAACGTCTGTGAGAGTGGACGTTCCTTCCACTCTGACGCTTGTCTGGCCACCTCGCTGTGCGCAGTTACTGCGCTCAGCGCTGCAAGACTCGATCCTTCTATGGAGGATCACGCTTTGCAGCACCGTCGAAAGCACGTCTTTGCGTTTCGACGGGGAGGCTTGAAAGATGGCCGCAGCACGGCTGCTGTCGCATGCGCAATACGTGCGCTCGTCTGACCCCAGCCTAAATGGACAAGAACAAAAGTAAGAAGACTGCAAGCAGTCATTAAATACCAGGTCTAACTATCACCATTTCACAATTCAAGGGGTCATAAGAACGAAACATACTGATACTGAAAGCTTGTAAACCTGTATATATTGCAGGAAGGGAAAAAAAAGAACCCCTCATCAACTTGTATAAGTATACAGGGATATTGTATGTGAGCTGGAAAAAAAAGCGAATAAACTGTCTGAGAGGCAGTTTCCCGTAACGCTGATGATTTCTACCCGGCCCTGAATGAAATAAGGTCAGAAGGAAAATGTAGAAAAAATAGACAAGAGGCTGATGGTGGTACCCAGCAGTCAAGGTGGAGAGCCCAATGTACATTTCACTGGATTAGGGTGGCTTCTTCTGGGGTATATGGCAAAATAGATGTTAAACGAATGAAAGGAAATTGATAAGAGGAGGTCTGTTTCCTGAAACTCTTATGTTGAGCACATCCCAATACAACACATGCTGGAAATAGTTGCTGTGTTCTGTTAGGCACATGTGGACGTGACATTACATGTTACTGCTAGCGTATCTCAATATTGCATCATCAATGTTTTGGATCTCACTGTTAATGTCATTCGCTCATCATGAAGGTCTTGTTACTCGTGCCTTCAGATAGCCCCACATCAAGAATACCAGCAGGTAAGATCCTTAGACCTGGGTGGCCACAGATTCTTGGGAATATCATGTTCCTCATAAAATTTCTGGATTGTTGCCGTTGACTTGCGTGATGTGTGGCATGTTGCTCCATGTTGCTGTAAGTGACCTTGTGTTCTTCCAAATAGTAAGACATTTTGTTCCATGGGAGTTTTATTCTCATGGCTGTGCTGCCAACTAGTGGCCACATCAAACATGTGCTGTGATGGGGTGTGCTCAACATAAATTGAGGCCTTTTCCTTAAACATTCATTAATTACCTTTTATTTGTTTACGATCTATAATGAAAATGTTGGGTTCAGATCTACAGTTGTGTTCAAAATTATTCAACCCCCAATGCTGTAAAGGGTTTTAGGGAATTTAGTGTACATTTGTAATTGTATTCAGAATGAAATCCTACAAGGACTTTTTAAAGAACCATATGCAACTAAAATGACATCAATTGGTTTTGTAATACAGTAGTAAATGTTTCTTTTGTGAATTCTTCATTGACACAATTATTCAACCCCTTAAAGACTACCACTCTGAAAAAAAGAGGTTCATTCAAGTGTTTTCAATCAGGTATTGAAAACACCTGTGGATGTCACGGAGCAGCAATAAAGCATAATAAGCACCAATTAGGCAGCTTTAAAATGACTGTGATACTCAGCTCCTTCTAGACATTTACTGGTGTGGTTACAAACATGGTGAAGTCAAGAGAATGGTCCAGGAAGACAAGAGAAGAGGAGATTACTCTTCACAGGAAGGGCAATGGCTATAAGAAGATTGCAAATATGTTAAACATACCAAGAGAGACCATAGGAAGCATCATTCGCAAATTCAAGGCAAAGGGCACTGTTGAAACGCTACCTGGTCGTGGCAGAAAGAAGATGCTGTCTTCGACTGCTGTGCGCTACCTGAAGCGTAGAGTGGAGAAAAGTCCCCGTGTGACTGCTGAGGAACTGAGAAATGATTTGTCAGATGTGGGTACTGAAGTTTCAGCTCAGACAATACGGCGCACACTGCGTAATGAAGGCCTCCATGCCAGAACTCCCAGGCGCACCCCCTTGCTGTCTCCAAAGAATAAGAAGAGTCGACTGCAGTATGCCAAAAGTCATGTGGACAAACCACAGAAGTTTTGGGATAGTGTTCTGTGGACTGATGAAACAAAAGTAGAACTGTTTGGGCCCATGGATCAACGCTATGTTTGGAGGAGGAAGAACAAGGCCTATGAAGAAAAGAACACCTTGCCTACTGTGAAGCATGGCGGGGGGTCAATCATGCTTTGGGGCTGTTTTGCTTCTGCAGGTACAGGGAAGCTTCAGCGTGTGCAAGGTACCATGAATTCTCTTCAGTACCAGGAGATATTGGATGACAATGTGATGCAGTCCGTCACAAACCTGAGGCTTGGGAGACGTTGGACCTTTCAACAGGACAATGATCCCAAGCATACCTCCAAGTCCACTAGAGCATGGTTGCAGATTAAAGGCTGGAACATTTTGGAGTGGCCAACGCAGTCACCTGACTTAAATCCGATTGAGAACCTCTGGTGGGACTTAAAGAAAGCAGTTGCAGTGCGCAAGCCTAAGAATGTGACTGAACTGGAGGCTTTTGTCCATGACGAATGGGCGAAGATACCCGTAGATCGCTGCAAGACTATCGCTGCAAGAATATGTTATATTTGTCTGACCTACACGTGCCTCTTTGATTTAATTGTAAGCAAGATGACTGAATGATCAAAATCAATGTCAAACTGGCCAAAACACTCAATTTCAGTGGGGGTTGAATAATTTTGAACACAACTGTACATGAATCACCCTGTAGATCCAGGGAATAGATAGAAGTGTCATGCCCCGCTCCGCGGCCCACTCCCGGTCCAGACCGCCATGCTGGGAGAGGTGCTCTACTCACCCGAGATCCCTCGTGGCGCATCGCTCCAAGTTCCTGGTCCGCAGGATGGAGAGGGAGAGCCAGGAGACGACCCACGCCGCCGACTGAATCCGAGTCCTGAAGAGGAAAGTGCGCACGCGCGAGAACAAACTCTCCTAAGTAGTATAAAACCAGGTACTCTGGCGCCTTCAGCTGGCCAATTAGGAGTACTGCATGGCACCTGCTCTGGAGATCCTCGAATGCCTACCAAAACTCCAGGTACCTCAACTCCACCTACAATACCCAGGTGAAAGGTATTTCCATGATCCCATGAACCCTATTTAATTCCGCCTTCCTTCCCAGCACATTAACCAGGTTCTACTGTGCCTCCCGCCTCAGTTTCCTAGTGCTCCTCGTATCCTTTGACCACGTTATCTTCAACCCTTTGACCCGGATTGTGCCACCGACTACGCCACCTTCTTCAACCCTTCGACCCGGATTTTGCCACCGACTACGCCTGCCTTCTTCAACCCTTCGACCCGGATTGTGCCACGACTACGCTGCCTTCTTCAACCCTTCGACCCGGATTGTGCCACCGACTACGCCTGCCTTCTTCAACCCTTCGACCCGGATTGTGCCACCGACTACGCCAACTTCTACAACCCTTCGACTCGGATTGTACCATTGACCACGCCATCATCTTCGTTATTTCCTGTTGTTCTTTCTGGGACTTGCCTACGAATTTCATTCCAACCTTTTGACCGTATTGTTTTCTGGACTTCAGTTTCTATTCATTATTCACTAAAGATTGCTTTACTCTCCATCGTCTCCTGATTTCCTTACCCACAGCTTGCCATTGGGTTCCATACTCACACTTCACAGGGGACTCAAACCCTGCATTACAGAAGAACCTGGTTCATTATGGAACCCGCAAGCACAGCTCAAGTCCTTGCTATTCTCACTGAGCAGATGGCCGCCCTAGCTAAGATGGTACAGAACCTACAGACCAGCCAGGAGACGTTACTCCACAGAGAGAGGAGTCGCGCCGAAGCCACGGCACTGCCTCCTTCACCCTCCGGCTCCATCATCCAACAAGCTGAACTCCTTACTCCAGAACCCAGAGCCAACGCACCTGAACGGTTTTCCGGCGATCGCACAAGGTACCGCACCTTTATTACCGCCTGTGAACTTATGTTTTCTCTTTGTCCCCGTACTTATGGATCCGATTCCGTAAAGGTGCGTTCAGCCATCTCGTTGATGTCCGGAGCTCCACAGGACTGGGCCTTCCAACTCCTACGTGAAGGGAGTCCTCTTCTATCCTCCTGGAATTCCTTTGTCCAAGCCATGAACCCTATATATGATGACCCTCTGCGTTCATCAACCGCATTATCCACCATTCGACATCTGCGACAAGGACGACGACCAGTGGAGGACTACATCTCCGAATTTCGAGCTGTGGCTGCAGACACAGGCCTGAACGATGTAGGTCTTAGAGATCATTTCAGTTATGGCCTCTCTGATCAACTAAAAGATGAACTGGCTCGAATAGGAGTACCCACAACACTGGACGCCATGATCCTGCAATCTCTAACCCTGGACCAACGCTTCAGAGAAAGACGTCAGGAGAGAATGGCCGCCGCTCCTTCCCTACCTGCCCGGCGGTCTAAAACTCCTTCTACGATCTCTGCCAAACCTTCCAACTCCACTCCTTCGCTCCCCGAACCTATGGAGATTGGCCTAGCATGAGGTCCCCTGTCCTCTGCCGAACGAAGCAGATGTCGCACTCAAAACCTCTGCCTGTACTGCGGTCAGCCTGGTCACCTTCTACGTAGCTGTCCTATACGACCACCGCTTCCTTCCGACGGAGGTAAGAACCATCCTTCCTTAATTTCACTTCAATGTGTATTGGGTTCCGCCTCTGCTCATCTGACCATTCCTGTCATCCTGCAGTGGGGAGATAGAAGTGTGAACGTGTCCGCCATCCTAGACTCCGGAGCTAGTAACAACTTCTTCGATCTCACCCTCGCCACCTCCCTAGCAGTTCCTACACGACCAAAGACGACTCCCACGCCTTTACAAATGGTCGACGGAAGCACTCTGCGTACTGGTCCCATCACCCACGAAACCACTCCTCTGTTGCTACTCATCGGCACCAAGCACCAAGAGCACCTTCAGTGGGACATTGTACCTTCCCCTTTGTTCCCTCTGGTTTTAGGGCTTCCTTGGCTCCGTACCCATAACCCTTCCATCGACTGGTCCTCCAATACCGTCTCTTTTCCCTCTCATCATTGTCAACACTTCTGTATGAACGGGTATACCACCGAAAAGGTCGGTTTTTCTACCTATCCAGCTTCTGAATTACCGGTCAAATATTCTGACTTTCAGGATGTGTTTGAGAAGAGAGGGGCGGACACCCTACCTCCACACAGAGAATACGATTGCCCCATCGACCTCCTTCCAGGAGCACCCATACCCCATGGACGCATTTACAACTTGTCCATTCCTGAATCTCAATCCTTGAAGGAATATATTGAGGACGGGCTCCAAAAAGGATTCATACGTCACTCCACCTCACCTGCCGGGGCCGGTATCTTCTTTGTCGGGAAAAGAGACGGTGGACTCCAACCATGCGTCGACTACAGAGCATTGAACGCAATCACGGTACGTAACCGTTACCCGTTACCACTGATCCCCGAACTACTAGATCGAGTGAAGGATGCTTGTATTTTCACTAAAATTGATCTTCGAGGAGCCTATAATTTGGTGCGCATGAGACGGGGGGACGAGTGGAAGACTGCTTTCCGTTCCCGATATGGTCACTTTGAATATCGCGTCATGCCGTTTGGCTTGTGCAACGCCCCAGCCGCCTTTCAACACTTCCTCAATGACATCTTTCGTGACATCCTGGATACCTTCCTGGTGATTTACTTGGATGATCTACTGATATTCTCCCGTTCTCTCCAAGAGCACGAACAGCACGTCCGACTTGTCCTGTCTCGCCTCCGTCAACACAAATTGTATGGAAAGATCGAAAAAAGCACCTTCGAGACTCCATCCATCGAGTTTCTGGGATACATCCTGTCACCGGGACACGTCGAGATGGATAAAACCAAAGTCAAGGCCATCCTCGATTGGCCAACACCCCAAGACAAAAAGGCGGTCCAACAATTCATGGGGTTTGCCAACTTCTACCGACGCTTCATCCGATCCTTCTCACACCTTAGCGCACCCATTACATCTCTAACCAAAAAAGACGTGCGGTTTCAATGGTCTACGGAGGCTCAACAGGCCTTCAAAAGACTTAAGGAAAGCTTCACCCAAGCACCCGTTCTAACACAACCTGAGATTCACCTCCCATACTACTTAGAAACAGATGCCTCCGACATTGCTTTGGGAGCAATCTTATCCCAGAAATTCGGGGACAAGAAACTCCTGCATCCGGTAGCCCTTTACTCCAGACGCCTCAATTCTGCCAAACGAAACTACAACATAGGTGAGAAAGAGTTGCTGGCGATTAAAAATGCTCTCGAAGAATGGAGACACCTTCTTGAAGGAGCAACACACCCTGTGACTGTTTTCACCGACCATCGCAACCTTGAATATCTCCGTACCGCCAAACGACTCCGACCCCGACAGGCCAGGTGGGCACTTTTCTTCTCTCGTTTCTCACTGCTCATCACCTACCGACCTGGAACAAGAAATGGAAAGGCGGATGCCCTCTCTCGTCAGTATGATTCCAGCAACCCCACTACCGCAGTTCCTAACGACACTATCCTGCCTGGTAGCTTCTTTTGTGCCACAAAAGACACCCTAATGGAACACATACGAAAACACAGTCGAGATCCACCAACTAACATCCAGGGACTCATTCCTATCGAAGGATTCCTGTACCACGAGAAACAGATATATGCGCCTCCTGAGGCCCGTCTACAAGTTCTACAACATGCGCACGATATCCCAGCTTCCGGACATGGGGGTGTCAAGAAGACCATAAACACCGTACAACGATACTTTTGGTGGCCCTCCGTCAAGAAGGACGTTGCCGCCTTTGTCCTTTCCTGTCCTGTCTGTGCACGAAACAAACAACCACGAGCTCGTCCTGCCGGTCTTCTACAACCCCTAGCGCTTCCACTGCATCCATGGAAAGACCTCTCGATGGATTTCATCGTGGACCTGCCTCCCTCACGTCAACACACAACTATCTTTGTAGTGGTAGACCGTTGTACGAAGATGGCCCACTTCATACCAACGATAGGTCTCCCTACCGCTGCCCGCACGGCTACCCTCTTTATCAGAGAAATATTCCGACTACACGGCATCCCTCATTCCATTGTCTCAGACAGGGGATCCCAATTCACTTCTCGCTTCTGGTCTCAAATGTGTCGTAGCCTAAAAATTACTAGATATCTCTCTTCTGCATTTCATCCCCAGAGCAACGGTCAAACTGAACGGACGAACCAGACGTTGGAACAGTACCTCCGCTGTTACACTACACATCTCCAAGACGACTGGCTGGACATCTTGCCACTTGCTGAGTTCGCCTATAACAACCAGACCCCTACGTCTCCAGTTACGAACGTTACGCCAACAACTACAACTGGCTCAAGACAACCAAAAAAAGTATGCAGACCGTAACCGAAGACCTGCTCCACAATACACACCCGGAGACAAAGTGTTGCTATCCACTGCCCATCTTCGATTGGACTGCCCATCTAAGAAACTATGGCCCCGCTTCATCGGCCCGTTCCCGGTCCTCAAAATGATCAATCCTGTGGCAGCCCATTTAACTCTTCCTTCCTCCTACAGGATTCACCCTGTTTTTCATGTCTCCCTCCTAAAGCCTTGGCGTGACAATCCTTTTCCTGGACGACACACCGACCCGGCTCCTCCCGTGTCTGTGTCCGGAGAAGAAGAATACGAGGTCTCGAAGATCCTGGATTCCCGGCTCCGCTATGGCAAGTTGGAATACCTAGTTCACTGGAAGGGTTACGGTCCTGAAGACCGATCCTGGATACCTGACGCCGATATCCATGCTCCGGCTAAGGTTCGTGCCTTTCACCTTCGTTACCCTTCCAAGCCGTCAGTGAAGAGCACCCGGGGGTTGCGCCTTGGTGGGGGTCCTGTCATGCCCCGCTTCGCGGCCCACTCCCGGTCCAGACCGCCATGCTGGGAGAGGTGCTCTACTCACCCGAGATCCCTCGTGGTGCGTCGCTCCAAGTTCCTGGTCCGCAGGATGGAGAGGGAGAGCCAGGAGACGACCCACGCCGCCGACTGAATCCGAGTCTTGAAGAGGAAAGTGCGCACGCGCGAGAACAAGCTCTCCTAAGTAGTATAAAACCAGGTACTCTGGCGCCCTCAGCTGGCCGATTAGGGGTACTGCATGGCACCTGCTCTGGAGATCCTCGAATGCCTCCCATTGACCTGCCAAAACTCCAGGTACCTCAACTCCACCTACAATACCCAGGTGAAAGGTATTTCCATGATCCCATGAACCCTATTTAATTCCGCCTTCCTTCCCAGCACATTAACCAGGTTCTACTGTGCCTCCCGCCTCAGTTTCCTAGTGCTCTTCGTATCCTTTGACCACGTTATCTTCAACCCTTTGACCCGGATTGTGCCACCGACTACGCCACCTTCTTCAACCCTTCGACCCGGATTGTGCCACCGACTACGCCTACCTTCTTCAACCCTTCGACCCGGATTGTGCCACCGACTACGCCGCCTTCTTCAACCCTTTGACCCGGATTGTGCCACCGACTACGCCACCTTCTTCAACCCTTCGACCCGGATTGTGCCACCGACTACGCCTGCCTTCTTCAACCCTTCGACCCGAATTGTGCCACCGACTACGCCGCCTTCTTCAACCCTTCGACCCGGATTGTGCCACTGACTACGCCACCTTCTTCAACCCTTCGACCCGGATTGTGCCACCGACTACGCCTGCCTTCTTCAACCCTTCGACCCGGATTGTGCCACCGACTACGCTGCCTTCTTCAACCCTTCGACCCGGATTGTGCCACCGACTACGCTGTCTTCTTCTACCCTTCGACCCGGATTGTGCCACCAACTACGCCACCTTCTACAACCCTTCGACTCGGATTGTACCATTGACCACGCCATCATCTTCGTTATTTCCTGTTGTTCTTTCTGGGACTTGCCTACGAATTTCATTCCAACCTTTTGACCGTATTGTTTTCTGGACTTCAGTTTCTATTCATTATTCACTAAAGATTGCTTTACTCTCCATCGTCTCCTGATTTCCTTACCCACAGCTTGCCATTGGGTTCCATATTCACACTTCACAGGGGACTCAAACCCTGCATTACAAGAAGTGATGAAGCACTTATTGTCTGGCACCTTCAAATAAGGTGATGTTTGAATGTTTGATGTACAACTCTTAACAGTAATAATTTAATGGTCCCCGAACCAGATGTTAGTCTCAGTGATGTGAAACACAGCTGTGTACATTCTCTTTATGGAAGCTTGCAGCTGTTTCTCATAGGCCAGGGCTCAAAATTTTCACTCGCCTACTCGCATTTGTTTAAACCTGTAACAGTGTAATTTCGTAAGATAATTTAAGGAGATGTGTTTAGGGGCAGAGTTAAGGGCTGGGTAGGGGTTAGGTGGAGCAACTGGTGGTGAGTAACTCTTATGGCCTGGTTAGTAGCTTGGGACTTGAACTTTTGAGGCCTGTCAAAGGCCATCCTGAATGACTGGCTGGATGCAGAATCCAAGATAAACATTAATGATGTTCTCCTATTAAAACCATAAATAAAAAAAATGTTTATTTTTTACTTGCAATGACAAGTTTCACTTCTTCAGACCAAAGCACCAAATAGTGCCAGTCTCCTGTGTCATCAAAGTCCCGCAGCTCGGTGTCAATCACAGGCTTCATCTACAGCAGGCTGACATCTTGGATATCAGCCCATGCTGTGGGACTCCCTGACCCCCACTGAAATGCGAATGGGCTCCCACGTTTCCTTTTTATTATACAATGTACTATATCTCTAATCATGTTCCACCTTCAATCACTTGTGTCTCAAAATCACCAGGCATCTCTCTCCTCATATCCAGGCCCTTCCCAGATATGTAGAACAAAAAGTGCAGTCCCTCCAAGTGGAGCCATTTCACCCCTGTGTGCTGAGTAGGGATGAACCGAACGCCCCAGTGTCCGGTTCGACTTCGAACTCGAACAATTTCAAAGGTTCGAGTTCGAACTCAAACACGATCCAAACTCAATGTAAGTCAATGGGACTCGAACGTTCGATTTTTAGAGTGCCCTCCAAGAGGGTATATATGCTAGATAATTGCCATAAAAGGTGTATGGGGTCCAGGTAGTGCCCTGGGGGACAGGAAACAAGGACAAAAAGTTTTTTAAAAAAACATTTTTAACGGAACAGTGAGTTGTCCATGAAATAAAGGTTAAGAATAAAAACGAAAAATTCCTTAAAATATCGTGCCTAGAAGGTCCCCATAACCTGCCCGTGAAGTGGCGGATTTGTAGGATGTATAGAAACCTTTAAAAACAAAAAAATGACATTTCAAATGACAGTAAATGTTTTTCCTTTAATTTATTCATAAACAACTGCTTGGGGTGGCAGCCTGTATGAAAGAGGAGACATTTTAGGACATGCAGAACAAGTTTAGTGATTTTTTGGCTAAGTTATGGTGAAACTTATGCAGGTTTTGGATGAAAGTAACAATAGGTGCTTTAAAATTGGGCATTTAATGTCGGCAACAGTGCCGTCACACCGTAACCCCTCTGTGGTATTGTGGAAGAGTGCAGGGTTGGACCCTGCGGTCAAATATTAAACTGATATGAATCTGGTACAGGCGTCAGTGCACCCGAATATTTTGCCTTTTGTTGCAGCAAGTGCCTTCACACCGTAACCCCTCTGTGGTATTGTGGAAGAGTGCAGTGGTGGACCCTGCAGTCCAATATTAAAATGATATGAATCTGGTATAGGCGTCAGTGGCGGTGCACCCAAATATTGTGCCTTTGGTGGCAGCAAGTGCCTTCACACCGTAACCCCTCTGAGGTATTGTGGAAGAGTGCAGTGGTGGAGGTTTTGGTAATGCAGAAGAGATCCCTGATCTATTCAGTTACATCAGCAGCTATAACAAAACTGGGTCAGCAATGTTTAGACACTTGTACTGCGCTACTGTATATGGTGAGAATCGGCGCACACCAGAAGCAACAGGAAGCAAACAGAACAGGCAGGGAATACACAGAGAGAATAGTCAAATGGCAGGCAAAGTTGGCAACAGATAGGGTCCTCAGAACAAGCAGGGTCAGTAACAAGTATACAAACTGATTCGGTAAGCTAGCGATGCGGGAATAAAGGCTGAGACACACTGAGTGAGTAGCGACGCACAGCGTAGCGAAGCGAAGAGAAGCAAACATTTTGCAGGCTTGACTTCACTCCGCTCCGCCTCGCAGCGTGTCTACACTGCATTATGTTTGCTTCTCACCGCACTGGACAGGAATCCACTAACTAAATTAAAATGTACACACAAAACCGTTTTATTTTCACAAAGCACATGTTATATAGGCAAAAAAAAGTTTCTACTGAATAAAATACATAAAACATTACTGTTAATTTAATAGGAATAGTATAAAAATATTAAAAAAAGGTAACCCCTGATCATATATATAATAGGGACACGGAGCGCTGTGTATAGAGTAGGGATGCATTGATACCACACACAGACATATACGTATATATCAACACACAGACCTATATATACGTATATCAACACGCAGATATATATACACCCACCCACAGACCTCAGACCATATATACACATACGCACATGGGGAGGTGGCATGTGGACAATCTCAACTAAATGCCCCCCCATTTGGCTGATCCCTCCAGAAGAAATTTTGAACCCGACAGAGCAGAGAATATATATATTATTCTCTGCTCTATCGGGCTCAACATTTCTTCTGGAGGGATCAGCCAAATTGGGGGGGGGGGAAATTAGTTGCCAAAATGTGTGTGTAATACAAGTCTGGATATATATATTTATAAGAATATAGATATATCTTATCTATATATATATATATATCATAGCTGCCCTTACCTTCCCCTATAAATTTGCTAAAAATATACACACAAAAAAAACAAACCACTGCCTGAGTCCCCGCGCAGCCCACATGCCACCCCCCTCTACATGGCTGAATGTATCTAATATATATAATTAAATACATTCAGCCAGGTAGAGAAAGAAAAAAAAGGTTTTATTTTATGTTCCCGGGGACATTTAAAAATGTCCTTGGATTTTATTTTTTTTAGAAATGTGTTGCCTTACCTTAGCCTGGTGGTCAGTGGGGGCTCCCTGGATCCTGGGGGTGGGGGGGGGTCTGGCCGCAGGTGCAGTCGCTCCCTCCCTGCACCGCCTGTCTCTGCCACATGCACCCGGGCGGCTAGCCCGCACAGTCGCAGCTCTGTCATCCGGCGGCCGCATGCTCCTCAAGGGGATCCTTGGGAGGCCCCGGCAGGCTGCCCTCTACAGTGCCTGATTAGAGGGCCGTGTCTGCCTGATGTTTTAGTAACAAGAATGTTTTATCTAATAGGCTTTAATGTTAAAAATATTCCCGTTTTAATTCAATATCTAATAAACTGTTGCGTATAATATTCTGCAGTAAAGAGTCTCTTTATTTCTAGATTTTTTTAGTATTTTTTTAAGCATTTTTTTATACTTTTTTTCTAATTATTTTTTTTTCAAACTTTTGGCAAACGTCCCAAAAAAGTTCAAAGTTCGCAAACTTTCAAACAGCCGATGTTCGATTCGAACTCCAAACAGATCCGAACCGAACGCTCATCCCTAGCTGCTGAGCTCATTTTGACTGTTTTGTGCACATCATCTTTAAGCATGATTTGAAGTCATGTTTTATTACAGGACCCAGACAAATTATATATTGTTTTTTTCAGCAGACGTGGCAGATTCAAAATATATCATTTATATGTGAATTTATCATGTCTCGTTAAAATGCTATAATAAAAATTATTGAAATTTTTTTAATTTCCATTCAGATTTCAATCATTTACAGCGTGGAAAATCATTTTTTTCACTTTGTATGAACCAAACCTTTGTGGTTATATATTCTTTTGGGTACATTTGTAAAAAAATTAAATGGAAACCTGTTACTGCATGCTTCTTAGAAAATATGCAATTTTAAGAAAAACTGAGAAAAAATGTATTTTTTTGGAGAATTGTGAATAATATTATATATTAACCCCTTAAGGACCGCTGACATGTACAGGCTCCCTTAGACCCGCGGCGCTAACCCCCCTCCCGCCCGATACTTACCTCCCTCGCTGGATCCCTCGCAGATCTGGCAGGGAGGAAGCCTTCCCTCCTGATTTGCATGGGCCGGCGAGCTCGATGACGTCACCACGCTGCGTGGTGACATCATCAGCAGGCGCCCCCATTGAAATCAATGGAGGGGAGGGGGGCTCTTTGGAGCCCTCTATCTCCCCAACCATTGAAGCTAGGGAGATACTTTTTGCACCGCTGGAAAGGGGAGAGCATTAACCATTTCGCTGCCGGAACGCGTTTCGGCGCTAATTGGCGCCAAAACGCGTTTCGAACCTTGAGGGGGGCTGACATCTCGGATGTCAGCCAAGCCTCCAGGTCCCCCCCACCCACTGACAACCTCACCATATGTGTGAGGATGTCAGTGGGCCAGTTAACCCCCTAGCTGCCATGTAGAGATAAGGGGATCCTAAGGATCCCCCTATCTCCCGATCCGTGGCAGCTAGATGCTAGATTTGACCTCATTGGAAAGGCCTGATCATGCCTTTCCAATGATACCAAACATGACCAGGTTTGACTTAACCCTTTCGCTGCTGAGGCTTTTCCCGCCTCTGTGCTGAGCTCATTTTTACCGGTTTTGCTCATCATGTTTAAACGTGTTTTGAAGGCTTATTTTAGTATATGACCCAGACATATTATATATCGTTCTTTCCGTCAGACTCGGCAGATTCATAATATGTCATTATTATATGTATACGTCATGACCTGTCTGTATATTATAACAAAAAATGCAATAAAATATGAATTTTCAATAATTTACAACGTGTAAAGTGTTTTTTTTTCACATTTTAAGATGCGAGCAATTGCGGTTATATTTTGTATGGGGTGCGCTTGTTAAAAAAATTAGAGATGGGGTCTCGTTACATTTTTTTTTGGGGAAAAATACGCAATTTTTAACAAACGCACCGCATACAAAAATCGTTAGTGCAGCTTCATTGTTCACATTATAATTGAAATGGGAACAATATTGCTGCATTAACAAACCAAAAAAAGAAAAAAACTTGTTTATTTTTTTTTATAATTTTTTTAAAATATTTTTTTATTTTTATTTTTAATTTTTATTTTTTTATAAAAACTTTTTTTACAGTCGTGTTTGGTATCGTTGGAACAGCCATGCTCTGGCCGATCCAACAGTACCAAACTTTAACCCCTAGCAGCCACGGATCGGGAGATAGGTGGTTCATTGGAACCCCCTATCTCCACCATTGGTGGCAGCTAGGGGTTAACTCCAGGACTGGCGTCATCGTGCTATGCACGATGACGCCAGTCCTCAGGGGGAGTTCCCGGAGGCTTGGCCGACATCCAAGATGTCGGCCAGCTCCGGGAAAGGATCACGAACCGGTGCTTTTCAGCTGCGATTCGTGATCCGGCTCCCCAGGGGTTAATGCCAGGGACCATTTGGAAGGGCAGGCTGTGCCCTTCCAAACGGTGCCTGGCATTAAGCTCAGGACCCCCGCGATCGGGAGGGAGAGAGGTCCGAAGGACCTCCCCCCCCTCCCTTTCAGGCGCCTCCTCTGCACACGCGGGGGGGGGGCCTGAAATAGATGTCATTGCGCCACCGTGATGACATCTATTGTGCCCGCGGCGGTCCCGGATTGACGGGCTGACATCCAAGATCCGGCCGATCGCAGGCTGCTTCGGGAGGACGCGCTCAGCGCGTCCTCCGCAGCCAACCCTTCCTGCGGCAGGACGTGCTGAGCGCGTCCTCCGCAGCGAAGTGGTTAAAAATAAAATTTAAAAAATAATAATAATAAAAAAAAAAATACAAAAAGTTGTTTTTTTTAAAAGTTTTTTTTGTCTGGGGGGGTTTAGTTAAATAGGACCTAGGCTGTCATCTCAAAATAATTAGCACAAAATGGTCAGAATTAGCGCAGCGCACATAGGTGAACTGGCTCAGCAGTGAAGGGGTTATAAAGGAAAAACATGTAAAAATTGGGTATTTCTAGTCTCGGGACAACATTTTTAAACTATTTAGCCGGGGTCTTTTTTGGTGGTTGTAGATTTTGGGGATTAAATTACGAAAAAGTGTGTTTTTACCATTTTTTCATCATATTTCATTTTCTTTTTTATACTAAATTATTCGATAAGATGGAAATAATGGTATTTCTAGAAAGTCCATTTAATGGCGTGAAAAACGGTGTATAATATGTGTGGGTTGAATAAACGAGAAAGAGGAAAATTTGACCTAAACACTAACCGTGCAGAAACGTAAAAACAGCAGCGGTCACTAAAGGACGGATTTGTGTAAAACCGCCCGGTCACTAAGGGGTTAAACACTGATCTTGCTTCCAGCATGGGAAATGAGATGGTGAGTAACCGCAGTGTTATTGTTCATTTTATACGTAACAAATGGACAACGCCATTTTTTCCATACTTGCTTAGGACAATGCCATTGCTTTTGGAACAAAATAAATATAATTTTTTTTTTGTTTTTTCTTTTAGAATTTACAAGACCATGTTTGGTATCATTAGTGCAGGCTGGGGGGAGTAGAGGTAACATCACTGCTCTATAACCGTGGAGACACAGGCTTGATCCCGGCAAGAGCACCTCTCCAGTAAGTGTCCTTGGGCAAGACACCTAACGGTACATACTCGCCACCCAGGACATACTTGAAAACGAGAGAAATCTCAATGTATCCTTCCTGGTAAAATCCTTTCTCAAAAAAAAAAAGCCAGACTCTGACCTATCCGATGACACCTAACTTGACTTTGTGGGATGTAAAGGATGAAGATAAAGGGGTCCAAAGTACCCTTGCTCTCCTCGCAGGGGTGCGGCAACTCCAGTTATAGATGGACAAATGCATAATAACGCATTGAGCCATCACTTCTCCATTTTCTCCCATTCTTGGAAATGAGAAGGTGGGTTAGTGCAGCAGCAATGTGTGCTTTATAAATAAAAGTACATAATGCCACTGCTTTAGAACAAAAGTAAATTTTGCATTTATTTATTTCATTTTTCTATATTACGCATTTACATGGTCATATTTGGTATTGTTGGAAAGGCCTTTCCAATGATTCCTCACTTGACTTTGTGTGGTGTAAAGATTAACGACGCAGGGTTCCAAAAGACCCCCAGTGTACCCCCAGTGTAACACTGCAGTTTAGCAGAGTTATTCAGAGAGAGGTGAAAACCTTGAGAATTGCCAGGAGAATGAACACTCTAGACCAAATAGCCAATTTGGAAAGTGAGATAAATGGAAGATTTTTTCTGGTTTGACTATTTTGACCTAGAATTTTCACTTCTCCAGTCATTCTCATGGTTTTCACCTCTTTCTGAATAGCCCTGTAGGTTTTCGATGGAAAAATGCGTAATAAAGCATTATGTCATCGCCTCCACATTTTCTGGCGACATGGTGAATGAGATGGTGAGTGAGTGTAGCATCATTGTTCACTTTATAATTGAAAAGTGAATAATAGTGCTTTGTTAGAAAAAGGGGGAAAAAAATAAATTCATTTTTATTTATTTATTTTTACACAAGGTGGAAAGCCTGCCCGGAGGGCAGTCTATTGTGGATATACTGCCCCTGCTCATGGATATATGCCCCAGCTCATGGATATTGCCCCAGCACGTGGATACTGCCCCAGCTCGTGGATACTGCCCCAGCTCGTGGATATTGCCGCAGCACGTGGATACTGCCCTAGCTCGTGCACATTGCCCCAGCACGTGGATACTGCCCCAGCTCGTGGATATTGCCCCAGCACGTGGATACTGCCCCAGCTCGTGGACATTGCCCCAGCACGTGGATACTGCCCCAGCACGTGGATACTGCCCCAGCACGTGGATACTTCCCCAGCTCGTGGACATTGCCCCAGCTCGTGGATACTGCCCCAGCACGTGGATACTGCCCCAGCACGTGGATACTGCCCCAGCTCGTGGACATTGCCCCAGCTCGTGGATACTGCCCCAGCACGTGGATACTGGCCCAGCTCGTGGACATTGCCCCAGCTCGTGGATACTGCCCCAGCACGTGGATACTGCCCCAGCTCGTGGATACTGCCCCAGCTCGTGGATATTGCCCCAGCTCTTGGATATTGCCCCAGCACGTGGATATTGCCCCAGCACGTGGATACTGCCCCAGCACGTGGATACTGCCCCAGCACGTGGATATTGGCCCCCAGCTCATGGATACTGGCCCCCAGCTTATGGATATTGCCCCCAGCTCATGGATATTGCCCCCCAGCTCATGGATATTGCCCCCCAGCTCATGGATACTGCCCCCCAGCTTGTGGATATTGACCCCCAGCTCGTGGATATTGCCCCCCGGCTCGTGGATATTGCCCCCCCCCAAGCTCTCATGGATATATGCCCCAGATCAGACCCCAGACCAGACATGGGGCGGCTGTTCGAATGCTCTATCGGCATTCGGACAGCCGCCCCATGAGCTCCGCCGTCCGCGCCATACTTACCTTTCCGAGCGGCGCCGGGGAAGTGAAAGTTTCCCCGCTTCCGGTCTTTGAAGGACCCAAGCCGCGGTCACGTGACCGGGGCTTGAGTCCTTCAAAGAGCGGAAGCAAGGGAACTTTCCCTTTGCCGCTCGGGGGACGGGTTGGATGCACACAGCAGCCGGGTAGAGGCTGCCGCGCGCATCCAACCCCCGAGCGGCGGAGGGAACTTTCCCTTCGCCGCTCGGTGGTTGGATGCGCGTGGCAGCCGGGTAGAGGCTGCGAGCGCAGCCTCTACCCGGCTGCTGTGTGCATCTTGTAACCGCTGCGGCGAGCCGGCAGCCGGCTCGTGCCGCGGCGGTTGCATGCGCGCGCAACCAACCGCCGCTGGTTGCGCGCGCATGCGCAGAGTAAGGCTTAGCGACAGACACGCCAAGCCTTACTCAATTATAGTATAGATACAACCTGATCACCATGTGTATCACTGGATTGCTATGTTCTAGCCTTTCTGATGATACCTCGCATAACCCTGTAGCTGCTACAGTTCTGGAGATACAGTGGTCCACATGACCATCAGTGCAGACATAGTTATCCTTTATCTGGGCCTATTATGGGCCATGGACCTGGAGCCGCAGCTCCAATAGCCCCTCTGTTAATACAGGTCTTGTTGTACTCCAGACAGCCTCACCCAGGTTATGGAGAGTTTTTTTTAGTTTGTCCAAGCCAGACATTGGTAAACCATGACAATCCATTAGCAACGGATAATTATCAAAGCAATCCAAGTGCCAGGAAACTCTATACTCCTGACACTCTACAAGGCTTGAGTTTTAGGGAGTTTAAGTTAACTTCAAATAGTCAGCTGTCTAGTCGCACCCCAGTAACATTCATTACGTTTCTGTTCTTTGTTGTGTCTGCATCCTTTGTCACAAGTGCCATGAATTTTTTTTCATTAAACCAGTCATTATATAGATAAAAAACTATTAAAAGACCTCTGTGTCCTTCAAATCCTTTCCCTGAAGGTCACTTGTTTTGGGTTCGATCAAACTCATTGTATGATCCTGAATTCCTGTTAATAAATACAGTTCAAGCCAAGTTAGGGAAGTCAGGAGAAGGCTTTGGATATTTTTGCTTAGTTTGAGGTCTATGACTATTTCCAATGTCAATCAGCAGCCGCTAAGGCCAGCAAGGTATTGGCATGCATTAAAAAGGGAATTCACTCTCGGGACGAAAACATACATTTGCATTGAAAAAGTATGTGACCCCTTTGGGATTACTTGGAGTTTTGCATGAATTGGTCATAAAATCTGCTCTGATCTTCATCTAAGTCACAACAATTTGAAAAACACAGTCTGCTTAAAATAATACAACACAAACATTATATGTTTTCATGTGTTTATTGAACATAACATGTAAACATTCACAATGCAGGGTGGAAAAAGTATGTGAACCTTTGGACTTAATAACTGGTTGACCCTCCTTTGGCAGCAATAGCCTTAACCAAACGTTCCCTGTAGTTGCAGATCATACCTACACAACGATCTGGAGTAATTCTGGACCACTCTTCTTCACAAAACTATTTCAGTGTAGCAATATTATTGGGATGTCTGGTGTGAATCGCTCTCTTAAGGTCATGCCACAGCATTTCAATCGGGTTGAGGTCAGGACTCTGACTGGGCCACTGCAGCAGGCGTATTTTGTTTTGTTGAAGCCATTCTTTTGTTGAATTACTTGTATGCTTTGGGTCATTGTCCTGTTGCATCACCCATCCTCTGCGGAGCTTCATTTGGCGGACAGATGGTCTTACGTTTTCCTGCAAAATGTCTTGATAAACTCTGGAATTCATTTTTCCATCAGTGACAACAATCCGTCCAGGCCCTGAGGCAGAAAAGCAGCCCCAAACCATGATGCTCCCTCCGCCATGTTTTACAGTGGGGATGAGGTTTTGATGTTGGTGTGCTGTGCCTTTTTTTCTCCACACATAGTGTTGTGTGTTTTTTTCCAAACAACTCAATTGTGGTTTCATCTGTCCACAGAATATTTTGCCAGTAGTGCTGTGGAACATCCAGGTGCTCTTTTGCAAACTTCAAACGTGCTGCAATATTCTTTTTGACAGCAATGGTTTCCTCCGTGGTGTCCTCCCATGTACTCCATTCTTGTTTAATGTTTTCCTTATTGTAGATGTGTGAACAAAAATGTTAGCATGTGCCAGGGATTTCTGTAAGTCTTTAGCTGACACTCTAGGATTCTTCTTTACCTCATTAAGCATTCTGCGCTGTGCTCTTGCAGTCATCTTTACAGGACGACCACGCCTAGGGAGAGTAGCAACAGTGCTAAACTTCTCCATTTGTAGACAGTCTGTCTTACCGTGGACACATGAACATCAAGGCTTTTGGAGATACTTTTGTAACCCTTTCCAGCTTCATGCAAGTCAACAATTCTTGATCGTAGATCTTCTGAGAGCTCTTTTCTGCGAGGCATGGTTCACATCAGGCAGTGCTTCTTGAAACCAGTAAACCCAAAACTGGTGTGTGTTTTTAAAGGGCAGGACAGCTTTCAGCAACACATCCAATAATATCATACTGATTGGACTCAAGGTTGGCTCACTCCTGGCTCCAATTAGCTGTTGGAGAAGTCATTAGGCTAGGGGTTCACATACTTTTTCCACCCTGCACTGTGAATGTTTACATGTTCTGTTCAATAAAAACATGAACACATATAATGTTTGTGTTGTATTATTTTAAGCAGACTGTGTTTTTCAAATTGTTGTGACTTAGATGAAGATCAGAGCACATTTTATGACCAATTCATGCAAAACTCCACGTAATCCCAAAGGGTTCACATACTCTTTCTTGCAACTGTAATTATGCCTCTTTATAAATCAATGGTAAGACTGGTAAGAATATGCTGTGCGATTTCAGGCACTGGTTTTAAAGAAAGATAGACGGGCAACTAAATTAAAAAGGGGAATGGAAGGTTTAAGTTATGAGGAAAGACTAACAAGCTTAAACCTGTTTAGTTTAGAGAAACGGCGCCTTAGAGGGGATCTGATAACCTTATATAAATATATACGGGGCCATTATAAACCATTGTCTTGAAACCTATTCATTAACAGGACTATACACCGGACACGAGGTCACCCATTTAGGCTGGCGTCAGACGAACGCAGTCCTCACGTCCATGTCGCCGCACAGTTTAACGTCTGTCGTAGCATAGAATCATGATCAATAGAGACCCACACACGAAGGACGTGCGCACCAAAGTGCGCACGCACCACGCAGATGGCAACGGACGCAATTTAGGCAAGAACGTAAAACCTCTAGGACGGACGTGCAGAGTGTGCCACGTATGCATAGCGTTCTGTGTGTGTGATGACACGAAGTCAGACGGAGCGCATTTGCGACATCCAGAACCTTGACGCACAAAATGGCTTTTCATATAATTTTCCAATTTGTATAATTTTTCATATTAATTTTGTTTCCCATAATTCCCTTTTTTTTTTCTACGTCCGTCAAGAAAAACGGATCGTGTGGTGTCTACAGTATCTTCGTCAGTACGTCCGTCCGTTGTGCACGCACGCAGAGTGCGCTCAGACTGCATTCATCTGACATTAGCCTTAGACTGGACGAAAGGAAATTCAGCCTAAAGCATAGGAAGGGTCATTTTACAGGGAGAACAATAAGACTGTGGAATTCTCTGCCTGTCGAGGTGGTTGGGTCAGAGACTGTACAGACTTTTAAAAAACGACTGGATGACTTCTTGCAAAATCATAATATTAAAGGTTATAAATATGTGGGTAAAAGCTGCTTGATTCAAAGAGAAATCTGACCACCATCTGGGGTCAAGAAGGATTTTTCCCCCAGTATGTTGCATATTGGTGAAGGCTCCAGACGTTTTTTTTTGCCTCCTTTTGGATCAACAGCAATAGGAAATGTGGTTTAGGCTGAACTCGATGGACGTGCACCTTTTTTCAGCCTGTGTAATTATGTAACTGTTGCTCCATGGATTGTGGTGTACCATGTCTGGCCTTGCTTGATGGGAGCGCTGCTCTGCATTGTGGAATGGGTTTAAGAGGAGTCCAGCTTATGTTGAACAGTTACATTTCAAACACAACACAAAATATCTGATTAAATCCCCTGTTTCCGTGGTTTAGGTTAGTACGTCTCAGGTGTTTTCACATTCATACTATTGGATAAGGGGTTAACCAGATGACGAAGTCAGTTCCCATATTTCAGCTCTACAGGTTTTTTAGTTGTCAAGGAAACCAGAAAAAGCAAAAGTTCCTAGAACTCTAATAATTTTTTAGAGACTGATTATGGCTTTGAAAAGGTTTGTGTTAACAGACCTTTTTTTGTGCTCGATCTTCGGCATTTAATTCCACAATTCTATTGAAAAACCTGTTTTTTATTGTGGATGATCATCCTTTATATACACCTATTAAAAATAGAATGTAATGCAAGGTATCTGTGTTACGTGTTAATGGTTTATTGGGGTTTCGTTGCCTTTAACCATTAATAATACTTTGATATTTTGCTTGTGATGACTCACATCCAGTGCAATATAAACATACAGGGTAAATCAAAGTGAATTGAAAAGCCACCGCACGTTCCGTGACTTTTCATTCTCTTCAGTTTGGTACGATTTGGCGATCCCATTTGGCGACCCTGCGGTGTATTCAGCAAGCACCACAGGGTCCCCGAAATGCAGGGAAAAGTTGCCGCAAACTCAACGCAAAACAAGAGCGAACACACACCGAAACCCGCAAAAACATCTGGATTTACCCGCCGAAAATGCCGGAAAAACCCGAGCAGGAGCCGATCACACGCAGCGCAGCTGCCAGAAAAAGCCGACACCGCAGACGAATGGAGTGAATAAATTAAAGCAACAGTACGCTTGAATGTTTGAAAAGTGAAACGCTGTTTGCAAAGAAACTACTGAGCGAAAATGTCTGAAATTTACATATGAGGTCCAGGGAATGATAATAAAAAGGGCTGTTACAGAAAAAATAAGTTAAGTTAAAAAAAAAAGCCCAAAATATGCTTAAAATATCCTAAACAAATCTATAAATAAAGCGACTCTTTACTGCAGAATATTATAATGAACGGTTTATTAGATATTGAATTAAAACTGGAATATTTTTTTTTTTTACTACTACAGCACTTGCTATTCCCAGTTAGTCACCCACACTGGTACTGAACAGACCCTACCCTTGATTGCATTTGAGATCTGACGGGATCATGCGCTTTCAGGATGGTATGGCCGTAGATAACTGGAATATTTTTAACATTGAAGCCTATGGGATTCGCCTGAATAAACCTGCCGAATTAAACCACCGAATGGCAGGGCATTAGGGGAACCTTTCACTGCTGTTTTTTTTTTCTCTGAATAGCCGAAGCAGTGCTTTTTTATGGGGATTTCACTGCCCTCGAACAGGCACTGTATGTGCAGGCAATTCGCCAGGATTTGGCGAATTGCCTGCTCTCTGGATAGCCGAATGGCCAAGAAAGGTCATTCAGCGTTCGGTTCCCTTTTGGCAGCCATTCGGATCTCTTTGAATAACCCTAATAATGTTTTGCGTATCCACACTATTCCAATGAAAAGGATTGGAATCATATGAAGGATAGAATTAGCTAAATGGGACTTTGCAAAGTTTATTAAAGGTGAGAATTGTTTGGAATTTACCAAATAAATTACAAATTTAGGCCAAAATAGCAATAATCTGCATTTATAATAATTTCTGGAGTCGCCAGACAGCACATAGGACCTCCTTGTACCTGTCTTCTGTAAGGAGTCAGACTCCCTGTATACCAGAGGTCAGCAACCATGATGGTCCAGATGTTTTGGAACTACATCTCCCCTGATTCTTAGCCATTCATTAGGTTGGCTGAGCCTCATGGGAAATGTAGCAGGTGGGCTACGGAAAAGTAGCCTGCATCCGGCAATAGTATAACAAGATGAACGAGCAAGTGGAATGTTTATATTCACTTACTCACAAGTTACAACAGATGCTGAAAGTGGTCCGGTTCACGTCTATGCACCTTTGGGCACGTTGGAGTATGTTGGCTGATACTGCTTGCAGCTCTTCAACAGCGATGCTACAGATAGTGTTCATGATGTTTTCCTTGAGTTCATCCAGGGTATGCGGATTGTTGACGTAAACTATCAGCTTTAAGTTTCACCACAGATAAAAATTGCATATCGCATGTTGACAAGTCCGTGGAACGTGGTGGCCATAATCCCTTGCTCACAGTTCACTCCTCCATAAGCAGTTCATGAACCCAGGCCAGTGAGTTGCGTGAGGTATGACATGTTGCCCCATCTTGTTGGAAAAAGCAGTACATTTTTTTCTTCTGGTATTCGTAGGTCGTAAAATTGGTCAAAGATGTCCAGGTAAACTGCAGTATTCACAGGTGAGTCAAAGAAAATTGGGTACACTCTCCGTGTTCCTGACACCGCGCACCAAATGCCAATTTTCTGGTTGTGAAGTGGTGTTTTGTGAGTCAAGTGGGGAATTGCAGCAGACCAGTACCTCATATTCTGGGAATTTATGTGACCTGATAAATGAAACCACGCTTCGTCTGTCATGAAGCACAGCAATGGGTCCAAATGTCCGTCAGAAATCATATTCAGCAGCCACATACAGTAATTGACGTGTTTAGCTTTGTCGGGCTCTTTCAGTTCCTGTACACATCCGGTACAATTATCTGTTATCCGGTACAATTTGAGATTCAGAAATTTTAGAAATCGCCAACACGTCGTTCGTGATACACCAACTTGCTGAGACAGTGTTCGAGTGTATTTTAGAGTACTAAATAATAGGTATCTGGACAAAATATAAAAACAAAAACACATAGGGTGATACCCCCCAGCCAAAATGAGCACGAAGTGCAAACTTAGCCACTCACAAGCTGCCAATACTGGAAAGACGTATCACAGGTTCTTGAATTCTCCAGAATTCTCCTGGTAGCTTATTTAAATCTTTACTGGTTTTCTTGTTATTTCATCCTATTTGCACCGCGAAGATGTCACCAATCACCATCCTCTGATGTGTAACTTGATTGATAGCCGTGGTCAATCTGTTCCAAGCTGTGATAGAATAGCTGGAACCCCGCACGGGTACCTCGGTCAGAAGTGCACTACGAGGTGGCGCTGGATTTAGGCTTTTTTTTTTTTTTGTATTTCAAAATTTTTATTTTGCAATAAACAAAAGGTCACAGACCGACCAGTCAGGTGGCCTCACAGGGCCAAATGAGATACTCACAAAGAAAGCACAGAAAACATAAGGGGGGGTTCACATAGGAAACTACAGAAAATCGAAAATAGTGGGGGGGTGTAGAAACTCGTCAGGAGGGTCATCCTGCAAAAACAAAAGAGAGCGATGGAGTTCGCTGATGGGGCACCAGGGAAACAAACAAAACCAAAAAAAAAAAAAGGGATAAAAAGGGTAGTGAGGGACTGCCAAACATATCGTGGCATTCCTGGCTCACACCAGCAACCTAAAGGGAACTGAGGGCCATGGAAGGGGCCGCGTGGCCAGGAGACCTGGGGCCAAAAGGGTGTACAGAGCCTAGGTAGCCACCCTAGCGGCTCTCCCAGGCTACCTACCAATGTCCCACACAAAAAAAAGGGGGGGGATGGGGAGTCCCAGTGCTCCAACAGACGAACAACATTAACCTACAAAGTCTGTAAGCAGGACCACAAAATCGTTCAGGAGTACATAAAAAGGGGGGAGGAAACAAAAATGAAAAGGGTAGGAACACAAGAATAGACAGAAATGTCCTCAAAAAAAGGGTCTCAGAGTATTAGGGGGGTATTCATCAGGGTGGGGGGTGTCATCAACATCGATGAAACAATCAAACATGAGACAGCGTCGAAGGGCTCATTTTAGCCTGCATCCAAGAACAAGGCTGGGACCTGAGTCGGCAAAGTGCCCCAGGAAAAGATGAACAGCTCCAGCAGGCCACGGTCATCATCTCGCTCTCCAGCATCAAGGGTCATGGTAGCACTAGCCATCAGAGTCCCAGAAGCAGCGGGCAGGTGGCACAGCGGGAGAAGCGCCAGGGTATCTCGGGAGGTCTTTACTTCGTGGAAAGATTTTCCAGCACGAGACAAGTCACCCATCGAAACCACGACAGCTTCGGGAGCAGACCGGTCTCTACTCGTCACATCAGCCTGGACCATACCATAGCTGCCACTCAGCACCGAATCCGCAGGAGAGGACAAGGAACCAGGGGGCCCCGCCGACCCACAGCTGTCGAGGGACTGGTCATCAACTGCAGGCACAGGTAAGACCGCTGAGGAACAAGGGAGCACCACAGCAGCAGATGTAGCCGGAGAAGGGGCGGATCCACCTGGGTTGTCGGGTCCCCTGCCATATTCATCAGGGCCTTCCGCTGCACACATCCATCCCATTTCCCGGAGGGAGGTACGCCACGCCATCCGGCGTTCAGCCAGCAGGACCACGAGGTCTCCCCTAGTCACTGGGAGAGCAGCAACATCAGACCTCTGCGGCGGGGAAAGAAAGACGCCTCCAGAAGTGTCCCAAACTCGGCATCCAGGCCCGAGAGCACGACCCCGAAGTTATCCGCGGGAGGGCCAGGCATAACAGACTGCTGTCGAATAACTGCAAGGGCTGGTGAACGTAGGCCCATCTTCATCCCCGAAATCATCACACTCAGTAACTCGCTGCAGGAAGCACGAGGAAGCAGCACGAGGGACAGGCAAAGAAAATGGCCACCAAGGATAGGCCACACGGGGATAGAAAGGTCAGTCCAGGACACAGCACGCGGCGGGGACCTCCAACCGCTGGACCACAGGTAAGTGTCCACTGTCAGGAAGCGAGTGTGAGCGGAAATTTCAGCCAAAAAGACCCAAAAGTCATCAAATTTCAAACCACAGCAACGGAACTCTTCAGGTTTGCAGCCGCTCAGCTCGACTTCCGGTGGATTTAGGCTTTCTACGGCGCCAGCGGCTAGGACCCTTACACAAGAGCACTGTTCTTGGGAGATCCTGGAGCAAGGTAGACCCTTCTGACCGAGGTACCCATGCAGGGTTCCAGCTATTCTATCACAGCTTGAAACAGATTGACCACAGCTATCAAGTTACACATCAGAGGATGGTGATTGTGATGGTGGCCATCTTCGCGGTGCAAATAGGATGAAATAACAAGAAAACCAGTAAAGATTTAAATAAGCTACCAGTATTAGTCTGGAGAATTCAAGAACCTGTGATGCGTCTTTCCAGTATTGGCAGCTTGTGAGTGGCTAAGTTTGCACTTCGTGCTCATTTTGGCTGGGGGGTATCACCCTATGTGTTTATGTTTTTATATTTTAGAGTGCTACTTGCAATCCGCTGCTGAATGTCACAGACGACTACAGGCGTTCGGACTGATGGAGGCCTCGATTTATTCATGTTTGAGACCGAGCTGGTCTGACGCCATATCCGAACCAGACTCTGAATACAACGCTTAGCTGGTGGTTATGTTCCTGGGTACTTGTCAGCGAAGGCCTCTTGCGTTTCCTTAATCGATCCGCTTCACACATAGCCTTCCACAATTGCTATTTGCTGTTCCAGGGAGGACACCATCTTTCTGACAGGATGTGCACAGAAGGACTTAGGCCCATGTTAGACGAACGCAGTGATCACATCCATGTTGCCGCACAGTTTAATGTCCGTCGTAACATAGAATCATGATCAATAAAGACCCACACACGTAGTTTGGAAAAAAGATGAGACAGAGGAGATATGATAGAAACATTTAAATACGTAAAGGGAATCCACAAGGTAGAGGAAGGGAGTATATTTAAAAGGAAACAAAGTAGCAAAACAAGAGGACATAGTCATAGATTAGAGGGGCAAAGGTTTAAAAGTAACATCAGGAAGCATTATTTTACTGAGAGGGTGGTGGATACATGGAACAGCCTTCCAGTTGAAGTGGTAGAGGCTAAAACAGTGTGTAGTCCTGTGTTTAATTTGGCTCTGAGGACTGCAGCTGTTATGCCTCTAGGGGGAGCCAGAGGACAATGTATGGGAACATACTTTATTGGCCTCATGGACCACACCTCCCAGAATGCCCTTACAGGAAAAAGGAAGGACCCAAGCTAAAAGAAACAGGAAGTAAAAAGCATGCATGCAGCGTGGGCAGAACAAAGTGAGCAAAGAGAGTGAGCAGTCAGATAAGAGAGATTTTCCAGGATCTGTGCAAGCTGGAGCACAGAGAATCAGCAGCATCCAGTGCTGGAGAGTGTACCTTGGTCTGCTGTATATTGTGCTGGACTGTTCAGGAGGCAAGTGTGTTTGAAGAGGGGCCCTGTGTTAAGGAGGCCGCAGGCAGAGGGATTTGCTGGCGGCATTGACTTCAGGCAGAGGAGATTCTGCATACTGCGTGGGGAAGAATTGATCCAGAGGCTGCAGATTGCTACAACGTTCAAGAGGCCTTCCTGGGACTGTGAGCAACTGAAGTTGTGCGGTAACGAGCATCTTTTCTCTCTGTCTCGCTGACAGCATTCTATCCATCTTTACACTAACTAAGAATCACACAGCTGCTGAGCGGATTTTACCCACAGCCTTTCCTGTACTGGCAGCTACGTTATGCTAAAAGGGCCCCATCTCTTATGTGCACCAACTGGTACCCATCATCGCTGTCATTAGGACGAAGATCAGGGTGGTTCCAGGTTGTTTGGGAGGGTCCTGGGCTGGGAGGTTAGAGAGCAGTTGGTGTGTCTAGTTAGCTACTGTATTACCTGAAATCCTTTTATGCTGCCACTTGCATTTCAATACAAGTTTATATTGTTTATTGTACCACTGTGTAGTTGTTATTATTAGGTTCCTGCCTGGGCAAACAGTCCATGCCATGGATGCCCAGACAGGTGGAGGCACTGCCAACACTATGTATCCTTATTCCCAAAATGCGGAAACTCAGGACCAACAGGTAAAGCAAGAAGGTGTAACCCAGCTGGAGGGTGCCAGCGGGGGCGGCCCCCAGCGGCAAAAGAGCGTTACAGATGGAGGCACTGCTGAGATGAAAAAGGATACATTTTTCCACCTTACATTTGAGCCACGACCCACGGTGTCGTTTGTAATTGAGTGGGCTATTAATCAGAGGATACCCATATACCAGGCCCTGATGGTATGCAATATACCACCCCAAGGACAGGCTATGCAATGCATTCGCGTGTTAGAGAATCTTATACCAGAGACTATGGTGACCATCAAGGATGTGTTGAGAAACCAAACAGGAGAGAAATATATCCTGGTTTATGCATTGAAGGATCTCAGGAACTGCACAAAGCCAATAGGTCTTCATTTAAGCGATGAACTATCAGAGTTTTGTCCGATTGTATATGCCGGTGTCAAAGAAGAAGCAGGGGCCATTCCAAAGAGATGGCACCGGACATTACCTATTCCACCCCAAGAGGAGAAGAGGCTCCGTGTCAACCACATTGATTTTGTGGATGAAATACCGACCACGTCTTCTAGACCTAGCAATGTGCCAAACCCAACTGAGGCTAGTAATGGCGATATACCAGATGTACTCAGGAAACTCTCAGAGGCAATTGTGACAGCTAATCATACTCATAGCTATCGCAAGTTGAGGGTATTCTCAGGGATGCAACCCGTTCCATCGGGAGAAGAGAGTTTTGAAATATGGAAGCGGAATGCAGCACAATTGCTGGGCGAATGGACCTGTACTGATGCTATGAAACGACAGAGAATAATGGAGAGTCTGCGGTCCCCAGCTACGGACATTGTGAATGCACATAAAATCTTAAAAGGAGAAATTGAGTCTCAGGAGTACCTACTGGTATTACAACGAGTATATGGAGATGTGGAGGATGCCGAAAGTCTTCTTAATAAGTTCTATAATACCCGTCAAAAGAAACATGAGAGGTTGTCTGACTATGTTACCAGATTGCAAGTGTTTTTGGGAAAACTGATGGAAAAGAATGTAGTGTTACCTGCTCAAGCTCATGTGAAATTGACAAAACAAGTATTGCGGGGTGCCTTGTCCGATGACCCAGTAATTGTTACTTTGCGAGCAGGACTGACTAAAGAAGATTTAGATTTTATATTGCTCATAACCCAAGTGAAGGAGATCGAGAGTCAGATATTTTCTCCTGCCACCTCCAAAGAAAACCTGACGAAACCTCGGGAAAAAGAGAACACTGAAATGGCTAGCCTCAGGGAAAGACTAGCAGAATTAGAGTCTCAGTCACATCCTCCACGGTCCGAGCGGGATCCGAAAAGGGCAGAGCCCACCCGGCTGACTCGAAATCAACCAAGGGAGAGGAAATGTTTTACTTGCGGCCAGCCAGGACATTTTGCCAGGGAATGCCCTGCCCCTTCGGGAGAAGAAGACGGGCATGTGCTAGTGATAGGACCCCTGGAAGACAGTACAGTTTTCTCAAAGAAAATTAAGAAAAAAAGGAGAAACTGGACTAAAAAAAGAGCTCCTCGTTTACAGGCCAATCCCAAAGTAGGGCCCAGGTCTATCATCCATGTACTAATCAATGGCATCTATGCTTCAGCACTGTTAGATACTGGGTCACAGGTGACTATAGTTTACAGGTCATTCTATGAGCAGCATTTAAAGCATCTGCCCTTACTGCCCACTGAAGAGATGCAGCTATGGGGCATGGGAGATCAAGTCTGCAAGACTGATGGAAGCATCAAGGTCGCCATCACCATTCCTCAGTTGAATACCGGAACAGAACAGAGCATGGAGTTGGAGGCCATAATCTGCCCAGACGTGAAGAGAGTTTGTGCCCCCATCATACTCGGGACCAATGCCAGGGTGGTGCGGGATGTATTCAGAAACTACCTTGGGGGAACGAGGGGTGCTTCACTGGATCATCTGATGGAAGTTAGTCCGCACCTTGGAGAAGAGTGTCAGCGACTGGCATTGCAGGCTAAAGCTGGGAAATGCCATTACATCGGAATTGGAGCTGTGTTCATCAGACCAGGTGAAACACTATCCCTACGGGCCTCGGCAACTCTACATGATGGAATTTTAGATGGCGGGCGACAATACTTAATTGAATCCCTTCCGGAGGATGACGCCCAGAAAGGATGGATGGTCATACCTGAAGTTAAAGACTGGAAGAACCACGGGGGCAAGCCTTTCCGGTGATGGTGCAAAACCTAACTCACACTGAAGTGCGTATAGACCGGGGTCAGCTGCTGGGAGTGATCCACCTGCTAGACCAAATCTCCTCGATTATGGCAGTGACAGCTGAAGAGGGGAAGATGCCCGGGACTCCTGCGGATTTCAGTCTAGAGGATTCTCCCCTATCCCAGGAATGGAAGGATAGTCTCCGAACTAAACTCCAAGCCAGAGAGAGTGTGTTCTCCAAAGAAGAGATGGATGTAGGCTGTGCAAAAAGTGCCACCCATGCCATCCGATTATCCAACTTTGCCCCCTTTCGGGAAAGATCTAGACGTATTCCACCCCGTGACATACAAGATGTCAGGGATATTCTCCATCAGATGGAAGGAGCAGGGATTATTACAGAATCTCGTAGCCCCTATGCATCCCCAATCGTAGTAGTACGCAAGAAGAATGGATCAGTCCGGCTGTGCATAGATTACAGGACACTAAATAAGCGCACCATACCAGACCAGTATACGTTGCCCCGGATAGAAGATCTGCTGAATGCTCTGTCTGGAAGTCAGTGGTTCAGTGTACTTGATCTAAGGTCTGGGTATTACCAGGTACCCATGAAGGTAGATGATCAGGAAAAAAACCGCCTTTATCTGTCCTCTGGGATTTTACCAGTTTACGCGGATGCCCCAAGGTATCACTGGAGCTCCCGCCACTTTCCAACGTCTAATGGAGAAAACCGTTGGGGATATGAACCCTCGAGAGTGCTTGGTGTACTTGGATGATCTCATAGTGTTTGGGAAGACTCCAGAGGAGCATGAGCACCGACTATTGAAAGTGTTGGATAGACTTGAAGCTGAGGGATTAAAACTATCCTTAGACAAATGCAAGTTCGCTAGAAGCTCTGTCACCTACGTGGGACATATAGTTTCTGCCCAAGGGGTTGCAACTGACCCGGCCAAAATCGAAGCTGTGGTGAACTGGCCCAAGCCGGATAATGTTGGAGAACTAAGGTCCTTTCTTGGATTCTGTGGGTATTACCGTAGATTTGTGGAAGGCTACTCCAAGATAGCGCACGAATTGCATAATCTCCTAAAAGGCTCTTTAAGTGCAGATGGTTCTAAAGTGTTATATTCCAGAGATTCCTTCGGGGAAAAATGGACCTCTGAATGCGAGCAGGCCTTCCTCACCCTGAAGAAGAAGCTCACTGAAGCCCCAGTGCTGGCCTATGCAGATCCTGAAAGGCCTTATGTGCTCCATGTAGATGCTAGTCTGGAGGGCATAGGAGGTGTACTACACCAGAGTTATGCTGAGGGACTGAGACCAGTTGCTTACATTAGTCGAAGCATAACAGGGAGTGAGAAGAACTACCCGGTCCACAAGCTGGAATTTTTGGCTCTTAAATGGGCAATAGTAGACAAACTTCATGATTATCTGTATGGGACAGAGTTTGAAGTAAGAACGGATAACAATCCCCTTACTTACATACAGACGACAGCAAAACTGGATGCCACCGGACATCGATGGTTGGCGGCGTTGTCGAATTACCGTTTCCATCTGAGATATAAACCGGGCCCCAAAAACATCAGTGCAGATGCGCTATCATGGCGACCCGGGCTTCCTCCTCATCAAGAAGAAGAGGAGTGGGAAGAAGTCCCTGGACCTGGAGTGAGGGCTCTATGTAATACGGCGGTAGTTGTAGAACACCCAGAAGATTTTACCGAATTTAGGGGAATAGACTCCATTAGCTGTTCACCTGGAGTTGTGCCCGAAGCCTTCAGTGCTCCCATTATTCTACAGCATTGGTCAGATATCACGACAGTGGACAAGCGGAGAGCTCAGGCTCAAGATTGGCATGTAGGCAATGTCAACAAGGCCGTGAAGGCGAAGAATCCTAACCTTCTGACCAGTCTTCCCTCAGGACTGAAGGAGATATTTCGGCGAGAATGGAGCAAATTGCATCTGGAGGAAGGGTTGTTGTATCGGATTATTGAGTACCATGATCACCCAGATCGCAAGCAGTTGGTGCTCCCTCACCGGTTCAAGGGGATGGTTCTGAGAGCCCTACACGATCAGCATGGACATCTTGGAATAGACAAAACATATGGTCTAGTGCAAGATAGATTTTTTTGGCCAAAGATGAGAGAGACGGTGGAGCAGTATATAAAAACCTGCAAAAGATGCATACAGAGGAAGACCCTACCCGTAAAGGCTGCACCCATGGGCCATCTTAAAAGTAATGGTCCCCTGGATCTGGTCTGCATGGATTTTCTGTGTATTGAAAATGACTCTGCTGGCATTGGAAATGTCCTGGTGGTTACAGATCATTTCACACGCTACGAACAAGCATTTCCCACCAAAGATCAAAAGGCATTGACGGTAGCCAAGACTTTGTGGCAAAAGTACTTTGTGCATTATGGTCTGCCCAATCGGATACATTCTGATCAGGGCAGAGATTTTGAAAGTCGAATCATCAAGGAATTCCTGAGCTTGCTCAACGTTAATAAGTCAAGGACTACTCCCTATCACCCAGAAGGCGATGCACAGCCTGAGCGATTTAACAGGACCCTTTTGGATATGTTGGGTACACTGCCACACGTAGAAAAAAGAGCTTGGAGTCGGCATGTGGAAGCTATGGTGCATGCTTACAACTGTACGAGACATGAATCTACTGGATTTTCACCATATTTCTTAATGTTTGGGAGGGAAGCCCGCTTGCCCATAGATTTGAGGCTGGGAGTTTCTTCAGATGGGTCGAGTCTCGTCTCTCATTATCAATATAGAGAAAGAAGAAAAACCCAGAGGTTATAGTGTGAAGGCGCTATATAGTTAGATCAGATAGCAAAGCAATATATTTAAGCAGCTCACTAGTCGAGTGTATCCTTCACTCCAAAACCAGAATCTAGAGAGAAATCACTATACAGTGAAATAGGAGCGCTAAAGGTTAAACAAAGATCACATGTATCTCAATATATATAAATGAGAAGACAAGACAAAAGGAAGGTCTATTTTTCTTTCTTTCCCTTGTTCTTATTTCTTTCAGTGGAATAATAAATCTGTTAAATGGCATCGACTTCTAAAAGAGACAAAAAGAGAATCTCATTGCATAGTATCAGTGTACACCAAAAAAATCAGAAAAAAATAAGATTTTCCACTCACAAACAGGGAGTCTGCAAGACTCCAAATGTATGCCTTTAAGCCTCTTCTGGGGGGCTCCACCCATCAGCAGGAAAAGAGATTCAGGAAAAGAGATTCACAATCCTTATTCTTACAGGCTTGATAGTAGCTTTGGACCGGAGGTATACTTATGATCTCGAGAAAGGAATCGATAATAGTGTAGTACTGTAAATTAATTGAGAATAAAAAATCCAGAGAGGGTTACACTCACGTGTTACAGAGCCTCTATTGAAAGTGGCTCTGTATAAGCGCCTGGGACCGCTAATCAGAGGGGGTCCATCCTCGGTACTGGATTTCCGCTGGAACACAGCTCCGCCGTAGAACAGTTCAACCCAATGCACAGAGATGTAGCAAATAGAGAGGTAATGGCAAAAATTAAAATAAAAATAAAAATAAAATTAATAAATGAAAATGGCCAAAATGTAAAACAATAAAAATTTATTAAAGGACAAAACACCAAGGAGGGTGTATAAAGTGCGAGACGCGTTTCACCTGCTACTGCAGGCTTCCTCAGTCAAAAAATTATAATAAAAAGTCCCCCAGGAGCCATCTTACTCCTTATATAGTCTGTATCCATGTAAAAAACCGCATGTATTCGGCGTGCGGGTCACCTGCGTTCCACCTGTGATTGGTCAAATTCAGTGTGACGTATTTCCGTTTTCGGATCTTTGGGCGGATGTTTACGAATTTTCATTTCGTTTTTATTATCGTTCGGATCTCCGATTCGACTGTCATAGCGGCAATTCCTCATTTGAACATGAAAGCGTTCGGATCTTAACTTGCAAATATTCGAACAGCCGATTCGAACGAAAAATCAGAAAAAATAAAAAAGTAAAAAATCGAAAAAAATACATATAAATAAAAATATACTGTACAACATATAGCCTGAAACTATAATGACAACTGGTCGGAACTAATAACAGTTACCTCCAATGGTCGAGATGGAGACTACATCATTGGATGATCGATAATCAACACAAACACAATGAAAATCTATATAAATATACAACCCAGGTGATATAGCAGGGATAAACATTGAACCTACAAAAATAGGCTCTGTCTGTTAATAACATGCGACTGGAACCAGTCTTCAAATTATCAGAAGAAAAGTATAAAAACATAAATTACAAAAAACAGATAGAATCATAAAAAATGGCAGACTTCGAAGTCTACATTCATTCCTCTCGGGCCATAGTGTCTAAAACAAAAATCCATCTCATCTCTGTCTTAATTAATTTCTCAATTAAATTATCTCCTCGCCAATTCTTTCTCACTTTTTCAATTGCCCAGAATTTAATTCCTCTTGGATTACATTGATGGTTGTCTCTAAAATGTACTGAAACATTATGTTTTTCATATCCTCTCGTAATATTACATAAATGTTCATTAATTCTGATGTAGAGAGCTCTCGAGGTCTGACCTACGTACTGTAATCCACATGGACATTCCAGCACGTATATCACATGGGTGGACAAACAGGTAATAAGTTCTTTAATTTTATATTGTGTTTTTTCCGAAGATTCAAAGTTCTTAATTAGTCTTTTATTGTTACCAGTTTTTCTGCATGAGATGCAATGTCCACATCCATAAAAGCCTGGGAGTAGGCCAAACAGATTCTTATCTCTTTTAGCTTTATCATCTCTCTGATGGTTGTGAACCAAATCCATTTTAATTGATTTATTACCTCTATAGATAATTCGAGGTTTCTCCGGTAAGATTTTACTAAGAATGGGGTCTCTTTTTAGAATAGGCCAATATTTTACTATTGATTTTCTAATTTTCCTATTGTTGATGTTATAGTCCAGGATGAGAGGAACATCTTCTCCTAAGTCTTTCTCTCGTTTTTTATATTTCAGGAGAGTTGTTCTATCCACATCCTGAATTTCTTTTCGGGTGTTATTCAAAGTATCCTCTCTATAGCCCTTTTCTTTAAAATCCTCAATCAGTTTCTCTGATTGAATGAGAAACTGCTCAGTATCAGTGCAATTTCTCATAACTCGCAACATCTGACTTTTCGGTATCGCCTTTAACCAGGGTGAATAATGGTCACTTTCAATGGGTATATAACTATTTACATTAACCTCTTTAAAATAGGTCTTGGTCTTAATAATTCCCCCTTCTACATAGATATTGAGGTCTAAAAAATTGACCTGTTGTTTATTAATAACTGAATCCAATTTAATTCCCAAGAGGTTCTGATTGAGGTGGGCTATAAACTGCGAAAGACTATCCTCATCACCCTTCCACACAATCAGAATATCATCGATATAGCGCCTATAGAGGACGAGGCTTCGCCCCCAGCCATGCCCCGCCCAGACCGCACTGGATTCCCAGTGGGCCATAAAGAGGTTGGCATAGCTGGGGGCAAACCTCGTCCCCATGGCTGTACCTTTTAACTGTAGGAAAAAATCCCCATCGTACCAAAAATAATTATTGTTCAAAATCAATTGTATACCCTCTATTGTAAATTCTAGCTGATCCACTGAGAAATTGCCTGAATTGCGTAGAAAAAATTCTACTGCTTCACACCCCTCTTTATATGGAATAATAGTATATAATGAATTAACATCACATGTCGCAAAAAGATAGTCATTCTCCCACTTAAGTTCTTGTAGAAGCTGGAGTACTGAAATTGTGTCTTTTAAGTGTGCCCTAGTTTTTACCACCAAAGGCTGCAACAAATGGTCTATATATTCGGACGTCCTACAGGAAATGGAATTAATTCCAGATACTATAGGACGTCCGGGTGGGTTAAACCTATCCTTGTGGACTTTTGGCAGATGGTAGAAAACGGGAATGCGCGGACATTTGATATTCAAATATTTAAATTCTTGTTCATTGAGAATGCCACTGTCCTTACCCTTCTGTATATATTCGAAGAAAATTTCTTTAATCCTATTTGTAGGGTCATTCTCTAATTTACGGTAAGTGAGGGGGTCATTTAAAAGTCTCATAGTTTCATTATGGTATTGTTCTTGATTGAGAACTACAATTCCCCCTCCTTTATCCGCGGGCTTGATTATTAACGTTTCATCCCTTTTAAGTTGTTTCAGCCCTTCATACTCAGATTTGCTTAAATTCTTAGGTTTAGGATCTATATATTTATGTTTATTTAGTCTTTTAATATCTAAAGCAACCAGTTGTTCAAAGGTTTCTATTTCTTTAGAAGCCATATGTCTAGGGAAAAAATGTGATTTATCCTTAAGTTGGGTATGGATATATTGATCATTGGTCGTTAGTTGTCGTTCTAAAGGAGTCTTAGAGAAAAACCGCTTTATACATAATTTCCTTTTAAATTTTTGCAAATCAATGTAAGTATTAAAGGGGTCTCCTCTCGCCGTAGGGACAAATTTCAGCCCTTTATTAAGTACGCTGACCTGACCTTCGGCCAAAGGCCTCCCACTGAGATTAAAAATCCCTAGTGGTTCCAAAATCTTCCTCTTTTTTCTTGTCTGAGTCGCCTTTCCTCCTCTACACCCTCTTCTCTTAAAAATCTCTTCCCCGGAGTAGAACCTTCCTTTGTTAGTCCCAAAGCTCCCTGTAAATGCCTTTGATGGGAATCTCGATATGGGATATTTTTGTCTCGTTCTTCCAATCTGACTTTTTGAAAAACCTCCTCTTCCTGATCAGCCAAACTGGAAAAGGAGTTCTTCAATGTAATTGGTTGGTGATGATCATACGAAGTACGTCTTCTATTATAAATAGCTGGAGCTGGTCTCCCTATTCTCTGCCATTCAGTAGTTGGATAACCATCGTTATTTCTCCTATAGGAGGATTGATAATTAGTGGTTCTTGGGGCATATGTCTCCCTATTGGACCAGCAGGGCTCCAAACGGCAGGTTCTTTATATACCTGTCCCCTGGACCGAACGCTGTTCCTTCTAGGGGATATACCTTTCTCCTTACTACCATCTCGTCTCCAGAGTTTAAGTTGCCTTTAGACACTGGTCTTACAGGGCTAGTAGGATTTCTACCACGATAGGGCTGTTCTGTAGAAGATTTGAATTCATTTTCTTCAGACTGGATCTCAGAATTAGGTGGATAAAACAACCATATCTTTTTGCTTGTATAATCCCGTAAATCTCTAGCATATTTGCTTTTCTTTTTAGTAATGACATCTTTCTCCAGTTTTTGTAGACTGGTTTCAATTCTAACAAATAAATCATGTTTCTCCTGTTCACTTATTACAGTGCTTATCTTATCATGTAATAGCTCTATCTCAACATTCAAATCATTTAGGAGACCCTTTCTCCTTTGTATGATAGTCTCAATCATTTGAAAGGAGAAATTCTCCAGCATATTACACCATACTTGTATGAATTCATCACTTATCATATCTGGCGATGGATCTTTTTGCCACCTTAGACCCCGTGGTGTGATCTTATCTTTAAGATATTGATCCAAAGTGATAATATCCCACTTTAAACGAATTTCTTTTTTAAGTAGATATTCTAATTTATTCGTAGTTTTTTTAAATTCCCTAGGGTCTGTAAGATTAGTTGTATCTATTATCCCAGATATTGCATTAGAGAATATCATACCGGTATTAATACCAAATTTGTTTCTAAATTCCATGTTATCCCAAATAAGCTGCCCACACTAGATAGGATAAAACAGATAGAGAAAGAAGAAAAACCCAGAGGTTATAGTGTGAAGGCGCTATATAGTTAGATCAGATAGCAAAGCAATATACTTTTAAGCAGCTCACTAGTCGAGTGTATCCTTCACTCCAAAACCAGAATCTAGAGAGAAATCACTATACAGTGAAATAGGAGCGCTAAAGGTTAAACAAAGATCACATGTATCTCAATATATATAAATGAGAAGACAAGACAAAAGGAAGGTCTATTTTTCTTTCTTTCCCTTGTTCTTATTTCTTTCAGTGGAATAATAAATCTGTTAAATGGCATCGACTTCTAAAAGAGACAAAAAGAAATCTCATTGCATAGTATCAGTGTACACCAAAAAATCAGAAAAAAATAAGATTTTCCACTCACAAACAGGGAGTCTGCAAGACTCCAAATGTATGCCTTTAAGCCTCTTCTGGGGGCTCCACCCATCAGCAGGAAAAGAGATTCAGGAAAAGAGATTCACAATCCTTATTCTTACAGGCTTGATAGTAGCTTTGACCGGAGGTATACTTATGATCTCGAGAAAGGAATCGATAATAGTGTAGTACTGTAAATTAATTGAGAATAAAAAATCCAGAGAGGGTTACACTCACGTGTTACAGAGCCTCTATTGAAAGTGGCTCTGTATAAGCGCCTGGGACCGCTAATCAGAGGGGTCCATCCTCGGTACTGGATTTCCGCTGGAACACAGCTCCGCCGTAGAACAGTTCAACCCAATGCACAGAGATGTGGCAAATAGAGAGGTAATGGCAAAAATTAAAATAAAAATAAAAATAAAATTAATAAATGAAAATGGCCAAAATGTAAAACAATAAAAATTTATTAAGGACAAAACACCAAAGGAGGTGTATAAAGTGCGAGACGCGTTTCACCTGCTACTGCAGGCTTCCTCAGTCAAAAAATTATAATAAAAAGTCCCCCAGGAGCCATCTTACTCCTTATATAGTCTGTATCCATGTAAAAAACGCATGTATTCGGCGTGCGGGTCACCTGCGTTCCACCTGTGATTGGTCAAATTCAGTGTGACGTATTTCCGTTTTCGGATCTTTGGGCGGATGTTTACGAATTTTCATTTCGTTTTTATTATCGTTCGGATCTCCGATTCGACTGTCATAGCGGCAATTCCTCATTTGAACATGAAAGCGTTCGGATCTTAACTTGCAAATATTCGAACAGCCGATTCGAACGAAAAATCAGAAAAAATAAAAAAAAGTAAAAAATCGAAAAAATACATATAAATAAAAATATACTGTACAGCATATAGCCTGAAACTATAATGACAACTGGTCGGAACTAATAACAGTTACCTCCAATGGTCGAGATGGAGACTACATCATTGGATGATCGATAATCAACACAAACACAATGAAAATCTATATAAATATACAACCCAGGTGATATAGCAGGGATAAACATTGAACCTACAAAAATAGGCTCTGTCTGTTAATAACATGCGACTGGAACCAGTCTTCAAATTATCAGAAGAAAAGTATAAAAACATAAATTACAAAAAACAGATAGAATCATAAAAAATGGCAGACTTCGAAGTCTACATTCATTCCTCTCGGGGCCATAGTGTCTAAAACAAAACCATCTCATCTCTGTCTTAATTAATTTCTCAATTAAATTATCTCCTCGCCAATTCTTTCTCACTTTTTCAATTGCCCAGAATTTAATTCCTCTTGGATTACATTGATGGTTGTCTCTAAAATGTACTGAAACATTATGTTTTTCATATCCTCTCGTAATATTACATAAATGTTCATTAATTCTGATGTAGAGAGCTCTCGAGGTCTGACCTACGTACTGTAATCCACATGGACATTCCAGCACGTATATCACATGGGTGGACAAACAGGTAATAAGTTCTTTAATTTTATATTGTGTTTTTTCCGAAGATTCAAAGTTCTTAATTAGTCTTTTATTGTTACCAGTTTTTCTGCATGAGATGCAATGTCCACATCCATAAAAGCCTGGGAGTAGGCCAAACAGATTCTTATCTCTTTTAGCTTTATCATCTCTCTGATGGTTGTGAACCAAATCCATTTTAATTGATTTATTACCTCTATAGATAATTCGAGGTTTCTCCGGTAAGATTTTACTAAGAATGGGGTCTCTTTTTAGAATAGGCCAATATTTTACTATTGATTTTCTAATTTTCCTATTGTTGATGTATAGTCCAGGATGAGAGGAACATCTTCTCCTAAGTCCTCTCGTTATCAGGAGAGGTTCTATCCATCCTATCCTGAATCTCGGGGTGTTATTCAAAGTATCCTCTCTATAGCCCTTTTCTTTAAAATCCTCAATCAGCTTCTCTGATTGAATGAGAAACTGCTCAGTATCAGTGCAATTTCTCATAACTCGCAACATCTGACTTTTCGTATCGCCTTTAACCAGGGTGAATAATGGTCACTTTCAATGGGTATATAACTATTTACATTAACCTCTTTAAAATAGGTCTTGGTCTTAATAATTCCCCCTTCTACATAGATATTGAGGTCTAAAAAATTGACCTTCTGATAATTTGAAGACTGGTTCCAGTCGCATGTTATTAACAGACAGAGCCTATTTTTGTAGGTTCAATGTTTATCCCTGCTATATCACCTGGGTGTATATTTATATAGATTTTCATTGTGTTTGTGTTGATTATCGATCATCCAATGATGTAGTCTCCATCTCGACCATTGGAGGTAACTGTTATTAGTTCCGACCAGTTGTCATTATAGTTTCAGGCTATATGTTGTACAGTATATTTTTTATATGTATTTTTTTCGATTTTTTACTTTTTTATTTTTTCTGATTTTTCGTTCGAATCGGCTGTTCGAATATTTGCAAGTTAAGATCCGAACGCTTTCATGTTCAAATGAGGAATTGCCGCTATGACAGTCGAATCGGAGATCCGAACGATAATAAAAACGAAATGAAAATTCGTAAACATCCGCCCAAAGATCCGAAAACGGAAATACGTCACACTGAATTTGACCAATCACAGGTGGAACGCAGGTGACCCGCACGCCGAATACATGCGGTTTTTTACATGGATACAGACTATATAAGGAGTAAGATGGCTCCTGGGGGACTTTTTATTATAATTTTTTGACTGAGGAAGCCTGCAGTAGCAGGTGAAACGCGTCTCGCACTTTTTATACACCTCCTTTGGTGTTTTGTCCTTTAATAAATTTTTATTGTTTTACATTTTGGCCATTTTCATTTATTAATTTTATTTTTATTTTTATTTTAATTTTTGCCATTACCTCTCTATTTGCTACATCTCTGTGCATTGGGTTGAACTGTTCTACGGCGGAGCTGTGTTCCAGCGGAAATCCAGTACCGAGGATGGACCCCCTCTGATTAGCGGTCCCAGGCGCTTATACAGAGCCACTTTCAATAGAGGCTCTGTAACACGTGAGTGTAACCCTCTCTGGATTTTTTATTCTCAATTAATTTACAGTACTACACTATTATCGATTCCTTTCTCGAGATCATAAGTATACCTCCGGTCCAAAGCTACTATCAAGCCTGTAAGAATAAGGATTGTGAATCTCTTTTCCTGAATCTCTTTTCCTGCTGATGGGTGGAGCCCCCAGAAGAGGCTTAAAGGCATACATTTGGAGTCTTGCAGACTCCCTGTTTGTGAGTGGAAAATCTTATTTTTTTCTGATTTTTTTGGTGTACACTGATACTATGCAATGAGATTCTCTTTTTGTCTCTTTTAGAAGTCGATGCCATTTAACAGATTTATTATTCCACTGAAAGAAATAAGAACAAGGGAAAGAAAGAAAAATAGACCTTCCTTTTGTCTTGTCTTCTCATTTATATATATTGAGATACATGTGATCTTTGTTTAACCTTTAGCGCTCCTATTTCACTGTATAGTGATTTCTCTCTAGATTCTCATTATCAATATGTCAAGTCACTGAAGCAAAACCTTCAGAGAGCTTATGAATTATCTATTCAGTCTGCTGCTAAGTTGAATGAACAAAACAAGAGGCGCTATGATGCCAAAGTAAAATATAGAGAGATACAGCCCGGGGATAAAGTTCTTCTCCGGAATCTAGGGGTGCCTGGGAAACATAAGCTTGCAGATAGATGGAAAGACATTCTGTTTGAAGTGGTCGCCAAGTTGCCAGGACTAACTGTATACAAGATCAAGGGACCAGAAGGTCGTATCAAGGCATGGCACAGGAACCATCTGCTGCCAGTGTTATACTCCCAAGAAGAGTTCCAGAAAGGAAATGAAGAGAGTGAGAATATATCCGCACCACCTGTAAGGGGCATGGAGGAGACAGTGCAAGACTGTAATGTGGAGAGAGCTAAAGAAAAGACCCTAGAATCCACTGACCACAGTGACGAGTGGTGGATGGTACAAGACACTTCTCAGCAGCCACCTCCCTCTCCTCCCATAGCCTCTTCTACATTGGATCCAAACAGCCCTAGTTTTGTGCCTGGGACCCCTGAAAGAGACTCTTGTATCATGGGAAAGCCAGGGCCTCAAGCCTCTGGTGACCTCCCCAACCCAATGGCAGGAGCCGAAGATTCCCAGGCACACTATGGACTTCCTCAGAGAGAATTGAGACAGGGCACTAGAGCGAAACAACCTCCCAGGGTTCTTACTTACGATCACGTTGGAGAACCTAGCTATGTCCCAGTGCCTCAGCTACACTGTAAAGTTGTTGATTTCCTGTATGCTTTTGCAGAAATGATGAATATGGGAACTCCTGTTTATTAGAGCAGACTTCAAGATAGTTGACAATTGTCTAGATAGGACTGTTATGCAGGACTGTCATGCAGAAATATATATGTTGCCGTTTTTTTTTTTTGTGTGTGTTTTTGCACCTGGCTGGTCTTGCCAGTGGAAGGCAAGGAATTTTTTTTTTCGAGGGGGAGAATGTAGTCCTGTGTTTAATTTGGCTCTGAGGACTGCAGCTGTTATGCCTCTAGGGGGAGCCAGAGGACAATGTATGGGAACATACTTTATTGGCCTCATGGACCACACCTCCCAGAATGCCCTTACAGGAAAAAGGAAGGACCCAAGCTAAAAGAAACAGGAAGTAAAAAGCATGCATGCAGCGTGGGCAGAACAAAGTGAGCAAAGAGAGTGAGCAGTCAGATAAGAGAGATTTTCCAGGATCTGTGCAAGCTGGAGCACAGAGAATCAGCAGCATCCAGTGCTGGAGAGTGTACCTTGGTCTGCTGTATATTGTGCTGGACTGTTCAGGAGGCAAGTGTGTTTGAAGAGGGGCCCTGTGTTAAGGAGGCCGCAGGCAGAGGGATTTGCTGGCGGCATTGACTTCAGGTAGAGGAGATTCTGCATACTGCGTGGGGAAGAATTGATCCAAAGGCTGCAGATTGCTACAACGTTCAAGAGGCCTTCCTGGGACTGTGAGCAACTGAAGTTGTGCGGTAACGAGCATCTTTTCTCTCTGTCTCGCTGACAGCATTCTATCCATCTTTACACTAACTAAGAATCACACAGCTGCTGAGCGGATTTTACCCACAGCCTTTCCTGTACTGGCAGCTACGTTATGCTAAAAGGGCCCCATCTCTTATGTGCACCAACTGGTACCCATCATCGCTGTCATTAGGACGAAGATCAGGGTGGTTCCAGGTTGTTTGGGAGGGTCCTGGGCTGGGAGGTTAGAGAGCAGTTGGTGTGTCTAGTTAGCTACTGTATTACCTGAAATCCTTTTATGCTGCCACTTGCATTTCAATACAAGTTTATATTGTTTATTGTACCACTGTGTAGTTGTTATTATTAGGTTCCTGCCTGGGCAAACAGTCCATGCCATGGATGCCCAGACAGGTGGAGGCACTGCCAACACTATGTATCCTTATTCCCAAAATGCGGAAACTCAGGACCAACAGGTAAAGCAAGAAGGTGTAACCCAGCTGGAGGGTGCCAGCGGGGGCGGCCCCCAGCGGCAAAAGAGCGTTACAAGTGTTTGAATTTAAGCAGGCATGGGATAGGCATAAGGCTATCCTAAACAAAAGATAAATCCAGGTAAAGTATCCATGTAATTGGGCAGACTAGATGGGCCGAAAGGTTCTTATCTGCTGACATTTTCTATGTTTCTATGAACTGCGCACGCACAACGCACGTGGCACCGGAAGCAATTTAGGCAAGAATGTAAAACTGCTAGAAAGGACGTGCAGAGTGCACCACGTCCGCGTAGCGTTGTGTGCGTGTGATGAAATGAAGTCAGACGGACCGCATTTGCAACGTCCAGCACCTTGACGCAAAAAATGGCTTTTCATATCATGTATAAATTTTAATCATTTTTCATATTAATTTTATTTCCCATAGTTGCCTTTTTTTCCAACGTCCGTCAAGAAAAACGGATCGTGGGGTCTCTGCAGTGTCCTCCGTCAGTACGTCCGTCCGTTGTGCACGGACGCACAGTGCGCTCAGACTGCGTTCTTCTGACATTAGCCTAAATAGGAAGGGAAAATAAGGCCGGAACACTGCACATTGGGCAACACTACGTCGCCAGGCAGAGCGCAAGGTGCTACGGACTCCTCCAAAGAGCGTAGCACCGGTATTGCAGGTGGGCTACTTTTCCGTGGTCCACCCTGTAGTTCCAAAACATCTGAAGGGCCAAGGTACCTGACCTCAGCCGTACATGATCCTTTCGCTGGCCCACGATTCTTTCATCTTCCCAGTTGGCCTGTGCATCAAGGTGGTTACGACCCACCAGTTCCCCAACGGCCAGTCCTGCCCTATTCAACATGTCCCTTCCGTGGTATCTTTTTAAGTTTGTCAGAGCACAGAATGATATCTATATATCTGTGAACTTACTCCTCTATGTGCACCAACTGATGAGAGTGAGTGGTATGTTGGCTCCTATGGGATTTTTTAATCGTTCTGAGTTTATACGTCCTGCAAGTAAACATTTCCTGTTTTTTTCCCATTCTCCCTTACCGATATTGCACAATGTGCATTATTACATTTTTCCCCTTTATTTTGGTGAGCTTAATAATTATATGATTATCATCTATGCCAAATAATACTCCATATGGTGAGACTAATGGGATTTACTTTTTCATAACTGACCTACTTTTCTGCAAACAAAATTGCTTTTATAGCCTTGGGCGGTGAATTCTGATCAGAGAAGCAGATAGCTAAGGTAGGCCTTTATTGGCTTGCATTCATTCTAATGATATTTTTGAACATGCGAGGGAGAGCCTTCGCTCAAGCTTGTGGTCGAGCAGCGTGAAATGGCATCGAAGTGCGCCGCTAAATTAACCGCTTGCGCTGAAAGTACACTAAAGGAAACTTACCAGGAGCTCTAAATTTCAATTAGCTTTAAAAATTGTTGTCTCCACTGCTGCATTACCTTTTACAGGTTTCAAACACAAAAGAGCCGTATTTCAGACTATATATATATACATTAGGGGTCACAAAAAGAAGAAACCTTGGTGCAATATTTAAAGGGACACTCTATGGTTAAAGGGGGGGGGGTTCCTGTGCTGGGCGGAAGGGTTAAACATTCAACACCCTTGTAGATTTGCAAAAACAATGAACTAATCGCCAGATAAACTTAGTGATGAACTTGTTTATTTTGATGTTAAAAGCAATTGTCAAATTACTGCCTCCATGTCTGTGTTAAATCATTGCTTTGAACTTACCTTAAATCCAGTGCTTGGCTCCCTCAGCACGGGTCCGGCAAGACATGATGCCAGCTTCCTGCATGGTGTCATGGTCCGAGGTGTCATGTGACCGCTTGGAGGCAGGACGCTCAGTGGCTCTCAGTGCCGAGCACATTGAGAGACAATGTTGGGTGCTGGATCCCGAAATCCTGGAAATTGAGATCAGCGCTCAGGTTCTGGGTGACACTAATCCACTGCACTTGGAGGGCTGAATCAGCCCCTGAGTCTACCCTCCAGAAGAGGGAAAGATGTGACAACCCTCAGGTCACTGTAACCATTTAGAGTGCCCCTTTAAGGACTACAGATAGGTGTAGAATAGTGCTAATAACAAATGCCATATTTCGTTGCAAAGTTAAACAAGAAATGCTTCACCATGACTACTTGAAATGAAGTGCAACTGTCATGCCCAACAAAAGCTGGACTCATTTGACAGTGAATCACTCTGGGTACGTATATGTTAGCATTCTTTGCTGAAACATATATGGGAAAATATAGAGTAATCTTTTGTAAGCATCTTGCCGTCAGTCAGCTATGAGTGGAAGGATTGTCCTGTAGGACAGCCCTCCACAGATTGATTGCTGATGCCCCGGCTGGTGACTCAGTGGGCCTGTATCACAGTTGAGGGCATGTTATGTAGCGCTGGGTGACAGCCCTCATTAGATGATGCCCGCGAAGGATGTTGATGATGGTGTGTGAAACTTGGGTACGTGTGGCCTGCAACATGTCATTAAAGGGACATGCACGCGTCTGAGTGTGAAACATAACTATTAGGTACAAGAAAAAAGTAATGAGTTGTCCACAACGTTTGTCAGCCTTGCAACAAAAATTGTAAAGGTAAAGAGATACAATCTCACAATGTATTGTTAGGGGGTAACCCAGATTTGAATGAAAACGTGGGGGTGTGAGATTGTAAATTACGGGATATATAGTAGAATGTATGATTACTAAAACGTAACCTTTATTCTTATTACTAAAAAAACAAATCACTTGGCAGTATAAGTGCATAAGTTCAATGTTGCTCAAAACATACAGGGTGATTCAGAGAGAGAGGTGAAAGCAGGAGAATGACTGGAGAATGGAAATTCTAGGTCAAAATAGTGAATTTCCTAGGAATAGCTAAAAAACGCACTGAGCATGTGCGATTGAGTTGCTCCTCCTCCCTCCTGCACTATGATCTGAGGGGAGGGCGGGGCTGAACTTTCACCTTCAGCTACTGCAGAGACAGGGAAGGAAAGAAATTCATACACACAGGGAGAAAAAAAGACAGCAGAGAGAGGGACAAATAAAGAAAAGCACAGAGACACAGCAAGAATAGGTAAAGGGACACAAAACTATACTGTGACAACTCGGAACTTTATAAACACATTTGAAAATCAGTTACCTACACATTGCTCTGCAAACCTGTAAGCCAGTGATTCCCAACCCTTGTCCTTAAGTACCCTTAACAGGCCAGGCTTTAAAGGGACATGCATGCTTTGCTAGTGTGCTTTTAAAAAGATGCTATGCCTTTCAAATGAGTCAGTAGTTCCATTCAGCAGGCATAAAAAGCAAGTAAATGTGATATTTTTTTCCTATTTACCTGCTTTTCTTTCTTGGCGTTTTCCACGCCCACCTGAGGAGGCAATTTAAGCTAACCAATCAGTGCCTATACCTAGGGAGAGCTAAAAAACACACTGAGCATGTGCGTCTGACTTGCTCCTCCTCGCTCCTGCACTGTGAGGGAAGGGCGGGTCTGACCTTTCACCCCCAGATACTGCAGAGACAGAGAAGGAAAGAAATTCATACACACAGGGACAAAAAAGACATCAGAGAGGGGGACAACAAAGAAAAGCAAGGAGACACAGCAAGAAAAGGTAAAGAGAGAAAGACTGCAAGATAAAGCAGAGGGCAAAAGGTGCAGTGAAAGAGCGAGCAAGAAAGGTGCAGTGCGCTGCAAGAGAAAGAGCGAGAGAGAGACAGCAAGAAAAAGTGTGAGAGAGTTTGAGTGAGACAGTGAGTATGTACAATTCAAAATAGAATATCCTGCACATTGTTAAATAAGAAAAGGGGGGTGCTCATCCAATAAGGACTCCTCTAATGTCCTCAATATATATATATCATAATATCACAACAATCGAGATGGCACAAGCAAAGGGTAAGAAATACTCAGGATATTATAAAAATATTCCTTTATTTAATATAAAAATGTCAATAAGAAGAATAATGAAACCGTAGCATAATATCATACAGTACATGTGGTTGCAACAAGGGTATTAACCACAAATATCAAAGCGGCCGTTCGGACAATATCAGTAACAGCAATCGCTTCTAAACACAAGTAACAAAAATCACATATAAGCAGAAGTGACCAGACACATATGGACCATTAGACTATAGCAACAACAAAAAGAGGCAAAAAGCAGCCAAATCATAAAGGGGGATCAGAACAAATCAATTCTCAGTAGCCGGGGCAAAGTTCCCAATGTTTCGGCGAGCATTTGCCTTTCTCAAGGGATAGGAGTGGTAAGCGTCTAGTGCTCACAGGAAGCAGTGATACGCTTCACTCCTCGATTCCATTCGATTGATTGACTTGTAGTTTTTGTTAAGAACTGTGAATAGAAATTTGGTCTCAGTACTGCAGCCACAGAAATCAACCGGTCACGCATCTAGAGGAGATGGACTAAGGTCCAACTGGGGGTGGGGGGGATAGACACAACTTCAGGGGACCCCCCCCTGTTGACGGGCCCCTGAATGCATTATGGACTGTACTGCCCTGATGGTGACCCTGGTCCTGCTCACAACTCTTCATTGAGGGATTTGTAATGGCAAAATCACTTAAAGGAACACTCCAATCAAAAATCCCCCCCCCCGTTTTTTTCCATTAAACTATCCCTATTCCCTTAATAAATAGGTATGGATTTTTTTTTTCTTTCTTTCAACTGTAATACTTACCCTAAAATCCACTTGATTCCAACGGCGTCTCCCGTCTCTCTCTATACTCACCTCCCTCCTCTTCCACTCCCGTCCTTCTTGCTTTCACTTGCCTTCTGGTTTACCTGAGAAGCGCGCATGCGCGCCTCTCACGTAAGCCAGCCAATCAGCAGGCTTCTTCCCGGCTCCATCTGCTGAGGATTAGTGTTGCGCGCAAGAGGATGTGCTCAACACTAATCCTCAAGCTGCCGCCAGCTACTGCAGCGAGTTGGAGACGTCATCGCGCTGAAAGCGTGATGACGTCTCCTACTCGGCAATAGTCGGCAGAAGCGGGAAATCTGAATCCCGCTCTGCTGACTGACAGCTGGGAGGGCGGAGTAAAGTTCTCTGCGTCTCTCAGCTGTTTTCAGCGTTTTCAGCCGATTGGCTGAGCGGAGGGAGGGGGGACAAGCAGGGGAATACTCAGGGCATCATGACCACCTAAAAAAGCTTAGGTGGTCATGTTGCCTAGAGTATCCCTTTAACATCATGTTTTGAGATCTGGTAATTTTTTTTTTAAACAGGTTTAATCAGTAGAATTACAGTGACTCCGCATCACACGTTATTCTATATCTCCCACTACTTTTCTGCATCCTATGTAAAAGGGATGCTTGACCTTGGCACCCCTAGATGTTTTGAAACTACATCTCCCATGATAGCCACTCATAGGGTGGACAGAGCTTTCTGGGAAATGTAGTTCCAAAACATCTGGAGGGCCGAGGTTGCACACCCCTTCTATGCAAAGTATATGACTCATGTACAGTAACATACATGTCTAATAAAGGTCCGTGTTGGTTTTAACTTTTTTGACATAGATAGGAGTATATAATTATTGCAACGCATATAATTTCTAACCTACCTACCGCTGGGCAGAGTTGGGACGGGACATGGTTCTCCAGTTGTCATTTTTCCCATCACCTCCAGTCAGTGTCTGAATACTAACTGGAGTGAAGGGAAAGCCCAAGAACAGCTGGAGAGCTATATTTCCGGTAGGTTGGCTCCAGTTAGTTGTGAATTATGTTATTTTTCTCTGTGTCTTGCCATATGAAATATTATTGACATTATAAATATGATTATACATATATATTTGTATTTATTTATTTGCAGTTCTGCAATCAACAAGCACTGGGAAGCAGAACTGGCCACACTAAAAGGAAACAATGCCAAGCTGACCGCAGCCTTGCTGGAGTCTACTGCCAATGTGAAACAATGGAAACAACAGCTTGCTGCATATCAGGAGGAAGCAGAACGTCTACACAAACGGGTAGGGACCCTCGTCTCGCATGGGCTTCGAATCCCGATGTTTCCAAGCATTTGCAAACACGCGGCAGCCAATTTGTGTTTTATTGCATAGTGCAGGAAAACGTGATTTAATGAACATGTTCTGTCCTTAGTAACGGAGGAAAAGAGGCCCCGGACCGAGTGTACAGCACTTGGGCGTCCGAGCAAACCTCTTAACCTTAATGACGTAGATTTGTTGGACTCATTGCTGTTCACTGCTCAGAGGTTCATGAAAACAAGACAAAGAACAACAGTAAATTGTATAATGAATCCCAGAGGCACGCATAAATGAGTTTTACAGTTTAAGTGCATTTATTTTTATATGTACGCAAATTCGGATGAAATTATTGTAATTGTTACTTTCACCCAAGCACGAATAAAGAAATCGCTGTGTGACCCCACTGCCTGGAAACAAGATTAAAGGCATATACATGCCTAGAAATATTGTCTTTAAATTGAGATTTAAACACTTTTATACCTATAGACAAACTAGAATAAATCCCAAAACGTTTCAAAAATGTGTAAAAAACGTTTATTTTCTTGCTTTAAACTCTGTCATTTCATCTTCTCCGGCGACGCCCCTCACTTAGGGGGGTGTTTCTTCAGCAACTTCCTGAATATTCCACCTCCCCACCGCCCAGTACTCCACCCACTATTGCACCCATCAAACCTTCACATGAACTACGTTTCTTGCTCCATCTTGCCCACAGCCCCCCCCATGCACCCCAATACTTCACATACTCAGCTATTACCTAGTGTGTCACCCCTCTCCTCTTAGATTGTAAGCTCTTGGGCAGGGTCCTTTCTCCTACTGTTCTGTGTGTTTAACGTGTATGGACATTTGTTATTCCGCTTCTCCCATTGTACAGCGCTAGAGAACTTGCTAGCGCTTTATAAATACCTGTGACTGTATGATCTAACACAAGCTGTGCAGCTCAGGACCTCAGACTGGGGAAACCGAGGAACTGAATATTGGCATTTCTGCAACTGAGAAAGCAAAACACACTCATCTGCTGACTCACTCAGACTCACTCACCCACTGACACGCTCACTTGTGCTCTTTCATGGTTTACATACTCACTGTCGTGCTCAAACTCCCTCACACAGTCACTCTGTCTCACACGCTTTCTTGTGCGGTCTCTTGTGTGCGCGCTCTCTCACTGCACCTTTTGTTGGTGGTCCTCTGCTTTATCTTGCTGTCTTTCTCTCTTTACTGTTTATTGCTGTGCCTCTGTGCTTTTCTTTGCTGCCCCTCTCTCTGCTGTCTCTGTGCTTTTCTTTGCTGCCCCTCTCTCTGCTGTCTCTGTGGTTTTCTTTGTTGTCCCTCTCTCTGCTGTCTCTTTCTCCCTGTGTGCAACTGTGCATGGATTTCTTTCCTTCCCTGTCTCTGAAGTAGTTGGGGGTGAAAGTTCAGCCCCGCCCTCCCCAAAGCTCACATTGCAGGAGGGAGGTGGAGCAACCCAGTTGCACATGCTCAGTGCATTTTTTTTATCTATACCAAAGTATGCACACTGATTGGTTAGCTTAAAGTGCCTCCTCAGGTGGGCATGGAAAACGCCAAGAAAGAAAAGCAGGTAAATATGAAAGAATATCATATTTACTTGCTTTTTAAGTCTGCTGAATGACACTACTGACTCATTCAAAAGGCATAGCATGTTTTTAAAAGCACATTAGCAAAGCATGCTTGTCCCTTTCATCCCCAGCTACTACAGAGACAGGAAAGGAAAGAAATTCATACAAACAGGAAGAAAAAGAGACCGCAGAGAGAGAGAGGCAACAAAGAAAAGCAGTGTATGAGCGAGTCTGTGTGTGATGATTCAGTGGGTGAATGTGTGTGCGAGCGAGCGTGAGTTTGTGGGCGAGTGAATGTGTCTTGCTTTCACTGTTTGTAGAGATGCTAATATTCAGTTCCTCAGTTTCCTCAGTCTGAGGTCCTGACCATGCACAGGGTTTCACGTGCACAGCTTGTGCTAGTTCATGTGAAGCTTTGATGGGTGGAGTAGTGGACGGGGAGGAGGCGGAGAATATACAGGAAGTGGGAGCTGAAGAAACACCCCTAGCTGAGGGACACGGCCAGAGAAGATGAAATTAAGCATTTAAAGCAAGAAAATTTAAAAAATTACACATTTTTGAAACTTTTATTGATTTATTCTAGTTTTTCTATAGGTATAAAAATATAATAGGTAAAAAAGGTATAATAAATGTCACTTCAAAATTTTCTTTTCTAGACATGCATATCCCTATAAGTGTGACTAAGCACCATAGTTCCAAGTTGCCAAGGTTCCCCATCACTGCTATATACTATACCTTTAATGATATATAATTGCTTGTTAAAGACTAGTATAATTTCTATTTATTTCCGTTTGATGAATTCTATGAAGGGCTAATATACAACCGCTACCAGGTTTTAAAATCAAGAGGACTCCACATTATACATCTCACATGGTCCCAGAGACAAGTAGATTTCCTAGCTGTACTGTAGGTCACAAGTGAAATCTATGCTCTGCATCAGGGATGTGCCGTCAGGGGCGTTAGGTGAGGCAGGACCTCACCTGCCATTCAGTGGGCTCACCTGCCAAATCACTAGTTAATGAATAATAAAATAAAAACGTTAACAAACTCACATGCTCCATGCTCCCTCGCTGTCCGTCTCTGATGCTGCGCATTACTTCTTCACAGCAGCGGCAGCCTGCCCTCCCAGAGCCTACGCAATTTGCGCAGCTGAATGCTATGCTAAGCGCGTAAGCTCAAGCTGGCCAGGAGATTCAGAAGTCTGCAGCTTGAGTCTGGCGCTACTACTTCCTGAATCTACGCTCTTCGGTGCCTCAGAGAGGCACTGAACGCAATGGAATAGCTTGGACCAATGGGAAAGCACCATTGGTCTCAAGCCATTCAAAAAACGGCAGGCAGGCCTCCCATGCAGTGATTGACATAGGACATTCCTGTGACTGTCCTCCTCAGTCATGGGGCTGGGGGTGTGTGGCCTCATGTCTGAGAGAGTGTGGTCACCACACGTTTGACTCGGCTGCCTGGAGGACAACGCAGATATGGGGAGCACTGAGAGCAGCCAGATCCTGGGGAGTACTGAGAGCAGCCAGTTCCTGGTACGTAATGAGCGCAGCCAGATCCTGGGGAGCACTGAGAGCAGCCAGTTCATGGGGACCACAGAGCAGCCAGATCCTGGCGAGCACAGAGCAGCCAGATCCTGGGGAGCACTGTGAGCAGCCAGATCTTGGTGAGCACTAAGAACAGCCAGTTCTTGGTAAGCACTGAGAGCAGCCAGATCCTGGGGAACACTGAGAGTAACCAGATGCTGGGGAGCACTGACAGCAACCAGATCCTGGGGTGCACTGAGAGCAGACAGTTCCTGGGGAGCACTGAACAGCGAGATCCTGGGGAGCACTGAACAGCAAGATCCTGGGGAGCACTTGGAGCAGCCAAATCCTGGGGAGCACTGTGAGCAGCCAGATCCTGGGGAGCACAGTGAGCAGGCACATCCTGGGGTGCACTGAGAGCAGCCAGTTCCTAGGGAGGAATAAGAGCAGCCAGTTCCTGGGGAGCACTGAGAGCAGCCAGATCCTGGGGAGCACTGAGAGCAGCCAGATCCTGGGGAGCGCTGAGAGCAGCCAGATCCTGGGGAGCGCTGAGAGCAGCCAGATCCTGGGGAGCACTGAACCTGAGCCTATGTAATTTGTGTATATCTAGCTCTGATACTAGCCAGTGCCTCACCAGCCACTGACCTCACCGCACGTCCCTGCTCTGCATTGGAGGCTATTAAAAAGGCATTAGTGCGGTTTAGTTCTTATATTGACTTCAATACCATCAGTATTACTGCATCATATTGATTATCCCATAACATCACTCCACGGCTGCATGACTGTACTCGTGAGAACAGCCTAAACCATATAATTATTGGTTAAGGTCCCTGAAAGGTAATGGGAAAATGCTTCAATTCCTTAGATTAGATTTATAGTAATTATAATCCATGCCAAATAAAAAAAATAAAAAAAAAAACAGAAAACATACTAAAACCTCAATTATAAATATGTAATGAAAATTATATCTAAGGGAAATTGACGATGAAATACGGTGCAGTTCGATGCAGTTTGGCATTTCATTTGAGAGGTTTAAACAGGAGAATCCCAGAGGATTCAATGTAAAAAACATACAGGGTTATTCAAAGAGCTCCGAATTGCTTGAGAAAGGTAACCGAACACTGAAAATCAGCGTTCGGTTACCTTTCCTGGCCATTCGGCTATCCAGAGAGCAGGCAATTCGCCAAATCCTAGCGAATTACCTGAACATACGGTGCCTGTTCGGTGCCTGTTCGAAGACAGTGAAATCCCCATGAAAAAGCACTGCTTCAGCTATTCAGAGAACACAAACCAGCAGTGAAAGGTTCCCGAAATGCTCTGCCATTCGGTGGTTTAATTCGGCAAGTTTATTCAGGAGATTCCCATAGGCTTCAATGTTAAAAATATTCCCGTTTTAATTCAATATCTAATAAACCGTTCATTATAAAATTCTGCAGTAAAGAGTCTCTTTATTTATAGATTTTTTAGGATATTTTAAGCATTTGTCTTAATTTTTTTTTTAAAGTCCGATTTTTTTAAATATTTTTTTTTTTAACCCTTTCAATGCGGTGGACGCGCTCAGCGCGTCCACCCGCATTGCTACTTCGCTGCGGAGGACGCGCTGAGCGCGTCCTCCCTTTGCAGCCTCGATCAGCCGGTATCCCGGCTGATCGCGCGGTCCCCCGGTGCGGGCTGACATCATCGATGTCAGCCCAGCCTCCGGGACCCCGGCGGACACGATAGGCGTCATCGCGCATGCGCGATGACGTCTATTTCAGGCACCCCCCCCCGCCATTGCAGGGAAGGTGCCTGAAGGGGAGGGGGGCGAGGTCCTTCGGACCTCTCCCCCTCCCCGCGGGCCAGCGATTACAGACAGGCACCGCCTGGAAGGGCACAGCCTGCCCTTCCAAGCGGCGGCTGTCTTTAACCCCTAGGGGGCTGGGTCGCGATATGGCGCTAACATGCGCCGTATCGCAGTCCCCTCCCGGAGCTGGCCGACATCTTGGATGTCGGCCAAGCTTCCGGGATATCCCCCTAATGACTGGCGTCATCGCGCAGAGCGCGATGGTGCCAGTTTTGAAATTAACCCCTTGCTGCCACCTATAGTGGAGATAGGGTGTTCATTGGAACCCCCTATCTCCCGATCTGTGATAGCTAGGGGTTAATGTTTACTATCATTGGAACGGCCAGAGCGTGGCCTTTCCAATGATATCAAACATGACCATGTAAAATGTAAAAAAAAAAAATTCAAATAAAAATAAAATTAAAAAAAAAAAAAAAAAAAAATTTTTGTTTTATTAGTGCAACAATATTGTTCCCATTTCAATTATAATGTGAACAATGATGCTGCACTAACGATTTTTTCTATGGGGGCGTTTGCTAAAAAACACGTAATTTTCCCCAAAAAAAGTAACGATTCCTCATTTCTAATTTTTTTAACAAGCGCACCCCATAGAAAATATAACCGCAAACCGATCGCATTGTTAAAATGTGAAAAAAAAACACTTTACACATTGTAAATTATTGAAAATTCTAATTTTATTGCATTTTTTGTTATAATATACAGACATGACATAACGTATACATATATTAATGTCATATTATGAATCTGCACAGTCTGCCGGAAAGAACGATATAAAATATGTCTGGGTCATATATTAAAATAAGGCTTCAAAACACGTTTAAACATGATGAGCGAAACCGGTAAAAATGACCTCAGCACAGAGGTGTGAAAAGGCTCGGCAGCGAAAGGGTTAAAGTTTTCTTCTTTTTTCTGTAACAGCCCTCTTTATTATCATTCCCTGGACCTCATATGTAAATTTCAGACATTTTCGCTCAGTAGTTTCTTTGCAAACAGCGTTTCACTTTCACACATCCATACAAACTGTTTTGCTAATTTATTCACTGCCTCGTCTGCTGTGTCTAAGGCTGTGATCAGCTCCTGTTCGGGTTTTTCTGTGGTTTTCGGCAGGTTAATCCAGATGTTTTTGAGGGTTTTCGGCGTGCATTCGCTGGGTTTTGCGGTGAGTTTTCGTCGGGTTTGCGGCAGCTTTTCCCTGCAATTTGGGGACCCTGTGGTGCTTGCTGAATACACTGCAGGGTCACCGAAATGGGATCGGCAAAACAAACCGAATTGAAGAGAACGAAAAGTGTGGTGACTTTTCGAATCTCTTTGAATAACCCTGATAATATCTTAAATTTTTTGTAATAGACCGTTTTCTTGTTTTTAGTTTCATTACAAAACCTTTTTATTAATTTTTTGGAATACCTTTTTGTATTTTTTAGACAAAATTTTGGTTTCCCAAATTTTTAAAAAGTCTTTTTTTAAAAAAAAATAATCTGTAAACAGACCTTTTTGTTATATTTTAAAGGGCCTTTTTATTATTTAGAGAGACATTTTAGTACATTTTATTGGTTTAAACACCTATTAGAAGAATAGGAGAGTTTCGTTTTTTGTGGCAGCTTTGATGCTTTTCAGTGCTCTTCGTTCTACAACTTTTTCGTGGGGCTTCGGTCACTCTATCTTCATCGCACTAGAGGGACCATACACTAAGGCTAGGGTCAGACGAGCGCAGTGCGAACGCGCGTGCAGGCGCACTTAATTACGGCCGCACTAGCAGCAAATGCCGGGCAATGACGGCCAATATACGAAGTACGGTCGCACAAAAGTCCGGCTGCGCAACGCAAGTGGAAAACGAACGCATTTTGTCGAGAACGTAAAACCTCTAGTACGGTTGTACAGAGTGCGCTGCGTCCGCTAGAGGCGTGTGTGCGTGAATTGGAGATGTCAGACACTGCTAATGTCCGGCCAACATAACGTCCAGATGCACAAAGGGTTTTATTGATGATCCGTACAAAATCACGGATGCAAATGCGCATCGTATGACCGCTATCGCGTACTCCGTGAAAAAATGCGTCCATTCGTTCGAACGCACTTTTTCACAGACAACGCGAAAATGCGTTCGTCTGACCCTAGCCTAATAGTGAATTTGCCTAATGGGAAGTGAAAAAGCACGGTCATTTCCCTGAAATTTCCGTGCTTAGTGAATAAACCCTATAATGTTTTGACCTTTTGTTTCAGCTCTGGCAGATTGGCCATCAGTTTCCTCATATCATTAATACAAAAAAATGAAATGTTATTTATTTACTTTTCCATTAACACCTTAACTCCTTCCCTGCGGAGGACGTGTGGGGAACGTCCTCATTGACTCCCGCTATATGCGGAGGACATTCCCCACACGTCACTCGCAAGCGGGAGCCCAGGCGGAGATACTCACCTCTCTGTCCGGGGTCCCGTGCTGTTCTGGCTTCGGGGAAGCCAGGTGCTGAAGATAGGCCGGCCCCCGACGTCTGACGTCATCGCGCCATGTGCGATGATGTCATTTCCAGGCGACAACCCGGCAATGCCGGGAGATCGCCTGAAAGGGAGGGTGGGATCCTTTTGGATCCCTCTCCCTCCCGATCTGGAGGGTTTACAGTAAAAAAAAGGCACCGCTTTGAAGGGCAGTGTCTGCCCATTAAAGCGGTGCCTCTTTTTAACCCCTTACGTGCCAGATCACGATCCAGTGCCGTTCGGCGCCAGATCGCAATCTAGCACCGTGGGGGCCGCCATCTTGGATGGAGGCTCCACCTCCGGGTTCCCCCTTGCCTCCTGACATATCGCGTATAGCCGGGGAAACCCTAGCTGCCGGGGATTTCCCAAGGAAGCTAGGGGGTCATGGAGGGTGTCATTCGGAAGGCGTGAGCATGGCCTTTCGAATCATACCAAACATGACCATGTTCAAAGTAAAAAACAAAAAAATTTTTTTTGTTTGTTGTTTTTATTAATGCAGCAATATTGTTCACATTTCAATTATAATGTGAACGATGATGCTGCACTAATGATTTTTTTCTATGGGGTGCGTTTGCTAAAAATCACATAATTCCCCCCAAAAAATGCAACAAGTCGCCAATTCTAATTTTTGTACAAGCGCACCACATAGAAAATATATCCGCAAACGCTGATGTGATAAAACGTGAGAAAAAAACACTTTACACGCTGTAGATGATTAAAAATTCTAATTTTATTGCATTTTTTGTTATAATATACAGGCAGGTCATGACGTATACATATAATAATGATATATTATGAATCTGCTGAGTCTGCTGGAAAGAACGATATATAATATGTCTGGGTCATATAATAAAATGTGACTTCAAATCGCGTTTAAACATGATGAGCAAAAGCAGTAAAAATTAACTCAGCAGTGAAGGGGTTAAGGACCACTGACGTACATAGTACGTCCTGGGGAAAATTCTCCTTAAGGACCAAGGACGTACTATGTATGTCATGGCCCTTTATCCCCCCCCCTCCCTATACCCCTATACCCACCTTTCTGTCCGGGCTCCCACACTGAAATGACTTCTCTGAAGTCTGCCCAATGGTTTTATGAGCCCCAGCCGTCACAATGATGTCATCGCCGTGCGCGGTGGCGTCAATTTTAAGGCGTCCCTCTGCAGGGAGAATCTGAAAGGGGGGGGGTCCTTTGGACGGCTCTCCCTCCTAAACGGCTAGGGTTTGAAAAAAAAGAAAGGGGCAGAGAAGTGCCTCTCTTTAACCCCTTTGGTGCCGGATTGCGATTCAAACCCAGAAGTAGCTGACATCCTGGATATCAGCCACGCCTCCTGGTCACCCCCCACCCACTGACATCGTCAGTTTAATGAGAAGATTTAATGGAGCAGGAGCAGATTTATTGGCACAGAGACAGGGGTAGTAGCGGGTTTGTTGGGGAAAGTTTCAGGGTTCAGGAACAGGTATGGGGTGACAGTGTAGGAATGCTGGGACACATTTAAGATTGCAAGTACAGGACTGAGCTAGGACCAGGTGAAAAAGAGGACGTGGATTAGGTGTATGAGTGCAGAGACAGAACTAGGTGGAGGAAACTATGACCAGAAACAGCAACAGATGATAGGCATGACTTTGTGGTTTCGCTTTTTAAAATAATTCGTGGAATCATTGGTGGCGAATAATGCTTTGTTACAGCTAGTAACACATAACCCAAAATTCTGAGCCTTGTGCAAGTATATACCACAAATAACTGGCATAATCCAATGTATACTCTTGCTGTGATTAGAAGACCACAGAGAACTAATTGCTCTCTAATGACCTTGCACCAGAATACTTGACACTGCAGGGTTTACGGACAGGAGCGGAGGCTTCCATATTTGCCACCAGAGTACAAAAGCTTTGAAAGGCCACTCTCCTGCGCAGGCCGATAAACTCAGGGCCCGAAGTAAAATGCCAGGAAATGAGGATCAGGAAAAATGAGAGCGCACTGAGAGGGAGAGCTAGAAAGCGGCTGCTTCGAGCAGCGCATGAGGAGGGAGAGTGGCAGTGTTCACAGTTCAACATCCCTTAGCAAAGTTTGGGAACCATCAAAAAATTATCCAACCCTGTCATGGCATTGATCTTGCTGTGACCATTTGACACACCGTGCATGTGCAGTGACGTTGCTACGTGAGACACGGTGTGCATTCCCGGTGATATCACATTATTGCCAGTTGCCATTTTGGTTATGGTCGTCAGCATACTATAGGTTGCACGCTGGCGGTTTTGCCTTGACGGTGAAAAGGCATGGTACACCCCTGTTACCAAGCAGGCATGTACTGGCCATAGGGACTAAAGGAAGATTCCCGGTGGACCGATGGTTCAGTGGGCCAGTGTGAATGCTGGTTCACCACGCGGCCCGCGCTGCCCTTAATGGGTGAGGTGAGAACTTCCTCACCATCTGTAAAACAGACGCAGTGTCATCTTGGGACCACCGTGCCCATGAGACCCGCCGCACATCTGCCTCACCTTAAGACATGGTGCACACACGACCTCAGTGCCGCTACGGTGCTTTACCCAATCACTCTGCAGCAACTCCAGTATCTGCAGAGTGATTGGTTGAGTGATCCAATTGGTTTATAAGCTATTTTTGTGCATATTTGCATAATTAAATTGGACCAGTCTGGATGATGTCCAGGGCTGATTTTCTGTCCCAGTCCAGCCCTGTTACAAAGTATTAAGCTTAATTCACTAATGACTTGTCACGGTACCTGTCTGTTAAAGCCGATGTCACTGTGTCACACTGTGATCTATTTGCTGGTCCTCCTTTTCCTCGGGCCCTGAGTTTATAGGCCTGCGCCGAACACCAGACTGTATTTACTAAACAACATCTCCCTAATAAAGGCTCACCTAGAACATGGCCCTTTGAATTTTAAAAATATCTCTCTATATCACATAACAAAATATTGATTGATAATGATAATGATTTTCCACTAACAATATTATGTGCTTTTTATTCATAAATGGAATGTAACTAATCGATGTATTCAAACCCAAACGTTATTTATTTCCCACCATAACCCGAATTACCCTTCCTACCCTGAAATCTGTTAATTACAGCTTTTCCGTGTCCGTGTCCTCAGCAAAGTCTGAATGTTTTTCCTCACACCTACTCTTCTGTTCATCACAGCAGATGGTGTCAGTACAAATGCTCTCCCCCTCTCGCTGCGTTCTTCATACATGGCATATAGTGCACACCACCGGCGAATAACACCGCTATTCATTTGGAATGAACTCGTGTCAGTTCACCCCAGGACGCCACGATTCTGTTGTTTAACAATAAAATAAGTGTTTTAGCAGCAAAAATACAGCGAGGCCGCTCTTGTTTTTATCCCTATACTCTGCTAAGTCGTTTTTGCTGATATTATTTTGTTTTAATGATATCTAATTGGTAGTAACACAAAAAATGGGAGGCAAAAAAAGCAAACACTCCCAAAAACGTGCTATTTAAGGCCAGTGTCAGACGAACGCAGTGATCACGTCCGTGTCGCCGCACAGTTTAACATCCGTCGTAGCATAGAATCATGATCAATAGAGACCCACACACGAAGTACATCCGCACCGAACTGCGCACGCACAACGCACGTGGCAAACGGACGCAAATTAGGCAAGAACATAAAACCGCTAGACGGACGCGCAGAGTGCGCCACGTCCGCGTAGCGTTCTGTGATGAGATGTCAGACGCAGCGCATTTGCGACGTCCAGCACCTTGACGCACACAATGGCTTTTCATATCCTTTTCAAATTTTTAGCATTTTTTCATATTAATTTTATTTCCCATAGTTCCCTTTTTTTTCTACGTCCGTCAAAAAAAACGGACCTTGTGGTGTCTACAGTATCTTCCGTCAGTACACCTGTCCGTTATGCACGCACGCCGAGTGCGCTCAGACTGCGTTCGTCTGACGTTAGCCTAAAAGTGTGTTTCATCTAAAACTAGCATACACAATTTAAAATATACAGGGTAATTCAAAGAGAATTGAAAAGTCACAGCACATTCGGTGACTTTTCATTCTCTTCAATTCGGTGCGATTTGGCGATCCCATTTTGGCGACCCTGCGGTGTATTCAGCAAGCACCACAGAGCCGTCGTAGTACAGGGAAAAGCCGCTGCAAACCAGCCAAACACTCAACTAAAGCCGCAAAAACATCTAGATTAACTCTGCCGAACACGCCGGAGAAACCCGAGCAGCCGCCAATCATAGTGCAGAGCAACTGCTGGAAAAAGCCGACACCGCAGACGAATGGAATGAAAAAAAAAGAAAAAAGTTCGCTTGAATGTTTGACAAGTGAAACGCTGTTTGCAAAGAAACTACAGAACGAAAATACTGCTTTATTCTATGTACGGTCCATGCAAGTAACTCCTGGAATTATATGAAGACGGGACGGGGTCATCCCTGAAGAGACCCACTGTGTTTATATTGAGCCTTTATTACATAGGCTCCACCATATGTGAGTGTATTTCCTCCACGCATCCATTTGATATCTATGTACAGACATACTGTGCCATATATGTGTCTCTTCATTTTTCTTTCATGTACCGTGATCTTCACCTATCCGCATTGAATATAAGAACCCACAGGGTAAATTATATTAATTGTCAATTATTGCCTCTTTTTACTGGGATTCAATTGGGTATTCATCCTTCCCCTTCATTCTGGTTCCTTCCAACCTCCCACAGGAGTGAGGTGTTGTATAGGCGCTGTTCTCATTCCTTTTTTGCTAATTCTACAGAACGAAAATGTCTGAAATTTACATATAAGATCCAGGGAATGATAATAAAAAAGGGCTGTTACAGAAAAAAGAAAAAACGCTATTTAAAAAAATAATAGGAATCGGATAAAAAATTGCAATAAAATCCCGAAAAATGGCTAAAAGATCCTAAAAAAAAATCTATAAATAGAGAGACTTTTTACTGCAGAATAAAATAATAAACGGTTTATTAGATATTGAATTAAAACAGGAATATTTTTAACATTGAAGCCTATGGGAATCGCCTGAATAAACCTGTCGAATGAAACCACCGAATGGCAGGGCAATTCGGCAACTTTTCACTGCTGGTTTGTGTTCTCTGAATAGACGAAGCATTGCTTCTCTATGGGGATTTCACTGCCCTCAAACAGGCACCGAACAGGCACCGTATGTGCAGGTAATTCGCCAGGATTTGGCGAACTGTCTGCTCTCTGAATAGCCGAATGGCCAAGAAAGGTAACCGTACGCTGAATTTCACTGTTCGGTTACCTTTCGCCAGCAATTCGGATCTCTTTGAATAACCCTGATAATCTATCAGGATTATTCAGAGAGAGGTGAAAAGCAGGAGAATGACTGGAGAATGGAAAATTCTAGGTCAAAATAGCCAATTTGGAAAGTGAGATGAAAGGGAGAATTTTTCTGGTTTGGCTATTTTGAGCTAGAACTTTCCATTCTCCAGTCATTCTCCTGCTTTTCACCGCTCTCTGAATAACCCTGCATTTGTTCATTCCCTGTAGAAATGGAGTAAAGCGTTTTTGAGATATTATGGTATTCCTTGTCTCGCTATATTTCTATTCTAGCCTCGCTTGTCCCCATCCAGGTCTGTATTTTATTTTGTGTACGTAAAGTTTGCAAGCCCGTTGTGGTATGCAATTTACGTTCCCTACGCTTTACAAGTAGCACCGGGAGTGTAAATTGCTTATAAAAGCCTCAGGGACTTCTGGGTTCAGGAGTCCCTGATCCAAAGAGGAGGAGCTGTGTGTAACGAGGGACAAAAGGTGTGTAGATTTGGGCAAAATAAAATAAAAATTTTAAAAAGTTCTTGGGCTGAGGCTGTCAGCAGTCTTTGCCTAATTTAAGGGCAAATAAAGGGAGCTCCGCTTTTTAGTAGAGAGGTCCTTTAATTGCTTCATCCTTTATCTAATGCACCTTTGCTGCCTGTCCGACCATATTGACTTTTTTCATGATAAAGACGACTCGTTGTCTGGCTTAAACCCCTTCACTAACAACAGGGTTATTCAAAGAGAGTCAAAGTCACCGCACGTTCGATGACTTTTCGTTCTCTTCAATTCGGTTCGATTTGACGATCCCATTTCGGCGACCCTGCGCTGTATTCAGCAAGCACCACAGGGTCCCGAATTTATTTTTTATTTATTTATAAAGTATTTTACCAGGAAGGATACATTGAGATTTCTCTCGTTTTCAAGTATGTCCTGGGTTCGAGAACATTGAAATTTTACAGTTGTTACAGAAATACAAAGTAATAAATGCAAGATATTAAAAATAAAACACAAATATACAGATTAACAGAAAATAAATGTGTAAGTAATATAGTCATTATGTTACATGTTTACAGGTGCATTCTGTATCGAGGTATGTTAATAGGGAGCTCTTGAGTGACTTAAGACTGGGGGAAGATTTGATGGTGTCTGGAGGTTATTCCATAACTGCGGTGCTCTGTAGGAAAATGAGGATCGAGCCACTTTCTTTTTGTATTGTGGTATTGCAAGTAAGGTGCGGAATTGCAGGGAAAAGTCACCGCAAACCCGCCAACAACTCACTGAAAAACCCGGCAAAGGCCCCCCCGAAAACCCGCAAAAACATCTGGATTAACCCTGCCGAAAACGCCGGAAAAACCCGAGCAGGAGCCGATCACACGCAGCGCAGTCGTCGGAAAAAGCCGACACCGCAGACGAATGGAGTGAATAAAATAAAAAAACAGTTCGCTTGAATGTTTGAAAAGTGAAACACTGTTTGCAAAGAAACTACTGAGCGAAAATGTCTGACATTTACATATGAGGTCCAGGGAATGATAATAAAAGCCCATTTGCGAGGCAGACGTCGCCATCTGCTGGCCAAAAGAAGTTATTGCAGCTTGTGCTCCATGCTGCAGCACGTGAACATCGTTACACACAGACATTCACTCATAAAAACTGTTGTAGCACCTCGAGTCTCATGTCTGAGGTTCTAAAAGGGCACTTTCCGGAGCTCAATTGGAACCAAAACAAACTGGTTTTCAAGATACAAATTTCATTCGCAATTATACAGCATAGCCCCAGGTTGTGTTACCACTATCCTGAACTGCTGTGTCTGCTCCTGCTGATCCTGTGTGTGTGTATAAGGACCTGTCACTTGGGGATCTATAGGGATCCTGTGTCATGGTAATGAAGGGGTTAAGTTGCGTTTGCCCACCTAAAGGGACAGACTAGAATTCTGGCTGAGAAATCTGGAGCGTTGAGTAAAGACTGTAGATGCTGGCTTTTATTTTGCGACACACGTTCAATGTGTTTCTGTGGGGATGGGACGTGCATGCAGCAGAGAAATAGAATTGTAAAATAATGGGACTGCAGCTCATTAATAAGTTATTTTGATTTTTGTTTTTATACAGGTGAGTGAATTGGAGTGTCAAAGCAGTCAAGCCAACACAGTTCAATCACATAAAATGGAATTAAATCAAACGATACAAGAATTAGAATCTACTCTGAGAAAGAAAGAGGAGGTAATTAATGTTTTCACTACTGCACGTTTTAATTACTGACAGTACCCAGTACATAGCTAACAATGCTGCTGTCACTACAACATTCCCCCGGACTTAGAAAATGTTTATTTTCTTTTTAGGATTCAGTATATATATATATATATATATATATAAACACAATTTCCACCATTTTTCAACAGAGCTCAGTATTAAAAACTTTGTAAAAAATCTTGAAAGGGTTAAGAACTGCAGTGATTCTGAAGGGGATATGAATTGTTTGTAAGCATTTAAAGGGCTAAATCTGGCAAAATCTCAGGGCCCTATTCCAATCTTCGCGCATACGTTTGCGCCGGCGCAAAAACGCATTAATGCGGGGGCAAAACCATTTGAGCTGAACGTTGTATTACAATGTCAGAGCAACAAACGCGCGAATATATCTACCGCGGGTGAACCTGCGCGAACGCTGCGCGAGCCTACTGTACTTCGTGCATCCTATACTTAACATTGTGAGCGCGAATGTTTGTGCGCTGGTACGCGGATGGTATTACAATCTATGCGCAGTTTGTAACGCACAGCCTTTGCGCGCATAATTTTAGCAACTCCTGAAAGCTGGTGTTAATGGCAAATTCTATCAACCTGGCCGAAACCAAATACACCAGCCCAAAAAAAAAATATGCAGCAAAGTATAGTTACACATTCTACACATACCAAACCAATAAATTGGAGAAGTTGTGTGTGCATTTATTATTGATGCACCATATATGCGCAGATTGACTTTGACAGGCGCACAAACTTAACATGAGACAATTGTGGTTCTTAATTCTGATTGGCTGAATCGCGTGAAAAAAACAGTCCGCACACTGATTTCTGCGCGCAACGTTGCTGCGCGCATGTTTGTGCGAGTCTGTTTAACACGCGTTATTGCTCGACGGATGAAAAAATGCACGAGGATTATAATTCCAGCGTTGATTTACGCGCGTTAACGTTTAACGCTTGGCGCACAAATTCACGCGTTGCGCGTGCGTTTTGCTCAATGTTTAAATGAATTTAGCTGGTGGTGTTGTTTCTTTTGTATTGTTTGAACGTGATGTCTGGTGTGCTCTATGCTGGGTTATATATATATATATATATATATATATATATTGCTGTGATGTGCAAGTGGCTTTTGCAATAATAAACCTTTATACATATTTACATATAAGTTTATAAATGTAGGAGACACTTACACATCCCAGCAATTCAGAAATTCAGAGAACTGCTTTGCCCACAGAGCTCATGTGTTACATCCCCCATATGCAGCAAGGAACTCTGGGTAGGACATGCAAATGAGTTCTCCAATTTCCCACTTTTTTGCATCCTGGGTCTGTTTTAACACAGAACCCTCCTTGCCAGCGCAATGCCATACTGGATGTCTTTTTAGCAAAGGTCAGGTTATGGAACGAGTCACAGCCACTCCTGTACAGATGTTTCGGGCTTATTATGCCCTCATCAGCAGGAGATAGGACGTGACCTGTTGCTATTTGAGGCTTTACACGGAGAGCAAATCAATATACATTTAAGTTATGGTGGAGGGCAGAAAGTGAGAGTAAAATCCTCCACATAGCAAATAATAAGTTTATAATTGTAGAAGACATTTATACATCCCAGCAATTCAGATAACCGCTAATTAGAAAAACGAATGTAATTATATGGTGATTTTGGCATCAGGACTAACACGGCTTATCCAATCTAAAATATATATACAGTGGCAAGAAAAAGTATGTGAACCCTTTGGGATTACGTGGAGTTTTGCATGAATTGGTCATAAAATGTGCTCTGATCTTCATCTAAGTCACAACAATTTGAAAAACACAGTCTGCTTAAAATAATACAATACAAACATTATATGTTTTCATGTGTTTATTGAACAGAACATGTAAACATTCACAGTGCAGGGTGGAAAAAGTATGTGAACCCCTAGCCTAATGACTTATCCAAGAGCTAATTGGAGCCAGGAGTGAGCCAACCTTGAGTCCAATCAGTGTGATATTATTGGATGTGTTGCTGAAAGCTGTCCTGCCATTTAAAAACACACACCAGTTTTGGGTTTACTGGTTTCAAGAAGCACTGCCTGATGTGAACCATGCCTCGCAGAAAAGAGCTCTCAGAAGACCTATGATCACGAATTGTAGACTTGCATGAAGCTGGAAAGGGTTACAAAAGTATCTCCAAAAGCCTTTATGTTCATGTGTCCACGGTAAGACAAACTGTCTACAAATGGAGAAAGTTCAGCACTGTTGCTACTCTCCGTAGGCGTGGTCGTCCTGTAAAGATGACTGCAAGAGCACAGCGCAGAATGCTTAATGAGGTAAAGAAGAATCCTAGAGTGTCAGCTAAAGACTTACAGAAATCTCTGGCACATGCTAACATTTTTGTTGACACATCTACAATAAGGAAAACATTAAACAAGAATGGAGTACATGGGAGGACACCACGGAGGAAGCCATTGCTGTCCAAAAAGAATATTGCAGCACGTTTGAAGTTTGCAAAAGAGCACCTGGATGTTCCACAGCACTACTGGCAAAATATTCTGTGGACAGATGAAACCAAAATTGAGTTGTTTGGAAAAAACACACAACACTATGTGTGGAGAAAAAAAGGCACAGCAGACCAACATCAAAACCTCATCCCCACTGTAAAACATGGCGGAGGGAGCATCATGGTTTGGGGCTGCTTTGCTGCCTCAGGGCCTGGACGGATTGTTGTCACTGATGGAAAAATGAATTCCAGAGTTTATCAAGACATTTTGCAGGAAAACGTAAGACCATCTGTCCGCCAACTGAAGCTCCGCAGAGGATGGGTGATGCAACAGGACAATGACCCAAAGCATACAAGTAATTCAACAAAAGAATGGCTTCAACAAAACAAAATACGCCTTCTGGAGTGGCCCAGTCAGAGTCCTGACCTCAACCCGATTGAAATGCTGGGGCATGACCTTAAGAGAGCGATTCACATCCCAAGAATATTGCTACACTGAAACAATTTTGTGAAGAGGAGTGGTCCAAAATGACTCCAGATCGTTGTGCAGGTCTGATAGAAACATAGAAACATAGAAAAATGTCGGCAGATAAGAACCTTTCGGCCCATCTAGTCTGCCCAATTACATGGATACTTTACCTGGATTTATCTTTTGTTTAGGATAGCCTTATGCCTATCCCATGCTTGCTTAAATTCAATTACTGTTTTGGCCTCGATCTGCAACTACAGGAAACGTTTGGTTGAGGTTATTGCTGCCAAAGGAGGGTCAACCAGTTATGAAGTCCAAAGGTTCACATACTTTTTCCACCCTGCACTGTGAATGTTTACATGTTCTGTTCAATGAAAACATATAATGTTTGTGTTGTATTATTTTAAGCAGATTGTGTTTTTCAAATTGTTGTGACTTAGATGAAGATCAGAGCACATTTTATGACCAATTCATGCAAAACTCCACGTAATCCCAAAGGGTTCACATACATTTTCTTGCCACTGTATATATAATTAGTTTTTAATATACTAAAAAAAATCTGAGTCCTGGCTGAATAATTATTTACCCTCTGAGGATTTATTGGATCATGGTGGAAACCGGTAGAAGGAAACCATTGCCAACCTATATGCTGTGTCAGAAACTGCATTACTGTAACCTGTGGGTGGATGAAGGGCAGGATCCAAGATATAAGAGAACAATTCCCATGATACTTTCTCAAACCATGATTTAGTAAAGCTGTTTGGGAGTTGTAGTTCTACAGCATTTGGTGATCTACCTTTTAGCTAGCAAACCTCTACAACCAATCGCTTGCCTGCAATGCACCACGATTGACAGAGCCCTTTAAAACCTAAAATTACAAATTTCTCCCAAAAGGGGTCACAATAGGGTGCGATTTTAATGTTGATTTTTTTTTTATTCTTTACAGACATATTTTAAAGTAACATTCTAGCGGCTTAAAGGGATACTCTAGGCAACATGACCACCTAAGCTTTTTAGGTGGTCATGATGCCCTGAGTATTCCCCTGCCTGTCCCCCCTCCCTCCGCTCAGCCGATCAGCTAAAAAAGCTGAAAACAGCTGAGAGATGCGGAGGACTTTACTCCGCCCTCCCAGCTGTCAGTCAGCAGAGCGGGATTCAGATTTCTCGCTTCTGCCGACTATTGCCGAGTAGGAGACGTCATCGCGCTTTCAGCGCGATGACGTCTCCAACTCGCCACAGTAGCTGGCGGCAGCCTGAGGATTAGTATTGCGCGCATCCTCTTGCACGCAACACTAATCCTCAGCAGATGGAGCCGGGAGGAAGCCTGCCGATTGGCTGGCTTACGTGCGAGGCGCGCATGCGCGCTTCTCACGTAAACCAGAAGGCAACTGAAAGCAAGAAGGACGGGAGCGGAAGAGGAGGGAGGTGAGTATATAAAAAAAAAAAAGACGCCGCTGGAAACTAGTGGATTTCAGGGTAAGTATCACAGTTAAAAAAATAAAAAAAATCCCTACCTAGTTAGTGAGGGAATAGGTATAATTTAATGTAAAAAAACGGGGGGATTTTTGATTAGAGCGTTCCTTTAAGCTTCCTCTATACAAGTTGCATCATTCTATAGTGTTATATGGTCGCTGTTTGCCATGTGAAGCTCAAGTAAGGCTCGGATCAGATGAGCGCAGTGATCACGTCCGTGTTGCTGCACATTTTAACGTCCGTGGTAGCATACAATTATGATCAATAGAGACCCACACACAAAGTACGTCCACACAGAAGTGCGGATGCACAACGGACGCAGCAAACGGACGCAAGTTAGGCAAGAACGTAAAACCGCTAGAACGGACATGCGGATTGCGCCATGTCTGCATAGCTTTGTGTCGAGTGATGGAACGTAGTCAGACGGACTGCATTTTTGACGCCAGTATTTTTGACAGACAAAATGGTTTTTCATATTAACTTTATTTCCCATCTACATCAGTCAAAAAAGTCACAAAAACGGACCGTTTGGCCATTACCTTGTCGTCAGTCAGTACGTCTGCACAGAATGCGCTCCCCTGACCCTAGCCTAAAGGGCATGCGTCAACCTCAGAAGAAGTCTTCAGACCTTCCTTTGAATAGGAATAACTCGCTAAAAGTAGGAAATGAATATTGGATATAAATCTGAAGAATGCATGGTTTAACACACTAAAATAACGCGTGGGAAATAAAAATAGGAACTATAAAAACACACTAGAATGTCCTTTTAAAATTCTTTAAAAATGAGTAAAAAACCATCTTTAATCATGAATTTAATTTAAGATGCTTTACAAAATACACGGCATGAGCATATATCACTTTTTTTCTTCGTGTGTGGAATTTAATGTAACCCTTTGTTCACATTATTGTTTTGTTTTTTTTAATACTTTTATTTTAGGAAATAGAGCGATTGAAAGAAGAGGTTGAACATGCAAAAGAGTTGCAAGATCAGAGGGATTCGTTGAGCCAAAAATTACAGGTAATTATTTTTACAAGATAAGAATGATAATTCTACTGTTAGTTATGTTAAAAAAAAGTATAAAAGCAACAGAGGTAATAGAAAAGCGTTTAAATATTAAACCTCTGTAATGGTGGGAGGCAGGCGCCGAGGGCCATCTCTCATATATATATTTTGCACAGGGAGGGCCCTATTACATAGCTAACGTTAACCCTCAGCTGTGTGAGCGTTAACGTTAGGTTAAGTGGCCCTAGCGCGGGCCGACCATATTACATTCCAAACGCTAACAGGTTAAAAAAAAAAACTGCTAGCGATTCGGATCTTGCGCTTTTCAGCGCGTGGTTACTGTACTTTGCGTTCCTTATGCTTACCATGGGGAGCGCAAAGAGTTAATTAGCGCTAGGATTACAAAGTCCTAATGCTAATTACATCCCGCTGCGGTTAATTGAAAAGTTACCCACAGCTAGGTCCCGGTGCTAACGGATTCTGCGGAATCAGCTATCACAGCTTCAAATCCCCTAGAAATCAGATACTCACCTTTCATCCTGCAGTGAGAACGGCGGCTCAATCCACCTCTTCTGGGGACTGGGAGCAGAAGGAGACTGGGTAAAAAAGTCCCCAGTCTCCCTCTGCTGACCTGCAGGATCTCGCGAGAGGCGAGATCCTGCAAGTCATGTGGACTCCATGGAGGGGATGCTGGTGGTGGGGCTTAGCACTGCCTAGAGCATCCGAAGGCTTAGCGCCGCATTACCGGGTAGGCTTTTGGATTAGCGCCTGCCCCGTAATATGGAGCTAAAATGGGGACACTAAGGTGAAACCTGCAGGCGCAGACTTTCCTCCTTAGCGTCCCCGTTTTAGGCTAGGGTCAGACGAACGCAGTATTAACGTGCGTTTAGCTGCACTTAATCATGGCCATGCTAGCAGCAAATGACGTCCAATGCCGGGCAACATACGAAGAATGGCTGCACGAAAGTGCGGCCACGCAACGCAGGGGCAAACGAACGCATTTTTTCGAGAACGCCAAAGCGCTAGTACTGACGTACAGAGTGCGCTGTGTCCGCATAGCGGCGTGTGTGCGTGATTAGGAGACATCAGATGCTGCTCATGTCCGTTCAACATAACGTCCAGACACCCAAAGTTTCCTGGTTTGGATCCGTAAAAAATCACGGCCGTAATTGCACATCGTATGACCGCTAGCGCGTATTCCGTGAAAAAAAAGTCCAGTCGTTCGGACGCACTTTTTGACGGTCAACGCGAAAAATGCGTTCGTCTGACCCTAGCCTTAGAGAGCAGTATGTAAAGCGGCGGCTGCAGAGCCAGTTATGTTCCGGGCACTGGCACCACACACAGGGAATGCAGTTTTCCGGCGAATAATTCTCCATATTTAGCCTTAACTTTTGAAAATGCTTAGCTTAGCATGAAATGACAAATCTCTGTCAGCACGCAGATACAGTATTTCATCAAAGGGACATTAACATAGAGCGATAAGAGTCTAATTGTAACGTTGATTCAGGGGATGATAACACAGACAGCATGAACGAACACAAGCAATAACGATAAGCTTGAAAGAATTAATCTAGAATAAAGCCCAGTCCAAAAAAAAAAGAAGAACAATTAATGAAAAACTCTGGCATGCTAAAAAAAAGAAAAGCAGATAGTCTCAAAATTAAAGTTATTATAGTATAGATTTAGTGGCAGCATAAATTGTAGAACAGAAAAAAAGAGAAGCACACACCGCTACACTTCAGCCAGAGTGAGTGCACCAAGGTCTGTAGGTAATCAGCGTACGGTATCTTTACAACAAAAGAAAAGACAGCGATGTTGCAAATAGTAAGGTTTTTAGGAAAAATTTAACATTTCGTTCCTATTCAACAGCCTTCTTTAGGCTAGGGTCAGACGAACGCATTTTTCACGTCTACTGTCAAAAAGTGCGTTGATGCGTCCGAACGCATTTTTCACGGAAGAAGTGATAGCAGTCATAGAATGGGCAATTTCGGCCGTGATTTTTACGGATTCAAACCAGGAAACTTTGGACGTTATGTTGGCCGGACATGAGCAGCATCTGACGTCTCTTACTCATGCACACACGCCGCTATGCCGACGCAGCGCACTCTGTACGTCAGTACTAGCGGTTCGACGTTTTTGCGAAAATGCGTTAGTTTGCTGCTTGCGTTGTGCGGCCGTACTTCGTCTGTGGGCCTGCGTTGGACGTCATTTGGTGCTACCACGGCCGTAATAAAGTGCGCCTAAACGCACGTTCGCACTGCGTTCGTCTGACCCCAGCCTTAAGCAAGCTTGATGAAGGTCCTTGGATAGGGCCGAAATGTTGCATTTTCCAATAAAACCCTGCTCCTTTTTATGCGAGTATACTTTCTGGCCCTGCGCGGCCATCTATGCTGGTCAGTTTGTGACCTTTCGTGCAAAATAACAATTTTACATTTAAAATTAAAAAAAGAACCCTGCTCCTATTTGCAACGTACCCATCTGGTGAGACCAGTTCTTGTCTTAAATTGTAGAACAGCCTGTATACACCAAAAACTACATTTTATAGTGTCAGTAAAAAATGGCAGATGTCTTCAGACGGTCGCCAGATTTCCTGTCAGGGTGATGTGAATCCTGCTGTATAAGGCTAGGGTCAGACGAATACATTTTTCGCGTCGTCCGTGAAAAAGTGCGTTCGAACGAATGGACGTATTTTTTCACGGAATACGCGATAGCGGTCATACGATGCGCATTTTCGGCCATGATTTTGTACGGATCATCAATAAAACACTTTGTGCATCTGGACGTTATATTGGCCGGACATTAGCAGCGTCTGACGTCTCCTAATCACGCACACACGCCGCTAGCGGACGCAGAGCACTCTGTACGTCAGTACTAGCAGTATCACGTTCTCGAAAAAAATCTGTTTGTTTGCCGCTTGCGTTGCGCGGCCGCATTTTGTGCGGCCGTACTTCGTACATTGCCCGTCATTGGACGTCATTTGCTGCTACTACGGCTGTGATAAAGTGCGGCTGCACACGCGTTCGCACTGCATTCGTCTGACCCTAACCTAAGAGGTTGATGTTACTATGGTGAACCTTCAATAGAATATCTGTTTCCTGATCACTCCAAGTGGATGGAAGTAATATAAATACACTTATGACCGTCCACAGTCGCCCTGCTTATACTCCTGTGAGAAACAAGTAGGCTGTGGGCTGGGAATATAAATAGTGATCAGACTCAGAGTCTGCCGGTAAGGCTTTAAGATGGCTTGAAGCTGAAATCTGACGCTGTCAGACTGAGCATGTCTAAGGCTGGCGGCACACGAGCGTTTTGAGAGAATGGAAGGGACTTCCGTGAAAGTGGGCGTTCCTTCCACTCTCTGCGCTCAGCGTACAAAGCGCGACCCTCCTATGGAGAATCGTGCTTTGTATCCTGTCAGCGTCCGTTTAGCTTTTTGACGGGGAGGGCTTTTTTCACGTCTGGTGGATGGCCTTCCCCGTCAAAAAACGCACGGACGCATATGCTCGTGTGCCGGGGGCCTAAACTGGCTTCAGTTGGGACATAATTAAAAACTGTACATTATCACTACCTCAGTAGAAAGGAGTAACTTAATTCACAGAAAAACAGAACATGAAACGTCACAGGAGACTACAGGGTTTTGCCCCCTAAACAATGTCAAAATACAACTATCCGTCCAAAAGAATTGGAGGGATACAGGATGTCTGAGAAATTGGTAAAACTTAACTTTTAATGCAAATTAGAAAATAAAGATTCAAGCAGAATAGCCACAATATTGTGTCCCCTATATATACAACAACATATAACAATAAAATCCACTAAATAATAATGGCAATTTGTTCCTATGCAGAATATGGTTCAATTTGTACAATAAGTCCCAGACCTATATAATGATCTGGATAGATTTTTAACCATATAAATGGCCCAACATAGAAAACAATAAGAGAAAAGGGTACCCTTTCAACAGAACTCACAAACAGACCCATACATTCATTGGAGGAGCCTCTGAGCATGTTAAGATACACCTTAAGCAAAAATTCACTATATGCTTAATTCGGTTAGCAGAAAATCCCGACGCGCGTTTCGCCAAGACTGGCTCGTCAGGAGTGCTCTAGTGCTTTAGCCAGTCTTGCTGAAACGCGCGTCGGGTGCATTCTTAGAGATCGGGACCGTTTCTAGAAATCATTGACCTTGATTATTCAGCTTAGATACAGATGGAGATTCTGCTAACCAAATTAAGCATGTTGTGAATTTTTGATTAAAGTGTATCTTAACATGCTCAGAGGCTCCTCCAACGAATTAATTGGAGATCTATTCAAATGTATGGGTCTGTTCGTGATTTCTGTTGAAAGGGTACCCTTTTCTATGTTGGTAATATGTCGGTTTTATTTTCTAATTTGCATTAAAAGAAAAAAGGGGAAGATTATTCCAGACGCGCCCTAGTGGTAACTAGGGATGAGCGGATCGGGTTCGGACGGTTCGGGGTTCGACCCGAACTTGGCCTGTTCGATGAGATCGCGAACACCGAACATTTCCGGGTGTTTGCCGCATGTTCGACCACAATGGACCACAATGCATTTTCCCACTGGCCTGAAGCTCGTAATTGGCTACAGCCTTGCACCTGACCACAGGTCTGGTGCAAGACTGGTTCAACACTATGCCAATCACCGCTCAGAGTCCTGATTGGGCAAATTTTGCCCAATCATGGGCTCACAGAGCTAAGTCCCGCAGCACACTATATAACGTTTCCACGCGCCGATTCTGCACGCATTTCAGAGGAGATTTCAAAGGAGATAGTTGTGTCTTGTTACTGCCGGTCTGCCACGCTACTGGGGGGGGGTCTCATTTCTACCAAATATCAGGGAATTTAGGTGATGTGTGTCTTGTCACTGTGCCAGCAAGTTTTTTTGGGGTTTACAACTTTCTTTAAAACATTTGTGAATTGAGGTGATCTGTGTCTTGTCACACAGCCAGTACCACGCAGTATTTTGGGGGTCACAAATTTCTACAAAACATTTGGGAATTGAGGTGATCTGTGTCTTGTCACACAGCCAGTACCACGCAGTATTTTGGGGGTCACAAATTTCTACAAAACATTTGGGAATTGAGGTGATCTGTGTCTTGGCACTGCCAGCAAGTATTTTGGGGGTCACAAATTTCTAAAAAGCATTTGGGAATTGAGGTGATCTGTCTCTTGTCACACAACCAGTACCACGCATTATTTTGGGGCTCACTAATTTCTACAAAACATTTGTGAATTGAGGTGATCTGTCTCTTGTCACTGCCAGCAAGTATTTTGGGGGTCACAAATTTCTACAAAACATTTGGGAATTGAGGTGATCTGTGTCTCGTCACACATCCAGTACCACGCAGTATTTTGGGGCTCACTAATTTCTACAAAACATTTGTGAATTGAGGTGATCTGTCTCTTGTCACTGGCTGCCAGCTATCAGTGTGTCCCACTGAGTTATACCAGAGTTCTTTAAATCTTTATACCAGAGTTGAATCAGAGTTCTGTATATATTAATCTATATATCACTCACCATGTCTGAAAGAACAAAAAGGACAGGCAGACGCTCCCAGACACAGATAAGAGGGCAAGCAGCCCCTGTGTCGGGAGGCTGTGCCTCTGGTCGTGGTGGATCCTCTGCAGGGGCACGCTTGTCCTTTCTAACTGGTGCTGGCCGTCTTAAGCAGCAGCAACATACAGAGGACTTGGTGGATTGGCTAACCAGGCCATCCTCATCCTCCGAGTCCTCTGCCAGCCAGGCTTCTAGTGCTTTACAGTCCACCTCAGCTGCCAAAGCATCTAATGCAGCCTCCATGTCCACAGCTACTCCTGCCGTAGCCTCGCTATCACACACAGAGGAGTCAGCTGAATTGTTTGACTACAATGAGAGTGACATGCTGCTTGAGGATGCGCAGCAAGTACAGTGCTCTGATTCAATCTCTGAGGTTGAGGAAGGGAGTATAATCAACCTAGAGGAAGGGGGTGCCAGTGATGACACACAAATAACTGGCACTCATGTTGCCCCAGCAGCTGCAGCATACTGCCAAGTTGGCTCCAGTGACGAGGAGAAAGGGGGTGATGATGACAATGATGATGAGGTCACTGACTCCACCTGGGTGCCAGATCGAACAGAGGAATTAAGTGAGGAAGAGGGGGAGGAGGAGGCACAGCAAACACGAGGCACAACATCCTCTTTGACCAACCGTAGCACTAGCCAGTCCAAGGCATCACATGTCAGAGCTGCTCCGGTGCAGAGTGCTGTTGTCTCAAAGAACACATGCAGGAACTCTATTGTCTGGGAGTTCTTTAAGAAATGTGCAGTAGAGCGCAGCGTTGCTATTTGTAATCTATGTCAGATGAGGCTTAAGCGTGGGAAAGATACCGGACACTTGGGTACCACGTGCTTGAGGCGACATATGAATAAGTGCCACACATCCCGTTGGCGCAAAACTTTGCGTAGGTCCTCCTCCTCCTCATCTGTCTCTACCCCCACTGTATGTCCTGCCATGTCATTGTCTACATCCTCCACTGACAGGGATGATGCTACAGTAATGGATGTACCAGGTCCTTCCTCACAATGTGACATCATCCCAGTAGCTGAAGATTTACGCAGTCAGATTACGTTGCCGCAGCTGCTGCAGCGAAAGAAAAAATATAGTCCCAACCATCCCAAGCACAGCGTCTAAATGCCAGCTTAGCAAAATTACTCGCATTGCAGCTGCTGCCTTTCCAGCTGGTGGACTCTGCTCCCTTCCGTGAATTTGCTGAATGTGCTGTACCACAGTGGCAGGTTCCAAAACGCCATTACTTTTCACGCAAGGCCATTCCAGCACTATACCAGCACGTGGAAGACAATGTTATCGAGTCATTGGCAAAGGCAGTCAGCAGCAAGGTGCATGTGACTTTAGACACGTGGTCCAGCAAGCATGAACAGGGTCGTTACATTTCCTTCACGGCACACTGGGTAACTCTGATTGCAGCTGGGAGGGATCCAAGACGGGGCTCTGTGCTGGAGCTTGTTCATCCACCACGCCTCCAGAAAGCTGCTTGTATGAGGTCTGTCTGCTCCACCACCACCACCTCTTCCTCCTCCTCCTCCTCCTTCTCTGTCTCTGGCGAAGTGGCAATTAAACCGACGCCTGACAGGGTCTACGCAATGGCTCAAGCAAAAAGATGCCATACTGTGCTTGAGCTGGTTTGTTTAGGGGACAGGAGCCACACCGGGTCAGAAATGTTGTCAGCTCTGCAGGGGCAGGTGCAGAGATGGTGAACACCACGCCAGCTTGAGCTGGGAATGATCGTCTGCAATAATGGCAGCAACCTTCTCTCCGCCCTACGCAAGGGTAAATTGACGCATTTACCATGCCTAGCACATGTCCTAAATCTGGTGGTACAGCGTTTCCTAACCAAGTACCCAGGGCTGCCAGAGCTTCTCATCCAGGCCAGAAAAGTCTGCAGCCACTTCAGACGGTCATTCCCAGCAAGCGTTCGTCTGGCAGAAATTCAAAGAGAGTTCCACCTTCCCACAAACCGTCTGATCTGTGACATGCCCACCAGGTGGAACTCGACATTAGCAATGCTGCAGCGTCTGCACAAGCAGCAGAGGGCCATCAACGAGTACCTGTGTGAGTATGGCACAAGGACAGGTTCAGGTCAACTTGATTCCCCCCCCCCCGCAGTGGCTGATGATCAAGGATGCATGCATTGTACTGTCACCATTTGAGGAGGCAACGAGGATGGTGAGCAGGGACAGTGCATGCATCAGTGACACAATTCCTTTAGTGTTCCTGCTGGAGCACACTCTGCAGGGAATTATAGATGTGGCTCTAGAGGCAGAGCAGCAGGAGGAAGAGGAGGCCTTCCCTAGCTCTCAAGGCCCCAGTCTTTCCGCAGACAGCATTCCAGCGGGTCCTACTCAGATCAGACAGGAGGAGGATGAGGAGGAGGAATATTTAAGTAGTGGGGGCATTGAAGGTAGGGATTCCTCAAGGGAGGGTTTTGTGTGCCCAGAAACAGAAGGGCTAGTGCGTGGCTGGGAGGAGGAAGTGCACTATACGGTCATCCTCATTGACCAGGAAGACTCGGAAGCTAATGCCACCTCCAACCTACGCTACATGGGCTCCCTAATGATGCAAAGCCTGCTAAAGGACCCCAGGATTCGTGCTATCAAGGAGAGGGATCATTACTGGTTGGCAACCCTTCTTGATCCACGATACAAGGGGAAAGTTGCAGAGCTCATCCTGCCCGCACAGAGGGAGCGCAGGATGAAAAAACTTGAGGACGCTCTAAAGCGACACTTGTGTAACACCTTTCCAGGCACTGGTAGATTACCAAGTGCTGACACACGTGCTTCTGAGGCTGCGGGTGATCAGAGGAATAGTGGTGAAGGCCAGGGCCGCTTGACTGATGCTATTTTAAATTTTTTTAGTCCTCGACGCCCAGGGACGTCAAATGTAGGCACCCATTGCCAGCGTCTTCACCATATGGTGCAGGACTACCTAGGGGCAAGGGCAGACCTGGATATCTTTCCAGCAGATGATCCACTGGCAGTAGGGTGTTGAGATTGGATCACTGGCCAGAACTTAGCCAATATGCTATGCAGCTACTAGGTTGCCCTTCATCTAGCGTGCTTTCCGAAAGGACGTTCAGTGCCGCTGGAGGTTTTGTCACAGACAAAAGCGTGCGTCTGTCCACCGACTCTGTAGATCAGCTGACATTTATAAAAATGAATCAGTCCTGGATCAGCAGCTATCAATCCCCTGATGCCGAAGTAACGGAATAGATTGGGTATCTCTTCTGCATGCACAAAACCTCCAGCACTGAACTCTTCCACAATACCACAAAAGGGTTACGGTGTGAATGCACTTGCTGCCATGAAAGGCACAATATTTGGCTGCACTGACGCCTGTGCCAGATTTATATCATTTTAATTTTTTGAACAGCAGGGTCCAACCCTGCACTCTTCCACAATACCACAGAGGGGTTACTGTATGATGATACTTGCTGGCCTGGCATTAAAGGCACAATATCTGGGTGCACTGACGCCCATTACCAGATCAAAAACTTTTCAATATAGGACCACATGGTCCACCCCTGCATTCTTCCACAATACCACAGAGGGGTTACTGTATGATGATACTTGCTGGCCTGGCATTAAAGGCACAATATCTGGGTGCACTGACGCCTTGACCAGAATCATATCTTTTCAATATAGGACCACATGGTCCACCCCTGCATTCTTCCACAATACCACAGAGGGGTTACTGTATGATAGTACTTGCAGGCCTGGCACCAAAAGCACAATATTTGGGTGCACTGCCACTGACGCCTGTATCAGATTCATATCCTCAGAGGGGTTACGGTGTGACGGCACTGTTGGGGACGCTAAAGGACCAATTTTAAAGCACCTATTGTTACTTTCATCCAAAGCCTGCATATATTTCACAATAATTTAGCCAAAAAAATCAGTAAACTTTTTCTGCGTTTACGAAAATGTCTCCTCTTTTCATACGGACTGCCGCCCCAAGCAGTTGTTTATGGATAGATTAAAGGAAAAGCATTTACCGTCATATGAAACGTCATTTTTTTGTTTTTAAGTGTTTCTATACATCCTAGAAATCCGCCACTTCACGGGCAGGTTATGGGGACCTCCTAGGCACGATATTTGAAGGAATTTTTGGGTTTTATTTTTAACCCTTATTTCATGGAAACCTCACTGTCCCTTTAAAAACGTTTTTTTTTTAAACTTTTTGTCCTTGTTTCCTGTCCCCCAGGGCACTACCCGGACCCCCATACACCTTTTATGGCAAATATGTAGCATATATGCCCTCTTGGAGGGCACTCTAAAAACCGAATTTTCAGCCCCATTGACTTGCATTGGGTTCGAGTTCGGGTTTGGGTTCGGACCCGAACAAATGGGAAGTTCGGGTTCGGGCTCGAACCAAACTCGGGGAGTGTTCGGCTCATCCCTAGTGGTAATGAGAACATAATTTGGATATAATGTATATGACAACAATATGCAGTGTGAATAATGTGACTAAACATCTGGGGCTCTATTACAATCCTAGCGTTAAAACGTGGGCACAAGGGAGGAAAAACTGCGCCGGCAGTTTTACCCCTTGCGCCTGCGTTTTAATGCTGGATTACAATGCAGGTGCAAAAACTGCTGCCTGCAATGTTACCACGCGGTAACCCCCGCGATGCTTGCGGCAGCGCTGAGTGCAGCCGCGAGCATCCACTCGATGGAGTCCATAGGACTCCATTGAGTTTCCCCCTGCCGGTCACATGACGAGCCGGATCTCGCGAAGCCGGTCAGCGTAGTGATACGCAGGGAGAGACTGGGGGGACTTTTTCCCTGCTGCCGCTGGACGGAGGAGACGGTTGGAGCTGCGGTCCTCGCCGCGGGACATGAGGTGAGTATCTGATTCATTTTTCTCTATTTTCTGGATGGTGTTAACGGATTCTGCAGAAGCGGAATCCGTTAACACCAAGTCCTGGCTCTGGTTAACGTTTTGCTAACCACAGCCAGACGTTAATCAGCACTAGTATTTTGTAATACTAACACTGATTAACACTTTGCGCTCCCCATGTTAAGTATAGGGAGCGCAAAGTACAGTAACCTCGCGCTGAAAAGCGCAAGGTACCAAACTCAAACGGGTTACTTAACCCGTTTGCGTTTGGATTGTAATATGCGGTAAACACCGCAGCAAACGTTAATGCTCACGCAAGTGAGCATTAACGTTTGCGTTAAGATTGTAATGTGGCGCTGAGTGTTTTTACACCAAGAAAGCACTGTAAAAATAAAAGTTGAATACTTCTATTTGTTTGTTGTTTTTTCTTTCTGCTCCTCAATCTGTCCTCTGTGGTTGACTCCTCTGGTTAGGTGCAGGATCGCTGTATTAATCCAGGTTCCAGGGTGGAGGAAGCGTTTACCCAATACAGCGATCCTGCACCTAACCAGAGGAGTCAAGCACAGAGGACTGTGAAGATTGAGGAGCAGAAAGAAAAAACAACAAACAAATAGAAGTATTCAAATTTTATTTTTACAGTGCTTTCTTGGTGTAAAAACACTCATTGTTTAAGCACATTATTCACACTGTATATTGTTGTCATATACATTATATCCAAATTATGTTCTAGTTACCACTAGGGTGCGCCTGGAATAATCTTCCCCTTTTTTCTATTTATTGTGTTCTTTGAGATGTGTGGACACTTTATATTCCACTACGGCAGCACCTATTTTAATAAATATTTTATTATTATACACCCACGACACACACAAGCGCTGCCTTCACATTTCTATCTCTCACATAATTTGCATTAAAAGTTCAGTTTTACCAATGTCTCAGGTAGACATCCTGTATCCCTCTGATTGTTTTGGAGAGATAGTTGTATAATTAAAAACTGTCCTAACTTCATGGCATGCTCATTGCTACTCCAGAAAGCCATCAATAAGAGGGAGAGTCTGCCCTGAACTGCAATGATATATATATATATATCTATAAAAATGGGAGGCACTCATGGTCTTGTAAAATGCAAAACTTTAATTCAAACCATTAAAAAAAAAAGGCATTTCGGCCACTTAAGGCCTTTGTTTTTTACTTTGATAAAGGCCTTAAGGGGCTGAAACGTTTTTTTTTTCTTTCTTAATGGTTTGAATCAAAGTTTTGCATTTTACAAGACCCTGAGTGCCTCCGCTACCCTTTTTTCTATATTTATGTTCTCTGGGAGATTGCACCAGGGCATCGCAGCAGAATTTCTAGCGAGGAATACGCTCACCACAGTTAAGTAACGAGTGCTCGCCTCATTTGACTTTTTATATATACATATGTATATAGCAAACTTGGTCCCAGTAACTACCTTTGCTCAATTTTTTTTTTACATCCAGCGTGGTGAGAGCCACACACGTGAAATTAAAAATTAAACTTTTATTTAGCAAATTAAAATAGAACCGACGTTTCGGCTCAAATGTGAGCCATTTTCAATGTTGAAAACGTGCCCATAAAGTTTCAACACTTCGGACATGACAGCCGATATGTTGAAATTTTTGAAAAGGTTGGAGGTTCATTTTTCAAGGAAACGTGGAGTCCAAGTTGTAATAGAAACATAGAAACATAGAAAAATGTCGGCAGATAAGAACCTTTCGGCCCATCTAGTCTGCCCAATTACATGGATACTTTACCTGGATTTATCTTTTGTTTAGGATAGCCTTATGCCTATCCCATGCCTGCTTAAATTCAATTACTGTTTTGGCCTCTACCACTTCAACTGGAAGCCTGTTCCATGTATCCACCACCCTCTCAGTAAAATAATACTTCCTGATGTTACTTTTAAACCTTTGCCCCTCTAATCTAAGACTATGTCCTCTTGTTTTGCTATTTTGTTTCCTTTTTTTTTGAAATTTAAGATTTTTTATTATTTTCAAAGCACATAGTCAATGGGGGTACAGAAAAAAAGATAAGGGAAGGGAAACCAACATGTATTATAATATGCTTACAAACTTAAATGGAGGCGGGAAGATAAAAAAGAAACAAAAAAACAAAAAAAAAAACCACACACAAAAAAAAAAGGGGGGGGGGACATCACCATCACCTGTAAAATAAGAGCCATTACCTATTATGTACAGATAGATTTCTGGCACCCATTAACTAATCCCTCGATTCGCAGATTAGCAGGATCACCTTTTAACTTCCGAGACGCTCGCCTCTTCCCTATCTACAGGCCTACTCACCCCTCCATGCACACACTGTTTCACTAGATATATGTCCCACAATTCCCATGGGTCCTGTTTAGGGGGGGTCACCGAGAGAAACTCTATAGCCCTACTGTCATAGGTCCTATCTCTAGTCATGTACGTCTTAAGGAGCCCCATAGAAGGGACCGTGTCTGATTTCCATCTCTGTGCTATCAGCAGTAATGCGGTGGACATAATATGAAATGTCATTCTGGTCTGTTGCCTCGTTAACTTGGGGCCTCCCAGTCCCAACAAGATGAATCCGGGATCCATAGGAATAGGAGTACCCACCACTGCTGTAGCAAATTCCACCACCATAGTCCAGAAGGGAATCAATAGGGGGCACAGCCACCAGATATGCATATAAGTACCTGTCTGTGAACTACAACGCCAACATACTGAGGAAGAGGACGAAACGAATTTAGACGTTTTATCCGGCGTCCAGTACCATCGGTAGAGAACCTTCCTACTTGTTTCCAGGAGAGTCGCGTTTCTAGACACCCCCACATCTCTCCGGAACACAGCTGCCCACAATTCTGGCTCAATGGAACGTTTCAGATCTTTTTCCCACGCCGAGTGATACCGCCACAAGGGTAATTCCCTATCCTTCATGATTGCATTGAGGCCGATGGAGATTAAACCTTTCGGTAACAATTGGGAGACACCCAGGGATTCAATTAACGTCAAGGGCGGTTTATGGATCGAGTAGAATGCCGTGAATCCCTGAGTCCTCAAGTATGACAGCAATTGGCAATAAGATAAAAAATAAGAGTCCTGCAGGTGAAATTTAGATTGCACCGACGCAAATTCCAATACCCCGCATTTATCTGTTAATTGACACAAATTGAAAACCCCCTTCGTCGCCCAACATTGCGCATTAAAATGGGGAAGGATATACTGAAACATCCTCAGTGGTGCCGCTCTTGATACGGGGCCCGTCCCCGATATCTTCAGAAACATACTGTCCCATATTCTCAAGGAGAGTGTCGTTGTAGCAAACAGAGATGTGAACACCCCCCTTGGTCTATGCGGAGGGAACCCATAACAGTACCCTTAAATCGTGAGGGGTCAGAGTAATGGCCTCCATAACCGCCCATTGAGGACGGGAGGCATAGCCCAAGCATACTATCATCGCTGCAACATGGACAGCTCTGCTATATTTTGCAAAATCCGGAACCCCTAATCCACCCCCCTCGATTCGGCGTGAGAGGACAGGAAATTTGATTCTGGGGCGCCGATAATTCCATAGGAAGGCATTAACCACTCCCTGCAAAGTAGAAAAGAACGCTCTAGGTATAAAAATAGGAAGGGCTCGAAAAACATATAAAATTTTCGGTAGTATCGTCATTTTCACCGCCGCAATGCGACCGAACCACGATAATCGTCGGGGTTGCCAAGACCGCAATAGGGTTTTAATTTCTATTAACAACTTCCCGTAATTAATATCGAATAAGACCTGAGGCGAAAGAGCTAGCTTGATACCTAAATACGTGAGAAATTTAGTTCTCCAATCAAACGAGAATTCCTGTTTTAGTGTAGTCAGCACGTCATCTGGGATATTAACTGGCAGCACCTGAGTCTTGGAAAAATTAATCTTATGATATGAAAATGTTCCATATTCGTGCAATATGTTAGTCAGAGCCTCTAAGGAAGTTTTAGGGGATGTCAATGTAAGGAGGACGTCGTCAGCAAAAAGGTTTAATTTGTGTGTCTGCGGACCCACCTCTATGCCCCTTACGTCATCGGACTGCCTGATCATCTGAGCCAGAGGTTCTAAGACGAGCGCGTATAGTAGTGGAGACAGCGGGCAACCCTGTCTTGTGCCGTTCGTGATAGGAAATGCTCGAGAATGGAATCCCACAAAACGTACCGTGGCAGACGGAGAAGCATAAACCGAAAAAACCCCCTTAACAAACTCAGGTGGGATAGAGAATTTTGCCATCACCTCTGACATAAAACCCCAATGCACTCGGTCAAACGCCTTTTCCGCGTCCAGTGACAGTATGAGACCAGGCTTGGAAGACGAAGTAAGCACTTGAATGAGATTGAGTAGTCGACGAGTGTTATCCGGACCTTGACGGCCGGGTATAAATCCGACCTGATCCATCCCGATCAAACTCGTGATAGTCAATGCCAAGCGATTCGCCAGGATCTTAGTATATATTTTAAGGTCTACATTTATCAGAGAGATTGGTCGAAAGTTTTGACAACTAGTGGGGGGTTTACCTAATTTGGATAGGGTGACTATAGCGGCATTAAATAGCTCAGAAGGGAGGTTCCCACTATCCATCGCAGCGGTAAACAAGCCATGGATATGGGGAAGTAGCGTTTGATGGAAAGTCTTGTAATAAGTGGACGTGAACCCATCGGGGCCTGGAGCCTTGCCTTTAGGTAGGGATGTAACCACCTCCGCAATTTCCTCGCATGTTATCGGGGAGGCCAAAGAGGCACGTTGTGTCTGTGATAGAGTCGGTAAGTTTATTTTGTCTAAATAGCCTCGTATATCCGATACCGGAGGTCCTGGGCCTGCGTTCCCGTCTCTTATATTATAGAGAGCCCGATAGTATGTCGCAAATTCGTTCGCTATGTCCTGTGGTTTATATATCCTTTCCCCTCGGCTATTTAACAAAAAGGAAGTTCTGGTTGATTGCTGAAGAGTACGGAGGCGGAGCGCCAACGAGTGCCCCACCCTATTCGCGGTCGAATATCTATTTGCTCTAAGGCGTTGTAATGCGTAGAAATGTGTTGTACTGTCTAGGTCGGTCAGGTCCGCTCCCGCTTTGGCCAGTTCCCGAGCCGTACGTGGATTCGGGTGGGTTTGGTTGGCCTTGGTCAAAGCGTCTATACGGGTCAGTAACTCCAGTCTATCTGCGATATGTTGTCTCTTCCTGATAGCTGCCCATCTAATGCACACCCCTCTCATAACCGCCTTGTGAGCTCTCCAGAGAATAGTCGGATCCGAGGAAGAATCTTTATTCTCCGAGAAGTAATTGTCAAGTGAGGACTGCAAGTCCGCTAATATCTCTGGATCGCCCAAAAGAGTGTCGTTGAGGCGCCAAGGAGGCCTGCTAAACACCTGAAAGTCATCTGCTAGTGTCAAGAATACTGGGGCATGATCTGACAGCGTGAAGCTCGAGATGTCGCAGTCACGAACAGAAGGCAGTAAAGAACCTCTTATGCAAAAAAAGTCTATTCTGGAATATGAATTGTGAGGTGGGGAGAACAAAGTATATCCTCTCTCGCCCGGATGGAAAACCCTCCACACATCATATAGATTAAAATGAGACAGAAGGTCCGCCAATTCCCTACATTGTTTTCTAATGTGTGCGTATGATGCGGCTGACCTATCTAGAAGCGAATCTGGACAAACATTAAAATCACCCATCACAATCACCTCGCCAGTTGATACTGTTAACATTTTGAGCAGTACATGTTTAAGAAACGATATTTGAGATGAGTTAGGACTATAGATATTACATATAGTGAACAATTTCTGATTAATCGTACACACTAAAATAAGGTAGCGGCCCTTCGGATCACTCAGCTTTCTGTGAAGTTGGAAAGACAGTCTATCATGCAGTAGTATAGATACCCCTCTAGACTTGGTGGGGCCCATAGCATGGAATTGCGTGGTATAGCGAGGTACCTGCAAAAAGGGTGAGACAATCTACGAAAGTGCGTCTCCTGTAGACAAACCATATCTGGGTCTCCCCGTTTTATCTCTGAACATAATGCATGTCTTTTAAAGGGAGCGTTTAAGCCCCTAACGTTGAAGGACATAAGTTTCATACAATTGAGACCAAAAACTGTATACGGTTCCTGGGCCAACAGAGCCCCCAATTCTCATTTTGGACAAACAAAGCAGCCCACATGGCTCGGGTCGAGCGTGTTTGAGAACAGTCCGTGAATGGTGATGAGGAAAAAAGAAAACAGCATAGAAACAAAAAACAAAAAAACACCACAGTGGTGTTGAAGGAACTATATACATGTCTCAAAGAGACAACCTCTCTTGAGAAGCCCCGAGAAGCGGGTGTACTTCTCATACTCCGAGTAAAGAGCGAGAGTGGGGGGCCAAAAAATGAACCCAACAGAACGCCCGGATGGAGGAACAAAAAGCTGCGCCGTGCTGCGCACGTCGGGACCCAGCAACTCCAGCTGCTTCCACAGTCCCGACACCTGGGCCACGTTTATGGGAACATGGAAGAACAGCAGAAAAAAAAGTACCCTGGAAAAAGTACCCTGGAGGCACACTCAGCGAAATACGATACCGTAAAGACGATGAAATATCCCGAGAACTTTCTTCCTCCGCCCAAAACACGTGGCGATCCGAACATTCGCAAGACATCAATAGCATAGAGCAAATCACTTTTTCTTCTTGTGCCACTCCGGGTCAAGTCGGGATGGAGGATCTTGCCGCTGTGACGGAGGGGTAGCAGGTTCCATTCCCCAATCTTTCAGGAGTTGCATACCCTCCGATACGGAAGTCACCGAGTGGAAAACTCCGTTGCGAGATATCAACAGTTTGGTTGGGAAGCCCCACCTGTATGCGATACTGCGATCACGGAGCATCGTTGTCACTTGTTTAAAGTTGCGGCGATGTTGGAGGGTAGTGCGAGACAGGTCTGGAAAAATAGCAATATGATCGTAGGTCGGGGATAGAGCCCCAGGATGTCTCAGGGCACGCAATATGTCCTCGCGAGGTTTATAATAGTGAAGACGAAGTAAGACATCTTTAGGCGCCTTAGCCGGAGCTGACGGTGGTTTAGGAAGTCGATGAATTCTGTCAAAAAGGAGGGAATCCGAGGTGGCTTCAAGGCAGGAGATGTTGAAATAGTTCAGTAACATAATCCGGAAGGTCATGAGCTGATATCGAATCTGGGATACCTCTCACTTTCAAGTTATGGCGACGTGATCTATCCTCCAAGTCCGCAATTTTAGTAAGTGCCCCCAGAAGTTGAGATTGTAAATCCTCCACTTGTTCTGTCAAAACATTATGCGCCCCTGCAAATTCCGCCATCTTTGTTCCAATCTGTCTGTGCGGTCTCCTATTTCTTTAATATCTTTTTTAATGTCCGCCGCCACGCTGTCTAGTCGATTCGATAATGCATCAGAAAGGGCTGCCAGCATAGGTGCTAGTTTGGCCGTCACCACGTCAATCCCTGAACTGTCTTCAGCGGGGGAGGCAGATGCACGTGGGGACGAGGAGGATGAGCCGCCGCCATCTTGGGAGGCCCCAATGCCGCGCTGTTTCTGGCTCTTCGGCGCGAAAAAGTCGGCGGAACCCGCTTTTTTGGTACCGCTGCGGGAGGACATACTGTGCTCCACTGGTTCCCCAGGTCCTGTCTGCAGCTGCGCTTACTTGAGTTTCGGTTTTACTTTGAGTGTCCTTTTTCCTTCGTGTTTAGTCGGGTCTCTCTGTGCGGAGCTCCGGCGCTACACGTCCACCATCGAACGGAGTCAGGCCACCTATTTTGTTTCCTTTTTAAATATACTCCCTTCCTCTCCTTGTGGATTCCCTTTACGTATTTAAATGTTTCTATCATATCTCCTCTGTCTCGTCTTTTTTCCAAGCTGTACATGTTAAGATCATTAAGCCTTTCCTGGTAACTTTTCTCCTTCAAGCCGTACACCATTTTAGTAGCCCTTCTCTGAACTCTCTCTAAGATGTCTATATCCTTCTGGAGATACGGTCTCCAGTACTGCACACAGTACTCCAAGTGAGGTCTCACCAGTGCTCTGTACAGTGGCACGAGTACTTCGCTTTTCCTACTGCTAATACCTCTCCCTACACAACCAAGCATTCTGCTAGCATTTCCTGCTGCTCTATTACATTGACTACTTACCCTTAGATCCTCTGAAATAATAACCCCTAAATCCCTTTCCTCAGATGTTGAGGTTAGGACTGTATCAAATATTCTATATTCAGCCCTTGGGTTTTTACGTCCCAGGTGCATTATCTTGCACTTATCCACGTTAAAACTCAATTGCCACAGCTCCGACCATTTTTTTAGCTTACCTAAATCATTTGTCATTTGGCTGATCCCTCCAGGAACGTCAACCCTGTTGCAAATCTTTGTGTCATCAGCAAAAAGACATACTTTCCCATTAATACCTTCTGCAATATCACTAATAAAAATATTAAATAGAATGGGTCCAAGTACTGACCCCTGAGGTACCCCACTGGTAACAAGACCTTGCGCCGAATAAACTCCATTTACCACAACCCTCTGTTGCCTGTCACTCAGCCACTGCCTAATCCATTCAACAATATTGGAATCCAAGCTCAAAGATTGCAATTTATTGATAAGCCTTCTATGCGGAACAGTATCAAAAGCCTTACTGAAATCTAAATAAGCAATGTCTACTGCACCACCTGTGTCTATTATTTTTGTTACCCAATCAAAAAAATCAATAAGATTAGTTTGGCATGATCTCCCTGAGGTAAACCCATGTTGTTTCTGATCCTGTAATCTATTTAGATGTTCAACAATCCTTTCCTTTAACATGGTTTCCATTAATTTCCCCACTACTGACGTAAGACTAAATGGCCTATAGTTCCCCAATTCCTCCCTACTACCCTTCTTGTAAATGGGCACAACATTTGCTAATTTCCAGTCTTCTGGGACGACGACCATTAACAAGGATTGGTTAAATAAATCTGTTAACGGTTTTGGTATTACACCACTGAGCTCTTTTAAGAATTTAGGGTGGATCCCATCAGGCCCCATTGACTTATTTGTCTTTACTTTAGACAGCTGCTGTAGAACCTCCTCCTCTGTAAACTCATATGTAAATGTCTCGTTAGTGTTTCCTCCTAACTGAGGTCCCTTTCCTTCCTTTTCTTCTGCAAAGACTGAACAAAAATATTCATTGAGGCAGTCAGCGAGACTTTTATCCTCTTCTACATACCTTCCTTCCTTTGTTTTTAATCTAACTAATCCTTGTTTTACTTTTCTTTGCTCGTTTATGTATCTAAAAAATGTTTTGTCCCCCTTTTTTACTGACTGAGCTATTTTCTCTTCTGCGTGTGCTTTGGAAGCTCTTATAAATTGCTTTGCCTCTTTCTGCCTAATCTTATAGGTTTGCCTATCTTCTTCACTCTGAGTTTTTTTTGTTCTTCACTATTTTGGCCACTTCTGCAGAGTACCACAGTGGTTTCTTCCCTTTTTTGTTTTTGATAACAAGCCGAATGCGATTGCCTGTGGCCTTCAATAATGCTTCCTTTAAATAATCCCATATTTCCTGGACTCCCTTTAAACTCCTCTAGTCTGATAATGACTCCTTCACACAAAATCTCATTTTAGAAAAATCTGTTTTTTTAAAGTCTAAAACTTTTGTTTTTGTGTGGTGCGGCTCCATCCCTGTTCTTATATTAAACCATACTGACTGGTGATCACTAGATCCCAAATTTTCACCTACAACAACGTCTGATACCAAACCTCCATTTGTGAGTATTAAATCCAATATGGCCTCTTTTACGGGTCGGCTCCTCAACTACTTGTGTTAGAGATAATCCCAGTAGGGAGTTTAGAATATTTGTACTCCTGGTGCACCCAGCTATTTTGGTTTTCCAGTTCACTAATGTACAACTGGTAGCACTTTTTGGCCAGCAGAGGGAGCTATCTGCCTGTCAAATAAAACAGGTCTATTCAAAGAAAGGTGAAACTCGGGAGAATGACTGGAGAAGTGTAACCAGTTCTCCTGGTTTTCACCTTTCTCTGAATAACCCTGACAGTGTGACATTTCTGAATATTTTTACTGTGTGTGTGTAATGGCTGATGATTTTTCCATAAAACCACCAGGTCTTGCCAGTGGTTTTATGGAAAATCACGTGGTAACGGAGGGTTTAAAGCATAAAGGTACATTCACGTGTACACCGATCATATGAGAAACGAATAGAAGCCACATATAAGCTAAATAACATTCTATTTGCAGGAGGTTGAAACGCATAACAAGGACCTGGAAGGCCAGCTGACGGACTTAGAGCAACGACTGGAAAAGAGTCAGAACGAACAAGAAGCATTTCGCAATAACTTGAAGACGCTTTTAGAAATCCTGGACGGGAAAATATTTGAACTCACCGAATTGCGAGACAACCTGGCCAAGTTGTTAGAGTGCAGCTAGAAAGAGAAAGGGCTGCTTCCGCCAACCCTCTTAAAGATGCACTGTCTCTCTTCACAGCACCATAGCGGGCTCTGCATCCGAGTTGCACAAAACAAGGAACAGGGAAAAAAAAAAAAAAATCTCCTTCCAGAGAGTCTATCTGCAAATTTCATAGTTGGTTGAAGTGTGACACTGAGACTTTATCTATTAAGCTAAAAGAGGGAAAATGAAAAAGAAAAGAAAGACAAAAATAAAACTTGAATTACAAATTACCTCCTATTCCCTTATTGGCCATAAAAATGAACTTTTTAACGCATTCAGTGCCAGATATTCCTATACGCTAGCCCTGAATGTATATGAATTAGTTTCAGTCATTTAAAGCAAACCACCTCCGGTTTGCCAACAGGTGCAGTAGGTTTTGTTAGACACAATATACTGGATTTAATTTTTTTCGTTTGTTTCTATGGTTTGTTTTATTTATTTATTTATTTTCCCTTTTGTGTTCGTTTTAACAAAATATCTTCTTGAAGAGTTTTGTGCAAAAACTTAGCGATGGGAGATGCCCTTTGTATTTTTGTTATAATCTGAACATTTTCTCAGGATATTTTTGCACTGTTGAAAAAAAAAGAAAAGAAAAAAAAAAGTGCATTTCTAATTTTGCCTTGCCAGGGGTGAGAAAGAATGCATCTTTAACTGAAAAAAAAAAAAAAATTGTTACAGTAATCCTAACTGTTGTACAAAGTTCTTCCTTTTTTATACTGGAAGATATTCTGTAATGAAGCTCACTCTGGTGTTTCCTTATTATATATATATATTTAAAATGTCCAGTTTCAGGTTATATCTTCTTATTTTGTTTCTCCCATTCAAAACTCCAACCTCATTTCAGATAAACTCGCTTTCTAGTACATTTGCAAAAGCCAACTCCCAAAGCTGCGGGGCTTTCCCGCGAGGCCGTGGGTTAAAAACTAGGATATATTTAAAGAGCTCACAGAGGGGTATATTTAAAAAAAAGTTTATTATTATACAGACTTTTAACTGCATATAAGTATGTTTTGAAATGAATGCAAAAATGTTTACTTATGTACTTTGAAAAGAAAAAAACAACACAATTTCCGAAAGTCCAATGCATCTCAATGTAAGTAGTAAGCGATAGTAGGAATTTTGTCTGTTTTTAAATAATATTTAATGATATGCTGATATTGAGGAGTAATCCATTGAACCGGTCACACTGAGAGGACTGTTTTTTTGTTTATTTATTTTGCTTACCGTATATATTGTTTTTAGATACTGGGTAACCGTGGTTATATTTTTCCATCCTTAGCCCCTTCATCCACTGGAAAGATGTGCGCAACTACGGCATTGTGGCCCTTTTTATTTTCTATAGCACAAGAGGACGCCTGTGGGAACAGAGTTCTGCTTGTTTGGTTCTTTAAAAGCATTAATAGGCTTATCTCAGAAATCTCCTTGTGTTTTTGTTTTTTTTAACACGGTGACAGCTGTCGTAATCATTAAAAGGTTACTAGATGGAATCCAGGTTCACCAGCAAGAGAGATGATGTTTTGGGGGTTTCTTGTTGTGATTTACGATTACGCGATGGGGTTTGAGTCACGATTTAGTTTCATCCTCTGGTTCAGTTCCATTTAACATTGACTTGGAGGGCTCCTAATCTATCGTAAGGGCTATTTTTGGCAAATTCCTTTAACAGCGATAGAGCTTTTCAGTTTCTCTTTGCAGTCGTCTGCCCTATACCACCAGCACTACAACATATCCAGTCTATATGTTGTACGCTGCTATAAGGCTCTCCGGTTTGTATTCTGGAGCTCTGGACTCTCCTGCTGCATTTTGCTCTGCTTTGTCAAATTTACTGTAAATACAAAGAGGCAGCAGCCAACCTACGACGTGGTGCTGGACATTAGAGTCCATCGATCATGGGAGGAATCTCCACATTTAGGCAATGTAGAAATAAATATGGTAGGAGGTGATGTGAAGTCAGATGTTTGTCTAGAAACACAAATTTCAATTTCTGTGTAGAAAGTTGAGGAAGACCTGTTGTGTGGCCAGTGGATCCCAACCAATTCTCGAAAATCCAGAATTCAGGCCTACACCAGCAGAACATTATCAATCAAGACCATGGTCAGCAACCTTCGCCCTTCAGATTCTTTAGAACCATGATTTTCAGTCACTCGTTAAGTTCTCAGAGACCCAAGGGAAATGTAGTTCCAAAACATCTGGACGACCAATGTTGCTGAACTTTGATCTAGACTCTTGATGACCCTTGAGAATAGGTTTGTTTGGGGACTCTTGGTTTAGATTGAGGCTGGCAATGACATTACTGAGGAGGTTCTCTTGGCCCTTCAGACATTGAAGAGGTTTGGTTTCCTTAAAGGAAGAATTAACTTTTATGACAGGAATGCCACTGCCAGGACTAATTACCATATTCTGCGACCAAGATGTAGATAACCTCTTTGCTACGAAATAGAGGAACCGTATCATTAAAGCTTTAATCAGGAGACCCAAGTCTAAAAATTAAAGAAGGCCTGTGAGGTCCAAGCTTCTTTAAAATGCATTCACTTTCTGTATGCTATATATATAAGCCTAGAAGATAAGCAGCTCAAGGGATTTGTCTATGCTTCCAGGGTGTTTACATTGGTCTCCTCTTCCTATTGTTCTAGGATGAAATGGAGGTGGTTGTGGCAGGTTGGGGAATTGTTCAAACACTGAAATGAACCTGTTTTAGTGGTTACTCTCCAGGTGAACAACAAGTAATCTGGAGACCATGAAACTCTAGTGATTTAGTTGTAAACACACACACATGTGAATGGGAGCTCCGCATGGTATAATCCTGTCACAGGTTATTGGATGGAAGGTCTCGTATATATTCGCCAAAGGTATTTAGAAATGCATACCGTTGCTCGTCTGTTTTGCCGACCCATATTTTTGTAATACTAATGGTGTCTCTTTTGCCGAGGTCTCGGACATCCTGGTGCAATTTCTGCCTTAACTTCTATAGTGTAATGTATTGTCATCGCATACAGCATACAGTTTTAACCTTAAAAGCAATAAGAGCAGTATATGTAATAATAAGAGGACAGGGCAAAGTATTTGTAATTCACAGAGTTCTATGTTCTTACTGGCAGATACTGCAGTATTTCTTACTAATATGACTTTGAAGGAACGTGTGGGTTACAAAAGGCTCAGAAGTAGGCCGAGGCACAAATGATTCTGACACGGTGCATATTTATGGAGTAATTTTCTCGAGAGTCCTGCAGTGTGTTCTAGATTATTTTATATTAAAAACCTAGAACGTTGTGTTACTATTGCATGATTGGCATTGGCTCCTCATTTTTGACACATCACTGCCAGGTCTTTTGGGTCGTTCTTTGGTTTTGGCAACAGAAATGGTGCTTTCTCGCTGTTTAGCCAGCCGTGAAACCTACTGAATTATTATGGTATTTTGCATTGGTCAGCCGGGACACCTAAGGCAACCTTTGATGGAAGGTTTCCTGATGAGCACACCCAATCATATTTTACGCTGGGTACTGTGAACGTTTTGATCAGCCTGCGAGGTTCTTGGTAAGAAGATTGGAAAGTTGTTTTATACATGTGAGCAGACACAGGTTATATTGCAAATAAGTTTGTGTTTCTATTTTTTTTTTACGATTCCAACCCATCCTTTCAATTAGGAATCGCCCCTGCAATGTCACTATTGCCAATGGGGTCCAGGGTGCCGCATGAAACCTTTATAGGATTTTTTACAGAGGGTTCTCTACCCGTAGACTCTTGCAATTTGCTAACGGTTCGTGATGAAGGGGCTAAGGTATGGATGGATGACAAGTGGTTGCATCCTCTTTAAAACTACACCCAGCATTGTTGAGAACGATTACATGAAAATCTGATTTGACCACGAGAATTACTGTAGTTCTTTCACCGATAGGTTTTAAAGTTGCTTCGATGTAATTTCAACAAAACCACTTGACAACCATAAATTACTTTATTTATTTTACAAAACATTAAGAAACGTAAAATCGTTTGTTTTTTCAGTTTACATTGCACAAAATGCGCCGTAATGTGGACAGAACTTTTTTAATGTCTCAAATTGCTTTCTTAAAGTCACCAAGAGCACGAGCGTTGCAAAGAAAGTGATTAATATGTGCACATTGGCTCATCTACCCACCTTGACATAATGTGAATGTGTAGCCAGGAATAGGCTTTTCTGGTACTCTAGCTGCTGAGGTCTGCAGTTCCCATGCTGCCTAGCCAGAAGCAGAACTTCAGCCGAGCATCATGGAAACCATAGTGGGATGTCCAGTTGGGTACACGAGACAGTTGTCTAAAGGGCCATTATTTTCTTTCAACTAGGGCTTCTGTGAAGTGAAAGACATGTGAACGTGGCGGACTAGGATTTTATTCCCTTTCTGCTTATTCCCTGGCCATGCTGTCTATAATTTATACTGTTCATTGGAGGTTATAGGGATTAGGTAGAGTGGGTTACCCATATTATGTGCTACTCGTAGCAGCTTGAGTGCCAGAGATGACCTATCCCTGAAACAGTCTGTGGCCGCGGGAAAAAATTTATACCCTTAAAATTTTATTCTCCTTCTGTACATATTTTGAGACTTCTATGTAAATCCACTAATTAACTGTACAGTGGGTCAAATACCTTTTGGTGCAAATGGGGCATTTTACCTCCCGCTGCTCCTCCAAAAGGTGTTTAAAAGTTCTTTTAAACTGATGTCACTGATTTAAAAAGACTTCTTACTCTGTCTTAGTGTGACTTGATTTATTATAAGAGAGAGGTGTGTCACCGTGTGGAATGTTTATTTTCTGTGTTTACCTTCAAAGAACAGAAATCTGACAGAACAGTAACAGAATATTAACACACATACATACATATATAAACTGTATTGGGTTTCCAGCGCTCGATGGCTTCACAAACTAGAGTTCTCCTGCACTTAAAATTTTATTTATTGTATTGACATTTCAGTCATGTCTCAGGTGGAGCTCTCTCATTGGTGAAATGAAAATGTAACAAGAAATGCTACTGGATAACATTCCTAGTTAAATGGTATGGGGCCTACTGGGCTCATTTATCCTCAAGACCCTGCAACCAACAAGGAGTTCCTGGATCCCATCAACTGATGCTCCTGTTAGGGCCCATGGGTTTTTGGATGGGGAACAAGTGCGCTTTCCTGTAGCCTACCAATTCTCTATACCAGTGGTTCCTAACTGCGGTCCTTAAGTCCCCCTAACAGACCAGGTTTTAAGGATTACCTTGGGGAAATGCAGACTGAATCCTGCAATCACTGAGCAGCAAATCATATCACCTGTGCTGTCCTTCGGATATCTGGAAAACCTGGCCTGTTCGGGGTACTTGAGGACCGCGGTTGGGAACCACTTCTCTATACTACGCATACTCAGCAGCTTAGGGTTGGCATATGGAGATCGGGGGCCCCCCATTATGGCATTACCCTGACTCGTCAGTATTTTCGTACAGGATCACATAATATTGCAACCATGTAATTGGTCGCACCAGTGGTACATATCATCTTGCGGATGGGCAGACATTGGATTTCCAGGTACCGTTATCAATGCATGGTGAATCTCACCCTACGTCTAAACGTTCATCTGTAAAATCAGATATAAAAGTTCCACTATGAAGGTACCAATACTCAAAACAAATGTCCTGATCTCTTTTTCAAGACGCAACTACATGGAATCTTTTTGTTAAGTCCTTGAGGTGATATATACTATCACTGGTAAAGATCCCAAAATACTCTCTTTTCTAACGTTCTTTTGACTGGTCTCCACCTCTATTGCTTCACATGTCCTAATTTGTGATCACATCCATCTGTCATGACTAGTCACACCAGCAAGACCTATCCTCACTTTGAGGTTCACGCCAGTATTTAAAGACTGTGTGACACTGTATTTGCAAAGACAGAACTCCGACAAAACGGAGATGTAAATTTCATTTAGTCACTGTTTTGACAAGTGCTATTTACAAGACCCTGGTGTGCAGCTCTTTGTGTGGAATATATACTGTATGTATAACATAGGTTTGCAAGTCTGGATAAAAGTTTGAGAATTGAATTCATTCTTTTTACTTTAATAAGGGCACAGATTTATTTTCATCTGTTACACATGACAGTCTGTGGTGGCAAAGAAGAAGTGTGATATATGAAAACTTACAGGGTTATTCAAAAAGCACCAAAATGTCGGTGACATTTCGGTGCGCTCTAGTTGACCCTGCAGTGAATTCAGCATTCACTGCAGGGTCCCCTGAAGTGCGGCGAATTGCCCACCGAACGCTGCCACACGCAGCAGTTGAGCCACCGAACACAGCACCAATCAGCCGCAGAAAAAAAAGCAGACAAGCCGCTGACGGGGAAAAAAAAACAAAACACAATTTAAAGTGTCTAATTCAAAACGCTGTTTGCAAAAGAACTACTGAACGAAAATGTCTGGAATTAACATATAAGGTCCTATGAATAATAAAAAGGTCTGTTACAGCCAAAAAAAAAAAATCACCTTTTTTCTTGAACTTTGGGGATAAACAGAATTTGGGGGAATAACTACAGTATGTCCTACAACAGGGCTGTCAAACTCCAGCCCCCAGATGTTTCTGAACTACAACTCCCACGATTCCTTGGCTATTGCAAACAATTCCAGGAAGTGTAGGCCATGAATATCTGGTAGGACAGAGTATGACATACCTGCCCTACACAGTAGTGCCATTCTAAGGAAATGGAGTTTCGAATTTGGGTATGATCCGATTTGCTTACAGATCCAAACTCTCTGCGACTATTAGATTTAGCTCCGATTTCCAAAAACAATGTCCCAGCTCTTGAAACGTTGAGTATGACCATTCCAAGGATCTCCATCTTCCACGGCTTAGCTGGTCTGTGCCTCCTATATGGACCACAGGGAGGTCTCGCAGATAATATTGCTCAATTCATGGTTGATTCTAAACGTTACAACCTTATGCCCCCTTGGAAATTTATGAATGCCACCATGGCAGTATTGCCAGACTGAACTTATACCCTCTATCCATTCAGGACTTTTCCAAATTTTTGTACGGCCCAAAAAACTGCCTGCGATACCCTTTTAGCTATTCAGTGTTCCATGTGGGTTACTTGATTCAGAGGAGTCTTTAGATAAGATTGTCCATGTCTGCATTTGAAAAGACAGACCTTCGTGAATTTATTGCCCTTTTATTGACCAGTTTAATTTCGCTCTTGTTCTTTGAGATTATGTAACATTGTGGTTCATTGAACACAGACTGGGGGGGGGGGGGGAAATCGCCAATTCACCAACAAATAAGGATGCTCATTGTTGCCATGATATGATCATTCATTATAAGTATAGGAACTCAAACAAGCAGATTGTGTAAGCTCCTATACTTGTCAGCCAATATGGCACCTCGGGGAAACCCCCAGCCATTCAAATGTCTCCCAATGCGAGCTGTTGGATGGAAACAAGTTGGGAATGGTAGCTGCTTTCTACTTTTTTCCAGGAAGTCAAAAAGCAGGTCTTTTGTGGGCGAAGCCAATCCCTACTCTCTCAGGGCTGAATCTGCCCTCCAAAACACCCCCTTCCTGGAGAGCGAAGAAGGAGGTACCACACTCAGGTCACTGTGACCAAACTGCAATGAATGATTACAGTACCTGAAGTGTGCCTTTAACAATGCTGGCTCCATAAAGCATTGAGAAAAGGATGTACACAAGCACTAATCAATGAAAATGCACGAGTCAAAATCTGGAAAATCAAAGGTCTATCAATACTTGTGACGGTTTCATCTGCGGGTAATGTTCATACAGCAGGTAAGGAGTCAGTCCACTAGGTCTGCGGTGGCCCTGCTTTTCCACCTACTTCCTGCAGTTTCCTGGCACGGATGTCACTTTTTAAAATTTTTGTAAACAGTTACAGGTATTGATAAAGCGCTAAAGTGTTCCGTAGCGCTGTACAATGGGAGAAACAATAAGAAATGTCCGTACAAGTTAAAACACACAGAACAGTAGGAGAGAGGACCCTGCGCAAGAGCTTACAATCTAATAACGATCCATAACTGGATTACTGTCCATTATACATTCCCACATTGTGACTCCTATGAATTATAAATTACATAGTCTTTTAGAGCAGGGTTTGTCACCGCCCGGTCCTCAGGTTTGCCAGATATCTGAAGCACAGCACAGGTGATATGATTTGCTGCTCAGTGATTGCAGGATTCAGTCTGCATTTCCCCAAGGTAAACCTTAATATTTGGCCTGCTGGGGCATCTGAGAAACACTGTTTTAGCATTATTAAACAGACCCGCATGCACACAGAACGACTTATTATACAAACACACACACGATAGGTTATCACTCATGCCATGTCACACTAAATGCTCCAATAGTGAATCCAGAAAAATACTATAAACACAAGTATCTGGTTCAAATAAATAACCTTTATTAAAAGGAAAACAGATGAATATTCTTAAGCACCAAAACTGTGAGTATGCGGTTACATAGCTTTAATACGAAAACAAAGAATTTCAACAAAAATGCAGTAAAACGTATGGCAGAAAATATTTAAATAAAAACACAAAGCAATACAGTAATCTGAGGTTGCACTAATTGATAATGGACTTTAAGCAGAAGGCAAATGAAAAGGAGTTTAATAGTATTGCTATATGTTAATGCTTGCCTTAAAAATACACTTGCTGCTTAATACTTCAGATTTAGTATGCATGTCGTGGGATTGGAAATAGTCACGTCAGTTTACAGTACATTGTGCCTTGAAAGAGTCTTCATTCAATACTGCGAATGATATGTCGTCCACAGAGGAGCTCGCAGCGATGTCAGGTTTATAATGTAAGATATTGTACAAAGTTAACGATTAAAATCAACCGATCCTCATGCGCTACATTTCCACGTGCAAACGAATCAGTGCTTCGAGCCGCACTCCACACGGTTACATTTTGTGATGAAAAAGTGCAGAAGAATAAAAAAACACAACGAATCGATTGTCTTTACATCAACAAACGCTTTCCAATCTCTTAAAAAAGTAAAATACAGAGAAATGTACTGCACGGGGCGAGCGGAAAAGAAAACAGATGCCAACTTCACTTGAAGAAATACTAGGAAAGGAGATTGTGTGTTTGTTTGTTTTTTTAATGAACTTCTTCAGTAAATCAGACTTCGAGGAAGCCTCCTGGTTATGTCAGTGCTGTGTGGTAGAGAAGTGTTTATTGTTCTGAAAGCTGCACGTTAGTAGGGGACACTCTAGGCCCCGGAGCCAGCAGCCTTGGCCTGCCAGAGCTTTTGAAACGGCTTTAACTCACATGATGCTCAGCCATTCCTTCGGGTGGCTGAGCATTGTGAAATGTAGCTCCAAATGCTCTGGAGGGCCAAGGTTGCCGAGTCTTGCTATAATCATTGTGACAGTGGTTTCCAACCGTGGTTGTCAAGTACCCCCTAAAAGGCCATATGAACAGTAGAGGATAAAATGAGGGGGCGCATCAAACCAGGGGCTAATCACATCTATTGATAACCACGGGGGTGGGGACGACATAAAAGTCCACCAATGTAATGGTGACAACAGACTGGTAGTAACAATTTATGATTTTGGAGAACAAAATAAATAAAAGGTAAGCAGCCATTACTGCCTGTTGGTTTTCACAGCCCACACAGCCGTGCTTTGCGTTTGTGTCCAGGGAAACCGACTGAAGTGACGTCTATTTTCAGACAGAACTGGACACGAATATTTTTAGTTTGAAGATTACAGAGAACATGTACTGGCCAGGTTCACTTTACCATCACGAGGTGAATATCATGCTGGTCTTCAAGATCAGACATCTCATCCCTAGACGAGATATCACAGACTCGGACCCAATCATATTTCTCCTCCTTGGGCATCAGAGGGCCATAACGCAGGTCCTAAGCGGTGACGTCTGTGTGCAGACTTGTCAGTCAGTGCAATGGCCTGCATTCAGATATGTGGAGGGCTGTCCTGTAGGAAGGTTTGTTTGCTCACAGCTGTCACTCACACTTGCGGCATGCCACTGGAATCAAATGACAGCAAAAGCTTGGGCAGGGAATTACATAATGTTTGGTTTTCCCTATAATGGGAACCTTTTTAAGACATACGGGGAGAGAGATTACCTTTCAAATAAGCCAAACGTATGATGGGCATGACAGGTACACTTTAAATGCACATAAAACGAAAGCAAAGGGTACCCGTGTTTATAATCACATATGGTGGGGGCATGCTTGGTGCAATGGAAGAGGCAGCTGTGCGGAGGATGAGGCTGCACAAGGATTAAAATGCACTAAAACAATATGCAGAGCCCCTTCAAATTTACTGGAGGTAAAAGCTGCTTTGCAAAGGTTACTAGGGCTTCGTTTCAGTGGATTAACTTGTATATGCCTGGTTTCCTCACATATAAACTGTATGGGAAAAAAATTTATCTGATTAATCACAACACAAGATTAGTATTTCCCCCAATAGTCATCACCTCACTGATTCCAAGCCTGTGCTTAATGGATAAATACAGAGAGATCTGCTGGAAGTCAGAGTTACACAGTGTGTATGCGGGGGATTAGGTTACAAATGTAAGATTACGTAACCCTTTACAACTTTAAAATAATCATTATTTGTAGACTGGTATCATGAGGTGGACACACACTTAAATTTGTACATATTCACACCATGATCTCATATGAAGAATTGTCTTTATAATGGGTAAAGATTACGCAGCGCAGCCAGCTCCATGAAAGAGGTCTGACCGGTCCAACATCAGAAATTAGCGGCTTAAAATTCAACGATGAAGTAAGCCCCTCCCCCTCAAAGCGCCATACCATCTCCACCTGCTTAACCGGAGACACAGCTAATAGGAACGTCAACCCCAGCAACTTGGACAAGCCAGCCCTTTTGTGTCAGAATATTTGACACTGCTTCTTTTAGTAAGAGTCCAAGGTTTAGGCTCCCATTATCCCGTGACAACAACCCATTAAAACCCAAGCCAGCAGCCTCCAACTTGCCAGTAACATTCATACTTGTCACCATGATGGTGGTGCTGGTCTAAGGAGACACATCAGGCCCGTCTGACTAAACCTTAAAGTGTACCTGTGCCGGCCAGGTGCATTTTGACTGTGCCATCCCAACAGAAGGTGGATATTGAATTGGTCTTCAAGAGCAATGAGATATCTCAACCCTAAAGATGCTGCAGGTTGTACTTGCCGTGTTCTAGCACCACCATTTTTCAGCCTCTGTGGCGACATGGGCATGCCAACTTGCTGGCCTACAGAAAGGTGCACAAAGTGAAACCGCCCAATAGCGCTGGGATTACTGCCGTCATTAACCCTGGCAGCATGCCACCGGAAGTGACAGTGCAGACTGATGGGAGAATTTTGTGCAATTCCCCATGTGTGTTAGAATTAGAAAAACAAAAAAAAGGAATGATTCGCCATCAAATGAGCCCAACCACCAGCAGGCACGATGCACTATAATGGCTCATAAGCAACACTATTAACCTTGGGTAAATATCTTCCATTTCACAAAGCTACAGACCTAGGTATGCCACAGCTGGAATAAGAGCACAGAGCAGATATTTACACCTACAACAATCCAATAGAAGTGGGCTACCTTAAAGGACATGGGCCAGCAACCTCTGCTCTCCAGAAATCTTGGAACTAAACTTCCCATGAGACTTCGCAACCTTGGGCCTTAACCTCCCTGGTGGTCCGATTTTGACATATTTTATATGTCAAAATCAGTGCATTTATTCAGCCCCCTGGTGGTATCCCGAGTGTGGCTCGGGGTTAAATTTCAATGCTGAAAGCACGCGATTGGCCGGAGGTGACTGCGGGCAGACAGCGAGGGAGCGCAGGGACAGGTATGTATCCAGCCTGCGTGTGGCTCGCAGTTACAGCTTTCAGCATTTAAATTTAACCCCGAGCAACACTCTGGAATACCACCAGGGAGGTTAAGGGGTTTTGGAAGTACATTTCCCCTCTTGCTCAGCCACTCATTAGGTTAAGTGACATCTGCTATAGGAAAATATGTCTTATGTAACAGAAAAAAAAACCTCTTTAGTCCTCTGTCTCACTGGACCAGCACCAAGAGCTTTTACCAAGGCTGTCTGGAAACACAAATTCCAGGTTGTCCTGCACAATTATAGTTTGGCAAAATGAAAGAATCAAGAGATAACAAAACAAAAAGAAAAAAAAAAGCATTCACAAGATTTTATAGAAGAACTTTATTTTAATGTGAATCTGTTACATTTAGGAGATAACTACTGCAAAAAGACCAAAAATAAATAAAAATCAAGACTTCAAGGAAAAGGGATTGCTCAAAGGATACACATAAAAAGGGATACGCAAGCAGATATTCCTATTTTTATATAGTCCTATCAAAATATCTGTAACATGACAAAATATGTACTACATCTCTTTAGTATTCTGAGAAAAATAAGATAGGTTTGTGTATAGAGGTTCTGTAAAGCAGATTAAAGGGTTCACGCTACTTCGTTGACACAAAATCAAAATTTGAGTTTCCTCCTTCCTTCCTAAGAGCGAAACTTTGCATCAGCTTCCGGGAAACATGAAAGGTAGCGCTGAGGCAGCTGAAGGTGATGCAATACTCATTGATATGTAGGGGATGCACTGATACCAATAGTAGCATAGGTGCTGATACTGGCATTTGCACGAGTACTTAGTACTCGTGCAGTTGCCCCGATACCGGAAGCCAGCACTGAGTTGGCTTGCCGGCATCTGAGGGACTGGGGTGGCTGGTGGAATGCTCTAGTGGCATTCTCCCAGGCCCCTGTGGCTGGCCTCGTCGTAACGAGTGTCATTTGGATCAGCCGCTCATTCAGAACCCCCAGCCGCGATCTTGCGGTTCATGACACCTCAAACTGTGCACGATCTCACGAGATCGTGCCTGGGTGTTCCAAATGTGCACCGACCTAAACCTTTGCCGGCGGCCGCTCGCTGGAATGCAACCACCCGCAGGGACCTGGTAGAATGCCGCGAGAGCATTCCGCCAGCTGCCCAATGTCCGTATCTGAGGTCTTGAATGTGTGTGTAAAATATACACATATATACATATATATATACACACACACACGGGTTTCTTGTCTGTATCTGCAGTCTGGAATGTCTTTATATATATATATGCTATATATTGTCATCGCACCACCAGATATATATATATATATATATATAAAGCATAAATATACGTATGTCGCACACACAGAGGTCTGACGGGGTGTACATGTATCTGAAATCTGTTGGGTGGGTATATATATAATATATATATATATATATATATATAAAATGAGGTTACGTGCGTGGTCAGGGTGTGCAGTGGGTAAATGGGGTGTTTGGCCATACATTTCAATAGTAACAAATTGGAAAGGCTTTCAGCAAAATCCTAAATTATTTATTGGAAAGCGGTCACATGACTTTAAATAAAAGTATACCCATACGTATATTGGTAGGTATCGGTGAGTAACTGGAACAAAAAGTATCGGTACTCGGTCTTAATTTTTTTTTTTTAAAAATGGTATCGGTGCACCCCTATTGATATGCTGCCAAATATTTTATTTTAAATCTGGAAGAACCACAGAAGTCAACAAATTTGGCTTTCTGCATAAATAAAAATATATATCTAAATAAAAATATATTTTCATGTATTTCTCAGACTAAGAATGTAGCGTATGTCAAAAGATCATATAAATATTTTGATATGTTTTTTCCTCGCTCGACTTAAATGCTTTTTATACGCTAGAGATTATATCAGGGTAAGCATCGAGTTAGCATTTTTAAAAAAGGCACCAAAAATGATCCAAGTTGGATTCGTATCATGCAACAACCTGTGCAAAATATTTAAATATTAGTTTTACAAGAGGCAAATGTTTTTCTTAAAATAAACGTATAAATAGGAACTGGAAGTGCGCTGGTCATTTCCTGCACGGCAGAGCAAATATACGTTAACGTTAATACTTACAGTACATAAATAGGTTTCGGAAACACTTCTAGCCATACACAACTTAAAAAGTACTTACTACTGACATTCTTTGGTGTTAATCGGGGATGAGATATCAGGTGATTTCAATCACGAAAATAGGTGCTTTATTCCTGACTACAAGTGAAAAATATCAGGAAATTTTGAAGTCATGGGACGAAGAAAAAATAAATAAATTGCAGTCTTGGTACATTCTTTACAGATTAAAAGTTGCTTTGTTACCATTAAATGACTTAATAAGTTTCCATTGCCCTGCAGACTGTCCTACCAGTGGTTTAACTCTTTCAGGCCCAAGGGCTCCAATCTGACACATTTTTAGTTTGTAGTATTCTAAATTCTAGTAGTGTTTTTTCATTTCTTTAGATAAAAAAAAAAAAAAAATAATCATCATTTAAAATTTTCCAATTTGAATTTCATGAGTCCAAAAGTCTTGTTGAAAGGACAGAGACAGGTACAATAATCGAACCTTGCACGAAAAATCAAACATCATTTACCATCTGCAATGCCCTCTAGAGATAGAAAAGTATACTACGTTGCATTTGGGATTTGTATCCCCTGTATTTTAATGGCACCGCTGCCCATACGAATCCTAAATGTGCTGGCATTGCAAGGATTTGATATGTCGGCCTTACATTTAGGTTTTCCTGCTTTTAGGAAGCCAGACTGCATAAAGAAATCATTTAAAGGGTTAAATATACAACCTCCCATAAATAGTACTATAAAAAATGTATATATGTTCTATAAATCAAAATTTTCCCCAGTAAAAAATAGATTACCCCCCCCCCCAAGACACTTTCATCTCTACTCCAAAACACACAAAAAAATCTCAACTCTGTATAACTGCATTAAAAAGAACCCACTGAATCTCAAGAGGAACCAGTCACAGTATTTCTAACCGGATTTTTGGGCAGAAAATGATTTAATTCTTACAGGGATGTCATTAAAATCAGTGCTGTGCAATGAGAAAAGCAGCAGCCGCCGCTGCCAGTGCCGGGAAATGCTTTGTGTCTAAAATAAAAACATTGCATAGGATAAGATTAAAAAGGAAAACATCACATTGTTAATCGGTATAATGCAAGAGAATTAGCCACGCGTAGTTGTACAAAAGCTCCTTAAAAGACACAAAACAGTAAATTTGTAGTGATATCGTCTGAACAGGTGGAGAAGGGGAGAGAAAAAAATATATAGGATGCGAGAGCTGACAATAAGATCGCATGAACAGCAAGGCTTTGGGGTAAAAGCGATAAAGAAGCCAAAACGACTCGTTGTGGCAGGTTAGCTTCGTACGCAGCAACAAGATTAAATATTAGAATGAAATTCATCTAAAAGGAAAAACAACTAAAAAAGCTACAGATTTTACATACGCGTGGCATTTTGACATACATGTTCTAGCAGCCATTGTAAAAGTTGCTGGATTGACACAGTACTGTATTATTATTTATAACCCACTGACAAAACCTGTACCATAGAAGAGCGAATATACAGTCAGGTCCAGTAATATTGGAACATTGACACAATTCTAACATCTTTGGCTCTATACACCACCACAATGGAGTTGGAATGAAACAAACACAATGTGCTTTAACTGCAGACTGTCAGCTTTAATGTGAGGGTATGTACATCCAACTCAGGTGAACGGTGTAGGACTTACAGCAGTTTGGAGATGTGCCTCCCACTTGTTAACCTCCCTGGTGGTATTCCCGAGTGTGACTCGGGGTTAAATTTCGCTTCTGCGAACGGTAACCCCGAGCCACACTTGGGCTGGATGTTTACTCACCTCCTCCTGGCTCCCTCGCTGTCCCCCGCAGTGTGATCGCGGCAAGCTGCTTCCTGGAAGGCTCCCTGCGAGTCACACGGTGCAGGGTGGGCGGGAACCATCAGCAAATTTATAAACAATGCATAAAATACTGTAATCCAAAGTGCAATGTTTATGAACGGCCACTGGGTGGCACTACAGGATAAGAAATAGACCATACATCCTCTTACTCTTGTTTTCAGACAGATTTCAGTGTTTTTTGTTTTTTATTTTATTGAATATCATTTATTTGCATTATTTTGGATAATTATTTTTGGGATAATAAATTATTATTTAGTGTTTCAAACTTTAAATCGGACTCAGTGTATTTACTATTTATTTATTTATATATAAAGGATTTTACCAGTAAGGACTCTTGATTGCACGGATTTCAGTGCGTGATTCCTAATTATTACAGGCTAACTATGTACAAAAACACCTTTCCTTTAAAAAAAAATTGAGACGCTTTTAGACACGAAATTTTAAAAAATTAGACCACCAGGGAGGTTAAGGGACCAAAGGTAATGGGACAATTGGCTTCTCAGCTGTTCCATGGCCAGGTGTGATATTCCCTCATTACCCCAATTACATTGTGCAGATAAAAGGCCCAGAGTTCATTTCAAGTGTGCTATTTGCATTTGGAATCTGTTGCGGTCAACTCTCAAGATGAGATCCAAAGAGCTGTCACTATCAGTGAAGCAAGCCATCATTAGGCTGAAGAAACAAAACAAACCCATCAGAGAGATAGCAAGAACATTAGGTGTCGGCCAAAACAACTGTTTGGAACATTCTCCAAAAGAAGGAACGCACCGGTGAGCTCAGCAACACCAAAAGACCCGGGAGACCACGGAAAACACCTGTGGTGGATGACCGAAGAATTCTTTCCCTGGTGAAGAAAACACCCTTCACAACAGTTGGCCAGATCAAGAACACTCTCCAGGAGGTAGGTGTATGTGTGTCAAAGTCAACAATCAAGAGAAGACTTCAGACAGAGGGGTCACCACAAGATGTAAACCATTGGTGAGCCTCAAAAACAGGAAGGCCAACACCTAACAAAGCCTTCACAGTTCTGGAACAAGATCCTATGGACAGATGAGACCAAGATCAACTTGTACCAGAGTGATGGGAAGAGAAGAGTATGGAGAAGGAAAGGAACTGCAGTGCTCAGGACCCTAAGCATACCACCTCATCAGTGAAGCATGGTGGTGGTAGTGTCATGGCGTGGGTATGTATGGCTGCCAATGGAACTGGTTCTCTTGTATTTATTGATGATGTGACTGCTGACAAAAGCAGCAGGATGAATTCTGAAGTGTGTCGGGCAATATTATCTGCTCACATTCAGCCAAATGCTGCAGAACTCATTGGACGGCGCTTCACAGTGCAGATGGACAATGACTCAAAGCATACTGCAAAAGTAACCAAAGAGTTTGTGAAGGGACAGAAGTGGAATGTTATGCAATGGCCAAGTCAATCACCTGACCTGAATCCCATTGAGCATGCATTTCACTTGCTGAAGAAGACAAAACTGAAGGGAAAATGCCCCAAGAACAAGCAGGAACTGAAGACAGTTGCAGTAGAGGCCTGGCAGAACATCACCAGGGATGAAACCCAGCGTCTGGTGATGTCTATGCGTTCCAGACTTCAGGCTGTGATTGACTGAAAAGGATTTGCAACCGAGTATTAAGAAGGGAAAGTTTGATTTATTATTATTATTCTGTCCCATTACCTTTGGTCCCTTAACAAGTGGGAGGCACATCTGCAAACTGCTGTAAGTCCTACACCGTTCCCTTGAGTTGGATGTACCATACCCTCAAATGAAAGCTGACAGTCTGCAGTTAAAGCACATTGTGTTTGTTTCATTCCAACTCCATTGTGGTGGTGTATAGAGCCAAAGAAGTTAGAATTGTGTCGATGTCCCAACATTTCTGGACCTGACTATATATAATATATATATATACATATATATATATATAATCTTCATTTGCATGTCCTACCCAGAGTTCTTTGCTGCATATGGGGAATGAGCTCTGGGGGTAAAGCAGCTCTCTGAATTGCTGGAACATCTGAATGTCTTCTACAATTATAAGCTTTATGTAATTTCTTTTACTAACCCCCCCCCCCCATACAGCTAAAATGTTGGTATAAATTGTGTAACATAATACATTAAAAAGGAACACTCTACTCATCCAGGCCACTTGTTTTTAAAGTGGCCAGGGTGCGTAGAACCCCCCCCCCCCCTTAAACAAGGGAGTTTCCTCCACCCTATCCAGTGTCACCAGAAGCTGGGATTTTGGGCCCGATCACCAGTGACCTCAACAAGCAGAGTGAGCGGGTGTCATCTGCTCTCAGTCCATCAGTCATAGTGAGCGTTCTAAGAGAGATAGTCAAGGGAACAGTTCTGCATGCAGCTCCGATCCATCGCTCTATGCAGGCGCTACGGAACTAGTGTATGTAAAGTGGCATGTCCCGAGCAATGCGCAATTTCCAGAACCTACGCAAATTGCATAGCAAAGCTGCAGGGGCTTCCACATTCAGAACCTCCTGAACGTATGAGAACTGCATGCACCAAGGGGAAAAAGCAAGTAACATCACCTGAAATAAAAGAAAAAAAACATGAAAAAAATAATAATAATTGGGCAGAGGCCGTCAGCAACATCAGCCCAATGATTTAAGGGCACAAAAAGGGGGCTCTAATTTAAATAGATTATCTCTTTAAGTTTAGTATCTCATCATAGACTCATCTGTCCGTAGACTGAATGTTTGCTCCTACTCTCTCTTTACCTCCTTGAAGCGGCGCAGCGCGTGCAATGTCAGCTAGGAAGAGAGAAAATCTTATAAGAAAAAATGTTCTTTCGACACCTCCCCCCCCATCAAAACATAATTGGGAGGACAGATGCACGCGAGGTGTTTGGATTGGTGGGTGAATTGGTCCTGCCTGCCCCCTCCCCATTTATATCCCTACCTTCACGTTTTGGATGTTTTACATCTGGTTCAAGATAAGAAGCATGAAAAAGAAAAGAAAAAGAAACCTCTACATACACGATTAGTTCCAAACTAAAAGTTTGTATTGTGTGCTCCATTATAAGCTTGTAGTTTAAAAAAATTAAAATGTTCCATGGACGCGCAGCCGCATGAAATGTGCTTCAAGCCATTACACTTGGTAAAGTGGGAATGTCTGCTAAACCCAAATACCAGAATTCAATCAGGATTAAAAACAAAAAAAAACGAGTTTGAACTTCAGAAGCAACTTGATACTATTGAGAGGGAACAGATGGGCAAACAAGCTCCTCTTTCTTTACCATATGGGAAAGATACACATGTGGGAGCGTTGTGCAACTCAAAAGCTAGTGGCTAAAGTGTCAGTTTTACCATATTTAAAATCTAGATAAATATAGCCTTGCCTGCACGTCACATGCGTTTAGTGGCCCTCTAACACCTTGCAAAAGAAAGGAAGCCGTGGTTAGTATATGTATGTTTTGCATGTATACACACACACACTGTCACCTACGTTTCTGACTTCCTTTTTTGGCAAAGTTTACACACACGCGCTTGGTATATATTGTTACATATGGGGGTATTCTGGATTTATACAAACAAAGCCACTCATAAAAGAAAAAAAAAATGTAGTTTTCCAGATCAATGTATAAATAACTAAATTTTGCATTTCCTTCAGAAAACCATGAAAATTGCATATAATTAAAATCAAGAAAAGTCAAAGAAATAACATGTATAAATAGAAAATAAAAATGGTAAAATGTCAGGCTACTTGCCCCCTATAACACGGCGTGTCAGTCAGTCACAGCACTCTACAGCAGCTAAAGCTAGTCTGTTACAGGGTATGGATCTAGTACCACAGCAGTCAGGAATGGAGCCGGGGAATGTGTCGACCCAGGGAATAAACGTTTCTGCAGAGACATGTGACATTATTTCCTCGTTATGGCAGCCTAAAGTTGGCGTTGTCCTTGAAGAAATATTTAAACTGTGAGACCCCCGATCTATTCCCGAGAAACCTTGGTGGTAAACAGACTGCGGTCTCTGTGCGTTTGATAAAATACCAGCTATCGAGCCGTCGAGTCTGAAACAGGCATTTCAGATTCCTTTTTTTTCTAATTTGTCTTCAAGATGATGTATTGAGTCAGTGCATCGAGTAATGAGTGCGAGACCTCCGTAAACTCCAACTTTAAAAAGGAAATTACTTTTCCTCTTTAGGAAAAGGGGCAAAAAAAAATTGGTTTTTTTAAAAACCAAACCTGTCCCATAACTGGCCAAGCAGGTCACGCTACATGTATAACCAAAAAGTGCTTTGGAAGCAAGGGGGAAAAAAAAAACCTCTAAAAATACCCATCCTATAGGAAGTCTCAATACTTTAGTATTTTCCATCAGTGAAAACATTTTACTCTCATTATTGAAGAACAAAAAGCATGTGATGTTGCAGGTGAGGGATTTTCTTCTCGTCTTGATAATGGGACGGTTTGCCTTCACCATCAGAAGAAAAACCTTAGTGTCGCTCGATTTCACCCCTTGCAGAGCTGAACTGAATGACCTGTTTATGTATAGAAAACAAAGTGTTACACAGCATATTGAACATTTACACCCCGAATTTTAACTTTTACTGGAAAATCAGTAACAAAAAGGAATAAAATAGATTCCTAGGCAAAGTAAAGAATGTTAATTTCTATTGCAATGGGAAAAATATTAATATGGGAAGATTTGAGAGTTGGCAAACCAGGGGAGGTGAGGGAGAAGTACGAGGGCAGCTAAGGGTGGTCTGGAGAATTCAACCTCCGCCTCCTGGGTAATGAATTAAAATGATAAAAAAGGTGCCAAGTCACAGGGTTCCCTGCATGCTCCAAGCATTTTCAGGTCTGAAACCCGTCAATATTACTGAGCAGAAAAGGTTTAGCATCTCAAGGATCTTACGGTATAATTGCAAGAACATTCTTCTAGATTGTGAGTTTCCACGGGAATAGGGCCTCGTTTCCTCCTGTACTGGTTTGTCAAAATGCTGTTCAATGTATTGTAACCCTGTCTATACTTTACCCATTGTACTGCGCTGCGGAATATGCTGGCGCTATATAAATAAAGATTAATAACAACAACACACCTTTTACGATGCAACTTTTAAAACAGTGTAGCGCACACCATGTTCCCTCAATCAACTAGGACTACTGTTATGAACGATCCGGTTCACTGAACTTATTTGACACGGTTCTGTATATATCTACTTGTTAGGTTACCTAATGGGACTACGATCCGGGTATTGTTTAAATATTTTATACGAACGAACGCACGCACCTTCAAAAAACAAAATGTTCAGAGCCTTCAGTACTTATGAATGGGTGTTGCTGCAGACTGCGACAGCCCCAGCGTGTGACATGCTGCTGGGAGTCCCTGACTCGAGCGACATGTCCACGAAGGCTGCACAGAGATCCCAGCCTGTGTACACACCGGGAGCTGCAGCACGGCTCTCCTGCTTTGATTTTTTTTCCTCTAAAAACATTGGATTCTCCCAGATTATGAAATTGGGACTCCAGAATGCTCGAGGTCCCTAGCAATCAGGATAAAGGATAAGCCACCTCTATTTGCGACTTTGGCAAATTTCTCATTTCATGCACACCAGAAACATACAGAGCTGTAAACGCTAAAGAAATGGCTCATTGCGGCGTCAAAAACACAGTGGCGTGAGAGCCAAGCAGCCAGAACATGACTGTGTTATGAAATACATTTGAGCGAGGGTTTAATGCAGGTTTATTTGTAAAAGAAATGAAGAAAAAGTAACTGTTATATATTTTAACTGCTCAGCAGAGAACAGACTAAAAAAGATAGGGTTTGACAAACTGACATTAGGAGGTGTAGGTGTGCCTTCTTTCTAGGAGTTGTGTTTCCTCCTGTATTTCTTGCAGTATGTGGAACAGCAATCTCAAAAGAATCTGAAGTTTGAATTAAACATTTAAAATTAAGAAAACATATTGGACAATTTTAAGCTCTTGTTTGACCATAGATAAGACCTTTGTTTCCAGTCGCCTATAACATGCAGTAAATAGCGCTTTTCATTTACAACATATTGATTTTTAAGGAGGAAAACGTGAAAGTCAGTATTTAAAGGGTTAAACTGGTATTACCGGCTAGTTCTCCCAGTCTGTAGGTAAACTGTCGTCTTCATCCTCAGACTCGGGTGAGGCTTCTTTAATCCGTCTGAGTGCCTCGTGTATGCTGCGGGTTAATGGATCAGCATCGGGCAGAAGCATGAAAGATTCCCTCAAAGCGTCTTTCTCCACCTTTTTTAGCTTCACACCCTTCCTGATCTGTGCCAAAATGTTATTGCTGTCGTCCTCATCAGGGGACGGGGCCAACGTTCTCTGCTCCACTTTCTTCAGATGAAAAGTACCACGTTTCAGGGAAGCCAGTACTTCATCCATTGGGGAGCTCACTGACAGAAAATAGAAAAAAAAAAGGAAAACTATAAGAAATAAAAACAAAAATCAGGAATAGTATCTTATGTAAATATATGTGAAACAACTAATCGATAATTAAAAAGTCAGTTGCAGCCCTGAAATAAATAAAAACAGTCACACTCATATTATACTTTCCAGTGCATACATTAACTCAAGAGTTCCTTGTCAAGCCTGACCTCATCTACATTTAATATCCTCATCATTTTTCAGATCTTTAGGCCTGGTGTTCCTACCATTTCCACTCCATTATCCTCAAGGAGATCAACTCCACAGCAGATTTTCCTTATGGGACACGTCACTAGTAACCTGGCGTCATCCTGTGAAACATTATCCCTCTATATAGAGTACAGTTTGATGTGGTTACAAATTCCTTCCTGGCAAATTCAGTTTCAGTTGATATTAAGTATCTGCTCCATGAAAGGTTCAAATAGCCGGCATGCTGTCAAAAATGTATGTAAGAATAGCAGAGAATCCATTGCCCAATCTCAATGAATTTATCAGTGACTGCATAAAATGACTTTTCAACCAATGTGCCACCAATGGACCCTTGGTGTACCCCGAGGAGTTTTGGGTTTAGGGTCACAGAGAGAATTTAAAGGAGGGAAGAAACAATACCATTCTTCTGATTTGATAATCAATGTGGACTTGGAAATAAAATGCACTAATACACCAAGTTATTATTTTGACATTTAGTTCCTAATTAAGTGATTTTCCGTCCTGAGCCCAGATAGATTTTTAATTCGAAAAATGTAAGGTAGAGGAGTAAAACTACTCCAGAACTCGTTCAGGTACCAACTAAATCCCAGCCTATAATGGATATTGGAATGGTTGGTTCCATGTCCTTTAAAAGCTGGTGCTCCTTGATTATATCCGCTCATTAAAACAGTTTGTATTAAGGTTTGCATTAAGTGTACAAAAGGAGATGTTGGATCTGTTGCAAAATAAACACACGACGTGAAACTGCATTTAACAAACATCTAAAAGTTTGAAATCAGTTTTGTATCATTTACAGCACAATCCCAAACCTTGGCACCATAGAGGTTTCGGAACTGCATGTTCCATGAGGTTTAGTCACACTTTAGGCTGGCTGAGCATCATGGGACATATGGTTCAGAAACCTCTGGGGTGCCAAGGTTCGCCATCATGGTGCTAAACATTAAACCATTGTTCGGATATATAAGTTTGATAGATCCTACAGACGTACGTTAAGGAATGTTAAATGAAGCCGACACTGTACCTCTCCGTTTCTGTATATCCTCCAGGGCCCCTGTCTTTTTCAGCTTTTTCCTGGCACTGAGTAGCTGATTGCTGTCAAAGAGCTGTGATAATGGGGTGCTTGCAGGATTGGGGGATGCAGATTCATCAGTCTCTTTTTTAACATGAATTACTCTGATTTCTTGATGCGTAGTCTCTTCTTTCAGAGGCGGAGGGGGAGGAGGTGGCGGTGCAGGAGGAGGACATACCACAGGAAGGGAATGTGGTTGTACAGTAACGGATTCAAGCTTTTCATGGGTAAAATCGGGAAGAGAAGTCATCTGCGGCAGTTCAGAGGTAATAAGATTGAGAGGTAATGAACGATCTTCAAGTTGTAATATACTCTCGCGCTTCTTGGCCTCCTCAGGCTGGAACGAGTCCGGTACCCCGACATCAGAAATCCCTTGCGTCTGAATACTAACAGAAAAGGACCGCGGCTCTTCAACAGCGGGAGTCATGCACGTAGCGGGTTTTCTCCTGCCGTGAGTCAGACGCAACCTTGTGGATTTAAGTATGACTTGTCCAGGATGTCGCTAGACAGGAAAAGATTAATCTCAGTGTTAAAATTATTATTACCCAATTTGAACGGGTATTCGAAATTAAAATCTGTCAGGGGGCCCCAGAGTAATTACATTTTGTCGGGTGGTTTTTGGTATTTTGGCTCATGTTGACACTTTGAAAGCGAGTTTGGGATCACTCTGAGTGAAGAGCAGGGCAGGGGACAGTGAAAAACCATTTTGAAAGACAGACCGGGGAGCAAAGACAAGAATGTCTCTCCGTGGGATGTCCCGATTGCATTCTTTGCGCTGCCAGTTCAATCTAAGTTATGCGGGATTTGGGATTGGCCAATATTAAGTTCCAAACTGATATCCCACAACCCACGGTAAGACAAGCAGCTCGGTCATTCGAGTGAGTCCCAGGGCCGTATCAAGACCTCCTATTTAGTACAGTGCGCTACGGAATCTGTTGGCACTATAAAATGTGTAATAGATTAATTCAAAATTATAGACAAAAAAAAAAGGAATACAAAATTAAAAACTCTCAAAGATTATAAACATTAAGGTCACCACTGCAACACTCTGCTGACATCTGGGCCTGGTGTCATGGAATAATAGGCTTCGCTCCCACTCAAGACAATGAAGAAGAAAAAAAAAATCACTTTTCCATAAATATTCAAAATAAAGCTTAATAACCAAGATTTTAAGTGAAATATTCACTACTCAAAATGAAATCATCAGCACATCAGCAAAAACTCTCATCTCTGTGGCAAAATTGACAATGTTGGCTGTTACCGACAGGTCATTATCACTGCGATGCTAGTTTGACACGTACAATGGGGTATAGCTCAAAGAAAGGGGGTCTTGTGATCTATTTCTATGGGGAGGGTGTTGCTTTAGGCTAATGTCAGATGAACGCAGTCTGAGCGCACTCTGCGTGCGTGCACAATAGACAGACTTACTGGCGGAAGGTACTGTAGACACCACACAGTCCGTTTTTGTTGACTGACGTAGAAAAAAAAAAAAAAAAAAAGGAATTATGGGAAACAAAATTAATATGAAAAAAATGATAAAAAAATTGAAAAGGATATGAAAAGTCATTGTGTGTGTTCAAGGAGCTGGACGTCACAAATACGCTGCGTCTGACATCTCCTCACTCATACAGAACGTTACGCGGACGTGGCGCACTCTGCGCGTCCGTAGTACTGGTTTTCCGTTCTTGCCTAACCTGTATCCGTTTGCCACGTGCGTTGTGCAGTGCGCGCGTACTTCGTGTGTGTGTCTCTATTTCTCATAATTCTATGCTATGACGAACGTTAAACTGTGCGACAACATGGACGTGATCACTGCGTTCGTCTGACACGGGCCTTAAAGTCCACAGAATCTCATAATAGATCCAACAGTGAAAGGCATTTTTTGTTAAATAAACATGTATCCTCCCTCTCCCTTGGAGCAAGAATTCACCTTTTTGTATGGTAAACATCTGCTTCTTGGAGGGACAAGCGACGCACTCATTTTAAAAGAGAGCTTCAGTCCTTTTTATTTTGGGGTTGCCTGACCCAGTAGGTGAAGCAGCAATTCAGGGGCTGCATTACGGCTAGTCCGTAGTCAAAGATGTAGTTTAAGCGCTCCTACAGTTTCTTTAGTCGTTTTATAATAATATATATGTACACCTACATACATACACACGGGGACAAGTGATCCCCCCGCGTTAGAAATGGAAATCTCTATCCTTTCCAAAGGGGAGTCTCCTTTAATAGTATTAAAGTTTCTTATGTAGAATATGATTTGCTGTCCTGGATTTAATTCACCTCCCTGGCGGTATTCCCGAGTGTGGCTCGGGGTTAAATTTCAATGCTGAAAGCTGTAACCCCGAGCCACAGTCTGGCTGGATACATACCTGTACCTGCGTTCCCTCGCTGACCTCCACGATCGCATTCTCCTCCGTCTGATCGCGGACTGCTGCTTCCCTTCTTGCGAAAAGGGAACCCGGAAGGTCAGAGACGACAGCGAGGGAGCACAGGGAAAGGTATGTATCCAGCCCAAGTGTGGCTCGGGATTCATTGAAATTTAACCCCAAGTCACACTAATACCACCAGGGGGTTGGATTAATGCACCGATTTTGACATATTTTATATGTCAAAATCAGACCAATGTCAAAATCAGACCGCCCGGGAGGTTAAGAAAGAAGGGTTTTCATGGTAGTTGTACCATCCACTAAAAACAACCTCAGAGTGCATCTCCTTAGGACCTGGGCAGGGTCCCTGCATCATGTGAGTGCATCCATATCTGAGATATATCCACTCTTTCAATCACAGTATATGCTATGGGTGACTACTCTTTATATTTAAAGGTCTGGAGGAGGCGACTAGGATCAACAGGAGCTGTTGGGCGGCCAACGAATAACCCAGAGGTTATTTTCCCTAGAGCCGGGGATGGCTCTGCAAAATGTGAGTGGGATCAAGTGTATGAAATATTGATATCACTATGCACAGCTTACGCTATGAAGTGTCTCTTCGAGGAAAATGAAATAAGAGGAGGATACATATAAAGGACTATTCTATAACTTACTACAGTCCATAAGGAACATTGAAGGTGCTACATGTTTTATCTATACTGATACACAGAGGAAAGTCTACATTGCATATGAACAGAGACAAGTGTAATAATGAAAGATTAATTGAAAGGAAATACACCACTTCATTGCCTTTACAGCATTAACCCCTGGAGTGGCAAGACCATAAATTAGGGTCTGCTATCACAAACATTTTAGCACTTCTTTACACATTCTCGCCAGCTGCACACACATAACAACGAATACCTGTTTAAATGTGCGTAGCCTGTCCAATGTTTTTTGACGCTCCTCACTAACCCAAGCATTTTTTCGCTCTTCTTCCTCTTGTTGCTGGTCTTTCTTCTGGAAACGAATAAAAATATTTTCTTTGCCACAGTAAAATGTCCAGCATTCAAACAAAACAAAAAACACAACTATTTATTGAGCTAGTAATAGATCTGTTGTCAGTCTCAAGGTAGCACCACTTTAGTGCATCCTAGTCAAGGACTACGTGCAGTAATTTAGCCGTAAAAACAGTGAACACAGAATTACTCATGCAATTGCTAGCCTTGGAATAGCAGCCCTGGTTTTCTCGCAAAAATGTATCACAAACTTGCACATTACCCAACAATGATGAACCAGCACATTAGTATTCGTCCATAAAAAAAACGCCTAAAAACCTTTGCACCAGGGCTAGGATCCACCGACAATAATCATCGATCTTAAAAGTACCAATATTAGTAGATGCGTCCTTAAAAAGAAACGCGAATTCGGCTTCAGCTTTTTAAAAGACGCAGATACCAATAGCGGCACATTTAAGGCCGATAATTATTAAGTTGTTAGTATCAGCCTATCCCTACGCAGCACATAAATTAACATTCAGAAATCAACCTTGATATAAGGGTTTATTTCACTGACCACTGTTCTTCCATTGGCAGAACATGGTTTTGGGACGACTTTGGGGAATTCACTACTTGTGGAACAGCTATTGTAGTGTCTCTCCGTTTACCATGGATGTCACTGTACTTTCCTGCGGCGTTTTCAGTCGTAGCTGCCCAACGTGATTTTCTACCGTGGTTTGTATGGACAGTATATGAAGATCGCCACTTTAAAATCGCTATGTATAGTCATGTTTGTTACGAATGACAACAAATTGGGAATAGCTGCAGTTTATGGTTTTCATGGAAGAATAGCAGTGGTTCAGAGTTTACAGGAACCTCACCTGCCAGCGTTGGATTTTCTGTCTGTGGATAGCTGAAGTTCACCAGTTAAAACAACGGTGAACATTGGCGTTCTGTGAATTACCCATGTAAATTGCTTCTATTTAATGGTCTGGTGGAGAAACCACCCCACACTAGCATTTATGGCACAATACTCACTAATTGAGCAGCATGATGGACATTGTATTCTCCATCACAACGAAGACGCTCTTGGACTTTCTCATTGTGTTTTGCAATGCAAATTTCCTGGGAAAAGAATAATACGACATAAGACTGTGCTAAAGAAACGAAACAATACCCGTTTGTAATACCATTTTGACATTCTTGTCAACTTTGGGGAAAAATATGTAAATGTGTACCTTTTTGTTTCTGAGGTAGGCTTTCTTGGCTGAAATGCGTCCACGCTTTGCTTCCAGTTGCCGCACTTTCAGCTGGCGTTTATGCAGCTCCTCCCTTTGTAAGTGAACAGAAGCAGCCAGGTCTTCAGTTTCAAGCATTGCCTCCATACTTTCATATGTATCATAATATACGATTTCATCAGTTTTTTCTGGAATAGAAACAATATCAAATTTGACAAGCAAAACCTAAGCTTTGTTTTGGACGATAGCTCTACACAAACACTTCCCAACACCGGTAAACACAGGCCCAAAGCAAAGCAGACTTTGGCCCTGATCCACTGACAGCCACTGCATTATCGAAATATTAAACCCCAGTGATTCACATCTTTACAGGTGGGAGCAAAGCCGCTGGTGACAGATGTTAGCGCCTTTGCTATAGAAAACAGTCATAGTGGCTGTAGTGTTTCAAGATAAAAACAAAAAACAAAAACAAAAAACGACACCAGAGCCATACGGTTGCTATAACCAGTTTAACAATGTAACTACATGACCCACCATTGTGACATGTTAAAAGAGCTAAACTGGCCGTCGCTGGAGTCTAGATGCACCCTTCATCTTTCCAACCTGGTGTTTAAGAGCTTTTCTGGGAAGCTGCCACCCTACCTGAATAGACTGCTTCCCCCAGCAGTTCCCTCATCCTACAGTGGCAAGATAAAGTATGTGAACCCTTTGGGATTACGTGGAGTTTTGCATGGATTGGTCATAAAATGTGCTCTGATCTTCATCTAAGTCACAACAACTTGAAAAAGACAGTCTGCTTAAAATAATACAACACAAACATATGTTTTCATGTGTTTATTGAACATAACATGTAAACATTCACAGTGCAGGGTGGAAAAAGTATGAACCCCTAGCCTAATGACTTCTCCAAAAGCTAATTGGAGCCAGGAGTGAGCCAACCTTGAGTCTAATCAGTGTGATATTATTGGATGTGTTGCTGAAAGCTGTCCTGCCCTTTAAAAACACACACCAGTTTTGGGTTTACTGGTTTCAAGAAGCACTGCCTGATGTGAACCATGCCTCGCAGAAAAGAGGTCTCAGAAGACCTACGATCAAGAATTGTTGACTTGCATGAAGCTGGAAAGGGTTACAAAAGTATCTCCAAAAGCCTTTATGTTCATGTGTCCACGGTAAGACAGACTGTCTACAAATGGAGAAAGTTCAGCACAGTTGCTACTCTCCCTAGGCGTGGTCGTCCTGTAAAGATGACTGCAAAAGCACAGCGCAGAATGCTTAATGAGGTAAAGAAGAATCCTAGAGTGTCAGCTAAAGACTTACAGAAATCCCTGGCACATGCTAACATTTTTGTTGACACATCTACAATAAGGAAAACGTTAAACAAGAATGGAGTACATGGGAGGACACCACGGAGGAAGCCATTGCTGTCCAAAAAGAATATTGCAGCACGTTTGAAGTTTGCAAAAGAGCACCTGGACGTTCCACAGCACTACTGGCAAAATATTCTGTGGACAGATGAAACCAAAATTGAGTTGTTTGGAAAAAACACACAACACTGTGTGGAGGAAAAAAGGCACAGCACACCAACATCAAAACCTCATCCAGACTGTAAAACATGGCGGAGGGAGCATCATGGGGTTGCTTTGCTGTCTCAAGGCCTGGAAGGATTGTTGTCATTGATGGAAAAATGAATTCCAGAGTTTATCAAGACATTTTGCAGGAAAACGTAAGACCATCTGTCCGCCAACTGAAGCTCCGCAGAGGATGGGTGATGCAACAGGACAGTGACCCAAAGCATACAAGTAATTCAACAAAAGAATGGCTTCAACAAAACAAAATACGCCTTCTGGAGTGGCCCAGTCAGAGTCCTGACCTCAACCAAATTGAAATGCTGTGGCATGACCTTAAGAGAGCGATTCACACCAGACATCCCAAGAATATTGCTACACTGAAACAGTTTTGTGAAGAGGAGTGGTCCAAAATTACTCCAGATCGTTGCGCAGGTCTGATCTGCAACTACAGGAAACATTTGGTTGAGGTTAATACTGCCAAAAGGAGGGTCAACCAGTTATTAAGTCCAAAGGTTCACATACTGTTTCCACCCTGCACTGTGAATGTTTACATGTTCTGTTCAATAAAAACATGAAAACTTATGTTTGTTTTGTATTATTTTAAGCAGACTGTTTTTCAAATTGTTGTGACTTAGATGAAGATCAGAAAACATTTTATGACCAATTCATGCAAAACTCCACGTAATCCCAAAGGGTTCACATACTTTTTCTTGCCACTGTATAACCTCTGATCCAGGACCAGCACCTTACTTGCAATACCACAATACAAAAAGAAAGTGTCTCGGTCCTCATTTTCCCACAGAGCACCGCAGTTATGGAATAACCTCCCAGACGCCATCAAATCTTCCCCCAGTCTTAAGTCACTCAAGAGCTCCCTATTAGGCATGGGTCAGACGAACGTGATTTCTACGGACTGTGCTTCCGTGCACACGGACGTACGTTAGTACGGAAGACGCAGTAGTGGCCACACAGTCCGTTTATTCACTGACGTATATTTTGACAGATGTAGGAGGGAAAATAAATTAAAATGCAAAACCATTTTGTCCGTGAAAAATGCTGGACGTATAAATGCAGTCCGTCTGACCACGTTGCATCACTCACACACAAAGCTATGCTGACGTTGCGGACGCAGCGCACTTTGTGCATCCGTTCTAGGGGTTGTACGTTCTTGCCTGCCTTGTGTCCGTGGACCGCGGCCGTTGTGCGTCCGCAGTTCAGTGCGGACGTACTTCGTGTGTCGGGCTCCGATGGGCTTTCTTTCATGCTACCACGGACGTACTTTTAGGCGCAATCACGGACGTGAACACTACGCTCGTCTGACACCAGCCTTAACATACCTCAAAGCGGAATGCACCTGTAAACATGTAACAGTGACTATATTACTTATATAGATTTTCTGTTAATATGCATATTTGTGGTTTTTTAATATCTTGCATTTATTACTTTGTATTTCTGTAACATTTCATTGTTCTTTAACCCAGGACATACTTGAAAACGAGAGAAATCTCAATTATCCTTCCTGGTAAAATACTTTATAAATAAGTGATGGTGGTGGCAGGATTCTTCCCCCAGCACATAAATGTCTCTGGCAGTTGGTACGGCACTTCAGAGTGCATAATCCCCAGGCAATATAAAGCACAAGCAGACCACACCTGACATTTGTCTTCTGATGCTCTCGAGCTGTGCAGTAAGGAGCAGCTCCTCGCACTTCAAAATCTCGAACTGCACTTCATATAGCTGGAGCTGGTGGCCATAATAATCTGCTTCTAATTGGTCCAACACCAGTATCGCTTCTGTCCCACCTTGTAAACTTTGCATCTAAACAAAAACAAAAGACAAAAAAAAGCAGCATTATTATTTAGCGCAGAGCATGTTTACCGTATATGGGTAAGAGTGTTCTTTTAATCTGTTTATCGCTGCGCAGGGGGGGGGGGGGGGTTACTTCTCCAGTTTAAGAATTAAAACAAACAAGTAGTAGGTCTGGCACGTTAAGAGCATTAGGTCGCCATGAGATTATGCAGACCTGCAAAGGAATGCCAGAAAATGAATGCCACAACGCAGATTGTCTAACTCCCTGAAAAACAAAAACAGCATTGGGAGAAAAAAAATTCTATATATTGTTCTCACACTGAACACATGCTGTAGTAGAAAAGGGTGAAAAAGTATTTTGAAACTGTGGCAAGGTACAATGTATGAGCTAGACAGGAGAGAGTGGATACATTATACTTTTTGTAACCTAATACTTGTTATAACTGAAGCATAACGCAAATCTGTAATCCGATCTCTAATCAGGAGCGCATGAACATTGATAATATTGATAACATCGATATCAATGGCAGCACTAAAGAAAAAGCTACAAAAGGGACCCCGAGCTTAACATTTTAGGCTTCTGCCTCAATCCCTCCGACAACCCTCTGATCCCCAACTGCAGCTCAAAACCCACCCCTCTCACCTTGCCCTATGCATTGCACCTCAAAACCCACCCCTCTCACCTTGCCCTATGCATTGCACCTCAAAACCCACCCCTCTCACCTTGCCCTATGCATTGCACCTCAAAACCCACCCCTCTCACCTTGCCCTATGCATTGCACCTCAAAACCCACCCCTCTCACCTTGCCCTATGCATTGCACCTCAAAACCCACCCCTCTCACCTTGCCCTATGCATTGCACTGCAAAACGCACCCCTCTAACCTACCCCTATGCATTGCACCTCAAAACACACCCCTCCACCCTTGCCCTATGCATTGCACCTCAAAACCCACCCTTCTCACCTTGCCCCATTGCGTCTCAAACCTACACCCCAATTACTCAGTATCCTCGTATCGAAGTGATAAATGTGAATAAACTTTTAAATGCCTTAAAACCCTATTTGATTTCTTTATTCACCCTTTACAGTGTATGACTGCTGAAACCAGGGTGTCTCTATTTCCCCTATTTCAAAGCACATCATTCACAGATATCGTGACAGCTCTGTGTAGCAGTACACACCTGCCTATCATAATCTTTTATTAATAAGGAGCATGCATATTTCAACGCAAAGGCCTGAGACACTCGAGATTGCTTCTAACAACCTGTTGTCATGCAACCGAAGGAATAAGAAAAATATTATTGATGGCCAATGTAGTCCTATGTCCGTAGAAGGTATCCTATGGCAACGTCGCCATCTCTTGCCCACTGAGAAACCCCGTGTGAAAAAAAAGCCATGTAAAAAAATTTTGAAAAGTGTTTTTTTAGGGGGGGCTACGAAAACTGAAACCGGCAGTAGCCTCAGTTTTTCTATGCACGCCAACACTATGTTAGAGTAACTATGTGATTGTTTTACGTTTAACCCAAAACGCTTTAACAAGCAGATTTTTTTTTTCTTTTTTTTCCTGCAAGCATCGAAAGGGAGAGAAGAATCTGCCTAAAAATAAAGCAAGCATGACAGAATTATAGTAAAAAGATTGTGCAGAAAAATGGAACAAAATCTGTTCGATTTGGGTCTAACCCTTAACCAACACTAGACTAGTCTATGCACATTAATCACATATGGCCTGGTGATCGCAAACCCCAATGGAAGACGTTATAGGTTGGGATGCCAGTGCCGTCTTGTTTACCTCTTCCTTTAGCGCATGTTTCTTTTGCTCCAGACAGATTTCCTTTGCTCGCATTAGCTGTAATGTTTCCTTAGAGAAGCCATACTGAACCTTCTCCATATGCTCCACCGCTGTGGTCCATGCGGCCTTGCCGAACTTCTTCTGGTCCGCTCGCATCCGATCAAACACAGCTATGAAGAACACAAAACATACTCGGAAACATGATCATGCGACATTAATCCATATGGATAACAGCAAAGTAAATGATTTATTTTGATGTACACAAGTCACATTACAAACTGTATCTAGATAAGCAAACACTGGAATACAGAGGAGATACGGAGGAAGAATTTAAAATATAAGTGTCTCCAGTCAGTGCTGCATTTTATACAAGAAATGCGAAAGGGTTGTGCCATGAGCGCAAAAGGACACAGAACCGTTGTTCCTCGTGATGTGCTGCATGTGGACAGAGGAAGGGGCGGCTCGAGCTGCCCTCCGCACCATGGGATAGACCGATTTCCTGTTTTGCTGATTATCAGTGGCCGATATTCAGAAAATTCCTGAGATCGGCATCAGCTTTAGTGCTGATAATTGGACAAACTGGCTCACTGCAGCCACGACACGCGAGGTCCCACAGAACGGTGCCGATTTGGGGCTTTTCCCACAGCAGGCAAACAACTTTTTGCTGTACAGCTTCCCCTGCTCACTGACAGCATTGCACATGAGCTTGAAGGGAACAGAAATTGGGCTTTTCTCCCATCTGGCAAGGAATTCCCTATACATACAGGAGATGCAGGGGTCTATTGGTCGCCTGTATTTCTGGTACCCATTTCCAACAGCAGTGCTCAGCAACTGTGGCCATCCAGATCTTTTGGAACTACACTTCCCATGAGGCACCAAATACCTAATGAGTAGCTGAACATCACGGCAGATGTGGTTTCAAAAGATCTGGAGGGCCAACGTTGCCGACCCGTTACATACAGGGTCATATGAGGGATCACTGCAAAAGCCAGAGTCTGGACACAGCCATATAGTGTAAAAAAAAAAAAAAACTGAATAACTGAAGTGGACATGGTGCAATGTTTAAAATCTTATTAAAATCAGTCGGGTTTGTTTATTTTTTCACAACTTTAAAAATTTACAGAATATCAGCGCCAGATATTGGCTAATCAGCAAGAAAGGCTGCCGATAATCGGTATCAGCCCTGAAAAAATGATATCGGTCTATCCCTAGATCAGAATTAAGTGATTTTCAAAAAAGTAAAATACCACCAGGCTCTGGGATCCAGTATTCTTTGCAGAGTATCGACTCAGGCCGAGAACAGTGAGCTACCAAGCAATAGCTCGCTGTTCTTGACATGAGCCGTTATTAACAAAGGATCAAATACAGACAGGGTAATTCAAAAGAGAATCGAAAAGTCACTGCACGTTCGGTGACTTTTCTTTCTCTTCAATTCGGTTCGTTTTGCCGATCCCATTTCGGTGACCCTGCAGTGTATTCAGCAAGCACCACAGGGTCCCCGAATTGCAGGGAAAGGCTGCCGCAAACCTGACGAAAACTAGCCGCAAAACCCGGCGAATGCACGTCGAAAACCCGCAAAAACATCTGGGATTAACCTGACGAAAACAATGGAAAAACCCGAGCAGGAGCCGATCACCCGCAGCGAAGCCGCCGAAAAAAGCCGACACCACAGACGAGTGAAGTGAATAAACTAGGAAAACAGTTTGCTTGAATGTTTCAAAAGTGAAACGCTGTTTGCAAAGAAACTACTGAGCGAAAATGGCTGAAATTTACATAGGAGGTCCAGTGAATGATAATAAAAAGGGCTGTTAAAAAAAAATTTACTTATTTTTTCTGTAAATAATCCAGAAAAATGCTTAAAATATCGCAAAAAATCTATAAATAAAGAGACTCTTTACTGCAGAATTTTATAATGAACGGTTTATCAGATATTGAATTAAAACCGGAATATTGTTAACATTGAAGCCTATGGGATTCGCCTGAATAAATCTGCCGCATGAAACCACCGAATGGCAGGGCATTTTGGGAACCTGTCACTGCTGGTTTGTGTTCTCTGAATAGCCGAAGCATTGCTTTTTCATGGGGATTTCACTGCCCTCGAACAGGCACAGTATGTGCAGGCAATTCGCCAGGATTTGGCGAATTGCCTGCTCTCTGGATAGCTGAATGGCCAAGAAAGGTAACCGAACGCTGAAAATCAGCGTTCGGTTACCTTTCTCAAGCAATTCGGATCGCTTTGAATTACCCTGATAGTGTAGGAGCTGTTAATATACAGTAAGAGCTGCCAATGCCGAGGCACAATGAACGGCTCCCGTCATTTTCAACGGGGTTGGAATAGATCACACATCTAATGTAAAGGAAATTTCAAACTGGGAACTACTCCCCCCCCCCCCTGAAAATTTATGTCCCCATCTTATTAAAAAAAAATTGCTTCAAAAAATAAATTCTCTGCCACACAAAATATATTACATTTTACATCTGTAGATTTGGCATATCAAGATATGGTTTCATGACTACCAAACACATAGAACTGAACCAAAATCTAACTGGGAAAAAAAAAAAATGTACATCTTATTCTAACACAACTTTATCATGTTGTTTCAGACAAGAACTTTATAAAAGGGACACTCTAAAACCAATATAATGGGCCCTCTTTCAATCTAGCTTATGTCAGCACACCGATCATCACTGAATCATTGGGCTAGTTGACCAACTGGATCAGGGCTCAGCGACTTTGGACTCTCAAATGTTTCGGAACTACATATCTCATGATGCCTAGACAGTTCAGAGTGCACGATAATTATGGGAAATGTCATTTCAAAACATCTGGAGAGTCAAGTTTGCTGTCCCCTGAACTAGAGCATCAATCGGCTGTGTGCTGACCAGAATAAAAATGAGATTTTAATCTAATCAGCAGGGGGTAACACACACAATAGAAAAATGGCACGGAATTAAAAGGAAAAAAAATAACATGTGACTTTTACAGTATCTTTAAAAGGAGCACTAACTACACTCATCCTGACCGCTTTAGTATTTTAAAGTGCCCAGCTTGTGTTGAGTTGCCACCTCCCTGCGCCACTGTTCTGGTGTAATCGCTGGGTGAAGAGGAAGAGTTCCGCCCATCCATCCAGCAGCCGGGCTCGCACCTAGGATAGCAAGCATTCCCAAGGAGGCAGCTGATGGATCAGGTCTGCGCGCACACCTGCAGCTGCGATCCAATGTTGTGTGCAGGCGCTTTGGAACTTGCGTACATATTGTGTGCAAGTGCCAAGCGATGAACAATTTTCAGATCCTACGCCGACAGCCTCTGCCCAAATATTTTCTATTGGGGGGGGGGGGTTGGTTTTTACACACCTTTTGTGCCTCATCGGGCGCTGCCTGTCCTCTTCATCGCAGGGGCTCCCGAACCCAGAATTCCCTGAAGCTTTTCTGTGAAATTTGCGCATCTATGCAACTTGGGTAGTGTAAGAAACGCTAATTACTCACCGCTATGGGACTTGCAACAATCTGATCCATCGGCTGCCTCCGAGACCTCTCACTACACAGATTGTCACGCTCTCTGTATGCTGGCGTCTCTAGGGACCGATCTGAGGACTGGCAGCCAGGAAATTCAAAATCTTTACTGCCGGTGATGCAGGGTGGGGCGGAGGAAACTCCTTCACTTCACCCAGCGTTTTCTCCAGATCAGAGAAGGAAGGGGGTGTTACTGGGGGCACTCCCAGTATCCTGACCATTTTAAAACACTAAGGCTGGGTTCACACCTGCACGTTTTTTGATGCGCATATCGCGCAAACATAAAAAAAACACGCCTATGCGCATTGTAGCGCGTTCACGCTGCAGTCTATGGCTGTGAAACGCTGCAATAGGCCCCAAAGAAGCTCCTGTACTTCTTTGGGTGTAGGACATTTTACAGCACGTTCCTACGCGCTGTAAAACACCCAGGTGTGAACGGGCCCCATAGGAAATCATGGGATTTCCGTGTTTAGGCGTTTTACAGCGCACAGGAATGTGCTGTAAAATGCCCAGGTGTGAACGGGGCCTAAAGTGATGATGAGTAGAGTGTCCCTTTAAAAGGGCAAAAAAACAATAAGGGGCTTAAGGCTAGGGTCAGACGAGCGCATTCTGTGCGGACTGTGCGTCCGTGCACAACGGACGTACTTTCTGACTGACAAGGTAGTGGCCACACAGTCCGTTTTTGTGGCTGATGTTTTTTTTGACTGATGTAGCAGGGAAAATAAATATGAAAAACATTTTGTCCGTCAAAAATGCTGGACGTATAAATGCAGTCTGACTTCGTTCCATCACTCACACGCAAAGCTATGCGGACGTTGCGGACGCAGCGCACTTTGTGCGTCCGTTCTTGCGGATTTACATTCTTGCCTAACCTGCGTCCGTTATGCGTCCGCAGTTCCGTGCGGACGTACTTCGTGTGTGGGGCTCCAATGGTCATAATTTATCTGCTATAACGGACGTACAAATGTGCGTCAACACGGACGTGATCAGTGCGCTCGTCTGACCCGAGCCTTAAGAAATAAAATTGCAGCTATCACAGCTGACAAACGCCTACATTTAACAAAGGCTAAAATCCAATGATGAACAAGAGAACCTTCACTATGACACTTCGTAAATAACCCCTTATATCTCCGACGTAATTCAATTCGCTGCAGACTGTGAGCAAGACTTGTTTCTCTGAACAATTCATACCAAATCAGACTTCAAGAGAGACTTTATTTTTTTAAGACCTGTTACTGAGGGACATGTATGGGCGGATGTACTAATGAAGGAAAACCTGTTCTGTAAAAGGTCAGTATATTTATTCTTTTGAGATACGTTAAGTCACAAAAGTGTAGGAGGGGGGAAAAAGTCAAAGATGTGTAGATATTCAAACTACTTGCTACGAAAACATCACTCCTGGCGTGGATGTGTCATTATTATCCTTTATATAGCGCCACAAATTCTGCAGCGCTTTAAAAGATTACTGTACAAGGGGTTGATACATTGGAATACCACACATGGAGATAGACCTGATTCAGGGGGTCCCTGTTTCTAAGGGAACTTACAATCTATGAGACCTACAAGTAATTTGTGAGATAGGTGTCTTGCCCAAGGACACTCGCTGGTGGTGTCTTCTGAGTGGGATCGAGTCGTCTTTCCATGATTGTAGAGCAGCGACCTGGTGCTTAGGTTGAACCCGCTTCTGGTAAAGTCGAGACTTTCTTCTCCATAGTTGGAAGGATATGCTGATTGGGGTTTGACTTGTTATTCCATGGTCAAAGGGCAGACACGTTACCACTGGACTCCACAGCCGATATTGTGTGGTAGGTGTGTATGTACAGTTAGGCGTCTTGCCCAAGGACACTTACTAGAAAAGTTGCTCTGGATGGGTCTCCACGGTTATAGAGCAGTGATGTTACCTCTACTCCATCCAGTCGGTCATGTGCCAAGGGACACGCTGCAACATTGTGACAGTGTCTCACAGACATAGGTAGTGTCTCCTCAATTCCATAACATCAAATAAAGTAAAATCACTTATATCACTATGGCAGGGATCAAATACAAATCAATCTAGCCTCTCATGCAAAAAAACAAAAAAAAACGTCTATTTACCAAGCACTGAAATTTCAGGGAAATTTTGGTGCTTCTCACTTAGACCCAGTTCAGTGCACTTTGGCGATTTCATTTCATCGACATGTCGATGAATTCACCAAATGGTCACTGTAGCACGCCGAAGATGGAGTCGCCGAAGCCCCACAAAAAAGTGCGTGATTGTCGCCGACGTGGCCTTGGCGAAATTCCACTGACTTGCAAAACAAATTCTCCAAATAGGTGTTTAAACCAATAAAAATGTATTAAAGTGTGCTGAAATAATAAAAAAGGTTCTTTAAACACATAAAAGGGTCTGTTAAGGAAAAAGCGCTTTAAGAAACTGGGAAACGAATTTTGTCAAAATGCAAGAAAAAAAAAAAAAGGAGGGGGCAAAAAAAAAAAAAAAAAAAAGGCTTTATGCTGAATAGACGACCAATTACTTCTCTGTTGGACAAATTAGCAACTGCCGAAGACCCCCGAACTGCACCGTATTTTGTCGTAAATTTGCCAGTGTTTGGCGATTTTGCCAGCTTAGTGAATAGAGTATCTGCATCGACATTGCAGCAAACTGTGAAAAGCACTGTTCAGTGCATCGCGAACAGTCCCTTAAGTGTGAAGCGCCAGGCATACGGACACATATGTGGCGGTCACGCTTTGTGCTAAAGATGCGATCTGCTTCATTCTTCCAGGATGGCTTCAGAGGGAAAGGCACTTAAAGAGCAGGGGTGGGCCACGACTAAGCAAGGAGCTATGATCTGATACAGCATACAGGGTTTAGACTGGGTGGCGAGCTCGTGCTCTGCATGGAGGTGCAGGGAAAGGTCACGCTGCATTAACCGTCCTCTTCCTGGATTTCCCAGCAAAGGGAGTGTTTTATTGTAAAATCTAATTAATAACCGTTTTGCAGCATTGTTCTCTTCCCCTGGCTTAGCAATGGTTAAATCTAGACGTTTTTATTTAATCCAGCTATACCAGGCTATATATTGTATGGATAATATTTTTCTAAGGATGTCCTGATCAGCTTTTGTGGCTGCCGATCCAAGTCATGCAGCAATCGGGATCAGCTGATACAGAGTCCCGATCCGATACCGCAAGACCCACGTTTCACTGCTTAAGAACGCTGGACCGTTGTATTATACCACAGAACCTTTATCAAGCCAATCTGATCCCTAAAAAAATTGGCGCAATCAGGTACCGATTCTTAGGATTGGATCAGGACATCCCAAATGTTTTCTGTATCTTAAAGTGCCACTACCACCAAAAAAATAAATAAAATACGAGTGGTCCTTAGGGTGTTTATTTTATGTTGTTGATATCTGTCATGTGTTTTGTTTTTCACTAGTTCAGTTAAGAAAATATTTTACTCTGCGTCACTGGGCGCATCCATGGTGTGGATCTTTTTGTGTTGTAAACTGACTACCCCCCCATCTTTACCTCACTTGGTCCTATGTGGGTCAAGCGGCCGACTCAAATCATGGTTTTGTGTGGGATGTATGAAAAGGACACGGGGGGGATTTAGTAGACATGAAGGGCAGCAGTGGCGTAACAACCGGGGGGGCAGCCGGTGTGGCTGCCCCCGGTGCAGGGCTGAGGGGCGCCAGCTACCGGCAACCCCAGTTATTACTACAAGCACCGCCCGGCCTGCTTCGCGCACAGGTGGGGCCATCGTGGGCGGGGTCTGTGCATGCCTGCTTCACGCGGTCTGGCTGTCATTTGGCTCTGTTTGGAGAGGAGCGTGCGAACACCAGGAGCTGGCCGGCCATTTGTGAAAGGTCTATATAGCAGGATTAATAAAAATTACCACCATAGACGAGCCGCAGATCCTTGGAGTATGGTCTGCATCGGCATATATCTACCTTCCCTTTGTTTCAAAGTGCTTTATACAAGGAAAAAGGCTAGTGATGGGATGGTTTGTGAGTGATGACATTGGCAACACATACACAGTAAATACACTGCTCAAAAAAATAAAGGGAACACAGACATACGCAGACAAACACAAATACTGTTGTCATTACATAGTTGAATGTGTTGACAACAAAATCACACAAACATTATCAATGGAAATCAAATTGAGCAACCCATGGAGGTCTGGATTTTGAGTTACACTCAAAATTAAAGTGGAAAACAACACTACAGGCTGATCCAACTTTGATGTAATGTCCTTCAAACAAGTCAAAATGAGACTCAGTAGTGTGTGTGGCCTCCACGTGCCTTTATGACCTCCCTACAACGCCTGGGCATGCTCCTTATGAGGTGGCGGATGGTCGCCTGAGGGATCTCCTCCCACACCTGGACTACAGCATCCCTCAACTCCTGGACAGTCTGTGGTGCAACGTGACGTTGGTGGATGGAGCGAGACATGATGTTCCAGATGTGCTCAATTGGATTCAGGTCTGGGAAACGGACGGGCCAGTCCATAGCATCAATGCCTTCATCTTGCAGGAACTGCTGACACACTCCAGCCACATGAGGTCTAGCATTGTCTTGCATTAGGAGGAACCCAGGGCCAACCGCACCATCATATGGTCTTGCCTCTGTCCGATTATAAATTTACTCCCAGTTTGTCCCTTGCTGCGTGCAGCTTCTCTTCGGGTCCCGAATCCAGCAGTCCTTTGGGCATTTCTGTGCAATATGCGCTTCCCGGCTAACTTGCGTATCGTATGAACCGCAAACCACATTGGGACTGTCGAACTTTACGTACGCTAGTTCCGTGCCCGTGTAGAACGATGGATCTGAGCTGTGCGCATGTGCAGAACCAATGCATTGCACCCTCTCTGAGACCGATCTCTAATGGGATTGGTCTCAGATTGTGACGTCAGCATGCACGGTGCATGCCGACATCACTAGTAACCAGCAGCTACGAAATTCAAATTCCCGGCTGGTGGTGATGCTGGGTAAGGTGGAGCAAACTGCTCTGCTTCCCCCAGCATTTTAACCAGTTCGGCTGGACTGGGGAGGCACTCCTCACATCCTGGCCACTTTAAAACGATAAAGTGGTCAGGATGTGTATAGTGTTCCTATACATTCAGCAAATCTTAGTAGGATGGAATTGAAAATGTATGATTACAAGCTTTTTTACTTCATTGCCAACTGCAAAATATAGAAATCTTATGCAGAGCGACAAGGATCATGTAGATCTTTTCCAGGCTCGATAATTTTTTCTGGGTTGGGTTTTATTTAGGGATACTGCATTTCAGATTGCAAATGAGATTTTTTTTTGGGGGGGGGGGGCGTTGCAAAACCTAGGTCAAATTTTTACCTTCAGGTTTATCCAGTGGTGTCGTTTCTACGCCAGATTCCTTACACTCAAATTTCAGAAGCTTTAAAAGATTAAGAAAACAGGACACACACAACCCAAGTGTGTATGGAGGAGGAGACAGAATTACCTTTCTGAGCTTTAGCAGTGGTTTCAAAATATTTAACCGTGAGATCCTGTATAGAGAGCACAGCCATATGAGCCTTCCTCTGCCAGTCAGCATCTTCCTTCTGAAGACTCTCAATGCGTCTGGGTCCCAAATAATCATTTTCTATAGATATCTGGAAAAGAAATATAACATTTTATCATTTTATGTGTAAGATATATAAACAAAAAAAAAATACATGATAAAAAAAAAGGTATTCGAGAAGAGTTTTAACCAAACGAGTGCATATTTCAATTGTAAATTGACTGACATTACGGTCTTCAGAAAGGTTGCCGAAACAGATGAGTTTACATTACAGAAACAGGTGTATTAGCCATGAATGGTCACTGTGCTGTAATGTCTGGCCTAATACCCTAGTAGGTATTTCCAGGAGTCTAAAAATCAGAATTTCCCTCGGTTCTAGCATGACTTTGTGGTCCACTAATTTGTATATGAATTCATTCAATCATAGAATGAAAGGTAATGGTTTAGAACCACATAAGTCCGTAGACTCGGGTAGTATCTCACTTTATAGCCATGCTCACCTGAATCGTAAAAACCATACAGGATTTTTGGGGTCACATGCAGAAAACAATAGTCAGTAACACAGATAAATGTTAATAGTCTTTCACTTCCAGCAGGAAGGAAACCAAATCCTCTTTGATAAAGTGAATAGAAGTCTCTGGCGGCTGTCATTCACTTGTCCTTCTCCAAGCGAATAAATGGCAGAAAAGTGTATCTTAACACAGGGCTCGACAAAACCCAGAAGCCAGGTCGCTTTCATTATCGATTAGTTGCCGATTATTCTTTTTTTTTTCTAGGGCTGAAACAACTAAAGAAATAAAAAAGGAAAGCAAGCCAGTAGCAGGGTATCCTATATTGTAGGATATAGGAGAACATTTGCCATCTTTAGAGATATGCTCCAGGAAGGGGTTGACTGCTTTTGCATAAGTTTACATTGACAAGTCGCTATGAAATTTAAATTACAACAATTGTTTTGGAGTAAGGTGGTTGGATTCCCCTTTAGCTCCCCAAAGTTAGCAACACAAGAAATAAACAAGGATATGGATACTAATCTCTACACTAATCCGGAGGCATTCCCCAACGCATCTGCAGTTCAGAATAAGTGAATTTAAAACATTTAACCTCCCTGACGGTTTTCCCGAGTGTGGCTCGGGGTTAACTTTTTGTACTGAAAGCGGTATCCCTGAGCCACACTTGGGCTGGATACTTACATGTCCTGCGCTCCCTCGATGTCCCCACAGTCTCCTCCAGCCACTCGCAAAGTCACACTGCCTGGATCTCTTCTCGCAAGGAGTGAACCAGGAAGTGTGACGTTGCGATTGGCTGCAGTGTGACTGCGGGGACAGCGAGGGAGTGCAGGACATGTAAGTATTGGCCCGAGTGTGGCTCAGGGATACCGCTTTCAGAAAGTTAACCCCCCCCCCCGAGCCACACTTATGTCCGAATCGGACCGCCAGGCAGGTTAAACCACTAGAACACACGTGCAGCCTAGTACGCACACTCAATGCATGTGCATTAAATGTGACGCATGGCATTCCTGTGCGGCGGTCTGGAGCTGCAGCTGGAATGCACAAAGGGACAGGACACAAAACGTCTCTGTGGTAGATCATACACACCGTTTTTTCAACAAACTGCTCAGTAAAGCCTCGAGTACTACTGGGAGTGTTTGTTATTCAAATATCTGCTGCTGCACCCAGCACGGCTTGGGCAAATTATTTGTATCAGTTAACAATGGATATTAAAATTGTATAAAAACAACTTTATTTGCAAATATGCAACCTAGGGAAGCCACCTGTAAGAATCGCGTTTTGCACATCATAAATATACGTATTTATAGGATGTGGGATAGACTCCGCCTCATCTATAAACTGATTGTAATCTACGGTCGAGTTGCACTCTTATTTGACAAGCTATATCTTCTTGATGGCTGTAAATCTACAGGAAGAACTATCTGCCCCTTTCATGATCTTATAGCAGCATGGACGTATGGATAGCAGGGAGTGTAAGGTGTGCAACTAAAAAAGGCCAGAGGCGTTAGGCAAGACTTTAAAACGGTTTTCCTGAGTTGTGATTCCACTGGTCGGAGGAGGCATAATATATCTTGAGTACAATATTTTTCTACAAAAGGCATTACTTTCAGAGGTGCACAGTATCAGAATGAGAGCTATTCTTTGTTCCAGAACCAGTTTTATGCATAGAAGCAAAGCTAACCCGAGGGTGATAAAAAAAAAAAAAAAAAAAAAAAAAAACACATTCATTAATGTCTGCGCCAAAACAGTTATTATTTCATAATTCCTGAACGGAAAATAAATTGACAAAAACCTGGGGGGGGGGGGGGGAATCAATGGAATGAGTAGAATGTTCCTTTTAAGAATGGAGAAACTATAACTGAGCAAGCGCAAATCTGCCATAAACAAACACATTGGCTTCTACTCACTAACGTCAGGGATGGGAGCAGGACAAAGTGAATTCTCACAGACACCAAAAAAACAAAAACATAAAAATGACGTAACCGTCTGAAGAAAAAGAAAAAAAAAACACTGAGAATTATTACTGTATAAAAGTTGAGATAATGCGCGTGGCACTGTCTGCGAAATGTCTATTTCCTCTATATTCTTGAGAAAAGGTGATCTCCATGGGAATCCAGACCAGGAGCTCAAATGGTCTCCAGGTGTCTCCTCCGGCAGAGTTAATGAGCAGCATCTTAAATGGATTCCTCTGGGCATAGAAGAAACCAAGCAAGATACTGGCTGGAAGCTAAAGGGAGCCAAGACTGCAAGAAAGAGACCAAATGTGGAACATACTGCAGGTTGGTGAAGCCTGTTCGTTTAACCCCAAGTAGCGAGGGATCTTTTATTTGTGAGTTAATGCTCAGATGAGCAAAAGGTCTCTCTGTAGGAAAACTATGTTTAAATTGCTAAATGAACTGAAGAATGCACAAAGACAATTGTAAGGGATTTTAACAATGGTTTGAGTTTCGCTATAAAACTGCGGTTATACAATACCCCAGAGCAGGCGTTTCCCCAACCCTGCCCTCAGGGAGAAATAATAGGACAGGTTTGCCAGATATCTGAAGCACAGCACAGGTGATCTGATTTGCTGCTCAGCGATTTGCAGGATTCAGTCTGCATTTTCCCAAGGCGCTGTTTCCCAAACCTTGTCCTCAGGACCATGTAACACGCCAGATTTTACAGATTACCTTGGTGAAATGCAGACTGAATTTTGTAAGCACTGAGCAGCAAATCATATCACCTGTGCTTCAGATATCTGCAAACCTGGCCTGTCAGCGGGTCCTGAGGACAGGTTTGGGAAACACTGCCCTAAGGTAGTCCTTTAGATCTGGTCTGTTAGTAGGTACGCAAGCACAGAATTAGACAACAGTGCCCTAGAGGATAGTGCTATTTTGCAAAGACATGGTAGCTACATTTGACTTTGAACTTTATTTTGGTGGTCGACGTATACTAAATGTAAAACCACATAAGCATGAAACTGTGGTGTTTGAAGTCCGGATAGACAGATTATTGGTTTTGCTGATTATCAGTGGCCGATATTCAGAAAATTCCTGATATCAGTATCAGCTTTATTGCAGATGATTGAACAAGCTGGTTCACTGCAGCCACGACACGCGAGGTCCCTCAGAACGGTGCCGATTTGGGGCTTTTCCCACAGCAGGCTGTCAACTCATGCTGCAGGGCTTCAGCTGCTCACTTGCGGTATTGCACATGAGCGTGATGACAACAATTTGGGCTTCCCTCCCATAATTCCCTATGGAGGAGGCGCAGGTGTATATTGGTCCCCTGTATCTCTGGTACCGTGTGACCTACATCAGGGGGTCAGCAACCTTGGCCCGCCAGATCTTTTGAAAATATATATGAGTAGCTGAACATCATGGCAGATGTAGTTCCAAAACATCTGGAGGGCCAAAGTTGCCAACCTCGTACATACAGGCTCATATGAGGGATCATTGCAAAGGCCAGAGTCTAGACACGGACAGATTGTAAAAACAAAACCTTAAAAATATTTATTTTACATTGAATAAATAAAGTGGACATGGTGCAATGTTTAAAATTTTAAACTCAGTTAATGGCATAATATCAGATTTGTGTTGATTTTCTTTTTTCACAACTTTATATTTACAGAATATTACAGAGATCGTCCGTCGGCCAGAAAGGCTGCCGATAATCGCTATTGATCCTGAAAAAAAATTACATCGGTCTATCACTAGTCTGAGGAATGACTTTATTCTACCTTTCAGTAAGTACCCTGCAGAGGCGATTTAAACTACGTTTCGCATATAAATAAGGTGACTTCTTTTCATATATTTGGGGAATAAAGCAATTTTTTTTGTTTGCATAGATTGGTCAGCTGGAGGAGAAAAAAAATTAATTAAAAGTTGCTTCGCAGAATGGATTGGAATTTACAGAATTTAATAAAAGCGCAAGAATTTGGGAAGCATCACTTTAACCTAGCAAATACCAGATCCATTACTGCGGCTGCCTTGTTATAGATTGCACATACATAAAATTGTATAAAACAATATTCTGCGGTATGCGTATCTTCTTTTTATGGATAATGGTTGAATAGTCAAATAATTTAGGATTTACCTCTCAGCATTGCTACATAGCTTGTTATGCAGTATCTCGTATTACAAAAGGTTTTCTGCATTTCAAAAAGATATTGGTGACTTGCAAATGTGAAGATTCCTCCTTTATCAGGTCTCACGGGAGAACAGTCATGGTATAAATATCATCTTGGAGGAAAGATACATCTTCTGATATCTGCATCGCTGTTGAGTGACACTGACACACACACAAAACATGAATTGAGGTCTCATGTCCTGTGTGTGGGATGAGGGACTTTGGGGATTATCCACTAAGGTGTTGCAAAAAACCACCGGTATTGCAGAACAGAAGCTTTTCCTTTAATGGTTTAGTTTTGGAAATCAGTGGCTTCTTTCAGCGCTGCACTACTGGCGATTTTAACAGGTTTTAACAACATCAGTAAACACCACGCTTGGTGGATAACCCCGTTTCCCAGCATTTGTAGTTTAAAGGCACCTTAGAATTAAGAGCTGCTAAGGATATTGATGAAAAGTTACGTTCTTTCACCAACCCACTTTGCAGAGGTGATTGCCTCTAGTTAGGTACGCAGGTTCAACTTGAAATCACAGACTGAGGTTCTGCGTAGCGGGATCAGTCTGATTTAGGCCAGCGTCAGACGAGCGCACTTCAGAGTAGAAGAACTGTCTCCGAGAGTGGACATTCCTTCCTATCTGACGCCCGTGTGGCCACCTCGCTGAGTGCAGTTAGCATGCTCAGCGCTACAAAGTTTGATCCTCCAACGGAGGATTGCGCTTTGTAGCCCCGTACGCGCGACAGGGAAGGTTTAAGCACGTCCGTTGTAGTGTGACGCAACTCATGCGTGCGCTACACCGTGTGGATCGCCCTGTCGAAACATCAACGCTGCGTCGGACGTCGGGAGGAGCGTCAGCACACACACATATACAGGGTTATTCAGAGAGGTGAAAAGCAGGAGAATGACTGGAGAAGTGAAAATTCTAGGTCAAAATAGCCAAACCAGAAAAATTCTCCCATTTATCTCACTTTCCAAATCGGCTATTTGGTCTAGATTGTTCTCTTCTCCTGCCAATTCTCCTGGCTTTCACTGCTCTCTGAATAACCCCGATAGTGCGCTCGTCAGACACCGTCCTTAAATGTAATAAAGATTTTCACCATCGATATTAGGGACTTCAGAACCCGGAGAACAATGTGACATTAACTAGTCGACAGCGACAAAAAGGCGATGTATAGGATTGTTCGAGAGAGGACTTGCACACCCACAAACCAAAACACTCCAAGGTCAAAATAGAGCAATTGGGACAGCCCAGATTTTTGTTTTTAACATTCATCCAAGTGAAATCACAAAAATAAGGCGCACGTGTTGGTTATTGATTTTTTTTTTAGCAATCAGAAGTTTCTGGCTTCACATTTTGCTCATTCCCCATGAAAGCCATGTTAGACCCATGGTGAAAACGTTCCAGCCAAGAAAGTGACCTTCCAGGCATGGAGCTTGTGGATGTCGGCAATGTGTCATAGTATGGTTCATTCTGTGCTGGAGTAGATCAAACAAGCCGTCCTTTGTCCACTTCCAAGATTTGACCGACTACGATTAGTATCCTGAAGATCGTGACAACCCCCACCCATAAAACACCAAATTGTTGATTCAGACAAGGTGGCTTTTGCAGTGGTCAAACTGAAGCTTAAACCCTTAGCACAGAGGGTTGCCCTATGCCACCTTGGTAACAGGGAGACATAAATGCCACAGGGCGGCATAGCATGCCTTGTGGCTTTCTGGCCCTTCTCCGGCCAGCCTCCCTTCCCAGCAGGCCGAATACAGTCAATGGCTGAACTCAGAAGGCCCTTCACACCGATATTTAAGATGTAGACACCTTCTGTAAAATACAGGTCGTACCTTTATCTGCTGCCTCCTTAGCATAGCCAGCTCCCGCATGTCTCTAAACGGTTGAAGCAGATACTGGTACAGTTCAGTCGTAGCTTCCACTACGTTGTTATAGGCTTCATCCTCCATTTGATACAGCTCCAGTAAATCCACCATGCTCTCAGTGCTTTTGTGCTTTTCCAGCAGCTGCAAATCAATAGAAAAAAAGTTAAATATATTAAATACAGTTAAAAAGAATCCACGATACCCTGAAGCGGGACCCAAATGATTTAGAAATCAAAACTTCAAAAAATATGATCTGGGGACTCAAGCGAGCCATACTCTTCCCCAATACATATTTTATTAACATCCCACTCCCAGCAATCTCCCCTTGCCCGCACCTCCAGTGTCCCCTTAAACAATCTCCCCATGCCAGGAGACAGATCATTGCAATAACCCCATAACCACAAATCTGAAATAATAAAAGCCCTCCACACTACATAGGTTCTTATCTGCGGCGTAGGCCCATCTAGTCTGCCCAATTACATGGATACTTTCCCTGGATTTAGCTTTTATTTAAGATGCCTTATGCCTATCCCATGCTTGTTTAAACTCGCTGTTTTGGCCTCTACCACTTCTACTGGAAGGCTGTTCCATGTATCCACCACCCTCTCAGTAACCTAGTTCCTGAGGTTACTTCTAACCTCCCTGACGGTATTCCCGAGTGTGGCTCGGGGTTAACTTTCGTACCGAAAGCGGTATCCGAGCCACACTCGGGCTGTATACTTACATGTCCTGCGCTCCCTCGCTGATCCGCTAGTCTCCTCCAGCCGCTCGCAGAGTCACACTGCCTGGTACTCATCTCGCGAGGAGTGAAACCAGGAAGTGTGACGTCGCGATCTGCTGCAGTGTGACTGCGGGGACAGCGAGGGAGCGCAGGACATTAAGGCCGGGTTCACACTTGGGCGCAGCACTGCTCGCGCAATGCGCGCTTTTTTTTAACGCGCGTTCGCGCATACAAAAACGCCCGAACGCGCATTGCAGCGGGTTCGCGGCTATGTCTATGGCCGCGTACGCACTGCTGTATGCCCGAAAAGAAGCTCCCGGACTTCTTTGGGCACAGGACGTTTTAAAGCGCGCTCCCGCGTGCTTTAAAAAACGCCCAGGTGTGAAAGGGTCCCATTGAAAACAATGGGATTTCCCCGTTTATGCGTTTTAAAGCGCGCTTTAAAACGTCTAGGTGTGAACGGGGCCTAAGTATTGGCCCGAGTGTGGCTCGGGGATACCACTTTCAGTATTGAAAGTTAACCCGCGAGCCACACTTATACCGCTAGGGGCCAAAATAAATAGGACCGACTCTGACATCTAAAATATGTCAGAATCGGACCGCCAGGAAGGTTAAACCATTGCCCCTCTAATCTAAGACTATGTCCTCTTGTTTTGCTACTTTGTTTCCTTTTAAATATACTCCCTTCCTCTACCTTGTGGATTCCCTTTACATAATTTTTAAATGTTTCTATCATATCTCCTCTGTCGCTCGTCTTTCTTCAAAGCACATTGCTCCAAATGCCTGGGACAATTCAGTTTTTAGTAAAAACTTTTATCTTGGGAAATTGGAGTTGCAAAAGGAAAGCTGGTCAATTCAATATTAACTAATTTTCTGGGTCTATGTAGCGCCTCTGTGCCTTTCTAATAGGCCCCCCCAAATCAAAGGAATCTACAAAACGTAAAAGATAAGACTCTCAATATCTATTGAGGAACCGTGCGGATTCTACCCACTGCAAATTAAACGTCTTTATATATAGTTTGAATCCAGCAGTTGTTAAAATGTCCAAAAAAAAAATAATAATTATGCAATACAAAAGAAAACTACGGTAGATACTCGAGTACACCGCTAGATTTTGGAGACAAACATTTACCTCAAAATTGGAGGGGGGGGGGTCACGTTATAGTCGAGACATCTGCATCGCATGTAGTAAAAAAAAAACACACTTTACTTGCTCAGGGATCCCAAGTCTCCCGGAAGTTCTGGTAGTCTCCCTGAAGTGAATGTGGGCTCCCTAATGCCAACACGTCAGGAACACCCGGGAGTGGTGGGATCCATCACAGTCAGAGGGCAAGCTCGGTTTAAGCCAATCATTCAAGATTGGCTTAAAACCGAGCACGCATCCTCGCTCCGTGCAGCACCATGGGAGGTGTAATTTTCTGACCTCCGGTTCCAGCAAGCAGGCTCTTCCACTGCGTCGCCCGCCAATAGTCAGCCCCCACCCCGTTGTTGCTCAGTCCTGACATCATTGCAGACACGTTGCTCGATTCTCCTCACATTCTGAATGCGAGGTGAATCGCGCAGCCTGTAGTGACGTCAGGAGCTCGTGCAGGAGGGCTATCGCGGTGGATGAGCCTGCCTGCTGGAGTCGGAGGTCAGAAAACGACAGCTCCCGGTGTGCTGGCTATTGGTGAATAATACACGGTCATGTCGCTCCACCAGCCATCTTATCGCAAGTAAGAAGACGGGTGGCCGGCAGCTTCATACTTAGTAACAACTGCAATCATTCTAGAGCAGAACACCCTGGCCTGAGGGGTATCCTGACTTAAGAAAACTTGGAAGTATTTTAATTGTTTACCAGTACAGTATACTTTTATAATTTTGCTCCTCTCGTTATATTCGAGTCTTGAGTATTCTCTAATTTCCAGAATAAATCTCTATCCATCGCATTATATTCGGGTCGTGCTATACTCGAGTATCTACGGTAGTCAGCTTTTCAAGCAACATAAAAATCTGGCAACTGCACACATATGAGAGCTGCTGTAGACACGTCAGCTGAAATGTGTGATCCTCGAAGGTACCGAATTCCACCAATACACTTGTTAAAGCCTGGAGAAACAGAAATATTTGAGATGTCCTGTAGTCTAACATTCACTTCCTCTTTAAGGGAAGTCAAAAAAATGAAAATGTCCATATTGTGTTTAGAGCTGCAAATAGCAATTATTTTCCTAAGGTTTTTTTTTTTTGGATCAGATATTTTTTTAAAAAGTGTTTTGCAAATTGCATAGTCACAGCGTACATAATTATTGTACTATAACACATCATGTATCTCATGTAACTTGCGCACTTTTAACTAGGGATGCACCAATACTAGCATCGCTGCCAATCCTGACATTTGAACGAGTACTTGGTACTCGTGCAGATCCCCCCGATACCGGAAGCCAGCACTGAGCTAGCATGCCAGCATCCGAGGAGTGCTCAGACAGACATAACAATGTCAGTATGCAAAATGGGATGAGAAGGTAGGGGACACGCCATGCAGCCTGACCATGTTAATACGCTGAAATGGTCAGGGTGCGCAGTGTGTCCCTTTAAAATGATTTCATGAACAAACTGTGTGTGTGGGGGGGGGGGACTGGAGATGAGAAAAAGTGAGTTTGAGCAAGAGAGTGCTGCACACACTGCACACACACACCTCATCTCAGATACATGTACACAAACCTCAGACCAGACATACTAATAGATATATAACAGACCAGACATACATACGTACGTATCTGTTCTAATATAGATATATATGGGTATGTGTGAGGTCTGATACTTACATGTGTGCATGCATGCATGGTATCGTTGGATGGATCAGACCAGACATTGATTTAGATATCTATCTATCTAAATCAATGTCTGGTCTGAGGTCTGATCCATCCATACCATGTATGCATGCACATTTAAGTATCAGACCTCACACATACCCATATACTGTATATCTATATCAGATCAGACATACGTATGTTCTGATATAGATCTACAGTATATGGGTATGTGTGTGGTCTGATACTTAAATGTGTACATGCATGGTATGGATGGATCAGACCTCAGACCAGACACTGATTTAGATAGATATATATCTAAAATCAATGTCTGGTCTGAGGTCTGATCCATCCATACCATGTATGCATGCATACATACATGGGTGGATGGATCAGACCAAATATATGCATCTATGAGACCGCAGACCAGACATACCCATCCATATTTATGTACAGACCTCAGACCAGACGCTGGGGGAAGCTGGCCAGATGCAGTCAAAAGCATCTTGCCGGCATTACCCTCCAGCTGCTGACCACATTACCAAGCGGTCACAGGGCAGTGACGTGCTCCCGCGTGATCTCGAGCTGGAGGCAGCGTCACAGCCTGGAAGCCACTCGGTAGCGCGGCCCGCAGGAGAAAAACGCTGGCAAAATGCTTTTTTAATGCACGCGGCCAGCTTCCCCAGCCCCGTGGATACTGGCAAGCCAGCCCAGCGCTGGTTTCCGGTATCGGGGCATTTGCATGAGTACCAAGTACTCGTGCAAATGTCAGTATCGGCATCGATACTAGTATTGGTATCGGTGCATCCCTACTGGCAGTACAGCTCCTCCACCCAGTGACAGTATCCCAAGGACTGTGTGACAGTTCGGCTACCATTGAAACCTAAATAAAAACAAACTGGTAATGCCCAATATAACCCGACAACAAAATGATACAGAGTAAAGCAGGGAGACGTCTTCTCCAATCACCTCCAAAAGTAGTATCTCAGGTTGATAATGTTAAACTCAGTCTGACTTTAAACTGTGTGATATACACAGTCCGATTAATCGACTAGCTGATTAAAGGATTATGAAAATAGTTGACAACTACAGTATTCTCATTGATTAGTTGTTTCCGCCCTGAGTTTATTTTATGTTGCTGATATCTTACATGTGCTTTGCTTTTCCCTTAGTTAAAATATTTAACTATGTATCACTGGATGCATCCATTGTGTGACCTTTTGCATTGTAAATGCCCCCAACAGCACTTGCTCTTCACTCTGGCCATGGAATAGAGTATATGGGACAATTACGGTCTCATTGTATTGTGTGGGAGGTATTCATTGGACATCACCAGGTGGTAAATTAGAAGTTTTTTAAGCCCACTGTTTAATCTCAAATAGCATGAAGAACAAATGGCCCCCTGCAGCTTTAGCTAAACATTCCCGCCTCAATCTCATTAAACCGTTTACTTCTGTGGCTCATCTAATCTACAGTATTAGAGAAAAGCCTTAGGTAAATGTTGCCTCATGGGGAAGAAAAAAAAAACACAAACAAAATGGTAGGGAGATAAATAAACCCAATTTTATTTTTCCTTTTTACATGCAATTACTTAACACAAAAAAACAGCAGCATGTGTTTTACAACGTGGTTTTATTTTAATGCATAAACTGTAATTAGATTACTTGTGCAAGCGGTAGTGTCCCTAAAACTGGCAGAGCTAGTTATGCAAGCGGTAGTGTCCCTAAAAACCCTTAAACTGGCAGCACATGTAGAGCAGGGCTTAAATACAGTTGCGCTCATAACTTTACATACCCTGGCAGAATTTATGATTTCTTGGCCATTATTCAGAGAATAATGTACACGAAAACATTTCTTTCACGCATGGTTAATAAATAAAAACTATCAAGCAAGTGTGTTTACTCTTTAAATCCTAATGACAACAGAAACAACCCAAATGACCCTGATCGAAAGTATACATACCCTGGTGATTTTGGCCTCAATACATGCACACGTTTACACAAACGGGTTTGAATGGCTATTAAAGGTAAGTGTGTGTGTGTATGTATATATATATATATATATATATATATAAAAGGTCAATGAGTTTCTGGACTCCTGACAGACCTTTGCATCTTTCATCCAGTGCTGCACTGCAGTTTCTGGATTCTGAGTCATGGGGAAAGCAAAAGAATTGTCAAAGGATCTGCAGGAAAAGGTAGTTGAACTGTATAAAACAGGAAAAAGATGATGTCCACGGAATTGAGAATGCAAATCAGCAGTGTTCAAACTCCAAGAAGTGTAAAATGAAGGGTTCTGTTGAAACCAAACCATGGTCAGGTAGACCAACTAAAATTTCAAGCCACAACTGCCAGGAAAATTGTTTGGGATGCAAAGAAAAACCCACCGCCCATACAGGACTCTCTGAAAACACGTGGTGTGGCTGTTTCAAGATGCACAATAAGGAGGCACTTGAAGAAAGATGGGCTGCATGGTCTAGTCGCCAGAAGAAAGCCATTACTACTCAAACGCCACAAGGTATCCCTCTTACAATACGCCAAACAGCACAATGACAAGCCTCAAACCTTCTGGCATCAAGTCACTTGGAGCGATGAGACCAAAATTGAACTTTTTGGTCACAACAACCATAAACGTCACATTTGGAGTGGAGTCAACAAGGCCTATGATGAAAGGTACACCATTCCTACTGTGAAACACGGAGTGGATCGCTGATGTTTTGGGGATGGGTGAGCTACAAAAGGCACAGGAAATTTGGTCAAAATTGATGGCAGGATGAATGCAGTATGTTATCAAATAATACTGGAGTAAAATTTGCATTCATCAGCCCGGAAGCTGCGCATGGGACCTCCTTGGACATTCCAACATGACAAGGATCCAAAACACAAGGCCAGGTCGACCGGTCATTGACTACAGCAGAATAAAGTGAAGGTTCTGGATTGGCCATCTCAGTCTCCCGACCTCAATATTATTGAGCCACTCTGGGGAGATCTCAAAACATGCAGTTCATACAAGACGGCCAAAGAATTTACAGGAACTGGAGGTTTTTTGCCAAGAAGAATGAGCAGCTTTACCATCTGAGAAGATAAAGAGCCTCATCCACAAATGACTTCAAGCCGTCACTGATGTTAAAGGGGGCAATACACGGTATTAAGAACTGAGGTATGTAAACTTTTGATCAGGGTCATTTGGGGAGTTTCTGTTGTCATTATGATTTATAAAGAGTAAACACGATTGCTAAATGGCTTCAGCCAAACACTAACCACGAGTGAAAGAAATGTTTTTTTTGTCAATCATATTCTCTGAATAATGGCCAAGAAATCATAAATTCTGCCAGGGTATGTAAACTTATGAGCACAACTGTATAGATCAGGCCCTCTACACCTAGTTTCCATCCTATGTCCGTTAATCTGTACCTTGTTCCCTCTGGCTATCGTGAAGTGCTGCAGAAACTGTTGGCGCTATATAAATGATAATCATAAATCAAGCCTCAGGACCAGGCATAGTGATTTTGGAGCTAGTAATATTCCAGGAACCTGTGGCTACCTGCCTCCAGGGCTTTAACCAGACTGAAGGGGTTACCCACGGCTCTTTCAGTAAAAGAAAAGCAATTTAATATCCGTGGCCTACAGTGTAGCAAGCACAGTGAGTTAGGCCTGGGTCAGACGAGCGCACTAGGTGCGCCTGTACGGACGTGCCTCCCGGCGCAGCGTTGTGACGGGCCTGTCACATGCTGTAGCGCGCGCACGAATTGCGTGCGCTACAAACCTCTGTGCAAAAAGCCTCCCCGTCAAAGCACTAGGATGTGCGTTGTCGGGGCTGCAAAGCACGATCCTCCATAGGAGTAATCGAGCCTTGCAGCGCTAAGCGCACTAACTGCTCTCAGCGAGGTGGCCAGGCAGGCATCTTGTGGAAGGAACGTTCACCCTCATGGACGTTCCTTCCACTCTGAAGTGCGCTCGTCTGACCCCAGCCTTAGGGAACATCCATACTTTGCACCATAGTTTCTGCTGACTGTCCACCGTAGTTCTCAGCCTAGGGTTAATTGGAGTTTCCACAACAGTTTCCCCTTTTATCCGGTGGCGTTGCCTACTGTTTTCAATGTAATCTACAGTAACTCATTTATTCATTGTGGTTGAAACAATAGTGAACATATGCGTTTTGTGAATGGAAAAAAAAAACAAAAAACATACGTATCTTGATCAGCGCAATAAAAATTTCTATCAGGATCTTGGTGTCTCTCATAGATCAGCAGACCATATTTTGGTACATAAAACAAAATATAAAAATACGCAATGTTGACGTATATCAAATATATACTATAAATAAAATGCAATGAATGATGTTTCACTCACAAACATAGAGCCTAGCACTGGCTCTAAGTGGAACTGCACGTTTTGGGTTGTTTTTTCTTCTATATGGTTCACAGGTGACCCACACCTTACACGGCTGTTTCCCTTCACATATCAAGGAACCATATAAGACCAGAAAAGACAGCGCAACTCTCCTTGTGCAGAATGAAAATATAAGTGTATATATGCTTTTCAGACAATTTTTCACTTACACTTGTTGGAGCTTCAATAGCTCTAAGGTTTGCGCATATGGATTTTTTCTGGCTCGGGCAAATCCACAAACCACCAAATAGACACAGGCTGGATCTTCTTTTCCAAAGAAAATTTAACAATCTAAAAACATGTAAAACAAATGGATAAAACAGGTACCCAGGACGCATTTCGTCGCACTAGGCGTCTTCCTCAGCTGGTTAAGGATCAGTGTCCCCTGTAAGATGTTTTATAGTCCTCTAAATTAAGATCAACCATATGCATGTGTCCCCGGACGTCTTCTGGCATGTGTTCCACGCCTCACTTTCGTAATCCACCAGATGATTGAAGGTGCCGCCATCTTGGATTGTCAATGCAGCTCAACGTGTGTTCCACGCCTCTTTCGAAATCCACTCAGTGAATTGGACTTCCTTCATCTTGTGCCTGCATTCAGATGCTTAATACCATATCTGGAGATGGGCGGGAACAGTGTCTCTGCGTGACCATAGTAAAAATGGTTTTCGCTTTCTCCACACATCGTGGAGAGGTTTTATCTGCAACATATATTTCAATAAGCCTCTCGATCACAGGGAATAATATAACAAACATCTAGAAATCTTATCTACATCGTACATAACTTCTTATAGTTAACCTCCCTGGCGGTATTCCCGAGTGTGACTCGGGGTTAAATTTCACTACCGTGAACAGTAACCCCGAGCCACACTTGGGCTGGATGTTTACTCACCTCCTCCTGGCTCCCTCGCTGTCCCCCGCAGTGTGATCGCGGCGAGCTGCTTCCTGGAAGACTCCCTGCAAGTCACACGGTGCAGGGTGGGCGGGAACCATCAGCCAATTTATAAACAATTCATAAAATACTGTAATCCAAAGTGCAATGTTTATGAACGGCCACTGGGTGGCACTACAGGATAAGAAATAGACCATACATCCTCTTACCCTTGTTTTCAGACAGATTTCAGTGTTTTTTGGTTTTTATTTTATTGAATATCATTTATTTGCATTATTTTGGATAATTATTTTTGGGATAATAAATTATTATTTCGTGTTTCAAACTTTATCGGACTCCGTGTATTTACTATTTTTTTATTTATTTATTTATAAAGGATTTTACCAGTAAGGACTCTTGATTGCACGGATTTCAGTGCGTGATTCCTAATTATTACAGGCTAACTATGTATAAAAACACGTTTCCTTTTAAAAAAAATTGAGACGCTTTTAGACACAAAATTTTTAAAAAAATTAGACCGCCAGGGAGGTTAAACATACATAACCGCATTGATTTGTGTGTCTCATTAACCCTTCTCTCATAACCTCCACATAATGATAAAAATTATTCATTTCTTAATAAGCAAAAAAGTGCTGAAGGTGTAGAACATATACATAAGGGGATATGAAAAAATATATCTAATCCCATCCTGTCCTATAATTGGACATGAGGTGTGCTATTGTGCGGTTCATTATTAAAAAATGTTTTGTATTTATATATGCGTGAATCATTTATGGAATATTATGAATCAATTAGGGATATTATATTAATATATTTTGTGAAAAAATGTCAAAACTAAAAAACATATACTCAGTGTTTTTTTTTTTTCCCCCTCCCCCATAAATTATATATTGTTGATGTAATATCCCATCAAATAACAACAGATGTCAGGAGAGAAGGCCAATGGCTACACTATAGAAAGAGAGAGACACCTCAAAGTCATTCAGTCCACCAGGTGTCAACGTGCCCATTTCAAAGATTCTTCTTCTCATCTCCTGATCCAGGGGTCTGCAACCTGTGGCTCCGGAGCCGCATGCAGCTCTTTCATCTCTCTGCTGCGGCTCCCAGGCCGACGCTCCTCCTAGGGCACAGCCATCCCCAACCCGGAGTTTCCCCAGACTCCGTCGGCCACTGTGTCTGATCCATCACCATCATCACTCTGTGCGCTTGCTCTGGGTGCAGCGTGATGGAAGACTCCGGCTCGCGGTGGCTGTCCAATAGAGAGTGAGGGGAGCAGGGATAACCCTGCCCCCGTCGCATGATTGAGCGCTACCACGCACCACAAATTAAGAGGATGATGGAAACGAGGTACTTGGTGGCCTGGGAGTTATTAATTAATACATGGGGGACCTGGGGATTATTAATTAATACATGGGGGGACTTGGATTATAAATGTTATACATGGGGACTTGGGGAGGCTGGGGGTTAGTCATTTACACATGGAGGGGGCTGGGGAGTATTATATAAGGGGGGCTGTGGGGATATATATACACACACGTGTGTGTGTGTGTGTGTGTGTGTGTGTGTGTGTTTAATAATTATAAATAAATGGCATTCAGCGGTTGAGCAGGGTCCTACTGTTCTGTGTTTTGTGTATGCATTTATGTTCTGCTCTCCCACTGTACAGCACTACGGAATTTGTTGGCGCTTTATAAATGCTTGTAACTAATTAATTTGAAATAAAAATTTTTTATATGAATGACATGGCGATTGCCTGCCTTGTGTGGGCTTAAAATGATTTTTTTAAAAAAATATTCTTAAATGTTTAGAGTACCCCTCCCCACCCCATAGCATAAAGGTAAAAAAACAATATATGCAGTGTTATCTACATTTTAGATGTCAAAAGTGGTTTGCGGCTCCCAGTGTTTTCTTTTTTACGGGAAACTGGTCCAAATGGCTCTTTGAATGTTTAAGGTTGCAGACCCTGACCTGACCCAACCATTTAATGGGCACGTTGACACCTGGTGGACTGAATAATGACTTTGAGGTGTCTCACTTTCTATAGTGTAGCCATTGGCCTTCTCCCCTGACATCTGTTGTTATTTGATGGGATATTACATTAACAATATATAATTTATGGGGGAGGGAAAAAATACACCGTGTTTTTTAGTTTTGACATTTTTTCACAAAATAGATTAATATAATATCCCTAATTGATTCATAATATTCCATAAATGATATATATATATATTAATTAAATAAAAAACATTAATAATGAATAGCACACCTCATGTCAAATTATAGGACAGGATGGGATTAGATATATTTTTTCATATCCCCTTATGTATATATGATACACATTCAGCACTTTTTTGCTTATGATAAAAATTATTCATTTCCTAATATTATGCGGAGGTTATGAGAGAAAGGTTAATGAGACACACAATTCAATGCGGTTATGCATGTTTAACTATAAGAAGTTATGTATGATGTAGATAAGATTTCTAGAAGTTTGTTATATTATTCCCTGTGATCGAGAGGCTTATTGAAATATATGTTGCAGATAAAACCTCTCCACGATGTGTGGAGAAAGCGAAAACCATTTTTACTATGGTCACGCAGAGACACTGTTCCTGCCCATCTCCAGATATGGTATTAAGCATCTGAATGCAGGCACAAGATGAAGGAAGTCCAATTCACTGAGTGGATTTCGAAAGAGGCGTGGAACACACGTTGAGCTGCATTGACAATCCAAGATGGCGGCACCTTCAATCATCTGGTGGATTACAAAAGTGAGGCGTGGAACACATGCCAGAAGACGTCCGTGGACACATGCATATGGTTGATCTTAATTTAGAGGACTATAAAACATCTTACAGGGGACACTGATCCTTAACCAGCTGAGGAAGACGCCTAGTGCGACGAAACGCGTCCTGGGTACCTGTTTTATCCATTTGTTTTACATGTTTTTATTTTATTAAATTTTCTTTGGAAAAGAAGATCCAGCCTGTGTCTATTTGGTGGTTTGTGGATTTGCCCGAGCCTGAAAAAATCCATATGCGCAAACCTTAGAGCTATTGAAACTCCAACAAGTGTAAGTGAAAAATTGGCTGAAAAGCATATATACACTTATATTTTCATTCTGCACAAGGAGAGTTGCGCTGTCTTTTCTGGTCTTATATGGTTCCTTGATATGTGAAGGGAAACAGCCGTGTAAGGTGTGGGTCACCTGTGAACCATATAGAAGAAAAAACAACCCAAAACGTGCAGTTCCACTTAGAGCCAGTGCTAGGCTCTATGTGAGTGAAACATCATTCATTGCATTTTATTTATAGTATATATTTGATATACTTCACCATTGTGTATTTTTATATTTTGTTTTATGTACCAAAATATGGTCTGCTGATCTATGAGAGACACCAAGATCCTGATAGCAATTTTTATTGCGCTGATCAAGATATACCAGGTGAATGGAAAACAAAACATGCATAGGGAAGACCACTGTATTTGATCAAGCTTTTGGGAGATTAGTGGTGGACGTGATTTGTGGCGCTGACCTGCTTGTTTTATGAGCCTTTACAGATTTACATTTCAGCTATAAATGATTAAACGAAAGCCATGTGCATCTTATTTTTTTTTTGTATCCAAAATTTTTATTTTGAAAGAAAGAATGTCAGCGGTACAATCAGCCAGGTGAAATAAATGTAAGTGATCACACAGGATCATCAGTTATGCAGCAAGTAGTAAGATCAAATAAAAACAAATGGGAAGGCGGGGGGGGGGGGGGAAACATACCAAAAAGTGCTCCAGAACAAAAAAATAAAAAAAAAAAAAAGGATGGCAAGGGCCAAATATGTGACTTTCCTGGCTCTCTCCTCGCCGTAAGAGGCCATGAAAATGTGAAGGTCACAAGGCCGGGGTACTCAAGGGCCAGGTATGGCGGGCACAATGGCACACCCCGAGTTGGCCTTAAATGCAGAAAAAAAAAAAAGGGGGAGGGGTCTGCAGCACGAGGTGGTGTGTGAAAAATAAATCATGGGGAAAGGGGAGGGGGTAGGAGTCATCAAAAAACCATGCTCAGCTAAGAAATCATCAAAAACACTGCGTGAAATAACACAAATGTCCACAAAGTCATCCCCGGGCAGGGGGGCTAACAGAAAATGGGAGTGAGGGGGTAAAAAAAAAAAAAAAGAGGGGGTGAGTCTCAGGGACAAAAAGTAAAAATAAAGAACTCAGTCCGCAGTATGTTTCATAAAGGGGTAAACACACAAACAACAAAATAACTTGAGTGCACAGCATAGAAGTGAACATCAAGAACCTAGGACAGAGGACAGTCAAGTGGGGTTGAGTACCGGGCCAGGCAGGCAGACATCCGTCGAAGGGCAGACCCATTCAGCCCGTATCTCGCCACAAAGCGAAACCATGCACCCCATCGGCCCCAAACTGTCCGCAAAATGCACTCTGCTCATCATCTTGCCGACAGATCGCATAGCCGCCCATATCAGTTGCCACTGTGGGAGCAGGCATCCGCAGCCCTGCACTGAAGGGCACCGACTCGGACATTCCCATCTCTGTAGGCCTCCGAAGGGGGGCAGTCCCAACCGGTCCAGCGACAGCAGACTTCCAATGGGGCGCCAATGGAGCTTTGGCATCCAGGGATATAGTAGCTTTCGGGGGCCGAGATGTCAGGGTCCTCGTCCCATCCAGGTCTTCATTCACTCCATCTCTTCTCCCATCAGCGGTAGTAGTTACACAGGCCCCAGCTGTGCCCACCTCGGCAGAAGCATCCACACAGGCCGCAGCGGTAACAGGCTCACTAGTCTCTTCTGGACCCAGAGAATCCACCTCCCCAGGTTCATCCGTCTCTAGGGTTCGCTCTGCCCGACAGTTCTGCAGTGCTGCCATGATCCGGTGCCAAAGACCTCTGGTAAGCAGGCCATTTTCCTCCCCAGACAGCAGCTGCAGACAGACATTCAAGCCCTTGGTCAGCGCGTCCATACCTCCAGAGGGGGGACGGAAATCCTCCTGTCGACCATCCGCCACAGTACAGTCCTCCAAAGTGGTTGGGAGACGTGGGCCCACCATCTCCACAGCCTGCAATGCCATTCCAAATGGGGATGGAGTAGACAGGTCTACAAGGCAAGGGGACATCGGGAGCCGAGCTGAAGGCTGCAAAATAGCCGCCGGCATCACACAGCAGCAGAAGAAAGGAACCGTCAGGCAAGTCTCTGGTCCGGGGGGGGAGGGGTGATCGGGCTCCGGACAGCTCAAACCCGGTGACAAGCTGTTCAGGGAACGCACAACATAAAAAATCCTCCAAAAAGTCAGCTAGGATACTCTTGAGGTCACGAGATGGAGCGGAGCTCCAGCAAAACACGACTGTTCCCTTCCAGTCGGCCACGCCCCCGCTTCTTATTCTTTACTAAAAAATGTAACTAAATAAAAAAGGTTCCATGTCCCCCATCTCCTAGTTTCTTATTGCAATGACTTTTTGATCCTGTGAGACTCAATCCAGGATCCTGTCCAGCTGAAATGCATGAACGGTGTGAGGTAGTGACGCACCGATAGGACGAGTACAAGTACCGATACTTTTTACTACTCACCGATAACGGAGTACCGGTACTTTTTTTAAGTCATGTAACCGCTTTTCAATAGGAACAGACCTCATTTATTGCTCACAGATATTGCCCCCAGCTCAAATATTGCCCAAACCTCTCATACTGCCCCCCCAGCTCACCCTCCCACTCTGCCAGGCTCCTCCGGTGTCTTCCGTCAAGCAGCCGCCAGCAGAGGTTGTAGTCTGGCCGCTAGTTGGGAGCCACGCACAGCCGGGTTTCGCAAGATCCTGGAGTTCACGAGATCTAGTGGACTCCAGGAGATCGCGGCTGGTGGATCCCAATGAGCAGCCGGGTTACAACTCTGCCGGCGGCCGCTTGAAGGAAGACGACGCCGGAAGACTGCCGAGCATTGCCCTACAGAACCCAGCTGATAAGCCAGCCAAGCGCTGGCTTCCGGTATCGGTTTAGGTACTGGGGGCCTCTGCACGAGAACCAAGTGCAGGTCCCAGTATCGGTGCATCCCTAACAAGTATCGATACTTTTTAGGGCTGTGCAATTAATTGCAAAAAAAAAAAAAACGCGATTTAAGCACATGCAATTTCTAAATCGCATAAGGCTGCAATTTTATCTATTCATTTTATCGGTTCCCTGTAAGCTTCCAGCGGCATGGAGCTTTGGGCGCTCGCAGGGGGAACCACATGTACAGCCGCGTTCTTACGGCTCGTCACGTGGTTCCCCCAGGCGAGTGCCCAAGCTCCATGCCGCCGGAAGCTCACAGCGAGCCGAACACTCGGCACAAAGAGGTAAGCTGGGGGCAGTATAGCCATGTGTGAGCTGGGGCAGTATATCCATGTGTGAGCTGGGGCAGTATATCCATGTGCTAATCGCAAATAAAATCGCAATCTTCATTCAAAAAATAAATAAATAAAAATCGCAATATGATTATTTTGTCCATATTGCACAGCCCTAATACTTTTATTCAAAGTTATGTGACGCTTTCCAATAAAAAAAATTTAGGATGTTGCTGAAAGTCTGTATGATTTATGTTAGTACTGAAATGTATTGCCAGATACCCCATTTACCCCCTGCCTACCTACACACACACACCCCTATATATACCCACTCCGATACATATATACAATCCCCTTTAAAGTTGGGGCTGAACCATATTAAATAAAAACATACTTTTAATCAGGATTTTAAATGGATATTCTCAGCCTCCATTGATGGAAATGGCTCGAAGATGTGTGAGCCACTTTGACCCAGTCATATGCCTGCCTGAATTTAAATGGATTCAATTTTTACTTTTAATTTACATTCCCACACCTGTCGGGTTTGGATGGACTTTGTGTTCTTACCTCAGGGGGTCAGTACTTGGACCCATTCTCTTTAATATTTTTATTAGTGATATTTCAGAAGGTATTAATGGTAAAGTATGTCTTTTTGCTGATGACAAAGATTTGCAACAGGGTTGACGTTCCTGGAGGGATCAGCCAAATGACAAATGATTTAGGTAAACTAAAAAAATGGTGGGAGCTGTGGCAATTGAGTTTTAATGTGGATAAGTGCAAGATAATGCACCTGGGACGTAAAAACCCAAGGGCTGAATATAGAATATTTGATACAGTCCTAACCTCAACATCTGAGGGTTGGGATTTAGGGGTTATTATTTCAGAGGATCTAAGGGTAAGTAGTCAATGTAATAGAGCAGCAGGAAATGCTAGCAGAATGCTTGGTTGTGTAGGGAGAGGTATTAGCAGTAGGAAAAGGGAAGTGCTCATGCCACTGTACAGAGCACTGGTGAGACCTCACTTGGAGTACTGTGTGCAGTACTGGAGACCGTATCTCCAAAAGGATATAGACATCTTAGAGAGAGTTCAGAGAAGGGCTACTAAAATGGTGTACGGCTTGAAGGAGAAAAGTTACCAGGAAAGGCTTAATGATCTTAACATGTACAGCTTGGAAAAAAGACGAGACAGAGGAGATATGATAGAAACATTTAAATACGTAAAGGGAATCCACAAGGTAGAGGAAGGGAGTATATTTAAACGGAAACAAAATAGCAAAACAAGAGGACATAGTCTTAGATTAGAGGGGCAAAGGTTTAAAAGTAACATCAGAAAGCATTATTTTACTGAGAGGGTGGTGGATACATGGAACAGCCTTCCAGTTGAAGTGGTAGAGGCCAAAACAGTAATTGAATTTAAGCAAGCATGGGATAGGCATAAGGCTATCCTAAACAAAAGATAAATCCAGGTAAAGTATCCATGTAATTGGGCAGACTAGATGGGCCGAAAGGTTCTTATCTGCCGACATTTTCTATGTTTCTAATGCGTGCGACTTAATTATTCCAATGTCAGATATCCACCAACATGTGAGTAGGGGGTCAGGTTGAGCCCTAGGTGCCTCTTTGGTGTTCACACAATGGAGAACATGTTGACTTGAAGGCTTTGCGGCTTTTATTTTGATTCCAAACCATTTGTAAGAATTTTTTTTTATCTATACACACAGTCCAGGATGACATATCCATCTTCAAAGGATAAACAAAAAATAATGTATTGGAGGGGGTTTCAGAAAACAACCACCAGCAAATGTCAACAAACATACATTTACAATTCAGTGCGGAGATGCATCAATGAAAGCAGACAGATGCAGGGGCTGCAGAGACACATATTACAACCTCCTTGGTTTGTACAATTACAGCCTTGAGTAGGGAGCAACAACCCAGGAAACATATGGCCGCTGTGAACAATAGAGACGATTCATACATTGCCTGTGCATTCTGATAGTATGGCACAGGTACATTCCCACACCTGTCGGGTTTGGATGGACTTTGTGTTCTTACCTACAGAGCACAAGACTCTGCTATACAGAGTAAATCCCCCACCTCCTCCCTCTCTCACAAAAACAGTCAAATAGAAGATTTATATAGCGCCAGCAGAATCCGCAGTACTGAACAATGGGTACAATGTAGACAGGGTTACAATACATTGAGACTGAACAACATTGACAAACCACTACAGGAGAAAACGAAGGCCCTATTTCTGTGGGAACATACAATCTAGAAGGGTTGGGGGGTTGAAACAGGAGGAGAGTGGCGGCGGACGGGTGAGAGTGGCGGCGGACGGGTGAGAGTGGCGGCGGACGGGTGAGAGTGGCGGCGGACGGGTGAGAGTGGCGGCGGACGGGTGAGAGTGGCGGCGGACGGGTGAGAGTGGCGGCGGACGGGTGAGAGTGGCGGCGGACGGGTGAGAGTGGCGGCGGACGGGTGAGAGTGGCGGCGGACGGGTGAGAGTGGCGGCGGACGGGTGAGAGTGGCGGAGGACGGGTGAGAGTGGCGCGGACGGGTGAGAGTGGCGGCGGACGGGTGAGAGTGGCGGCGGACGGGTGAGAGTGGCGGCGGACGGGTGAGAGTGGCGGCGGCGGACGGGTGAGAGTGGCGGCGGACGGGTGAGAGTGGCGGAGGACGGGTGAGAGTGGCGGCGGACGGGTGAGAGTGGCGGCGGACGGGTTGGGGCAGTGATGTAGGTGTATTAGTGAGTTGGGGGGTAGGCTTGCCTGAATAGGAATGTCAAGGGAAGGAAAGGAAACTAGGAGAGAGTCTGACTGCATGTGGGAGAGCGTTCCAGAGGATGGGGGCTGCGCGTGAGAAATCCTGCAGTCTATCATGGGAAGAGGTGATGTGGGGAGAAGCTAGGCGCAGGTCACTGTTTGACCTTAGGGAGCGGGCTGGGGTGTATTTGGTGGTTAGTGAGGACAGGTAGTGGGGAGCTGAGTTAGTGAGAGCTTTGTAGGTCAGGGTAAGGATTTTGAATTTAATTCTGCAGTGGATGGGGAGCCAGTGAAGGGACTCAGAGGGGAGCAGCCGAGACAGAGCAGCGGGTGAGGTAGATGAGCCTGCGGAGGCGTTCAGAATGGAATGTGGGGAGGAGAGGCGGGAGAGAGAGAGGCCAGCCAGACGATTAAGGCTGGGGTCAGACGAGCGCATTTTTAACGTGCGTTCTGGCGCACTTAATCACGGCCGCACTACCAGCAAATGACAGGCAATGACAGCCAATAAACGAAGTACGGTCGCACGAAAGTGGAAAATGAACGCATTTTTTCGAGAACGCAGAACCCCTAGTACGGACGTCCTGAGTGCGCTGCGCCCGCTAGCGGTGTGTGTGTGTGATTTGGAGACGTCAGACCCTGCTCGTGTCCGGCCAACATAACGTCCAGATGCAAAAAGTTTCCTGGTTTGGATTCGTAAAACATACGCACGTAAATGCGCATCGTATGACCGTTTTCGTATATTCCGTGAAAAAAATACATCAATGCGTTCGGACGCACTTTTTTACGTTCGCGTGTAAAAATGCTTTCGTTTGACCCTAGCCTACTACAATAGTCAAGAGATTACAAGGGCGTGGATGAGTTGCTTTGTGGTGTCAGTGGTAAAAGATGGCCGAATTCTAGAAATATAATTAGCAGGAGGAGGAGGAGAGAGACTGGATGTGGGGAATGAATGAAAGGGTAGAGTCAAGTGTAATTCCGAGGCAGCGAACCTGGTTTGATGGGGAGATAGGAGGCTTAAGGTCTGCTTAAATGAGCCTGTCTAGATGCAATGGTATTCAAAATCTTGGACCTAATCATTTGAGGGTAATATTAGAGAAGTTTCACAAAGACCTGTGGGTTAAAATTTAACCTGCCTGACGCTTATTGAGTGTGTCTCGGGCTGTATACATCACCTCTCCCTGCGCTCCCTCGCTGATCTCTGCCGTCTCCCCCGGCGTTTTACTTACTGGATTCCTTCTCGCGAGGAGGGAACCATGAAGTCACGATCGCCAGAGGAGACTGCATGGGAAAACGAGGGAGTGCAGGGAGAGGTGATGTATCCAGCGGCATCCCGAGTGTTGCTTGGGGTTACCGCTTCCAACATAGGAATTTAACCCCGAGCCACACTCTGGAATACTGCTGGGGGGGGGGGGCCCTAAACAAAAAAAACGCGGTTTTTCAAAAACAATTAGACCGCCGGGGAGGTTAATGATCATTTAATTAGGATTGCTGAGAATCAGATGGAGAGAATAAATAGAATGATTCACTAAATCCAGAGCATTAGGAGTGGTGTGTTCATCTGTTATCGCTGGCACTTTAATATCACGAGCAACGCGGCAGCACTATCCCAGAGGGACACAGGAATGTTCCCGTAGTGTTCACTTGTACCACAAATATATTTCCTACCAGCTCTAGACAAATCTTTGAAAAGACTTGAACAGTGAGATGTATGCCATCCAAACTGAAAAACAGATTGGAGGCTGGATGTTTTCGTGTTTTACAACAACTCCAGACCAGAGAGGAAGTGGCAGGCAGGGTGGGGTGATGGCACAGCACTCCAAGGATAAAACACATGCAGTACAGCTCCTCCAGCAAAAAGCATGGCTGTCTACATGAGAACAGCCAGATTAGGAGCTAAAAAAAACAAAAAAAACTCAGTGCCTGGAGATATATACACACTGTATACAAAAAGGTACCTTAAAAATTCTCCTTTGAGACGCCTATTGAGGCAACATTATTACTGACTGCAGAGTTATTCCATCTAGGCAGATTCAGCGATTTTTATTTTTTTAAAAGTATTAACTTTTTAACCAAAATAAAAAAAAAGACCCAACCGTGTGTCCTATTGCATCACAATGGAACACATTTTTTTTCCTCAAATGCCACATGAAACAACACAGAGGAACCTGATGTGAACACGTTCTGAAAATTCACAACATGTTTAGGTCAGTAAGCAGAGGCCAGCAGATGTCTATTTAGGCTTTATAGGTTGCCACTGAAAACAATGTACTAGTGCTCATTGTGCAGACAAAGGAGCCGGAACATGAAAACTGATCCGTAGAGTAGACTGTGCACCGAATGCAGCTTCTGCGTGTCCTGCAAACTTCTGTGCGCGCGTGCAGGCTTTCAGTGCGTGTTACAAGCAAAGATTTGCATATCCAGTAAATGTTAAAGATGCTGCTTCTTTGCCAACACCAAAAGGTCATATGCTTTGCCAGATAATTGCATATGCACACTGAGTCAAACCGCAAACGCAGCCTATGTAAAGACAAACATCAGAATCCAAGGGCCTACTTTGAGCTGGCTCGCAGAATCCTCGCTCACGGTAACCGGCTAACGTTTAATCGCTGCTCTACTAGAAGACAACCAAGGCATTTTATGCAGAGCACTACCACTACAAGCAGTGATGATCGCTGCGCACACCACATGGAGTTCATAGGACTGCAAGGAGTGTCATTGCATACAAAGACTCAGGGGAACTGTGTGACCTTCACGTACTTCATTTCAGATCATCAAAGTAGCAGAAAGTCACAAGGGTCCCAGGAGGACCTGGTAAAAGGATTTGATGGGTCAATTTTTAATGCGTTGTAATAGAAATTTTCTCTCTAAAATGAAATCACTTTATGCCAGGTTCATGGTGGCCCTATTTTTTGCGCTAGTACCAAGAATAAGTTGGAATCACCCATTTAAAAAGAGAAACAACTATTTTCAATAAGGTTTTTTTTGCAATGTAATAACTGGCGACAACCGATGATGCCGATTGCCTCTGCCCAATTATCTTTTTTTCTTTTTGGGGTGATCTCACCCACATTATCTACCCTCATCACAGGCAGGTTCTCCTGATTGGCTCTGGGACTCCTGAACCCATTAGTCCCGGAAGCTTTTCTGTCCCTTGCAACTTGTGCAGCGTAAGAATCGCAAATTGTGCACTGCTATAGGACTTGCACATTTTACTCATGCAAGTTTAGTAGTGCCTGCATAGAACAATGAATGGGAGCTGTGCACATGCGCAGGGAAGATGCCTCGGCTGCCTCTGAGACCGATCGCTTCAGCGTGTGGATTCAAGGCGAAGCTACAGCAGGTGGATTCAGAGATGGAGACGCTGGCACGCTCTCTATATGCCAACATCATTAGTGACCAATCTGGTGACAAAGCCAGGAAATTCAGAACTCCCGGCTGCTGGTGACGCTTGGTGGGGAGGAGGAAGCTCCTCCCCTTCATTCACCAGATCGGGGCAGTTGGGGCTTTACACATCCTGACCACTTTGAAACACTATAGTGGTCAGATTGAGTGTCCCTTTAAGGGCCAGTGCCAATTTTGCAAGTTTTGTATAATGTATTGGCCGTACAAACAAGCTGTATCCAAAGACCCGGAGAAGTTACGAAGTGACACTCGGTCACCACTAGACTACTGCCACGAGCAAATGTAACCCTATTCAGAGCTATAGTAAACTTACCAATGCTACAGACTTTAATGTGTCTGGCAAGTTTACACCAGGCCTGGAATCTACCTCACTGTGTTTTATTCCATATATCACTGCTTTGCAAAAACATGCGCTGTGCTACAATAGAGACACGGAATGTTTAATATAGCAGCAAGGCACAAATTTATATACAAAATAGAATGGCATCCTGTAAACTATCCCAATGTGTAAGTCTAGGTCACAACCTGCTGGAAAAACGTGAGACTTAATCAGCCTCCACCGAAAAACACAGACCATGCATGCTCAAGTAAATAGAATTTAATAAAGGCAATCTGAATATTACTCTTAAATCAGATTTTGTCTATGCCAGATATAAAAACACACCTCAAGGTGTTTGCTTGTTATATTCATTTTAATTCCAGGAAAAACTCGCAAGCGGTGCTCTACGCTCCCTGGGTTTATAACGCTGCATGCTGAAGCACTGCCACCTCCTGAGCAGCAAGACGTGGATTACTGGGGAGGGAGCCCTGGCAATACCAGTGGCATGGAGGGGGAGGGGGTGATTATGTGCTTGGATGTAACTGAAGCACAGCTCCATCAGGAGGAGATGAAAACTGCCACCGAGGTCAAGGATGACGTCTAAGGAAACGTAGTAACATTTAAAGAAAGAGGCTACAGAGGAACTGGCTACAGGCATAGGAATAATAGTCTACAATTTTTGGCATCGGAGAAGTGATGGTTTATGGGTAGTTAGTGATGCATTAGGCTGTGAACCCATTGAATTCCATGAATCAAGGTTTATTTCCATAACGAAATTTAAAAAAAAAAAAATTATATAAGAAAAAAATACATCCTCGGGATCCGCACGCTAAATAAACATACATCCTCGGGATCCACACGCTAAATAAACATACATCCTCGGGATCCGCACGCTAAATAAACATACATCCTCGGGATCCGCACGCTAAATAAACATACATCCTCGGGATCCACACGCTAAATAAACATACATCCCCAGGATCCGCACACTAAATAAACATACATCCCCAGGATCCACGCACTAAATAAACATACATCCCCAGGATCCGCTCACTAAATAAACATACATCCTCGGGATCCGCACGCTACATAAACATACATCCTCAGGATCCGCACGCTAAATAAACATACATCCTCGGGATCCGCACGCTAAATAAACATACATCCTCGGGATCCGCACGCTAAATAAACATACATCCTCGGGATCCGCACGCTAAATAAACATACATCCTCGGGATCCGCACGCTAAATAAACATACATCCTCGGGATCCGCACGCTAAATAAACATACATCCTCGGGATCCGCACGCTAAATAAACATACATCCTCGGGATCCGCACGCTAAATAAACATACATCCTCGGGATCCGCACGCTAAATAAACATACATCCTCGGGATCCGCACGCTAAATAAACATACATCCTCGGGATCCGCACGCTAAATAAACATACATCCTCGGGATCCGCACGCTAAATAAACATACATCCTCGGGATCCGCACGCTAAATAAACATACATCCTCAGGATCCGCACGCTAAATAAACATACATCCTCGGGATCCGCACGCTAAATAAACATACATCCTCGGATCCGCACGCTAAATAAACATACATCCTCGGATCCGCACGCTAAATAAATATACATCCCCAGGATCCGCTCACTAAATAAACATACATCCTCGGGATCCGCACGCTACATAAACATACATCCTCAGGATCCGCACGCTAAATAAACATACATCCTCAGGATCCGCACGCTAAATAAACATACATCCTCGGGATCCGCACGCTAAATAAACATACATCCTCGGGATCCGCACGCTAAATAAACATACATCCTCGGGATCCGCACGCTAAATAAACATACATCCTCGGGATCCGCACGCTAAATAAACATACATCCTCGGGATCCGCACGCTAAATAAACATACATCCTCGGATCCGCACGCTAAATAAACATACATCCTCGGGATCCGCACGCTAAATAAACATACATCCTCGGGATCCGCACGCTAAATAAACATACATCCTCGGGATCCGCACGCTAAATAAACATACATCCTCGGGATCCGCACGCTAAATAAACATACATCCTCGGGATCCGCACGCTAAATAAACATACATCCTCAGGATCCGCACGCTAAATAAACATACATCCTCGGGATCCGCACGCTAAATAAACATACATCCTCGGGATCCGCACGCTAAATAAACATACATCCTCGGGATCCGCACGCTAAATAAATATACATCCCCAGGATCCGCACGCTAAATAAACATACATCCTCGGGATCCGCACACTAAATAAACATACATCCTCAGGATCCGCTCACTAAATAAACATACATCCTCAGGATCCACGCACAAAATAAACATACACCCACAGAATCCGCTCACGTGTACAACTTCACGTCAGACAATAACATTAAGCCAAATAGGATACTACAAGCTGGATTCAGGCTGAAAATAAAGCAAGGTCGCTTTTTGGTGTGACGGAGAGGGGGTCTTCTGGTGGTGATGAGGATTAGCTGGTAAATATGAATTTGAGTGCCCCCCACCAGGACACGAAAGAAAAAAAAAGGGGGGGGAGGGGATGAAGCCTGTGCAACAGTGTAGCCCTCAATGAGAAGGAAGACGTCTCTTCTCACAGAGCTGGAGGCAGGGCGAGCGAGCTAAAAACAAAGAAACGCCAGGAGTCTATAAATAGTAAGAGAAAATAAATGACTGCACAATGCTCATGTCACAGCGGGAATATCAACAGAAAACGTCTGACACCCCAGGTTCACTGTAAAGGCATACATGCGCTGCCGATTCATTTCCCTTCCACCTAAGCAGAGGTACAGAGCCCAGGAGGTACCCAGGTACAACTTGCCACGACTATATGGCCCATGATCCTTATGGCTGGCTGAGCAGCATAGGACATGTAGCTGTGATGCATCTGCAGCTATGCATCATATGAACACGGCTACATTGAAGAGATTGGGGTTAGAGATCTCTTGAAGAGCCTCACGGCTGATGCTGAGCTACTTCCTCACATCAAGCCGCTACTTGTGTTTGGACGCTTCCACTCGTTAGTCCATGAGGTAATGAGGGTTTGCGTGTGATTTTACAGGGTTACTTCATAGCTTCTCTTGCTCAGTAACAAGCTTGGCCTGTTTTGATGTTGCTTTTCCAAAATGTATCCGTTCAAAAGAAGTGAAACTCACAGGAGAACGAAAAGAGGTGTACAAAGGTGACCATAATATCTAAGGAAGGGGCTGGGGACTCCCAAATTTTACCATTCTGGCAATTGAAAGATGTCAGTTTCCAGATAAGAAAGGTCAGAACCTGCAGGATCCACTCAATGAACATCACAACAAAGCAGATCTACAGCAACGCGGCAATATAAGAGTTAATCCGGCTCGGGTAGGAACTTCTAATTCTCAAAGTTAAAAGAATTAGCCAGGTTTTCATATATCCCAATCAATCTAGTATGAGCTAATATTACAAGAAAAAAAAAAGAGTGCGTCAAGGGACGTTCGCTTGAAAATGAGGGATATATGATCAACCGCAATAGATCAGGCTTAACCCAAATTGTGTTCATAGCAAAAGACAAGCAAGGCGTGAGCCCGAATCACAGTACCAAAAGGGAATGGTTGACCTTCTCAAAACTTTTAAAAAATAATATCTTTATTAGAATTAGATAGAAATGGTTAAAAAAAATATGTAACAAGACATAACATACAGTAGCCAGTCTCCTACAGGGTCAAAGAGAGGTGTAAAGTAGGAGAATGGCTGGAGAATGGAAAATTCTAGGGCAAAATAGCTGATTTGGAAAGTGAGATAAATGGGAGAATTTTTCTGGTTTGGCTATTTTGACCTAGAGTTTTCACTTCTCCAGTCATTCTCCTGCTTTTCACCTCTCTCTGAATAACCCTAATAGATGCTTTGAACATTCCCAATCTCGTTTTCTTCATACTTCGTTCTGGTACATGAAGGGTTAAAGATAAAGGTATTAAACCTTATGTTCAAATTGAAAACAAGCACCCATTAGCTTATGGTACTGAGCCCTTGTGGTTCACGCCATATCTTTTGCAGTGATCTAATATTACCTCCTTGTACCCACACCCTTTGCTCTATCAGGACTTTCCCTGAGCTGCCCTCATTCTATGGAACTCATAATATTCCGCTCGCCTCAGGTCTCTAAGAACGCATTACTTCAGAGAGTTCTATCACCGCACTCCATAATCCCCCATTGTACCCTTCCTGATCTCCCACACAGCCCCCCCTGCACCCCATTACTACACATGCCAAGCCATTTACCCTCTCCTGCGTGTATAATCCCACACCGCTCTGTAAAGCGCTACGGAACTTGTTGGCGCTTTATAAATTCATGATGAGGGTCCTCTCTTCCTATTGTTCGCTGTGTGTCATATTTGCTCGTGCTATCCATGGTACAGCGCTGCGGAATATGCGGGTGCTTTATGAATAATTGAAATTGTAACTATAAGCTTGCATACAGAACGTGGCTGACAGACTAGCCGCACCAAATCTGTTGTGGCTTGCCGTTTGAGAATACAACCGAATTCTCAATATTCTCCACGTTTCAGTCACCGTATCCTCTTCATGTCTTACCGAGAAAGCCCATTGACAGGTCAGGGATGCGGGATCTCTTCCAGAGAAATCCTGCCAAACATATCTAATCTAGGCATGCAAGATGGGCCACACAGAATATACAGGACACGACCTCTATGCATGCCCGTGGGTGGTACATGATGAAAGCACCTCCCAACAGTTTGTAGAATTCGTTTGAGAAGGAAATCACATTAGTTGTAAGGGACAGATTCCCTTCCTTCAGGTAATGAATGCTTCATACGTTCACATGTCGCCGCACATTAGCACGAGAATTTATACACATCCTGGGATGTACAGACGATCTGGGAAGCTTAAATCAGGTCTGAGCCATTCACAATGCACGGCCCCAGCATGACTCAGGACAGCAACCCACCGTGCCATAGCATAGCTGGTGCCCCTGGGCAGAGGCCGGATGTGTGATACACCTGAACTGCGGATTATACACCTGCTGACATGAAAAGGGGTAGGCATAGCTTGAATCCCACATTGAGTGATAGGCCTTGAGCAGGAACAGCCTAACAGGCCGTCACAGGGGAGGGCACAACCCTTAAAGGCCGCACAACCCTAGGGGGCTGTGGGAGCGCACACCCCCAGGGGGCCTGCCGGTGGTGGGGGGGGGCAGCGCAGCCATAAAGGGGCCTGCCGGTGGGGGGGGCAGCGCAGCCATAAAGGGGCCTGCCGGTGGTGGGGGGCGCAGCCATAAAGGGGCCTGCCGGTGGGGGGGGGGGCAGCGCAGCCATAAAGGGGCCTGCCGGTGGTGGGGGGCGCAGCCATAAAGGGGCCTGCCGGTGGTGGGGGGCGCAGCCATAAAGGGGCCTGCCGGTGGTGGGGGGGCGCAGCCATAAAGGGGCCTGCCGGTGGTGGGGGGGCGCAGCCATAAAGGGGCCTGCCGGTGGTGGGGGGGCGCAGCCATAAAGGGGCCTGCCGGTGGTGGGGGGGCGCAGCCATAAAGGGGCCTGCCGGTGGTGGGGGGGCGCAGCCATAAAGGGGCCTGCGGTGGTGGGGGGGCGCAGCCATAAAGGGGCCTGCCGGTGGTGGGGGGTCGCAGCCATAAAGGGGCCTGCCGGTGGTGGGGGGGCGCAGCCATAAAGGGGCCTGCCGGTGGTGGGGGGGCGCAGCCATAAAGGGGCCTGCCGGTGGTGGGGGGGCGCAGCCATAGAGGGGCCTGCCGGTGGTGGGGGCGCACAGCCATAAAGGGGCCTGCCGGTGGGGGGCGCACAGCCATAAAGGGGCCTGCCGGTGGGGGGCGCACAGCCATAAAGGGGCCTGCCGGTGGGGGGCGCACAGCCATAAAGGGGCCTGCCGGTGGGGGGCGCACAGCCATAAAGGGGCCTGCCGGTGGGGGGCGCACAGGCATAAAAGGGGCCTGCCGGTGGGGGGCGCACAGCCATAAAGGGGCCTGCAGGGGGGGGGGGGTTCACAGCCATAAAAGGGGCCTGCAGGTGGGGGGGGGGGTTCACGGCCATAAAGGGGCCTGCAGGTGGGGGGTTCACAGCCATAAAGGGGCCTGCAGGTGGGGGGGTTCACAGCCATAAAGTGGGCAGCACGGGGGGGGGCCCGGCCAGCTCACCTCGTGCAGGCCCCTGCGGGCCCGGTGCAGCGCCTCCTCGTAGCCCTTGTGGCGCAGCTCGCTCAGGCTCTCGTAGTATTCCTCGGGGTCGTCGCTCTCGGTGAAGAGGACCTGGGAGAGGATCTTCCAGCCGCAGGTGTCCAGTCCGTGGCTCAGGTAGCGCTGCAGGCCGCCGCACAGCGCCTCCATCTCCTCCTCGCTCCGCTCGGGGGCCCCGAAGAGCACGGACCAGACGCCGGCCGGCTCCTCGGGGAAGGCGGGCAGGCAGGGCTCCATCTCGCAGCTCACGGCGCTCAGCTGCTGGTGCACGGCCCGCAGGTCCTGGAAGGAGAAAAGACCGGCCCAGCTGCAATCCTCCTCCGCCTGCTGCTCCTCCCGGGACGGGCTGCCGCGGCCTCCCGGCTCTAGGGGCCCCTGGGCGGGCCTGGCCTCCGCGCTGGGGCTGCGGGAGCGCCGGGTGTCGGGGCCCTTGGCCGGGCTCCGCGGGGCCCCTTTGTCTGCGCTCCGCTGGCGCTGCGCCGTCCGGTTGTGGCAGGTGATGGCGAACTTCCCTTCCACCTCGTTCCAGGCCACGATGAAGACGAACTTCTGCCGCTCCTTCTCCTCGAAGACATTAGGCCTCACGGCCACCCAGTCAGCCTCCAGCGTGTCCTCCAGGGAGTACGCCATGGCCCCGGGCCCTGTGCTGCGGCTGCTGGCCGTGCGGCGGAGGGATCTCCCGGGCCCTGTCACTCGGTTCGGGTTGTCTCGCGGCCGGCCGGATCTCCACTCTCTGTGCTCCAATCGCCCCGATTGTTGTTTATTGTCATCAGCGGCCGGGCTGCGAGGTCACGTGACGCGCTTTGTTGATAGTCGCCGGGCACCTTTCCCTCTCCTCCTCCTTCCTCTCCGCCTTCCCCCGCGCCGCAGTCACAGACCTTCCCCTCAGCGACATGTCACCTCGCTGGTTTCCTGCTGCCAGCAGTGCCACGCACACACCGGCACCCGGTGACCTCCCCCCCACTTTGTCCTTCCCCCCACTTTGTCCTTCCTGCAAGCCTCCCCTCGTTTCGTTTCAGCACGGGCCGCTCCGAAGACCGAACGACGGCAAGTCTGCGACTCCGGCCCAGCGCTGACGTCACTGCCTGCGCTAGGAACGTAAACAGGTGCACGTGTCAGACCAGGCGCGCGCCCGCCCCCTGCAAAGGCGCGCAGGCACTCGCCGGGGGCGCGCACGGCGTCGGGCACGCGCGCCATCCAGCCCCGAGGCGGCCATTCATCGTTAAAAAAAAGGGCACTTTATTAAAACTAGAGCCAGGGCCAGCCCAAGCCGCTGTGCTGCCTGGAGCCATGGGTGAAATGCTGCCCCCCCCAGGAGAAGAAACAACAACACGGCGTGTATGAGTGTATCACAGAGCTGCACAGCAATAAAACTCACTGTAATGTGCGTTTCACTGCGCTACACAGCAATAATACAGTCATGTGCGGTGTGTATGTGCGTTTCACAGCGCTACACAGCAATGATACACTCATACACACCGCACATTACTGTATCACAGAGCTCCACAGCAATAATACACTCATACACACCGCACATTACTGTATCACAGAGCTCCACAGCAATGATACACTCATACACACCGCACATTACTGTATCACAGAGCTCCACAGCAATGATACACTCATACACACCGCACATTACTGTATCACAGAGCTCCACAGCAATAATACACTCATACACACCGCACATTACTGTATCACAGAGCTCCACAGCAATAATACACTCATACACACCGCACATTACTGTATCACAGAGCTCCACAGCAATAATACACTCATACACACCGCACATTACTGTATCACAGAGCTCCACAGCAATAATACACTCATACACACCGCACATTACTGTATCACAGAGCTCCACAGCAATAATACACTCATACACACCGCACATTACTGTATCACAGAGCTCCACAGCAATAAAACTCACAGTAATGTGAGGTGTGTATGAGTGTATCACAGAGCTCCACAGTGCAGCATAATTTTTCACTTTATAATTGAAATGTGAACAATAGTGCTGCATTAGGGGGAAATAAGGGACTTTATATTTATTTTTACATGAAACATGTTATATGTATTTATTTATACATGCTCAGGCCTTTCCAATGACACCTTGCATGACCCTCTAGCTTCAATGGGTCCAGAGATCCAAGGGACTCATATCTCCTCCATAGAAGCTAGGGCATTCACTGCCTGGAGGGAGGGGAGCTCCCATATCTGACATCATCACGCCCCTGCGTGATGACGTCAGTGCGTGGGGATAGGTCCCGCATGTGGAGCTGACATCTAAGGCTAGCGTCAGACGAGCGAATTCTGTGCGTCCGTGCACAACGGACATACTTTATGACTGACGACAAAGTAGTGGCCACACGGTCTGTTTTTGTGACTGATGTTTTTTTTTGACTGATGTAGAAGGAAAATAAATTAATATGAAAAACATTTTGTCCGTCAAAAATGCTGGACGTCAAAAATGCAGTCTGTCTGACTACGTTCCATCACGCACACACAAAGCTATGCGGACGTGGCGCACTCCGCACGTCCGTTCTAGCTGTTTTACGTTCTTGCCTAACTTGCATCCGTTTGCCGCGTCCGTTGGGCGTCCGCACTTTTGTGCGCACGTACTTCGTGTGTGGGTCTCTATTGATCATAATTGTATGCTACCACGGAGGTTCAAATGTGCGGGAACACGGACATGATCACTGCGCTCGTCTGACCCGAGCCTAAGAAGTCAGCTTCCTGCGGGAGAAGTCTGCGATCGGCGCCAGGCTGGCCCCAATCTTCAAAACTTGCACTGTGGGCTGCAGACGTCCTCCGCATCCTAGTGGAGGAGTGTCTGCCCTTCCGGTATGTGCCAGTATTGAGTACTGGCGCATACTGTCACGACCACTACGCGCGCTGCTGCACAAAGACGCCGGGTTAAGCCGCTCACTATCTATCTATCCTAGACCCAGATAATTACGCGCGCTTATCTACCCGTCCCGGCCACACTTTCTCTCACAACAGGCACATAGAGCGCGATATACTGATCCCAGGATTGCAACGCCGTACAAGTCTTCTCCTGAAGCGCGTACTAACTACATCTCCCACAATCCCTGCAGTCTCTTTTTCCTATTCTATTAGTAACGCTGCCACCAGTCCTCATGGACACCACGCGTGTTGCGACTGGAGACACAGGGCTTAAACAACCGCACTCTCTCCTGACGACCGCAACTCGCAATTTCTTATATATATAACCGAGCTTAAAGCAGATAGCAATTCTCCCAATCTCTTAGTTAGCGTGGATTTCATCAGCCAGAGTCAAAACTTAAATACTTTTTTGTTTATTTATGGTAGAAAAATCACAGTGCTTTGTTACATAAAAAAATTATAACTAGAATAAATCAATTAATTACACACTACACAGCAAATAAAAGAAAAAGGGTGAACCATACAGCATTACTTACGAAGAGCTATTCCTTAAGCTAGCATCAATGGTCTCCTGGAGATAGAGCATGGACAGATCAGTCTTCTTTCGAAGGTACCCCAAAATATTCTGTGGACAGATGAAACCAAAATTGAGTTGTTGGAAAAAACACACAACACTATGTGTGGAGAAAAAAAGGCACAGAGCATCAACATCAAAACCTCATCCCCACTGTAAAACATGGCAGAGGGAGCATCATGGTTTGGGGCTGCTATGCTGCCTCAGGGCCTGGACGGATTGTTGTCATTGATGGAAAAATGAATTCCAGAGTTTAACAAGACATTTTGCAGGAAAACGTAAGACCATCTGTCCGCCAACTGAAGCTCTGCAGAGGATGGGTGATGCAACAGGACAATGACCCAAAGCATACAAGTAATTCAACAAAAGAATGGCTTCAACAAAACAAAATACGCCTTCTGGAGTGGCCCAGTCAGAGTCCTGACCTCAACCCGATTGAAATGCTGTGGCATGACCTTAAGAGAGCGATTCACACCAGACATCCCAAGAATATTGCTACACTGAAACAGTTTTGTGAAGAGGAGTGGTCCAAAATTACTCCAGATCGTTGTGCAGGTCTGATCTGCAACTACAGGAAACGTTTGGTTGAGGTTATTGCTGCCAAAGGAGGGTCAACCAGTTATTAAATCCAAAGGTTCACATACTTTTTCCACCCTGCACTGTGAATGTTTACATGTTCTGTTCAATAAAAACATGAAAACATATAATGTTTGTGTTGTATTATTTTAAGCAGACTGTGTTTTTCAAATTGTTGTGACTTAGATGAAGATCAGAGCACATTTTATGACCAATTCATGCAAAACTCCACGTAATCCCAAAGGGTTCACATACTTTTTCTTGCCACTATACTATGTCAGTGTACAAAAGAAATTCCCTTTTTACAGCTACGTGTTATATCCTCCCCCCAGGGGAGAAAGCTAACCATTTTAGCAGGTCTTTCTCAACAGCTGAAATGTAATCAAAATGGTCAGACACAAATATGAATATAACTCTATATGGAGGAGATATGTATAAACAGGCAGATAGACACATATATACAGGCAGACCCTTATATAGATAGAAATACAGATCTAATCTGCCACACATACCGGCAGAGAAAAAGCCCCGTGCCAACCTGGTCAAGGTACACGGTCAGCGCTTCTTGCCGTGACCTTTGACAGGGTGGCAAAATGCTGCCCTTGGCAAAGGGCCGACTGGAGCAACCACACCATCCGCCTCCATGGACGGGCCGTCCCTCACTAGAGCCCCATTTAATTTCTGACCTTATATAATTGGGCAGAGTGCATCTAACCAATTCACTTTTTTAAATTTATTTTTATTATTTCGTATGATTTTAGTACTCACCTTTTCTCCCTCGCCGCGAGCTGCTCCTCCCCAGCCCGGAGGTCCCAGAAGCTTTACTATGCAATTTTCACTCCTATACAAATTGCGTAGCGTGAGATCCGGAAATTGTGCACCACCAATACGGACTTGCACATTTTAAGTACTTCTGTCCTGTAGCGCCTGTACAATGTCTTCCCCTGAGTGTTGCATGCACGTCCATCACACATTCAGGACTGGACTGGCCCTTCAATTCATCAAGAATCCCCTGCACCTTTAAGGAAGGGGGACATGACTGATGGCCTGGGCTGGATGGTCAGATAAGAAATGTGGAGCCATTGGTCATATGTGTGCAACATTGTTTCACTTACCTATATATGCATCTGTGGGGGTGTGTTCTGTCTCTTTGTTCCCTGTCAGCTTCAACTGTGCATCAAGGAGATTCTGTGAGAGACCAGGAAACGTGGTGATTGAAATGGCTGTTATTTATTTTGTTTGTTGGATCAGATTAGGGAGTGTGTCCCACATATCAGTTTATGAGATGCTTTTTGTGTCCCACATATCAGTTTATGAGATGCTTTTTGTGTCACACATATCAGGATATGAGATGCTTTTTGTGTCCCACATATCAGCTTATGAGATGCTTTTTGTGTCCCACATATCAGCTTATGAGATGCTTTTTGTGTCACACATATCAGGATATGAGATGCTTTTTGTGTCCCACATATCAGCTTATGAGATGCTTTTTGTGTCACACATATCAGGATATGAGATGCTTTTTGTGTCACACATATCAGGATATGAGATGCTTTTTGTGTCCCACATATCAGCTTATGAGATGCTTTTTGTGTCCCACATATCAGTTTATGAGATGCTTTTTGTGTCCCACATATCAGGATATGAGATGCTTTTTGTCACACACATATCAGCTTATGAGATGCTTTTTGTGTCCCACATATCAGTTTATGAGATGCTTTTTGTGTCCCACATATCAGGATATGAGATGCTTTTTGTCACACACATATCAGGATATGAGATGCTTTTTGTCACACACATATCAGGATATGAGATGCTTTTTGTGTCACACATATCAGCTTATGAGATGCTTTTTGTGTCCCACATATCAGGATATGAGCTGCTTTTTGTTGATCAGTCCATTTGCTGTATCTAGGCCTGTAAACACAAGTTTTATCAGCTCCCTTTATTTTGATTAATTTTCTGATATGTTCCCTGATTCTAAATCCAGGGAAGGAATATTTTTTGTATTTCTGTTTGCTGTTATGTCTCTAACCTCACTCCTGGTTCCATGTGATGAATCCACTGAAGTATTTGCAGAATAACAAGGAGTTTGATAAGAAAAGATTTTACTCAGCAGCATCATCTTAAATGGCTGCCACTCCCCGCCCCCGGATCACATGACTGTTAACTGTTTGCTAACATGTTCAATGAACTAGGCATAATTATGATATATTTAATATATAATATGAAGCATACACATCATTACAGGGAGCATTCTGCTGCTCGAGGTTTCATTTTGCAGGACTTGCTGTACAAGACTTTGGTGCCGGCCCATGAACAGTCTCCTGAGGACGCTGAGGAGCCCCACCAGTGGCAGAGGGAACGGCACTCTAAGCCCCCAGTTCAGTTAAGCCCGAGGCCTCGGAGTTCAGAGGCGTGATGGGGAAGCTGAGGTGCAGGACGCCATTTCCCTGGTCATCTGAGGGGTTTATCGTCTTAGATACGCTGCCTCGTGAGCTGCGTTCTGGATTGTGGCGGAGGGTGAGCATGGTGCGTGCTGCTGCTGCAGGTTTTTTCCCCTCTGGTTTTAGGTGCAGTGGTTGGTAGGGAGCAACAAGCGGATGGTGCTGGCCATGCTGGTGAGGACTGCTGACATACCGTAATTGGCTGTGGACAGATCGGCGCCCCTTACCTAACACTTCGGTTGGTGGCTTTATGGGTCGGAATGGTCGTTTACAGCGCTCTCTTCCGAGGGGTGGCTTGGATTCTGGATCTGGAGGTTTGCGGTGGATGCCTAATATCAGTGGAGGTGCTGTTTCTGGGCGACCATCGCTGGATCCACCTTTGACTGCTGTCCCAAGGGCTGCTGGAGGATCATCCATGCTGGCGGCTGGTGAGTCGGGTTTTGAGGGTGCGGTGTTTGGATCGCTGGGCCTTTCGGGCACTGATGCGTCTGGCTGGGCTAATGGGGTGACGACGGGGTTAATAGAGACCCTGGTTGTGGCTATTAGGCACTGGCAGGATGGGTCGGTTGCTGCGTCACGTGCGCAAGCGTCGCTGGGTTCAGCTGGGCATGCTGTTGCTGGGGGCGCGGCCTTTGTTAATTTTGCACCTGGTTCCGCTGGGATGGGAGCCCCTGAGTCTGCTCTTTCACAATGTTTGGGGGCCTGCTTCTGCTCCTGTGCAGGATCCCGCTGTGCTCGGTGGAGCGGCGCTTGCAGCTGGGGCTTCCCCGTTGGACGCGGTGGTTGGACCTTCGGTACCTGCTGCGGTAAATGTTCCTGCGCCACTCGCTAGTGGTATTCCTGTGCCTGGTGCAGTTGGTCCTGCGGTAGGCTCTTATGGGGCTTGTGGTTTGTGTCCAATGGGCCTACAGGTTTTTAATGACATTAAGGAGAAAATTTGGAAAGGTGAATATGTTGATGTTATGACTTTGGTTTTCTTCGGATAGGGAGACAATTGATCGTCCAGGTGTTGATTCCTTGCCCGGGGGCAAGGATAAGTACCAAGCGAAGACTTTGCCACAGACCTTTGGCAACTGGATTCAAGGTTTTTCTAGCTTATAGCGCAATTTTGTGTGAGGCTTTCCCCGACCACAGCGTGTCTTTGTTTGGGAGGCTTGCAAAATTTACGGGGGTCTATTTTGTTTGTTACGACCAACAGTTTTGGCAGAAGATGGCGGTGCGTCCTGGGCTCCGCTTGTTTTGCAGGACGCCAATCTGCGGCTATTACTCATGATGCCAAACTGCCCAGTGGTGTCACCCTTTCCTGCATCCGCAGTGCCCGGAGCCCCTGGAGTGCCCGCGGGTGCAGAGAGGGGGTGATGCTGGCTCTTTAATGAGTCCCATTGCCGTTGGTCCTCATATTGCAGGTTCAAGCATGAATGTTCTTCCTGTGGGGGGTCCCAACCGTCATTTCAATGTTTCAGAAGGGCCATGGCTCAGCCTTTAGGGCTACGGGTCAGACAGCCTGATAGAAGGGATCACCCCGGTGATCGTGTGGGCCATGGCTCCTTGGCTAGACCGGTACCCCAATAGGCGATGCGCTGCGTTGTTATTGTGGGTTTTCGTGAGGGTTTTGTTATTCCACCGCTGGACCTGATTGTTATTGGCAAAAGCGGACATGGAGTCGGCATTTCGGTTGTTACCGATTCGACCGGATTGCTATCACTTGCTGGCGTGTTCCTTTCGTGGAGGTTTTTATTACGACCGTTGTCTTCCGATGGGCTGCTTGATCTTTTGCTACTATTTTGAATTGTTCTCTTCCTGTTTGCACTGGGTGGTGTGTCGGCGCGCTGGACGGAGTTCGGTGGTCCATTATTAGGATGATTTCCTATTCGTGGGGCTGGTGGATTCCGGCGATTGCGTTGCGCTGCTGCAGTTTTTCGGGAGGTTGCCGAGGAATTCGGTGTGCCTTTGGCCGATGATACGACGGGGGGCCCAGTTTAATCGCTTGCCTTTTTTGTTCATTGAGATCTATACTGTCCATGTTTTCCGGTGTCTGTAGAGAAATTCAGACCTTGTGCGTTTGGTGGGGAGGGCGCGGGGTGTTTTGCGAAGTTGCGGCTTTCTGATATTTAATCTTTACCACCGGGGTACGCGCACCTCGCCACTTTGTTCGCATCACCAGTTCCTTGAAGGCAGACCTTGTGGTGTGTCAATCCTTCTTGTTGCATTATGATGGGCTGACGTATTGGCAAGAGGCGGACGTGAAGAATCAGTCCCTCGAGTTTTTTGCCAATGCGTCTGGGGCTCCTGGCTTTGGCGTGTACTTTCAGGGTGCTTGGTGTGCCGAAGCGTGGCACCCGCACTGGGTGGCGTCTGAGTTGGTGAGGAATCTCACAAGTCGGGAATTTTTTCCTTTGAGTGTGGCCCTGGAGCTGTGGGGGGAGCATCTAGCTAATAGGCGAGTGGTGTTCTGGATGGACAACCTGGGGTGGTGAATCGTTCGTTGGCCAGTTCCCCTCCCATCTTGGCTCTTTTGTGTGACCTGGTGCTGCGCGGTCTCGAGTGGAATGTGTGGTTGCGGGCCTGGCACGTGCCAGATGTGCGGAACGTGATTGCTGACTCTCTCTCCCGCTTCCAGTGGCTCCGGGAGCAGCAAGGAATGCGACACTGTGGCTCTGGACCCTCGCTTCGCCAGGCTGAGGATTTTGTTGGGGGACTCTGTCGGGAGCGAGGTGGACGGCATATTCTCAGGTCTGGCGGATGTGGGGGTCACGGGGGGAATGGGGTTGGCATTCTGCGGAGGATCGTAGGGGCAACCTTGATTTATTTCGATTCCCTCCGGGAGTAAGGGGGCTCCGGTTTGGGAGCGGCCGGAGTACTGACTGCCCTTTCTTTTGGTGCGAGGCGGTTGGTTGGGAGGATGTTGGTCGGGATTTCCTGCTTTGAGGGATTGTTTCGGGTTGGTGGCGGACTGCGGCGTCTGAGGTTCGGCGCCCAGCTTCTGGCCCCATGTTTTTGGAACTGGTCGATGTTTTACTCGGCGTTTGTCGTGATCTTTTTGAGGTCGCGATTGTTTGGAGTTGCGTTTGCTTTTGCCTTTTATGGTGCCCTGAGGGTGGGTGAGCTGGTTGCTCCTAACTCTCAGATGCATTCTGCCTTGCGCATGTTTCTCTGTCAGCCGATGAGGTGAGGTTTTTGATTGTCAGGTACAGGACGGACCGCTTGGGTAGGGGCGTTCTGATTACTTAAATGCGATTGGGGTGATCGGGTGTCCTTTGGGCCTCACGCGGGAGTATTTGGCTATTCGGCCGGTTTTCACTGACTCTTTTTTGATTTTTATTGATGGGGTTCCTTTGACTTGATACCAAGTTCCTACAGTTTTTAAGCGATGCATTCAGGTTTTGGGTTATGAACCGGGGTTGTTTGCCTCCCATTCTTTTCATATAGGCGCAGCGACTGTGGCTGCGGGTGCTGGCGCGTCGGATGGCATGATTCAGCGTCTGGGTAGGTGGGATCAGATCGCTTTTGCTCTTAGGTTCGTCCTAACCTTTTATAATTTCAGGTGCTTCCCCAAGGATGGTCTGGAGATTGGGTCATTCCTTCGTGCATTGGGCGGCCATGCGGGCTGAGCATCGGCCGCATGGCAAAAATCTTGGTTTCCCGGCGGAGGTAGCGGAGATTCACTGGTTGGAAATCCGGGGATTGCGTTGGGCTCGGGTGTCGAAGGAATGCAATGTTTTGGCTGGGAGGGTTCCCAGGGAGGTTATTTTAGTTGTTCATGCTGGGGGGAATGATTTGGGGAAGGTTCGTTCGGTGGACCTGATTCGGGCTATGAAGCTGGATCTGGCCCGCTGTTTTGCTAAATTTGGGGGATTGTCGCTGGTGTGGTCCGACATTATTTCTCGACCTCGTTGGGAGGAAATGGCAGCCCCATGGGCAATTGACAGGGCTAGGAAGAGGGTTAACAGGGAGGTTTCTAAATTTGGTCGGCAGTTGGGGGGGTTTCAGTCCGTCACATGGAATTGGAAGGCGACAATCGGAATGTGATTCGCGGTGATGGGGTCCATTTGACGGACATTGGTTTGGATATATTCTTAACTGGTTTGATGTCGGGGATTGAGGAGGCGCTGTCTGCGGTGGGGCGCAGGGGCAGCCATTAGAAGACCATGGTGCCCCTGGCGTTGGCGTGGTTCCTGGACAGCGGTGCTTTAAAATGGTTAAGCCGCCTTCGGGTGAGGCATTAACGAGACGAGCCCCGCTTGATTTCGGTCAGGCGGGGTGACGAGCTCCTGGTTTTGGATCGGTGAACTGCCTATTACAGGAGTAGTAGGGCGGATAACGGAGGAAAAGCACTGCTGGATTACATGGTGGAAATATTTAATAAAGCTGTGGCCCATGTCCTTTCCAGTTAAGAAGGTGTTGTGTCTTCTTTATATTTAAGGGGTATGGGTCAAGGAGGTCCCAGGTTTAATCAGTCATGATATCTGACGGCTCAGTGTGCAGAGAGCAAGCGCAGCGCTGTGCTCCACCAGTACATCCTCATGCCACTCCACTCTGGTGCCATGCCAATCCGCTCTGACCCCCTGCTTCTTGGCGCTGCCCCATGACATTATATTATGAATTGTTGGCATGTGTTATGGAAAGTAAACTCCAGGATCATAAACACGCAGGCAATCGATTGGAGTACGGCCGTGGTCTTTATTATGTCATATATAATAACAGTGAATGTAGAGTTACAATATCTTTTTTAAAAAATATCAATAACTGTAACTGTACGGAAAATGTAACATCACCAGCACTAAGACTAGGATCGAACGAATGCATTATTCGCAGCGACCGTCTAAAAGTGAGTCTGAACGCATTGACATATTTTTTCACGGAATGCGCGAAAACGGTCAGACGACGTGCATTTTCGTGTGTGTTTTTTTTTTTTTTTTACGGATCGTCAATAAAACCCTTTTTGCGTTTGGACGTTATGTAGGCTGGACATTAGCAGCGTCTGACGTCTCCTAATCATGCACACACGCCGCTAGCGGACGCAGCGCACTCTGTACGTCAGCACTAGCTGTTCTGCTTTCTCGAAAAAATGCGTTCATTTTCCACTTGCATTGCGCGGCCGGACTTCGTATATTGGCTGTCATTTGCTGCTACTTCGGCCATGATTAAGTGCGCCTAAACGCACATTAAAAATGCGTTAGTCTGACCCCAGCCTTAATCTCTCGCCCGGCATTGAACACCCAGGCTCATCCAGCTGCCTTTAATAGCCTGCATGTACACGCCTCAGCAATGTGAACAGAAAAAAGTCTATATAGCGCATCAATGAAAATCCATATGTAAATTCCACAAGTGTACATGTTCAGTGGCGTCACTAGGGTTGGTGTCACCCCCCCCCCCCCCGAGTTTTACGGATTTTTTTTTACTACTCTTACTCCTAAATCAGTACTCCCAAATAACACTGCATGCTCATACACACAGCGCACATTACTGTGAGGTTTATTGCTGCGGAGCTCTCTCATATGCTCACACAACTTTTTGCCAACTGCCAGCACGTACGATGCCTGTTCGAAGGCAGTGAAAGCACACATGGATATATATTGCCCCCAGCAGCTCTGGATATATTGCCCCCAGCAGCTCTGGATATATTGACCCAGCAGCTCATCCATGGATATATATTGCCCCCAGCTCACATATGGATATATTGCCCCAGTTCACAATTATATATTGCGCCCAGCAGCTCACCCATGGATATATATTGCCCCAGCAGCTCACACATGGATATATTGCGCCTCAGCTCACATATGGATATATTGCGCCTCAGCTCACATATGGATATATTGCGCCTCAGCTCACACATGGATATATTGCCCCAGACCAGCTCACACATGGATATTGCCCCAGCTCTCATGGATATGCCCCCAACACACATGGATACTGCCCCAAGCACACATGGATACTGCCCCCAGCACACATGGATAATGCCCAGCTCACATGGATATTGCCCCAGCTCCTCTCATGGATTTTGCCCCAGCTCCTCTCATGGATATTGCCCCAGCTCCTCAAGAATTTTGCCCCAGCTCCTCATGGATTTTGCCCCAGCTCCTCTCATGGATATACTGCCCCAGCTGCTCTCATGGATAATGCCCCAGCTCCTCTCATGGATATACTGCCCCAGCTCCTCTCATGGATATACTGCCCCAGCTCCTCTCATGGATAATGCCCCAGCTCCTCTCATGGATTTTGCCCCAGCTCCTCTCATGGCTATGCCCCCAGCTCCTCTCATTGATATTGCCCCAGCTCATGGATATGCCCCAGCTCATGGATAATGCCCCAGCTCATGGATAATGCCCCAGCACATGGATAATGCCCCAGCTCATGGATACTGCCCCAGCTCATGGATATGCCCCAGCAGCTCATGGATATACTCCAGCAGCTCATGGATATACCCCAGCAGCTCATGGATTTGCCCCAGCTCATGGATTTGCCCCCCAGCTCATGGATTTGCCCCCCAGCTCATGGATATGCCCCAGCTCATGGATACTGCCCCAGCTCATGGATTTGCCCCCCAGCTCATGGATACTGCCCCAGGTCATGGATACTGCCCCAGCTCATGGATACTGCCCCAGCTCATGGATTTGCCCCAGCTCATGGATATGCCCCAGCACATGGATTTGACCCAGCTCGTGGATATGGCCCAGCTCATGGATATGCCCCAGCTCATGGATATGCCCCAGCTCATGGATATTGCCCCAGCTCATGGATATGCTCCAGCTCAAACATGGATTTGCCCCAGCAGCTCATGGATATGCCCCAGCTCATGGATATGCCCCAGCTCATGGATTTGCCCCAGCTCATGGATACTGCCCCAGCTTATGGATATGCCCCCAGCTCATGGATATGCCCCCAGCTCATGGATATGCCCCAGCTCATGGATTTGCCCCAGCAGCTCATGGATATGCCCCAGCTCATGGATAATGGCCCAGCAGCACATGGAAATGTCTCAGCTCACCTCCTCCTGCACCGCGTGTTCGCTCCCTCTGAGCGTCCGGCGGCGCGCAGCTTGGGCGCTCGCCTGGGGGAGCCACGTGACCAGCCGCGATTGGCTGGTGACGTGTTTCCTCCAGGCGAGCGCCGAAGCTGCATGCTTCGGACGCTCGCAGGGAGCGAATACGCGGCAGAGGGTGAGACACCCGCCCTTAGGGTGACGGTGTCACCCTAAGAGCGGGTGTCACCTGGTGCGGGCCGCACCCCCACGTTACGACGCCACTGTACATGTTAATCTATATCATAATACAATAAGCTCCGGCGTGTCCGTCGCCAAAAAAACCGACTGCGCATGCGCGCGCAACCTGCGGCGGTTGGCTGCGCGCGCATCCAACGGCCGCGGCAGGCGCACAGCCGGCGTGCGCGAGGGACAAAACAAATCCGAACCATTGCAGAGGCGCACAGCACAGCGCCTCTCCAATGGATCGGATTTGTTTATCTCCTCGGTGCCCGGCCTCCATCTCCTCAGTGTCCGGCCTCCGTCTCCTCGGCGCCCGGCCTCCGTCTCCTCGGCGCCCGGTCTGCCAGCCATATTACCAGTGTAGCGCTGTGTTAAAAATCTTGCTGTGGCAGTACCTATTTTTGGCCACAAGATGGAGACTATCGCGATCAGAGATACTGGACATTGGGACTACAATGCCCGGCATGCTTTGCAAGAAGACAGGAAGTGGGTGGGGACTGGACACTTACATCCTCTGCCTCGTGGAGAAAGTTCCAGAGCGCGCCAGGGAACAGGAGAAAGCAGACGCACTGAGGAGATCGCGGGAGAACCTAGGCCAAAGCCCGAGGGAGACCTGTTATTCCTGTTTGGGTCACTCAACCTGAGGAGAAGGAGACTTGTCAGAGCCCAGACATTGCTGCAGACCGGCGGAATCGAACGGAGAGCAGGCGGTGAGCTGGACAAGCTGCATGAAGTCAGACAACGGATCCGGCCGCTAGTATCCCCAGTCAAAATCCGGAGGAGAGACGTCCTGGGTCAGCGGAGCCTAAAGCCTGCGTCGGATGGGTGAGAGGCCTCCAAGGCTGTTTGTGATTAAAGGTCATGCTGCTATTTTCTCTTTAAAGTCCACAGGGCCCCAACTGACTAGTCGAAGACTTTCCTTCATGTAAATTCACTGGCCAGTTGAACAGTACCCGGGTACCACACACATACATATACACCTTCTTTACATTCTGGGACTTAACCTGTGCAGGACTCAATTTGTTACGAATCGGAATAAGGGGGTTAAAGATAAAGTTACGTTCCGAACTATATTTTTCTCTTTTCCGCTGCGCGTTTACCGCAATACGAAGGGATTGTATGTTTTTTTGGGTTTCGCTACGTGTTCCCTTTTTCTGAATTATCGGGAAATTGCATTCTTTTATGTTCGGTTGCGAATATTTTATTTTCCGAAATACGAAGCCTCGTGTTTCGTTTCTTTTCCGCTGCGCGTTTTACCGAAATACGAAAATACTGTAATAATACTTGTGAATACCGTGCTTCAACATCTGCTCAAGATTTTAGTAAACTATTTATATTATAAAAAACTCACAACTGTGTTGGAGTATATTTATTCCCTAGTGCGGGGAGACTGACCCGTGGTTCATTTTCAGCGGCTCCTCCGGGAGTGAGCGCTACACCAGTCTGCCATGCACAATACCAGTCTGCCATGCACATTGCCATGCACAATACCAGTCTGCCATGCACAATACCAGTCTGCCATGCACATTGCCATGCACAATACCAGTCTGCCATGCACAATACCAGTCTGCCATGCACAATACCAGTCTGCCATGCACATTGCCATGCACAATACCAGTCTGCCATGCACATTGCCATGCATAATACCATTCTGCCATGCACAATACCAGTCTGCCATGCACATTGCCATGCACAATACCAGTCTGCCATGCACAATACCAGTCTGCCATGCACAATACCAGTCTGCCATGCAAATTGCCATACACAATACCAGTCTGCCATGCACAATACCAGTCTGCCATGCAAAATACCAGTCTGCCATGCACATTGCCATGCACAATACCAGTCTGCCATGCACATTGCCATGCACAATACCAGTCTGCCATGCACAATACCAGTCTGCAATGCATAATACCAGTCTGCCAGCCATATTACCAGTCTGCCATGCATAATACCAGTGTCTCATAATACCAGTGTGCCTAAATACTAGCCTGCCATGCCATGCATACCACGTGCCATTAAATATACGCATAATGTATACGCTACAAAAAAAATGCCCGCCCAAGCCCAACACAATCTAAGGGGCCCCATGAGCTTACAATCTAAGGGGCCCCATGAGCTTACAATCTAAGGGGCCCCACGAGCTTACAATCTAAGGGGCCCCACAAGCTTACAATCTAAGGGGTCCCATGACGTTACAATCTGAGGGTCCTGTTCCCATGCGCTTACACTCTAAGAGGGAAGAGGAACCTGCTCTAATATATAAATGCCTTTGTAATGCGCTGTCAGCTGTGCGCCCACCCATCACAGCTGCTCAGTTGGCCCTCCTGTTGCGGATGGGATGGCGATGGACGCATTACAAACGTATTTATATAGAGAGATACTCTTGGATAGGACATTGAAAAAAAAACTATGGACGTGAATTCTGAGCTGGCGACAACAACAGACTTTTTCCCTCTGGGCAGGCTTTCCACCTAGTTATTAATAAAGTGCACCAGTGCTTATCAGTGCAATAGTACAAGAAAAATTGTGAATTCAATGGCATGCAGTAGTCCAATATATAGCAGGGTGATACTTAAGGAGTCAATGTGGTTCTCCCTAGTAGACATTGGAATCCACTTGGTCCTTCTTGGTGGATTCCAGTTGAGTCCCGTCATCTTCAATATTACTCATGGTAATCTTGATACTTCTGCTCTCCTGGACCTTTGTTTTTTTTGTGACTCTGCTTTTTCTAAACCAGTGTTTCCCAATCCTGTCCTCAGATACCCCTAACAGGCCAGATTTGGGTTGGTTGACTGTCTCCGTCTCTAAGTGCGTGTCACGTTCATGGGGCAGGGATGCAGGTAGAACCCAAAGTTGAGGTCACAAAGCCAGCAAACAGGTTACTGTGCAAGAAAACAGGTGGGTTTATTCACAAGAAGCAAGCAAAATAAAACCGGTCAGGTAAAGCACTGGAAACAAAACAAATCAGGTAATATAAACACACAGGTCTAGCCATGAATGTTGATGTCAAAGCATCGGAGTGACGCTAGGGGCGGCTCCCTTAAATAGGAAGCCCACAGATTAACTCATTAGAGCCTGAGGTCTTCCTCAGGCCAGGCAGGGCAGATTGAAAAGTCAAACAGATGCAGCATGAAAAGTGCTGCCACAGATCAATCTACAGCAGATCTGGCTTTGCGGCGGGCCTTTTTTCAATCAGTCCCTAGATCTGGTGTGTGACAGTGCGTATCTGTCTCTGTGCATATTCCCATTTCTTTGTGTGTCTCTGTCTGGAGCAGACGGGGAGCATGATGGAGTATGATGGAAGTTCATAGGATGGCCCTTCCCTAACACTTACCTAGGGGATCTGGCTGGTCTTAGACTGACCCTAGAAGATGTTTTTAAATTGATCAATGCTGCTCTTGAACTTGCAATTCTCCAAAAATTCACAACTTATTGCTGTACTGAGAGCCTCAGGATTGGCTGGAGCACTCAGCCCCCCTGTGGTCACATGACATACTGTGCTGGAAGCATGTCACATCCTGCAGAGAACAGTGCGGGATTTAGGTGAGGTTTTAAAGGAAACAAAAGGGTTAAAAGGGCAGGAAGGAGTGTGAAGGGTGTGTCACGTCCTCGGCGCCCGTTTCCGTCCGCAGAGGGGGTCCGAATCCCCGGCGGCATCGTGGGCTGCCCGAGGAGGAACTTGCGGAGGCGGGGCGCGTTCCGATGATGCGCACCCGCCTGTCGCGTCCCTAGCGATGGTTGCCATCTAGGGCGGAGCCTGGCAACATCACAGGACGGACAAGGGAGCCTCAGCACGTAGGGGGAGGCGGGGCGCGATCCTATGACATGCACCCGCCGGTCTTTAAAAGGGTAGCGCGCCAGTATACCGGCGCGCTGATGTGGAGTGTATTTCCTGCATCGCTGCTGTTGATATTTTGTGATTCCTAACTGATTTCTGATTTTTGGCTTGTACGAGGACACGCTATTGTTTACCAACCAAGCTATCCACTTGACCATTCTCTCGCCTACTCCCTCTTGTATGTTTGTCTGTGTGTTGCTCAGGTACATGGTGTAAGCCTAATCACAAGGTGTCTAGTTTTGTTCATTCCTTCAGTTTGTGTACCCTCACTAATATCCGTGTATTCTGAGTTTGTGTTTTGCACTAAGTGATCCTTGGTCTCGAAACCAAGTAAGCTTAGTTGCTGCTTTGGCCTGTCTGGTCACTCCCAGGTTTAGGAGATCAAGTCGTGCCTTTCATTGTTTTGTATTAGACATCTGTCCAAGAGGATCCAAACCACACTACTCCTGATAAGCGCCATAGCGCACTGTCACAGGTTGTAAGGAGAGGTTAATGTTTAACCCCTCTGGTTCCTACCCCCTCTTGTTTTAACCCTATAGGATCCGTTTAAACCAGTGATGGCAAAACTTGGAACCCCATATATTTTGAAACTACGTGTCCTATGATGCTTCGTCACAGATAAGGCTGGCTGAGCATAATAAAAATCTGTGGTGCCATGGTTCGCCATCACTGCTTTAAACAGATCTTATGCATAACCTGTTTACAAAACCATTTTCAGTTTGTTCACGTTCTCTTTTATAATTTGTTGGACATTCCCAGTTATGTAATTAAAATTCTTGTGGTTAATGGAAGATGCTCATTTGTAAAGACAAGGATTAGCAGCGCAGCGCTCAGTAATATGACAGATTAAGAGACGCATGTCCATTTAGAGCAGTAATAAATTAAGGTCACCATTCTCATTAGCTTTATTATGATCAATGCCCATGGTATTCTCCATGGCATTAATAGAATTAAATACACTTCTAGATGCTTACTTTAAAGCCTTTTTAAGGGATTACAGCTCCTCATGCTGGTGAAATTGCTTTTTAACCTTTCAGCAGCTGAACAGATGAGCAAAACAGTGGAAAGCTTTATATATACAGTCAGGTCCAGAAATATTGTGACATCGACACAATTCTAACATCTTTGGCTCTATACACCACCACAATGGAGTTGGAATGAAACAAACACAATGTGCTTTAACTGCAGACCAACCAAGTATTAAGAAGGGAAAGTTTGATTTATGATTATTATTCTGTCCCATTACTTTTGGTCCCTTAACAAGTGGGAGGCACATCTGCAAACTGCTGTAAGTCCTACACTGTTCACCTGAGTTGGATGTACATACCCTCAAATTAAAGCTGACAGTCTGCCGTTAAAGCACATTGTGTTTGTTTCATTCCAACTCCATTGTGGTGGTGTATAGAGCCAAAGATGTTAGAATTGTGTCGCTGTCCCAATATTTCTGGACCTGACTGTATATATATATATATATATATATATATATTATTTTTTTTTTTAAACTAAAAGGGTAGAAAATAGAAACTTAGCGAGTCATTTAAAGAGCACGGGTGTTTTCCGAAGTTGCAAACGGCAGCGAAGATTACAACAAACACCAACATTACACAACAGAAAACGCACTGTAATGTTTCTCCTGCCATTGTGTGCATTTTCTTTTGTGAAATGCCAGCCCTTTTTCAATAACCCCCATAGCCTCCAAAAGTTAAAGTTTGGGGGGGGGGGGGTTGCAAGGAAAAAAGCTAGAAATGTGTTTGTTATTTTTTGACGATACCTTCATTTATTTTTTGTTATCTCCATGCAGAATCGAAATGTTCTAGTCATGTTCTAGACCTCACTTGGAGTACTGTGTGCAGTATTGGAGACCGTATCTCCAGAAGGATATAGACATCTTAGAGAGAGCTCAGAAAAGGGCTACTAAAATGGTGTACGGCTTGAAGGAGAAAAGTTACCAGGAAAGGCTTAATGATCTTAACATGTACAGCTTGGAAAAAAGACGAGACAGAGGAGATATGATAGAAACATTTAAATACGTAAAGGGAATCCACAAGGTAGAGGAAGGGAGTATATTTAAAAGGAAACAAAGTAGCAAAACAAGAGGACATAGTCTTAGATTAGAGGGGCAAAGGTTTAAAAGTAACATCAGGAAGCATTATTTTACTGAGAGGGTGGTGGATACATGGAACAGTCTTCCAGTAGAAGTGGTAGAGGCCAAAACAGTAATTGAATTTAAGCAAGCATGGGATAGGCATAAGGCTATCCTAAACAAAAGATAAATCCAGGTAAAGTATCCATGTAATTGGGCAGACTAGATGGGCCAAAAGGTTCTTATCTGCCGACATTTTTCTATGTTTCTATTTAGACCAGTGGTTTCCAACCACGGTCCTCAAGTACCCCCAACAGGACAGGTTTGAAGATATCTGAAGCACATTTATTTGCTGCTCAGTGATTGCAGGATTCAATCTGTATTTCCCCAAGGCAATCCTTAAAATCCGGCCTGTTAGGGGGACTTGAGGACCGTGGTTGGGAACCACTGATTTAGCCAATGTGGTCATTGAACTGCAGTAATGGAAGTCCCTCTGCTTATTTATCCCCCGAGGACACTATAGTAAACCCCCTCCTGACCTGTCCTATGTACAGATAATTTCTGAATGCATTTGTAAGTGTTTATAGTATTCACTATAAGCTAAATCAAGGGTGTCAAACTGCAGCCCCCACAAATTAATTTAAAGGGCCTCTACCAACAAAAAAATGAAATGTTCTTATTGTGTTTATTTTATGTCGCTGATATCTTGCATGGGTTTTGTTTATCTCTTGTATGTTACATCATGAAATATTTACTCTATGTGTCACTGAGTGTATCATTTTGCAACATATTGTGTTGCAACCCCCCCCCCCCCCGCAGTATCTTTAAATTACTTGCTCCTCACTGTTTGGCTTTGGTCATAGAATGAAATGAATGGGTCAAAGACCAGTGTTTCCCAAACCTGTCCTCAGGACCCCCTAACAGGCCACTTTTCCAGATATCTGAAGCACAGCACAGGTAATATAATTGGCTGGTCAGTGATTGCAGGATTCAGTCTGCATTTCCCCAAGGTGGTCTGTAAAACCTGGCCTGGTTGAGGGTACCAAGGACAGGTTTGGGAAACACTGCTATAGTTAATTCCTCTGGGACCAGGCTCCTCCAATCCCTCCACACAGTGAAGCTTCTCCTGTTGCTCTTTGAATCCTACTTTTGTGAAATGACAGCGTTTATCAGTGTCGCAACTGTATAGCCCCCTATATAAAGTATACTAATACTATGTCTGGTTACATTTTCATTGCTGGTTGTGTAGAGGTCTGTTCTGGGATCTCAGTGTCTTCGTTATTTAGCTTCCCTCGTAGCTTTTAGAAACTTCCCCACCAAGTATGTGTAACTTGAAGTTGTGCTAAAGGATGAATGAATGATCTGTAAGGATACACACAGTATAGTACTGTATACAGTTCTCCAAATGTGGGCTGACTCCCGCAGGACAAAGAGGTACAGAACAATAGGATGTCCCTTCCACCTGTATCTGTGTGTCCGGCAGTGACCAGCCACCAACCTTAGACCCCTGGGGTGGGGAGGAGAATTCCAACTGGACCTAGCTCACACAGCAGCTATCACAAAGGGTACTCTAAGCCCCTCTCCCATGGGTCTACACCCTGTCTTATTGTAGAAGGGTGTCTGGGACATAAGAACCCGCCAGGAAACCATTTGATTGGTCATTTACATAGAATCCAGCATACCCCTGAACCATGTACTTGTACTCCCAGGCCAAAGGGACTACTGTCCAGGGGTGGACTGACCCATCTAGCATTTGGGCACTGCTCGAAGGCTAGGATGGTGGGGGGGTCCAATTGGCCTTCCTGCCCCTGCAGTGTATGGATGTTTGTGGAGTTTCAAAGGGATTCCCTCCCCAGCACGTAGGATGCTCCACGCACGTCCTTTTGAGTAACCAAAAATAGACTACCAAAAAACCGAATTGGCGGAGAAACCAAAAGATTGTATTACTTTGTATATTGTATTACTTTGTATTTCTGTAACTGTAACACTTCAATGTTCTTCAACCCAGGACATACTTAAACGAGAGAAATCTCAATGTATCCTTCCTGGTAAAATCCTTTATAAATAAATAATAAATAAATAAATTAAAAATAATGAATGCATTATATTTGTTTTGAATTCATTCTGATCCATGTGATTTTTCAGATGGGCGGTGCTTTGTCTATATCTGGCCAATCAGCTTGTCCTTTTTGTGTCGGAGTCACACTGCATTCTAGAGAACGGTGTTTTTGACTTTTCTTTAGTTGGACGTGTGAGACTGAGAGTAACTGGCAGTAGTACTGGTCAAGCTCTGTGATTGGCTGCACTGACAGGAAAGTTTGTGTGCAGCGCATTGTGCAGCAATTTCCTAAATCCCCAGTCTGAAGAACACAATACATAGGATTAAATAAAACGTTTTGTAAATTTTAAAGTGCAATAATACCAGACCGACTAAAACCAGTTTATTTAGTGATACGTACAACGAATGAACCCGAAATAACGGAAGAACCTGAAATAATGATAAAACCTGCAATAACGAATGAACCCGGAAATAACGTCAGAACCCAAAATAAAAAATGATCCCGAAATAACGAAAGAACCCGAAATAAGGAATGAATCTGAAATAACAAACCCTGAATCTGAATAATGTATCTGAAAAATACGTACGAAGACATGTACGAATGACCCGAAAATGTCACTTAATAAATGAAAACATAACAAAACAAAAATTTTCAACATGCACATGTCTATTGACATTCTGCCCAATTATTTTTTTTATATTTTGTTTTTGTGATTATACTCACCTTTTGTCCCTCGGCATGCAAAGCTCCTCGTCTTCAGCTCAGGAGCTTCCAAATCCGGAAGTCCCTGCTGATTTGTTACACAATTGTCGTGGCTATGCAAATTCCGTAATGTATGATCCAGAAATCAAGTGTTGCTCAGGACTTGCATGCCATAGTCCCTATGCAGAAAGATGGATCAGAGATTGCAGACTCAGAACCGATCCATCGGCTTCCTCTCTGAAAACAATCATTGTGCGTCACTAGTTACCAATCTGGTGAACGGCAGCCAGGAAATTCAAAATCCCAACTGCTGGTGACATTGGGTGGGCTGGAGGAAACTCGTTCACTTAATCTAGCGTTTGCTCCAGAAGGGAAATGCAGGGGGGGGGGCACTCTACACATCTTGGCCATTGTAAAGGGAAAGTGGTCAGAATGAGTAGAGTATTCCTATAATCAGAATAAACATTGCACTGTTTCATGGCTTTGGGTCCCCCAATAAGCACACATTTTACTGCATTGAGTAATGCATTCATCTTCTGCTGTACACAATATATCATGTAACGTTTCTACTCTGGTAACCTTGGACAGCTAAAAATTCTTAAATGTCTTTCATTTAAGACAGTCGTCAGCAACACTGGCCCTTCAGATGTTCTGGAACTGCATTTCCCATGAGGTTCTGCCAACTTATTGAGTAGCTGAGCATTATGGGAGATGTGGTTCCAAAACATCTGGGGGAAACAAGGATGCTGATGATATCTACTATTTGAACTCGTAAGACAGATTGTGTGAGATGTAGAATCTTTCATACCAGACTGTAAACACGTCACACTAGATCAAAGACTCATGATTTGGCCCTACTACAGAAATCCTTCAGGATTCCAGAAATTTGTCTCCGTCAAAATCATGGCCAAAATCCAGTGGCGTAACTAGAAACCTGAGGGCCCCGATGCAAGAATCCATGAAGGGCCCCCCCCCCAAAAAAAGATCCATATTTTTACTTTTTTTTTTCTGCAATATAATAAAAAAAAAAAAAAAAGAGTACACCATTTATATTAAGGGCCCCCCAGCCCCCACGGTAACGCAGTCCAAACTAAGTGCAGTACTAGTAAGCGATTGGACCTTCATTTGATTTTAATTTGATTTTGAACATAATTACCTGAGTGGCGTGCTGATGCTGAATGATGTTGTGACCGGGACGTTTGTCAGGAGAGACAGTGACTGTCATGGGCAGTGGGTACTGCACGAGTCTGCTGCAGCGGTGCGGTGGTGGCGCCAGGGCCCAGCTGAATGATGTTGTGCAGTGGCAGTGCACTGTGGAGAGTCGACTCGAAAGTCAGTAGACTGTCACACGGGGCTGACGGGGGGCCCAGCCGGGGCACGGGTCGGGAGGGACTGGAGTCTGCTCTGCTGCGATGTGGTGGTGGCGGCCAGGTGTGGGTCACTGTACTCACACGACGTCTCACGGGTCAGGTGGGTGCCAGACTGTCTGTGAGGAGCGGGACTCGGTCTCGGAGCCTGTAGGACGCTCGCTACTGGAGCAGCCCTGGAGGAGTCTGGACTGGAGACGCAGCTCGGGTGGGAGAGGAAGCGACGCAACGCGTTCCGGCCACGAGAAGGAGAAAGGCCGCGCTGCCCGCGCATGAATTCCAGGTCGGCGCCCGCTCGCTGTCTCCTTGGCCGCGCCCACACACACATGGACACATGTGCGGGCGGAGGCTGAGTAGGCGAGCGAGCAAGGAGAGGGAGACGGCCGGACGGGGGAGGAACTTACTTGATTTGATCATGATCAGGGACAGCCTCAGGATTGGAGGAAGATCATGACGAGCAGCAGCCGAGCCCGAGGCTATTATCGGGACGCAATCGCGGCTGCTGCCAAAAATAGTGCGCTACTGCGCTGCGAATACGAACTTCTCCCCAAGCAAGTGGGCCCCCTTAAGTGGCGGAATTGCCAGGGCCCGGTCGCAGTTGCGACCGCTGCGACCCTGGTAGTTCCGCCACTGCCAAAATCATACCGTGTGCATCGCGCTTACCACTTTAAATAAATTCATATATAGTCAGGTCCAGAAATATTGTGACATCGACACAATTCTAACATCTTTGGCTCTATACACCACCACAATGGAGTTGGAATGAAACAAACACAATGTGCTTTAACTGCAGACTGTCAGCTTTAATTTGAGGGTATGTACATCCAACTCAGGTGAACGGTGTAGGACTTACAGCAGTTTGCAGATGTGCCTCCCACTTGTTAAGGGACCAAAGGTAATGGGACAGAATAATAATCATAAATCAAACTTTCCCTTCTTAATACTTGGTTGCAAATCCTTTGCAGTCAATCACAGCCTGAAGTCTGGAACGCATAGACATCACCAGACGCTGGGTTTCATCCCTGGTGATGCTCTGCCAGGCCTCTACTGCAACTGTCTTCAGTTCCTGCTTGTTCTTGGGGCATTTTCCCTTCAGTTTTGTCTTCAGCAAGTGAAATGCATGCTCAATGGGATTCAGGTCAGGTGATTGACTTGGTCATTGCATAACATTCCACTTCTGTCCCTTCAGAAACTCTTTGGTTACTTTTGCAGTATGCTTTGGGTCATTGTCCATCTGCACTGTGAAGCGCCGTCCAATGAGTTCTGCAGCATTCCAAATGCAAATAGCACACTTGAAATGAACTCTGGGCCTTTTATCTGCACATTTTAATTGGGGTAATGATGGAATATCACACACCTGGCCATGGAACAGCTGAGAAGTCAATTGTCCCGTTATCTTTGGTCCCTTAACAACTGGGAGGCACATCTGCAAACTGCTGTAAGTCCTACACCGTTCACTTGAGTTGGATGTACATACCCTCACATTAAAGCTGACAGTCTGCAGTTAAAGCACATTGTGTTTGTTTCATTCCAACTCCATTGTGGTGGTGTATAGAGTCAAAGATGTTAGAATTGTGTCAATGTCCCAATATTTCTGGACCTGACTGTATGTTGTACTGCTGCTTTGGTAATCGGGCCATGGCTGTGCCACTGTTATTCCAGGCAAGCTTCCAAACTCTGAAATCCTGGAACTTCTCCCGCTGAGAGAGGAACAGGGCCTGTGTTTTTTCAAGCCTAATGCTTTCAGCTGAGATGACAAGCTATTGTTTTCCCCTTGTTTTTACAATGTTACAAAGTGCATTTGTTAATATGTCTCATTAAGCACATGTTACCAGTATCTTTTTTGAACATGTGGGTAGATGTCACCTCAGATAATTCGGTATAACCGATCTACCCCATGGTACCAAATGCTGTCATCAACATTGGGACACTGAGGAAGGGGTTTGTCCTACCTGAACCGTTGGTATCATTTTGTCTCTCCTGTAAACTATAGGTCATACTAATGTACCTCTTTTACAGCAGGGCTGGCGGTTGTATTTTTTTCTAGGTAAGGGTATACCTTTTGGCTTCACTTCTTAACTCGCCTTTGGGTGTGAAAGGGTTATCTTGATTTTTGCATTGTAATACATTGCAGCACACTCATTAGCATATTAAAACACCTTTTTAAAACCAGATTAGTGTGCCTCCTTTAGATAAACAAATTCAACTGTTTTATCTCTATCCAGGCACCCTGCAGAGAGAAAAAACAAGCTGCATATAGCAGCTCCAAACCTCACTATAACAAAGTTCAAACCATTACTGTTGCATTACAACAACCAGGGAGAGGGCAGAATACAGGGAGACCTCTGGGGTAACTCGCTGCTGTACAGGAATAATATTCAGGGGGTTATAATGATTGAAAATCCCTGTACAGGACAGATATATGGTGTAACTTTCCATATACAGGCATTATGCCGCATATGGATAATATTTTTATATCTTGCTGGTATTTTTTTGGAAACTTCATTTGCTCATAAACTCATACTGCTTATAGAGATGCGTAGTGATCACGATATCTGTCCTTTTTATCATTTATGTTTATCACAAGTACTGGATCTGACTCAAAGGGCATTTTTGCCTGTATGCTGATAATGCAGACCCCGTGTGACATTATCAGCATACAGATAAGAGATACCACCTTCAGTTCAGAATCTTCATTCCAACAATATTTCTGTAATGTATAAACGAATACACGAGCAATTAAAAATAAGGGAATTTACATTATTTAATTTTTTTTACCATCTCAGAAAAACAATCAATGTGCAAAATTTGTATTTTACTCTACATTTAATTGTTAACCTTTCAATCGTTATTTCAAATAAATGTAGGGCTGAAACAACTAATCGATGATTACATAGTTGTCAACTATATCCATTATCGATTAATCAGTGTTGATTAATCATCCTGTGTACAGTACACACTGTTTAGAGTCAGACTGAGTTAAACGTAACTAACCTCAGCTTCAGAGCTGATAGAAGACGCGCCGCTGCTTTACTCGGTATGATTTAGTTCTAGGGTTATGTCAGACACAAACCAGTTTGGTTTTATCCTTTTACAACAGAGGTGAACTATAACACAAACAATAGGATTCTGCTACTGGGTGAAGGAGCTGTATGCCTGTGTTTTATCCTTACTTGAAGCTGGAGTCCTGTGCCACCACCCCACCCTCCCTGACACATCCTCTTTGGTCGGGAACTGCCATTCCCTCCCTTTGATCTGGTCCCTTTCCCCAAACTCACTCCCACACTCAGATCCGGTGTTTTGTCCATACCCACTCCCTCTCACACTCAGGTCAAGTCACTTGAGCAAAGTCACTTCCTTCCACCTCCAGGCCCTCCTCCCACTCAGTTTGTTCACAAAATTATTTTAAAGGGACACTCTATGCACCCTGACCACTTTAGCTTATTAACCACGATTTCATGCTGAAATCATCTATGACCAAGTGCTTGTAGTCACGTTCATTTGAGAAAGCAGACATGGGCTTAATTAGTGCATGCAGCATCAACCCATCCCTCTGACCCAGCACTCGCATACCTTGTGAGAAAAGTTATGCAAGATACGCAATTTGCGTATGTACGTACGACTGTTACGTACACTACGCAAATTGCTTATGAAAAAAGAGGGAGGGGTTGTGGTTATTTTTTTATATAAAATTCCTTTTAAGTAAATTTTTTTCAATTGTTTTTTTTTTTTATCCGATGAATTGATTAATTGAAATAATCGGCCAACTAATCGATTTATGAGAATAATCGTTAGTTGCAGCCCTAAATAAATGTTATTATAACATAAAATTCAACAAATCGCTTGGTAGTGAAGGGGTTAAGGACATTGCACTAGAAATATCGATAAAGACTCCTAATATCAAATATCAAAATGCAATGCGAGTTGCAACAGAGGTTTGCAGCTTGGTTGTAATACCAGGGGAGCAGTTAACATTAACTAATTATTCTTGACTCGCTCGTTTATACTAACAGACGGCTTGTCATGAAAATGTATGAAACCAATACATATTTAACCATATTATCCTCCATTTCTGTCAGCTCAATTGACTGTTTTCTGTATTTTTGACACGACCCCCCCCCCCCGGTCAAAGCACGGAAATATTAAAGAAGGCTTACAGTTAGCGGATTTCTGTCTTCCAGATGATGTGGACTGTAACTCCATTTAATCCTGCCAGGCTAATCCAGATATTTAGCAAACCAAGGATGTATGAGCTTGTTGAGAACGGGTAAATGCATATGTGGCCTACTCTACAGGTAGTCCCCACCCAGGTCTCATGCCGTTTTAGCTTGATGGTGGAACTCAACATAGGGTAGGCCACTTACGCTTTTCTCAGGGGGTCAAAATTTTTATTTTTGCTTATTCCAGATTTCCAGGTAAATGTACGTGTCGATAGATTGGGAATCATTAAATCAGAAATGGTAAAAAACATAATACCTCAGGGAGATCATGCCAAACTAATCTTATTGATTTTTTTGATTGGGTAACAAAAATAATAGACACAGGTGGTGCAGTAGACATTGCTTATTTAGATTTCAGTAAGGCTTTTGATACTGTTCCGCATAGAAGGCTTATCAATAAATTGCAATCTTTGAGCTTGGATTCCAATATTGTTGAATGGATTAGGCAGTGGCTGAGTGACAGGCAACAGAGGGTTGTGGTAAATGGAGTTTATTCGGCGCAAGGTCTTGTTACCAGTGGGGTACCTCAGGGGTCAGTACTTGGACCCATTCTATTTAATATTTTTATTAGTGATATTGCAGAAGGTATTAATGGGAAAGTATGTCTTTTTGCTGATGACACAAAGATTTGCAACAGGGTTGACGTTCCTGGAGGGATCAGCCAAATGACAAATGATTTAGGTAAACTAAAACAATGGTCGGAGCTGTGGCAATTGAGTTTTAATGTGGATAAGTGCAAGATAATGCACCTGGGACGTAAAAACCCAAGGGCTGAATATAGAATATTTGATACAGTCCTAACCTCAACATCTGAGGAAAGGGATTTAGGGGTTATTATTTCAGAGGATCTAAGGGTAAGTAGTCAATGTAATAGAGCAGCAGGAAATGCTGGCAGAATGCTTGGTTGTGTAGGGAGAGGTATTAGCAGTAGGAAAAGGGAAGTGCTCATGCCACTGTACAGAGCACTGGTGAGACCTCACTTGGAGTACTGTGTGCAGTACTGGAGACCGTATCTCCAGAAGGATATAGACATCTTAGAGAGAGGGCAGAGAAGGGCTACTAAAATGGTGTACGGCTTGAAGGAGAATAGTTACCAGGAAAGGCTTAATGATCTTAACATGTACAGCTTGGAAAAAAGACGAGACAGAGGAGATATGATAGAAACATTTAAATACGTAAAGGGAATCCACAAGGTAGAGGAAGGGAGTATATTTAAAAGGAAACAAAGTAGCAAAACAAGAGGACATAGTCTTAGATTAGAGGGGCAAAGGTTTAAAAGTAACATCAGGAAGCATTATTTTACTGAGAGGGTGGTGGATACATGGAACAGTCTTCCAGTAGAAGTGGTAGAGGCCAAAATAGTAAATGAATTTAAGCAAGCATGGGATAGGCATAAGGCTATCCTAAACAAAAGATAAATCCAGGTAAAGTATTCATGTAATTGGGCAGACTAGATGGGCCGAAAGGTTCTTATCTGCCGACATTTTTCTATGTTTCTATGTCTGTGGCTTTGTAAATCCATTCTCATTCATGCTATGCCATCGGATGGACAATCGTTAAATATAGCGTGACTCTGTGTCTGAATTTGCCATGGCGATTGTGTTGGGTAAGCATCAGTTTGTGCTACACACCGGATGTGTTCCTAAACCTAAAGTGCTTGACAATTCCAAACTTTTTGCCCGCAAATTCTGAGCATGAGATACATGCTTTCCAGGTTGTAAACCTTTCTAGAGATGTGCTTCATTGCTGACTGCCACCTCGGATACTTACTCATTTCATTTTTCAGATTCAGTCGAGGAACTTCGTATCAGATATTGAAAATACAAGATTAGCTGGTTGTGATATCCTTTTGTGTGTTATTATATCTATTTATTTTAATATCTTTTATTCTTTGTGTTTTAACAGTATATATAGTTAAAGTTTGGTGCACTTCGATGCGCTTTATCGGTTCCATTTCGCAGACTCTGCGGTGAATTCACTATTCACCGTAGGGTCCCCAAACTGCGTTGAACACAGAGCCACAGTACTGACCGCCGAACTGCAAATAAACAAAAACGGAATTCTGCTATTCTTCTAAAGGTGTTTAAACCAATAAGAATGCATGAAAATGTGTGAAAATAATAAATAAGGTCCTCTAAAAAGTAATAAAAGGTTTGTTACAGAATTTGTAAAAAACGGCTTTTAAAAAAAAATTGGGAATCCAAATTTTGCCCAAAAAAATACAAAAAGATGTTCCAAAAAATAAATACAAAGACTGTTTGCTGAAAATGAAAAGAATAAATGGTTGAATAAAAATGCTAATGTTATTTTTAATTGAATCCTATGGGATTCACCTGTTTAAATCTGTCGTAATGAAACCACTGAACTCAGGACATTTCACTGACATTTTAGTGCAGTTCGGTGTTCTCTGAATATTAACCATTACCTCTCTATGGGACAATATTACTGCCACTGAATTGCCATGAACTGCACTGTATTTTGCTGTAAATTCACCAGTATTCGGAGAATTGACAGCTTTCTGAATAGACGAACTGCCACGAAATTGCACCGTACGGTGAAATTCCCTATTCTGTGCAATTCGGTGGCAAGTACTTGAAAACGAGAGAAATCTCAATGTATCCTTCCTGGTAAAATCCTTTATAAATAAATAAATAAATAATAAGTTCGACACATATTGAATAACCCCATATGGTATAATAAGAGAAAAGGTCCTCTAGTCTAGATCAGTGTTTCTCAAACCTCAAGTTGGGACCCTCCGCCTCACCAGGTTTGTCAGATATCTGAAGCACAGCACAGGTGATATGATTTGCTGCTCAGTGATTGCAGAATTCAGTCTGCATTTCCCCAAGGTGATCTGCAAAATCTGGCCTGGTTGAGGGTCCCGAGGAGAGGTTTGAGAAACACTGCTCTAGATTATGAGTTCCTTCCTATGAGCAGGGCCCTCGACACCTAATGTTTCCATCATATGTCCGTTTATCTTGTTCCCTTTGGTTATTGTAAAGCGCTGCGGAAACTGTTGGCGCTATATAAATGATGACAATAAGAAGAAGATGAATTCAAAGAAAGGTGAAAGTCAGAAGAATGACTGGAGAAGTGAAAATTCTAGGTCATAATAGCAAACCAGAAAATTTTTCCCATTTATCTCACTTTCCAAATCGGCTATTTGGTCTAAATTATTCTCTTCTCCTGCCAATTCTCTTGATTTTCACCTTTCTCTGAACCCTGTATGTAAGACATGAAGCATGGAAAATGAGAAGTAGGAGGAAACCTTCAACCTGTGTCCTGGGGTGGGTCAGGCCTCCTAGCATAGTTGTCCATGATAGCACATTCATGGAAGTAGATGCCCCTTTCATGGCATCACCAGCTTATTCCTGGTCTGCAGAAAGACATCAAAATAACCCATGGGGTAGACAAAGACACTATGTACACTGGTACGGCTAGGGTCAGAGGAGCGCATTTTGTACGGACTGTGCGTCCGTGCAGTACGGACGTACTTTCTGACTGACGACAAGGTAGTGGCCACACAGTCCGTTTTTTTTCACTGACGTATATTTTGACAGATGTAGCAGGGAAAATAAATTACAATGAAAAAACATTCTGTCCGTCAAAAATGCTGGACGCGTAAATGCAGTCCGTCTGACCTCGCTTCATCACTCACACACAAAGCTACACGGACGTTGAAGACGTGGCGCACTCCACACGTCCGTTCTAGCAGTGTTACGTTCTTGCCTAACCTGCGTCCATTTGCCGCGTCCGCCATGCATCCGCACTTTCGTGCGGACGTACTTCGTGTGTGGGGCTCCATTGGTCAGAATGCTATGCTGCCACGGACGTACATATGTGTGGCAACACGGACATGAACAATGCGCTCGTCTGACCCCAGCCTTAGAGGTATTTACCTACAGGGCAGGTCTAGGCTCTTCAAACAGCCTGGGCATTGTGTAAAATACAGAGAATGGGCAAATTGGAACTATGGGTACGGATTAGATTGTGGTAGGTGGAAGAAGACCATTTCTAGAAGAATCAGAAACTGCCAACTGAAGGCAAAATGTATATACTGCGGAGCTATCCATGGGCTTTACCTTTTACCTGTGGTTTATATGAGCAAAAGGTTTAATTGTATGTTGTTTATGTTTATTAGCCTTTTCTTTAACATGAATAATCAAATGGCATTTTAAAATTATCGGGTACAAACAATACCCCACGCGTCTGAAAATAAGTTTCCTGAGCCAGTCATCCTCACACCCTGTTATAGAGCGAGAATCCAAGTGTTTACAGGACGTCCAGCGTGAATCATTACTTATAAAGCCTGCCAAACATTCCTGTACTTAATGGGTGTCTGAGAAGTGTTATCATTACATTCTTTTAAGGAGGAACCTTTCTGGGATTGTTGCAATTGCTTTGTTATTTGTATGTTGCGTTTTGTATTTATGGACGATACATTACAACTAGCTTTTTACCAATCCTGATAAAATAATTCAGTGATGCCTCATGGACTATACTGTGCAATATGGAGGCTTTTCCACATATTTACCCGTTAAAGGACCAATACCAACAAAAAATGAAAAGTCCTGAATGTGTTTATTTTATGTTGCTGATATCTTTCATGTGCTTTGTTATTCTCTTGTATGTTTAGTTAAGAAATATTTTACTCCATATGCGTCACTGGGTGCATCCATTGTGTGATCTTTTCTGTCTTAACCCCCCCCCTCCCAGTAGCTTTCCATTTCTTGCTTCTCACACTGTTTCACCTCACATCATTGTACTGTGTGGGATGTTTTCAAAGGACATCAGGTGGTATAGTAGAAGTCTTTTATGCTCTGTGTTTTATCTCATTCAGCTGCCATCTTTTATCTCAGCTACCTGGAGAACAATATCCTCCTGCTGCTTTATCTAAACATTCTCTCCTCCACCTCATTAACTGTTAAATCCTGTAGATTAAATAAACGACAGTAAAGCTTTTGCACAGATTTTGGTAAATGTTGCATCAAGGGAAAAATCTACAAAACGGAAACGGGAGATAAAAAAGCTAATTTTATTTTTCCTTTGTACATGCAATTACTTCAAACAAAGAAGAAAACAGCATGGTCATATTACAAAGTTGGTGCGAACTTAACCAGAGCTGCTGTAAACTTAACAGCTCCATAGGCTATAATGGCTCTGGTAAGTTTACAGCTGCTCTGGTAAAGTTAGCACCAACTTTGTAAAAGGAAACAAAATAGCAAAACAAGAGGACATAGTCTTAGATTAGAGGGGCAAAGGTTTAAAAGTAACATCAGGAAGCATTATTTTACTGAGAGGGTGGTGGATACATGGAACAGTCTTCCAGTAGAAGTGGTAGAGGCCAAAACAGTAATTGAATTTAAGCAAGCATGGGATAGGCATAAGGCTATCCTAAACAAAAGATAAATCCAGGTAAAGTATCCATGTAATTGGGCAGACTAGATGGGCCGAAAGGTTCTTATCTGCCGACATTTTTCTATGTTTCTATGTAATACTGCCCCATGTGTTTTATAATGTGGTTTTATTTGTAATGCACATGTAATCTAATTATACATAGAAAATGTCGGCAGATAAGAACCTTTCGGCCCATCTAGTCTGCCCAATTACATGGATACTTTACCTGAATTTAATCTTTTATTTCATATGCCTATCCCATGCCTGCTTAAATTCAATCACTGTTTTGGCCTCTACCACTTCAACTGGAAGGCTGTTCCATGTATCCACCACCCTCTCAGTAAAATAATGCTTCCTGATGTTACTTTTAAACCTTTGCCCCTCTAATCTAAGACTATGTCCTGTTGTTTTGCTACTTTGTTTCCTTTTAAATATACTCCCTTCCTCTAACTTGTGGATTCCCTTTACGTATTTAAATGTTTCCATCATATCTCCTCTGTCTCGTCTTTTTTCCAAGTTACAGCTTATGTAAGTGGTAGTGGTCCTTTAAATGCATATAGGGCCAAGCCTTAATGCCATTGTGAAACAGGCGTTCTCTGGGTTCGAGTATGCTAGGGCCCATGTGGATGAACTCTGGGTAGCATCTGATTTTCATTTTTTACATAGTTACACAGGCTGAAAACAGGCATGCCTCCTTGGAGTTCAGCTTTTCATTCATCACCTACTGCTATTGATCCAGAAGAAGGCAAAAAACCCAGTCTGAAGTGCTCACCAATATGCAACACACTGGGAAAAAAATCCTCCTTGACCCCAGAGTGGCGTCAGATTTCTCCTTGGATCAAGCAGCTTTTACCCACATATTAAATATTATAACCCTTAATATTCTGTGTCTGCAGGAAGTGTAACGGTAGCTATATCGCTTACCCAAGAGTAGCGGAGTTGGGCTCTTTGAGGACAGAAGTATCGGCTTGAATCATACAAAAAGTTTTATAAACTACAGACTGTAACAAGGAGACACAAGGACTAACTGAATTGTCTCTAAGCTCTGAAGGTTTCGAGACCAACAGATTACCTAGGACACATTCAGAAACAGCAGATGTGAAATGACAGTCCGTGAAATATTCAAGGTGCAGGGCAGTCAGATGCAGAAATAACATAAAACAGAAATAAACAATAGTTTGTTATCGTGGTCTTAGCAAAACCATAAACATAAGTAGTAACCTGGGTAAAGGGAACCCCGGAGGGTTGCAAATGATAACCCTGAACGTGAAGGGAAAGAACCCAAAACAGCGAGTGATCAACCCAGCAACCAGCAGGGGGTTGAATCACTAAAACAAGTGAAACAGCGTAATATACACAATAGAGAGAGAGAAGTCTAAGCCAAGCCGGGTCAAATAACAGGAGAAGGGATCTCATACAAGCTGGGTCGTCAACAGTAAAGTCAAATAGATATTAGAAGTAGCGGTGCATGAATAACTCCACAATAGGGCAATGAGACCATTCCTAGAGCCCTGTTTTAAAGCCTGTGGCTCCTGGTAACCACACCTGACCCCGCCCCCTCAGATGCCGATCTGCCAGCAGAAAGTGCTGGCATCCGACCAGCCAGCGGTCCCCCTTCTCGCCCAGACCCCCCAGGGGGCACAGCGGGGGCTGAGGATGTAACAGGAAGTCATCCAGTCATTTAAAAGTCTGTACAGACTCTGACCCAACCACCTCAACAGTCAGAGAATTCCACAGCTTTATTGTTCTCCCTGTAAAAAAAACCTATCAAGGTATTGAAATTACTACTACAGCGTGATTATTGAATACCCAGATTCTTATCAAAAATCCAATAATAAACAGATAATATCTGTATCATAGTTAAATTGATTGCGAGTGACTGTGGATAATAAACTCTACTGTCTGCATTATAAGCTGCCTTAACTTTCCAAGCGGAGTAGATATTCTGAAGTGGATATGCAGATCAAGCAAAACAGGCTATATAAGTAAAAATATATTATATACGTTGTTGTACTAAAAAATACTTTTGTTGCATCACTAACTGGAAATCATCTGTGTTTGATATAATTCAATTAACTGATATATCCTATGGTTTTATGAATCTGTATACGTACGAAAAGAGATGTAAATTATGTCCATCTTGGATCTTCTGGAATAATTGGTTGAGGCGTGGTTTATTGATTAATCACTGAGGTTATAAAAGAATGAGAGATTAATGTGGTCCTGTGTTAATTCCGATCATATCTGCTACATTATATGTATTGCTGATAAGGGTTGTGTCTCATGTCTTCTAACTATCGATATCAAGTTGCCTAGAGATTAGTGACACTCCATACCTGGAGGTATCTCATTGAGATCAACGTCTATCCTACCATGAAACATCTGACAGCACCCATCCAGTACTTGATATAGGCTGGTGGATTGAGCCGAAATGTGGTATCGCCTTACTTCTATTAACGCAACCATATTAAATCCTACATAAATTTTTTATTGATTAAATGGCCCGTGCCTTGTAAAAAATTCTCAAAGTGGCTGGTGTCTTACAAAAGGTTGAGCACCCTGGTCAGACTGCGGGCACACAAGCAACTTTCAGAGTGGAAGGAACGTCTCTGAGAGTGGACGTTCCTTCCACTCTGACGCCCGTGTGCCACCCGTTAGTGCGCTCAGCGTTACAAAGCCGATCCTCCTATAGAGTATCGCACTTTACAGCCCTGTCTACATCCGTCTAGCTTTTTTGACGGGGAGGGCTTTTAACCTTCGGTGGTAGCGTGCGCAATTAGTGCATGCGCTATCCCGCGTGGCCCTCCCCGTCCGTCACAAACCTGCAACAAACGCCCGAAAGTGCAGTCACACGGACGCACTGAGTGTGCTCGTGTGCCTGCAGCCTCAATCTCATACACTCAAAATGCATTTCTAATACATCTCTACATATAAGTAGCATATAGTCTGCCCACACATTGCAAGCTTGCCTGGTTAACTGACCCGGATTTTGACATTTTAGGTCCCATCTACACTACTTGGACATTTCTCTTTTGGGTTACAGTTATAACTTTTTATAAAGTGCTAACAAGTTCTGTAGCGCTGTACAATGGGAGGCAGTATAACAAATATACATACGGGTTCAACTCACAGAACAGTATAAGAGAGGAACCTGCTCAAGAGATTACAAAATCTTACAATCTAAGAGGCTGGGTGGGGTAGAAGTAACATCACTGCTCTATGACTGTGGAGACCCAGGTTCGAATCCTGACCAGAGCACCTCTCCAGTAAGGCCTAATTTACACGTATATGCGCGTACGTGTGTATTGCAACATATGCAAATAAATGTCTCCCTACACATAGGTGCGTATGGAGCCGTGTATTTGCGTAGCATAAACATGCGCAAAAACAGAATGGAACCAAGATGTGTACAGGCAGCGGTTTTTATGCTCATACGCGTGTTTACGCGTGTGCGCGTGCGTGTACGTGCATACATCCATACAGTAAAGTTTTCAGTTAAAAAAAAACAAAACTTTTTTACAGCATATCCTGTATAGGATGTGTCCGTTCTGGAGCACATTGTTTGCCAGAAGAGGAAAGATGGCAAGAGATGCAAGCCAGGCAGACCTGATTGCTGCTGTTCATCAGCGTTGATGAAAGAGACATTCTGGGAAACTTGAAAAACTTTTCAGGGAATCGACAAATCTCCAGGAAAATATTGTGGAAAAAAACAGCTGAGAACCTCTGTGACATCATGGGATGGATCCAGAATTGACGCTTGGATCGCCTTTCAGATTCTCTCAAGCGTCCCTGCTGCCTCAACAACACAAGCAATGTTAAATGGTTGATCAAGTCAGTAGGGGGCTCATCTTTGCTATCACCACAGCTAATAGCAGCTAGTACATGAGGCAGAGAACAATCTCCAGCAACAACAGGGCATCAAAAATGATGCATTCTGGGATTCAAAACGCATATACGCATGCATACGCATGTGAGGTATGTCAAAATAAGGTACCCCATTAAAATAAACCAAGTTCCCCATTAAAATGTTACATTATAAAGTAAACTAATGGCATTTCTATTAAATCACAAGTAGATGGCAGCAGAGTGAAAAGCCTGAATGAGGAGCACGTGTTTATCTAAGATGCTTCCTGAGAGGGGGGACCAAAGAGCAGAGCTTTTGTTTCCGCTAGGAACCTAATATTCTAGTACTAGCCTGCTGGAACTGAAGTCATGCTTTGTGTTGCAGGTAAGAGGGAGCATATCCAGGGTTATAAACAGGGGGAAAGTGATTTAATTCACATCCCTGTGATTAGAAAAGGCTGCTGGGAATTAGATAAGACACTATAGAGATGTCAGTGCGTTGTGCTGATGTGTCACAGTTCACCAGCATACAGGGAATGTGATGACTATAGGATCTCATGTTATACTGTATTGATTATATTGCAGCATTAGTCTGCTATAATGTAGATTGAGTAATCATATATCTGTACATGTTTGTTTATTATTTTCTATAAGAACATTAGTCCTGCATAGGTGAATGTTACTGTATATATCTAAATGTGTATTGGTGTATAAGGAACACGTATTCAAGTACACTCCTACCAGAACTGAAGTCATGCTTTGTGTGTTGCAGAAAACTGTTAAATAAAAACAATTCTGGTTTCACCCAGGCTTCGCACATTGGAATTATTGACCATACTTTCAGCATATGTGCAACACGTGCACATATGCGCGCATATACGCGTGTATACGCAATATTGAATTTTGCTCTTGCGTGAAAAGGCCAGTGCGCTGCTTGTAATATACTAACGTTCAAAACAAAAATGGCTGGCATGTGCGGCGCAGCTGTCACTGCTCGCAGGAGCTCTGATGCCCTGTCACTGTCACAACCGTCTTTTTTTTTTTTACGGTCACCAGCATATTACAGGATGTACGCAAGAGCACCAAGTGCCAGCTGCCGCCTTGGGTTGCCAGATCCTCCATGATATCTGGGACAAATATAGTTTATTCATGCTGGTTGTCATTGCATGAAAAATCCAATCCAGCCCTGCAGTCTGTAGAATTCATATGCTGCAGTTATTGAATCAGAGGAATCCCAAGTGACCTGCCTTAATTAGGCATTTGATGTCCCTCGTCCTGCGGCATATGAATTATACATGTTGCAGGACATCACTTGTCCCTGTGCTTTCCCACTGGATGAAATGGTAACATGGCTGACTTGGCGACCCTACTGCCACCCCTCTAGGGAGACTCTACTCCTCCTCAATACTTTAGCTTGTTAGATTATTAAAGTGGTCAGGATGTGAGGAGTGCCCCCAGTTCTCCCCCCCACTGCCACAATCGGGCAGAAATGCTGGGTGAAGTGGATAACTCTCTGAATAACCCCACCCAGCATCACCAGCGGCTGTGATTTTTGAATTTCCTAGCTACCAGTCACCAGATCGGTTACTTGCGATGTCAGCATGGGCGTCCTTAGAAATTTTTCTGGGGGGGGGGGAATTTTAATGGCATCCATATTCTGCCCTTTTGACAATGTCGTCATGAAGGGGACAGTCATAAAATAAAGGGTAGTAATACAGAAGCTGAGAAATATGATGCAAGTCTAATAGAAGAATAAAGGTGTAAAGGTTCAATGCCCAACTGTTACGTCCTTGGCCCCCGCAGCACTGCCTGGGGGGTCTAGGCATGGTTCTGTGTCGCTAGCTGTTCAGGTGCCAGCACTTCATGATGGCCAATCGGCGTCTGAAGGGGCGGGTCCTGGAGTGGTCACGAGGAGCCGCCGGGTTTATATCAGGGCGCGAGAGATTGCTCAGTGCCTTGACGTGGAGTCAAGTTCCCGCATCACCTGTTTATTATTATTGTGCTTTTATTATCCAGTTGTCAACCCATTTCTGTCTGAGGATCCTGCTCACGTTTTCGACCCGGCTTGTTATTAGGCCATTCTATTGCTTATTCCCAGTGGGTGTTCTGAGTAGCGATTTTATGTTTAACGCATATGTGTTGGTGGGGGTTCTGCCCGCCACCTTGGCAAATTCATCTCGCTCTTGGTCGCTGTTGGTTACCTTATCCGGTCTAAGCCCTAATCACAAGGCATCCGATTATGTGAATATCTGCCGAGCCATGAGAGTATTTGGTTATGATAGCGGTTTACTTTCTGCCTTGTCCAGTTGCTACATAAATGCAAAAAATGCAAAGTGTACCGAGGTTGCGACCAACCTGTAGCCTGCACGATTAATATCCTATTATTGTTACAACGGTCTGCTTTCTGCCAGGTTTGGTTTCAACATAAACACTAAATCTACCGATTATGTGACTGCCCTGCAACCTGCTCAATTCATCAACCGCCACAAAACTCTGCTTGAAAACCAATGTGAAAATAACTATACTCAGGTATCCAGGTTATGTTTATTGTTTACTAAAGTTCATGTGTTTACAGTAAGCAGTCTTTTGGTCTTGAAACCATTTGAGCTTAGGTGCTACTCTGGCTTGTTCATAAACTCAGTGGCTTGGGAGATCAGGTCTAAATATACGTTTTGGTTTGTAACCTTGTATCAGAAAATTCTGTCCATTACGATCTCAACTACGCTACTCCAGTGTGAGTGCCATAACGCCCGTTACAACAACATTAAGTGTTTTTTTAACAGAGAATCTGCAAACATTCCATATATATATATAATATATACACACACACCAGCCCCCCTTCCTACACACATATATATATACACACACACACACCCTCCCTGTGTACACACACACACACACACACACCATTATATACACAGGACCCCCAAAATTCTACACAAAGGCACAGTACTCCCAGAATTTTATATATCCAGCAGACCCCCAGAATTATATATATCCAGCCAGCACAGACCCCAGAATTTTATATATCCAGCCAGCACAGACCCCAGAATTATATATATATGCAGCCAACAGACCCCCAAAAGTTTATATATCCAGCCAGCACTGACTCCAGCATTATATATATCCAGCCAGCAGACCCAGAGAATTATATATATCCAGCCAGCAGACCCAGATAATTACAATACCCAACTAGCCGCACACTCACAGACTTCAGATGGAGACCTGGGTGCGCCAATGTGCTACTCCACGTGGCCGCCAACTTCTAAAGGCTGTGACGCGATCTCACAAGATCTCGTGAGCACTCGCCTGTAGGCCGTGTCACAGCCTTTAGCAGACAGCAGCCGCGCAAGGCAGCACGCTATGCGCTCACAATTAGACGCGGGCCGGCCAGCGATAAACTTTGTCAGGCTCGGACCACAGCAGGAACCTGCATTGCCGCAGGACTCGAGCCCTGGTTCCAGAGGGGGGAAAGTGCCCCCCCTTGCCCCCTCCTGCGAACGCCCATGGATGTCAGCACGCAGTAGTGAGCGTTTTCTGGGAGGCAGTTGATGGATCTGATCTGAACATGTGCAGAGCTCCGAGTCCCTTTGCGCTGGGCAATTTGCGTTTCTACATTACGCAAGTAGCATAGGAGCACAAATTGTGCAGAAGAGCTTCAGTGACGTCTGGGTTCGGAAGACCCTAAGCTGAAGGGAAGGAGCAACGTGTGGCGAAGGAGAAAAGGTGAGTAAAATCGACCAAAAATATACAAAATAATTGGGCAGAGGCTGTCAGAAGCCTCTATCCAATTATTTTAGAGCAATAAAAGGGACCGCTATTTTTACTAAAGTATCCCTTTAATTACAAGCATTTCTGAACAAACTATGTGCTCATTATGTGCTGTGTAAGAGTTGGAGAGTGCGTGATACTCCTGGTCCCTTTTAGAGCCACCACTGATTGACTCATAGATCTCTTATCATCTGATTGCTTTCCGCTAAAAGGAAATAACATCTATTGTGCTCCATACAGTATTTTTTTAATATGAAGTTCCATACAGTATTATTGCACTGGTATTCTACTTTTTTTTTGTGCAACAATATAATTTTAATTTTGTATACATTATTATGATATTTTCTAATTTTACCATCCGGCCTTGGACCATTGGGACACTTAAACCATTCCACTTCAGTTACTGTATAAATATGTACAGACGGGCAAGAATAAATAACAGACAGGCATAAAACACAAACAGTGATAATTCTTTGTCAATCAGCGGCAGACTTTCACCCACTTAGTGACAAATATATCCTTATAAGGACTGATTCCAAGACAGGAATGTTTTTAAAACATTACAATACATTTTTTTAAAACCCATGTACTACGAAGCTTAGTCTGCTCCTGTGAGCACTGCTTTTCCTGTCCATTAGTGCTCTTTCTTCTACCAGGCACAATGTGCATAACGTGTGGGAATATTTCATACGAAATGGAGTAAAATACATGTTTATCATTAATTTTAGTTTATCGTTTATGTTTATTAAAAATACATAATTATTATTTTCAGGAAAGAATGAGATAAGTGGGCCTTTGGCCCTGGGCCCGACATTGTCTGGAACCGTGTACTCTCAGGGTTATTCAGAGAGCGGTGAAAAGCTGGAGAATGACTGGAGAATGTAAAATTCTAGGTCACAATAGACGATTTGGAAAGTGAGCTGAAAGGGAGCATTTTTCTGGTTTGGCTATTTTGACCTAGATTTTTCCATTCTCCAGTCATTGCTTTTCCCTGCTCTCTGAATAACCCTGAATGAAACCCAGTCCCACTACAAGTCACATTTCGCATAGGACGTAGGGCTAAAAGTTGTCGAACTCCATCCCCCCCAGACGTTTCTGAACTACAACTCCCATGATTCTCTGGCCATCTATTGCTTTTAAAGAATCCTGGGAATTGTAGGCAATCAACATGTTGGGGGCACTGTGTTTGACATCCCTGAAGTAGGTGGTTTCCCTGTAGTGTTCCAGTTGGTCATAAGCAGCAGGAGTTAAGGAATTTGTGTTACGATGCACAAAGCTCTAGCAGTCACCAAGCAACTGGACAACAAGTAACGTGGTTAGGTGTTAAAGCCAATGGGGCCCTAAGCACATCAAGTTTTCATGAGCCCTGTATGTTCGGTGGACAGGTATATGGACAGGTATGCAGGTGGTGATATGGACATAGAGACAGATACGGATGGATGCATGGATGGATGAATAGATAACTGTTACATGACCACAGACTCTGGATCTGCTGTTGAGATTGAAGTGGCAGCTCTTTGGGTACTGTTCAGTAACCTGGGTACTGTCAAAAGCCCCTCAGTGTAGGCAGTGTTAATTGTATTCTGCCTGTCACTGAGTCCAGTAGGACTCCTTCCATCCTAGGCCCAGGGCCTGTACCTCATGCACCCTGCTCAATCTGCAGGCCGGCTCAGTAACCCATAATAATGGTCCCCATTTTATGGTCAACATTAGTGTTTTAGCCTTTCTGAAAATGTATCCATAAGGCAGCAATAATGTGTGTTGGATTTATAACTGGCTATTTATCAGCCACAGTTTCTTCCACATACACAGGGTTATTCAGAGAGAGGAGAAAAGCAGGAGAATGGCTGGAAAATGGAAAATTCTAGGTCAAAATAGCCGATTTGGAAAGTGAGATAAATGGGAGAATTTTTCTGGTTTGATTATTTTGACCTAGAATTTTCCATTCTCCTGGTTTGCACCTCTCTCTGAATAACCCTGACAGTCTTCATTTCATAGGAACCATCTCACACCCATTGTGTCTCTACCCATCCCTCTCAAGCCCATTACGTCTCTCCCTCATCCTGCTCACTTCCCATTGTGTCTCTGCCTCATCCCTCTCAACCCCATTATGTCTTTGCACCGTCCCTCTCACTCCCACTGCGTCTCTGCCCCATCACTCTGACCTCCATTGCGTCTCCGCCTCATCCCTTTCACTCCCATTGCATCTCCGCCCCATCACTCTGACCTCCATTGCATCTCTGCCCTGTCATTTCTCGGCCCTGTCATTTCAACATCTTGAATCCTCTGTCATCTTGTTAGGCCGCTCCCATTGGAGAAAGAAAACTGCCTCATATCTTTTCTGGAAGTGTCATTTGATGCTAGAAAAGAAACGTTCGAGCACTAGTGAAGTGAGAGGTTATAATGGTGATCTGTATTAACAGACAACTCTTACCAGTGGTGAGCCAGACCGAAAATATACCACGTGTCAGGAAATTATATATATCAACAGGTTAATTCTTCTGCCCATTCAGATCGGTACTTATATTATTTCCAGCCATATAATACACAGAATCCTCCTTAATATTTTAAAATGCACCTGTTATAGTCGGCTCATGTTGGGATCATTTGACAGTGCAGCACTCCCTATATGTGATGGCATTTTTTTGATTCTTTATATGATATTCCTTTCGGTTATTATTAGATTTTGTAGATAAAGATTTTCGCTGTTGTAAAACTGTTGATATATATTATCATATCTTAAAGTGATTTCACTACAAAGAAATTGCAATTATTCATTATTTTGTTGCTATGAAAACCACTTAAAGGGCCACTACCACCAAAAATGAAATGTCCTTATTATGTTTATTTTATGTTGCTGATATCTTACATGTGCTTTGTTTTTCTCTTGTATAATTGTTAAGAAAATATTTTGCTCTACATGTGTCACTGGGTGCATCCATTGCGTGATCTTTTGTGTTGTAAACCGCCACCCTCCCTCCCACCCCACAGTATCTTTACACTTGCTCATCACTGTGTGGCAATGGCCATATAATGGAGTCTATGGGTGGATCACTGACTCAAATCTCATTGTATTGTGTGGGATGTATTCAAACGACATCACTGGGGGTAGATTAGAAGTTTTTTAAACTCATGTTTTATCTCAATCAGCTGCCATCTCTAACCTCGCGTAGTCTGAAAAACAATAGCCCACCTGCAGCCTTAACGAACATTCCCTCCTCCATATCATTAAACTGTTAAATACTATAGATTAGATAAACTGCAGAACTAAAGATAAACCTTTGGTAAATGTTGCCTAGTGGGAGAAATCAACAAAATAGTAGGGAGATAAAAAAAATTTTTTTTTTAAGTAATTGCATGTACAAAGGAAAAATAAAATTAAAGAAAACAGTAGCATGTGTTTTATAATGTGGTTTTGCTTGTAATGCACAAGTAAACTAGTTACAGCTTATGTAAGTGGTAGCGTCCCTTTAATGATTAGGGGGGTGTTATGTATTGATGGTATTATGTTGTCCTCCATCCAGCAGATGGCAGCATAGTAAATGTGTGCATTTGGTCTTATGTGTAGTTTGTGTCTCTTTTATGTATGTCTCTGTGTTTTAGTTTTATGCTGTAATAAATCAGTGAAGTACTCTTCCACATGCATGTCTGTATCAGTGAGCAGTTATTCATTCTAATACACTAAAGGGGGGCTCTGCAATAGTTGTTGGATGTCTCACAAATTTTGACACCATTGTCACATGTGACACCATGCTCCAGTGGCGTAGCGTGGGTTTTCAGCGCCCGGGGCCAGCCAAGAATTGTGCGCCCCCACCTGTGGACACGTTATCGATATTGCCCCAGCTCTCACATGGATTTGCCCCAGCTCTCACATGGATTTGCCCCAGCTCATGGATTTGCCCCAGCTCTCACATGGATTTGCCCCAGCTCATGGATTTGCCCCAGCTCACACATGGATTTGCCCCCAGCTCACACATGGATTTGCCCAGCTCATGGATTTGCCCCAGCTCATGGATTTGCCCCCAGCTCATGGATTTGCCCCAGCTCACACATGGATTTGCCCCCAGCTCACACATGGATTTGCCCCAGCTCATGGATTTGCCCCAGCTCACACATGGATTTGCCCCAGCTCACACATGGATTTGCCCCAGCTCATGGATTTGCCCCAGCTCACACATGGATTTGCCCCAGCTCACACATGGATTTGCCCCCAGCTCACACATGGATTTGCCCAGCTCATGGATTTGCCCCCAGCTCATGGATTTGCCCAGCTCATGGTTTTGCCCCAGCTCATGGATTTGCCCCCAGCTCATGGATTTGCCCAGCTCATGGATTTGCCCCCAGCTCATGGATTTGCCCCCAGCTCATGGATTTGCCCAGCTCATGGATTTGCCCCAGCTCATGGATTTGCCCCCAGCTCATGGATTTGCCCCCAGCTCATGGATTTGCCCCCAGCTCATGGATTTGCCCCAGCTCATGGATTTGCCCCCAGCTCATGGATTTGCCCCAGCTCATGGATTTGCCCCCAGCTCATAGATTTGCCCCCAGCTCATGGATTTGCCCAGCTCATGGATTTGCCCCCAGCTCATGGATTTGCCCCCAGCTCATGGATTTGCCCCCAGCTCATGGATTTGCCCCAGCTCATGGATTTGCCCAGCTTACACATGGATTTGCCCAGCTCTCACCTTGATATTGCTCCAGCTCCGGCAGGGGTTGAGGGGACCCAGATGCCGGGCAGCGTGGGAGTGGCTGCCCGGTCCTGAAGAGTCCGTCCTGTTGAAGGGGATGCGGCTGCGTGGCGTGCGTGCGCAGGTCACGCGGTCCGGCCAGTCAGGTGGTACAGAGACTCAGTACCACCTGATTAGCCGGACCACGTGACCGGCTGCGCCTGCACGCAGCCGCATCCCTTTAACAGGACGGACTCTTCAGGACCAGGCAGGCACTCCCGCTGCCCGGCATCTGGGTCCCCTCAACCCCCGGGCCAGTTTTAGGGGCGCAAATGCGCCCCTAACAAAACTGCGCCCGGGGCCACGGCCCCCCCAGCCCCTCCACGCTACGCCACTGCCATGCTCAAGCACTGGCTGTAGCCCAGCAGAGCTCCTCATGAAACGTTGTCTAAAAATTTGTTTAGATCATTTACATCCTGATCTGACATCTGAGTTACAAGAGAAGCAAGAATTGCAATTCAACAAGGACTCTAATGCTTCTACCGTGAGAGTGTTTGCATCTGATAGTGCTGTCTATGTCAGAAACTATGCTTCTGGACCAAAATGGATACCTGCAAAAGTGCTTGTGGCTACAGGACCTTTGTCGTACAAGGTTATAAATTCCTGATGCCCTAATATTAAGACGGCATATGGTACCTTATTTTGATGATGTTCTTATTGGAGCAGACTGCATACAGTCCTTGGCTTCACAGCTACAACTTGTGTTGAAACGTTTCCTGGATGCTGGTCTAAAACTTTAAAAAAAAAGTGTATTTTTGGGGTAAGCAGTGTGGATTTCCTTGGCTACAGAATTGATGCACATGGCATTCATCCAACTGATTCTAAAGTTGAAGCTATCCATAGAGCTCCAGTGCCAACAAGCAAACCAGAACTGCAATCTTTCCTGGGGT